>OU015495.1:112428886-113106386 GCA_907164885.2 Dolomedes plantarius | reverse complement strand
GAAATTAACTTTAGAAAAATTATCCCATTATGTTTTATAAGTATACCAATTTTTCGAAATTATAAATTTTTAACCGAATGAAATACTACAGTAATGCACCCTTAATTCACTTGTTAAACTGTTCAATTGAAAAAAAAATCGGAGATTGCTAGATTTCATCTTATATTTATGAAGTTCAATTTTTTATTTTGGCCTTACTTGAGATAAAAAATATATATATATATATGAAGCAAATTTTAATCCTTTTAAACACCCCTAACATGCTTTTTCCAAATTCCTTTATCTTTGTGCAACAGAATACCGTTCCCTTAACTTTGGATTGCGACCTATAATCGACCAACATAAATTTATCTTTTCCCCTAAAGCGGCTGCACGCGCGAAAGCATTATATAAGCATTATATAACGGGCATCGCGAGCCATCACCTCATCTGACGCGACTTAATCACGTGTCAGCCTTTTAACCAATAGAAGTTCAGGCCGCCTAAAAACTCTGGCGTCTCCTAAGAGTGCCCCGTACTCTTTGTGTTCTGCCACGGTCCTGTCAAGATGTAATTTTAACGCGCTGTGTCCCCTTTGTCTTGGGATGATCCAACAAGTTCTGGACTTAATATGGTCTCATTCTATTGTGAAAGCTTCAAACTCATCCAAATGTCTTCATCCCAGTTGTATATAGTGTTTTTCGACACCGTGAAGTTTCCAAATAAAATCATATTGAAAATGTGGCTGACTCCTCGCCGTTCTGGATGTGGCCTGCCTACACTCGACGACCACTTCTATTGCCTTGTGCTCCGTCACGACTAACACCCGAAAATATCACGAGTTCAACGGCCTGAAGTGCATCGCCACCGTAATCATTACATATATATAAAACACTGAACTCACCACAAACAGGATACACGACGAGGTTTCTTAAACTAAAATCTATTTATTTGCAATAACAATTAGGCAGCATAATCACAGTACTCATTACTGACAGGCAACGTGAAAATTGACACGTTTGTTAATCCTGGTAGCTGTCCCGGGCAGTACAGAAACCCTTGTAGATATCAACCACGCCACTACTTTTAAATTCGCTCCAGTAACCATTTTGTCTTAACTTCCGACTACTTGAAAGGGGATCACCATGTCGCCGGAACGATAACTAACTAGAAAAGGGCTTCGATAGGCTTTGCGACGTCGAACTGCTGTACTCGAGTTGAACGACAAACCGTCCATTACTTCTTCAATTTTTCCGTTTCTTCCTCACCTCGTGTCGTCTCTTGTCTGCCTGTCGCGTGCCTTATCTACGCTTGTTCGTTTCCTTAAATCTGTGTCCATTTTGCTACTCATTTACATTCACGTTTGTTTCTTCTTTTAAGCTGCTCATTTGCACTCGCGTTTGTTTCTTCTTTTAATTATTTAATACAAACGGCGATTTAACCCGAGGGGAGTTAATTTGGATTCAATACCTCATACACTACACATTTGGGGTTGAATAGACTTGAAAGACGTTTTACTGACTTGGAGAAATGGGTCAGGTGGTTTGTGACTCCTGTAAATAATGCGAAAAAGTTGTATCATAGCATTTTATTTCCCAATTAATGCAAATTATTAGATTTTATAGAAAACTGTTTTTCAATCCATTGACTCGAGAAATAATATCTTAATTTTTAAAGTTTTTTTATATAATCAATCTATATTAACTTTACAAAAATGTTATTTTATATTAAATATTATTGATCTCAATTGCTGAAGTGATTCCTTTTTCCTCTCACTCTACAATAATTAAGTAAACTTTCAAAATAACTTATTTATTCAGATTTTTTATCGTCTACAGCAGGAGTGCCAATTCAGGTGTAAGAGAATTGTCTGAAACTCTTATAAAATCTTAGAATATGCATTTCTGACTTGCTTTTCTGCCGATATTGATCAGAATATTAGGGGATCTATTTATTACATCTAAGAAATCACTGACTGAAAGGAATCATATGAAAAAATAAGATAATCAGAGTAAGGCGAATGAGAAAAAATTGCACCGCTAAGGCGTTTTCTGATATCCAGCTGCTGACGCATGTATGTAGATAATTTCATCGCTGAGTTGGACAAAATTCATCCCTTACTTGTCAAGGCGGTCGATCTCTTTGAATTATAAAATATACTCATTTCTACCGACTTTTGCCTTCTGACCTCAGGGGATCATATTTTAGATGCCTACATTTTGTTTAAACTTATTTCAGTATAAATCAATATAGTAATGGCATTGATAATCCACAGAATGTTGATGTTTATACACTTATGAGGAAAGGAAAATTAATTTCAACGAGTAATCCGGTACTTTGCAATATATTCTCAAACATGTGTATTGATATGCAAACTAGTTTTGTGGGAGTAGGAAAAAAATATTCGAGGAAACATAATCATTTAAGTAATGCATTGCTATACATTATATATATATATATATATATATATATATATATATATATATATATATATATATATATATATATATATATATATATATATACAGTTTAATCGTTTCTACCTACACTAGATGTTTGGTTTTTTGCACTACTAGCATTTGCAAACACAGTAAAATTTTCACTCTTCACAAGGGAATAAATCTTTTAAGGTTTTTCCATAGCTTAATATTGAATTTTGTTTTTACCGTGCTTCTATTTTTATGAGAGGTCAGAGAAATGAATTTTATTTTATCTTCTTTTAAAATCAGTCAGTTGCAGACAGGGAAATTATTATGAGTTAAATGCTAGAGTACAAAATTATAAAACAACTTTAAAAAATGACTTTGTCTTTAAAATAGGTTATCCTAGAATTAAATTCAGATTTAAAATTTTAGCACATAAGGAAAAATAACTTCATAGATATCTACTCATATGACAACAGCGTGGCAGAAATTTATAAAAAATTAATTGATTGTACATCTGAAATTATCTTACTATATTATTACGCTTCTTTTACGCTTTTTGAATTAACCCCATTAATGAGCTATATTTTTGATAAGAATATTTATGATATTATATACCATTCCTGTGCAGAAATATTTAGTGGAAGAAACAACTAGCTCAATACATTTTAAATCAGTTCCACTTCGAAATACAATGTACGAGTAGTAAAATTTCGCAATCTCAATCACGCAGTTCGCAAATTACGGAAAAGATGTATATATATATATATATATATATATATATATATATATATATATATATATATATATATATATATATATATATATCTAACTTCAACTAGTTTATGACATGCATTGAACATTATCTATCCTATTATAATTATAAAAAAAATAGTATTTTTCGAGATCTACAAAGTATTAGGTATCATTTGACTAGAAAACTTTTCGTACCATTTTTTTAAAAATCTTCATTTTGTAGAAAGCACACAATTTTTTCTCTCTAAATACAGTTTCACTTTGCACGAAAATGATTAAAGTCATTTCAAGAAATGTGATACGTATCCAAGATATACAAGCAAAATGCGTACAGACGTCTCTAAACCAGAAATATTAATTTAAACGTCAGAACACGTATGAAATAAATTGAAGTTTATTCCATTCCCTGTACTTCATAATATATATATATGTTTGAAAAAAATTCCTTTTTTGCTCATACAGCATAAATATTTTCAGGGTGATCTGTGAAATTTAAAACGTGTTTTTAATTATTATAAGGTGTTCTTTCTAATAAAGTAAACTTTAAAGAAGAAAAAAATCTTTGGTCAGTATGAAGCCTCAAACTGTTTATAAGTTTTTAATATCTGCTAAGTAATAAAAAGGCTCATTTTAACGAAGATAATTCTCTTTCTCTGACACTTCATTAATCAAATTTTATAAAAAATAATAATCTAAAATTAAAAAAGCTCATCTTAAGACGTTTTAATCATAAACGATCTACAGAATATCATTAAGTGGGATGATAAATTTCTTAATTAAACTTATTATTAAAAAATTATTTTTGAGCTTTTAAACAAAAATGATTTATCTATCAGTTAGCTTTAAAATGTAACTTATAGCTATAAAAATTCATCCTTGATATAATATATTCTATACTAACTATAAATTCATAATTTAAAATAACGAAACTTATAAATAGTTCAAAGGTTAAAAAAATTTAAAAAATATATTTATATATATAAAACTTACCAAACGTAAATAATTTATTCAATTTATATTAATAGCAGCATTAAAAGTAACTTATAGTAATAAAAGAATCATCCTTGAGTAAAAAATTCATCCTTAATTTAATATATTAAATATTACCTATAGATTGATAATTTAAAATAACGAAACTTATATTATAGACGTTTAATTAATATATATATATATATATATATATATGTGTGTGTGTGTGTGTGTGTGTGTGTATAAAACAAACGAAACGTAAATTATTTATTCATTTTATATTAATATGGTATTTTTCGAGAAAAAGTATCTAAATTTTATCGCAATTATTTAAGCTACGGAAAAGTTGTTTCAAATGCCATCGTAAATGATGAAGATATCTCAAAAACCTTTTAAGATTTCTTCTTTTCATAGCGCTCTCGGAATTTTAAATGAGGCCCGCCTGGTCTTTGAAATCTAATTTCTTGACTTTTATTCATAAGAGAAGTCACTTTGCAAAGAAAAGTTCATTTACGTGTAACACAGAGTTATAGAGAGTTTCTTGAAATTAATGATGGATTTAAGAGCACGCGGCAACTGAAAATGTAACACGACCATAAAAAGGTAGCCGGTAACGTTCCTGGAGTATTACAGGAAAGCAGAGATTAAATTTTAGAAAAAAATTTGAATTCTCTCACTTGCAATTTTCATCAGAGACATGTAGTTTTGCTAAAATATTTTGTTCAATTAAAAAATATATATATCTTTCAGGAGGGTGGAATGGATATGATAGAATGTTTTTTTTGCGTGCTGCAGTTATAATATTTAGTTCGTTAAATCACTTACATATATATCTGTCAAATTATAGTACCATATGCCAAATTTAATGTACAAGGTAGAAATGACTTCTTATATTCATTTTTAGTTTGACATTTATTTATCAATTGTCGAAAAAAAATACAATCACGATACGTGTTGCGGAATTACTGATAGTTTAATTACCAATTAAATATTAGGATACCAGTTTTATTAATATAATATACACATGTGCTTAATTTCTACACAAGCATTTTTTCCTCTCTGTATTCATTTTTGTGTTATCCCATTTAGAGCATAATAATTTTGTTTAGAGTTTTTAATTAAATTAAAAAAACTAAGTTCATGACGCAACAGTCCGCTGTGGACCAAGGTCGGTGGTGCCCATCTCCGCTTTCTAGACCGTGGTCTTGGGGTGCCATACAGCATATGTCTCAGTCAGGTGGTAAACCTCATGTGCGACCCCCAGAGTTTGGTTCCCAAGCATGCTTGGTCCTCATTTTATCGACCCACAAAAAGGATGAATGGGTTAGTCGACCTTGCCCGGTCGTTGGGTCGAACCCTGGACCTGTGGGATGGCAGCTTGACGCTTTTAACCACTACGCCACCGGGGGTCTTTTATAAGGTGACAATGGACTTTCAGATTGACAAAAATATGTCCCCAAAACAATTTTTTTTTCTTTCAGAAAATGATTCTGCAACTCATCAGCTTTAAATTTTAAAAATAGTATGTTAATCCGATCATTATTAACCGAGTTAATAGTATTTTTTCAAACGCAAGCAATGGAAATGTTACGTGAAATTAAAACTTTAAATGTTATTTTCTCAAAGCAAGTTTTCATATCGTTTCGGTAAATTCAAAATATTCCGTGCGTCATAATTTTTCTTGAATTTTCATAAAAATTCATAAAATGATTATTTATATATGTTAGAATAAAACTTAGTAAAAAATTCATTTACTATTTTAAAACATCTTAAATTTTTACAATCAAAAACAATTTTGATAAAATTTTGCATAAAATGACCTATTTTTATCGATTTTTTTTATAGTTTTTATAAATATCACTGTAAATCAAATATTGCTACTATCTTTTAATATAACTATATAAAGCTAGCTTAATAAAGAAAATTAGATATCTGAGACAAAAATTGATGTGCATGGAGCATTTTTAAATACAGTGATTAATAAACAGATTTTAATTAATATCTTAATTAATTACAATCTGATTTTTTTTTTAAATTTAGTATTTTTATCTCTAAACAACACTGTATAAGTATAGAAAATTTAATAGCAATTGGTTGATAAATAATAAAAAAAAGTTTTTCATGGTTCATTGTCGCCTTAAATTTCAATAACGTATAAATATGAAATTAATAATTTTATATAATAAATCTGGATGGAATTGGTGCCAATCATATGTGAATTCACGAGGAGTCAAACACACACACACACACACACACACACACACACACACACATATATATATATATATATATATATATATATATATATATATATATATATATTAGGACTCTTTTACACTTATCTTTAAGAATAAGTGATAATTTATCTTTGCACTATATAATAAATCTGACTTTCTTTTCATCTTGTTAAAAGTGAGAAATGTGAGTAAATAGGTTTGTTAGTTAGAATACGATATGTACACTCATGGACAAAAAAATTAGCGCACCAAGAAATAATTGCGGGATCGTAACGAAACTTGCAATGAAGGTACTTCTCGGGGAGATATGCAAATGATTAAAAATGCAGCGTGATTGCGCATTATGTATAGCCGGTAGAGAGCGTTGAACATCGTACTCTGTGGAGTATAAAACAGGTAACAAAAGCTTGTTTGAGTGTGCTGAATCATTTACAAAGGAAGAGATGAGATAGACATGCCATTTCGCCGTGTTCGAAGACAATATAAGCAGTTGTCGCAGTTTGAGAGGGGGAGAATCGTCGGGATGATGGAAGCTGGGTGGTCAGATAGGCGAGTAGCTCGTCAATTAGGCCGCTCTGATTGTGTTTTGAGGAGGTGTTGGGACCAGTGGACCCGAGAGATGTCATGTACACGAAGACCAGGCTCAGGACGCCCTCGACAGACCTGTCGTCGAGAAGACCGCCACATCGTAAGAAATGCAAGCGTACAGCCAACTGCTTCATCGGCCGCCATCCACGCACAGGTAGCACCTTCACTAGGGGCCTCTGTGTCTTCTCGAACCATACGAAGGCGCCTGGCTGAAGGACAGTTGGTATCGCGTCGCCCATTACGTGTGCTGCCCTTGACACCCACCCATCGACGCCTCCGTTTGGAGTTTTGCCGCGCAGGAGGAAACTGGACTGCAGCGGAATGGAACCAGGTCGTCTTTAGCGACGAATCCAGATTCAATCTCGGCAGTGATGACAATAGTGTTCGTGTGTGGAGAGCCCGTGGTGAACGCTTCAATCCTGCCTTTGCTGTACAGCGACACATCGCTCCCACAGCTGGTGTGATGGTATGGGATGCCATTGCCTACAATACACGGTCACCCCTAGTATTGTTCAGTGGCACCATGACAGCCCAGCGGTATGTTCATGAAATCCTGCAACCACATGTGTTGCCACTCATGCAACGGCTCCCAGGAGCCATTTTTCAACAAGACAATGCTCGGCCTCATACGGCAAGGGTGTCACAAGACTGTCTCCGCACTGTTACTACCCTTCCTTGGCCTGCCCGATCCCCAGATCTGTCTCCAATCGAGCATATCTGGGATCATTTGGGACGACGAGTTGGGCATCCCACGAGTTTGAACGAACTAGAGGCAGGGTTACAGCAAATATGGAACGAAATGTCTCAAGACATCATACAGAACTTGTATGACTCAATGCCCGATCGTATCACATCAAACATTCGCGCTAGAGGGGGTCCAACGGAGTATTAACTCCTCCGTTCTTTTGCCTTTTTCTCTGAAATAAATTATTCTTTTTTTTTTATTTTCTTATCATTTACTTATATCAAAGTAGTCATTACGTATGTAAAATTTCGTTTCATTTTGACGACTCCTTCTTGGTGCGCTAATTTTTTTGTCCATGAGTGTAATTTTTTTTCTATTCTTTAGTACAGATGCCAAATCAAGTGAGGCCGCAACATTTGCATAAGCGTTTAGTAGTAATATTCAGCAGTTTGAATGCAGTATAAAGTAAGCTAATAACTTATTAGAAGAAACTGAAAACATTTTTATTTTGCTTAGTAAATATCTGAATAAAATAAAAATTGTATATATTCCCTCTTTATGCAAGCATATTAAAATTTCATAATTTATTAGATGGCTGTTAAAATTAATGCTTAGTTTCTGATGTTTAGCGATATTAAGGGATCCTATTTCATTTGAATATTAAATACCAAAAGGTTTGCATTGGATTAATTCCATAATTGGAGTTTAAAAAGTTGATTTCTCAAAATTCAAAGGCTTTCAATAGATAAAGACAAAAATAGTTTAAAAAAACTATTTAAAAATTTTAATTTTAAACACTTTAAGGATGATAGAAAGAATGGATTCATGCTGTTTATTAATTCGACAGTATGAGATAACAACTGCCTGAAATTATAAGAAATGCAAAACATGGTTATGCTGTAGATTGTTCGTAATTATATTTTACGTTGAGAAGTTTGTGAAAAGAAATATATAAGGCTAATGTATCCTTTATTACAGATTCTTAAGTGCATCGCCCCAACATATGAGACATTTTTCTTAACTTCCGATGCTTGCACGACATACAGCAGCTGGGAATCAAGATTTATATTTTTTCCTCTTTACGAATAAACTTTCTCGGGCAAGATATCTAGTTAATTCTATACCCAAAGGTACGTTTCAATGAATATCTAACTTAAGTTTTTTCAGTGAAATATAATTTTGTAAATGAGGCATCCCTTTTATTTCACACAGAAGCCTATATAACAAGAACTTTTCATTTTTTTAATATTTAACTCTGCAAATATCTGTAGCTACAGGGTGCGGCAGAATAGACATCCACATTTCTGAAGACCACTGGTAAGAACGTGGTGAAGGGCGGCAAGGGTGGTGATAATATTTCTGGAGGACTTTCCAGTGGTCAGTAGACAACACGAGTTGGTCCTGTAAAGAACGTGCTTTGGTTATCGAGGCTTTCTTTCAAACAAAGATTCTGCAATAGCAACATATATGGAATTTACGATGTGCTTCGGGCTCTATGCAATTGATGCCGTAACTGATTGAAAAACAATTCTGCGATGGATTTTAAACGCAATGGCAAGTGGGTCTGCATTTCCAAGGAAACTGAGTCGTCGACCTCGGAGAAATAAAACACCTGAAAATGTGCAACGAGTCTTAAGTCCGCTATTCGGGAGGAAGTTACCGACATTCCCTCAGACATTACCAACATAATCATGAAAAACTTTAGAGAACAGCATCGACAGTGCATAACAAATAACGGGCGACACATGCATGATGATATTTACTAAACGCAGTGGAAAAAAGCTAGATTGTTAGTAATTTTCAAAAATATAATTTTTTTCTGTAAATAACTTCGTTCTTTCTTTATTACACTTTGAAAAGTGAGAGTTCGTTCTGCTGCCCCCCGGCAGTATATACTGGATTTTAAATTATGAGGCTCTTTTATTTCTTGTGAGACAAAATCAAAAATCAATTATTACCTTATATTATGGTTCCAAATTTCTGTTAAACGAACATTTTTGGTGTTTTCCTTCATCTAAAACAGAAACACATGATAATATATATTATAAAGCACTAGCATCTTCAACGTGTTTCAGAAAGATATATGAATTTTGTTTCAATTTTATCCTTCAAAATGAGCAAGGTATTAAAAATAAACTCATTAAGTTTAAATAAAAGACAGTTTTACTGAGTAAATTAGATTTAAAGAGGGACTTTTTTTTACTGGATTGAAATAAAGATTTACTGCAAGTGCTCATTTTTTTGTACTGTTACGTGTATTAAATGTTATTTTGTGTTTAAGATAAATAAATTGAACACTTAAGATAAATAGAATACAGGATTGTTAGAATAGGAAAGGGCGCGTTTATGGACTGATAGAGCCTCACTACAGAGACTAAAATGATATTAGTTATTACCTCTTTTATAAGCATAAAATCAAACGAAATGTTTGATTATTTAAGAACAAGCGCCTATTAGCTAGCACAGAAAGTTAAACACGCACTTACACACACGTATATGTGTGTGTGTGTGCGTGTGTGTATACTGGATAAAACGTAAATGGTTTCGGCTACCATTGACATTTAAATCCCAATGAGACGACTATTGTTTGAGTTGCAGGTTCAATGTGCATGGCTGTACCGGTTTTTTACTGAAAAAATGACTTCCAAGTTATCCAGTAGTTGTGGCACTCTTAGAGGAAAGCCCATCCACCACGACAAGTTGGAAAAATCGGTTTTTAATTGTCGCGAGACTTGCTCAAGAAATGTTCAATATGTTGTCCTCGTGTTGTGCGGGTACATCAGCTAGTATATACAAGGGCCAGTCAAAAAGTTAGTTGCACTCTTTGGAAGAAGCAAAATCGGGTTGAAATTATAGAACAAAATTTTACTAACATAAAAGTATAACACAGAACGTATTTCTCGGCGTAATCACTTCCTTTAACATTTTTTGAGGCGAGGCACCAGTTTTTTCATGTCATCTGCGAAGAATTGCCGTCCAACAATGTGATATAACCACTGTTGGGTTGCAATTTCTATCCCCTCATCCGAGTGATATCGTCGCGTTGGAAATATATATATATATATATATATATATTAGTAAGGCTGATAATATAATTAAAGTGAGCTCTACTTCTGCGTTAAAAAGTCATGTTGCCCATTCAGGATCTCTCGTAATGCAAGTGCAAAGAATATTATTAACCCCTAAGTATGTTTGGGATAGTAATTCTTAAGCTGTTTAAGTTTTGTGTTTTTTCTTTTGTAAAAATGTAAAAACAGCTTCACAGTGTTTTTATTTCTGTCTTTCGCATCGTTTTCTTCGTAAATTCAAGTGCCAAACACATTATAAATCCATTAAGAATCAATAAGATATTTTTCTGTGTTTTTTTAATGAAACATGAAGGGTGCATTCTGACAATGGCCTGTAATATTCCACAAAGACTCATAAGACTGTGACTTTTAAGGACTTCTCGTTAAATGAAAACAATTCTAAAAAGAATGCGACGCGAATTTTTTTCAGTCGTTTTAGAATTTTTTTCTCATGAAATAAAATGTTACGCTTCTTAGATATACATTTGAAAAAATAACTTCCGAAGTAGATATACTATTAGAAAGTTGTACATTATTCCTTATTCAAATAAGTACTTCCTAAATTGTAGTCCGAATGAAAAAAAAATTGTTTACAAAGGATGTTGGTAACCACTAAATACTACTATAATTTTGAACAAATTAATAGTGAATGAAATCTCTGATAATGATGGATGGATGAGAATTTTCACGATATTTTCATCAAAAGTAATATTTTATCAAAATCTACTGAATTAAGTTATTAGTTTTTGTTGACTTTTATTTGTGTTGTGATATATCTTTTATTTGTACGTATTATAAGAGGCTCGAGGTTGTCTAGTCGTAATGCGTTGGGTTTCGGACTGAGTGTGCGCATTTCGAAGCTCAACGACCTCTATCATATACTTTTGTTTTTAATCTCGATATGTACACTTTAAATCCGTAATCCGGAAAGCATTTTTATGGTGTGAGTGGGTGGTAGAAGGTCCGAGCCCTCCATATATCACTCCTGGGTGTGTGATGTCAAAATTGTGGTGGCACCTGGCTCTGACCCTTGTGGTGTCTTTTTAAACCAGAGTCGCATGCATCTGCCCATGTCAAGAGCTGTTCTTGCATGTTTCGGCCAGAAGGGGCATAAGTCACAACAATACATATTATAAGATATTACATATTTTATTTATCTTTTTTTTATTTCACCATTTCTCAGCACAAATTCTTCGTAACTCCGTGCAAAGCTCTAATACAGACATGCAAGCCTCTTAAATCTGAGATGTTCTAAGAAGGGAATTCAGAGTAGGCGAAAGGACCTAATTACCTTAAAGACTAGTAAGAATTGGCGAGAGAGTACTGGCCAACGACTGAAAAGCAGATATTTCATTTGAAGAACATAAGCCGTCAAAAAATATATTCTCAGCCAAAAGAAAAATCAATTTTCATCTGTACCACAGAAGAAACGCCTTTGGTACCACGCAGGATCCTTCATCGGTTGTAAGTTAAACGTATGAATCTCTAGTTAAAGTTAGATGATGATCATACGATCTGTGATCCAATGCTTGTAAAAATTAAGTTGTAAGTTTGATATATTGCAGAATTATATGTAGTTAATCTCTCACATTGAGTGTTCACTGATTCTCTGTTTCTTGTTTCAGTAGGAATGTAATGCCTTACCACAGAAATCTTGGAAGTTACTAACAGCTGTAAGTTGGTAGAATATTTAGATCTGTTTGATGTCCAATCACCTAAACGCAAAAGCAGCTACAAAATTCTATATGAATCGTTTTAAGGCGCACGTGATTATCTCTTGCTACTGAATGGTTTTTGTATGAAAGCGTTCTAGCACTGGCATCTATATTCCCTAAAATTGTAAAAAGACACCAGTTAAATACAAAACATTCTTTCCAAATATCAGTTATTGCATATTTAGTTTTGATTTTATAGAAAATAATGTTATTCACTAAATGTACTAAGATATTATTTACTTAAGAAAAATTTGGTTATTTCCCTAATAAATAATGTTACCATAATAGTTATAAAAACATAAAGAAGGAATTAGAACATCGCAAAATTTTATGTTTATAATACTTTGAAAATTATTTCTTATTTTACAGTTTTCATGATGTCATGGAAGATTACACATTTGAGAATGGCTTTTATTCTGTATTGAATAGTAAAAATATCACCCAGAAATGCATTCAACTCTTTAAGTGATACACAGAATAAGAGTCTATTGTGTAACACAGGAATTAACTCCACACATACGAGAGAATCGGCTGGTGAAAAAGTAATTCAACTTTTGAAAACATGGTCAGGCTCGAATGTTTATATCTGAATAATCTTCTGTTGTCGTTGTAACGGACTCTTTATTTAAGTATAGTTAATGAGTTATTTAGTTAATGCCTGCTAGTGTATTATTGTCCTTTTCCTTTAGTAATTGTTAATTTTTCAATTGGATTTTTCAATAGACTCGTATAAATTATTCCATTTTTGACTGGATTATGTGCGCATGGCCTGAATCTAGTCTTTGTGACTTGAATCTGTGAATGCGAATCCTGCAACAGACATGTGCGATCATTGCTGTTAGGAATCTGCGTTAAACTAAGCCCCTGTAAATATGGTCTTCGTTTTACAAAGACGGCAGTAGTATTAATCAAATTTTCCGATTTTAACTATTTCCTCTGAAACTGTAATTTATTGTTTCGTTTTTTAACTGATATCTTTAGAACTTAACACATCGTATGGTGTTTTTCTTATTAATGTCCATTTCATTTATTTAAAAACATATCTACATCATTACAAAACATTTTTATCAGATTTTTGATAAAAGAGAGTCGCACTTTAATTAGAAATTGGACCTTATATATTACATCATATTAAATTCTTTAATCATACTAACGTTATAGATTTTCATACTCAAGTAATTTTCAATGCAAGACGTAAAGTACTATTTTTCATTTTTTTTTTCATTCAATGCAGGAGGTGAGAAGAAAACAACATTGCATACGAATGATTAAAAACAAGGTATGAAGAAAAATGAAATGAATGATTAAAAAAGTATTCTATTAACACAAAAAAGAATTAATAAAAAATAAAGACGGTAAATCAAAGTTAAACAACTGAAATGCGTTTTGATAATCAGAATTTGCAAATTCTTTACAGAGTAATTTACCCTAGAAATACACCTATAAATCAATGATCTATGTTTATAAGAAAAGCTTGTCTGAAGTAGTCGATAAAGATTTTGTTTATACAATTTTTAGGTAGATAATTCATTTAAGGCTTATTCATAATTTTTTTCTGTTTCTCTGGCTTTATCTAATCTATCATTTATTGCTTCAGCCTCTTCTTCAGCGAAACAGCTGCTTTGGGCCATTACTACAGAGAGTTCCTATAATGCATTCATAACTCTAGAAACCCGAAGTAAAACAAGATGGTGCCTGTCACTTGATGCTTCCTACCGCAGGGTGAGTAAAAGCCATCGCAATTAAACAAAATATCAGAGACGAGGAAGCTTATATTTAATGTATTAAGTAGGGGTAGAATCATTCATGGGTTCTCAGAGTTAGAAATGTTCAATGATAAAAACATTGGGTTGGAGAAAGTTATGACGGGAGAATGCAAAATATCATTGCTATAAAAGACTTAAAATATTTGGAATCTCGGAAGAAAATAGTAAACAGAAAAGTAAAACTCGGGAATAGATAATCATTGTTTCATCATACACGATTTACATTGCGAAACATTTCATAATGAAAGAAGCAATGCAATCATGGTAAACAAACAGAACTAAAAGGATTTTGTTCATGATATCAGAAAAAAATAGATGCATAGTATTAAAGGGAACCCAGAACGAGACATGTGAATATACTTGCAACACATTACAATGTAAATGTATGCATACCAGTACGTTTGAAACTGAACTGGATTTGAGAAAACCGTATAATAAATTTGAACATATTCGTGAGCACTGTATTCTACATATATGTAAAAAAGAATCCCATACAACTTCAATATTGTTCAGGAAGATCGATGTGGATCGGAGACTTAAAAAATCCATTTACTAACTGCCGGGTAAATTTATGTTACAAAATATTCATAGCACATAAAATTATAACTTCAAGAAAATTACATGTTTTCAAATGCAATAATTGTGCTTCGAATAACCATAGTAATTTTAACTGTGTGACATTTTAAATTCCTCTCATCAAGCCATTTAAGGTGGACAAAGGACCTTCAAATTTGAAATTTTTAAATTAAATTTTTTTTTTACACTATATACAAAATGAGAATAATTTTCTTTTTTACTACACTGAAAACCATTAGAGTTCAAAATAAGCATTTTTTCACAGAATGGTGCCTGTTGTAAATTTTTTTTTCAAAACTTTAAACTTTTTTCAAAACTTTTCCTTGTGCATTCCATATGAATTAAAAACCTTAAATTATTTAATTTAAGTTTACCATATGTATAGAAATATAATTGGGCATTTATTTTTTTTGTATGAATCTCAAGTCTTTAATTTTTTTTTTTATATTCTGCCTGTTTTTTTTTTAAAGTTTTTGCATGTTTTTACTTTATTTTATGGTCTATAAAATTGCAAAAAAATTATGGTTTCAAAAAATCATGCACGGTTTAGTGACGCACCCTTCCATTAACAATGCCGAGAAATTTAGAATGAATTAGACTAAAATAAATGAGCATGGAGCATTTTGAAAAATTCTATTATTGTTGAAGAATTTTTTGATAAACATGTCTTATTCTTCCACAAAATACTTATTTGTGAATTCTAAGTATCTTCAATGTAGTAGAAAAGAATATTAATTACACTCATGTGGAATATAGAGTAAAATATTGGAAATTAAAGAAAAACGGGATTGATAGTCTCTTGTTACCTTAAGATTTCTACACAGTTCAAAGCTCAAATAAGGCCTGGTTGTTTCCATGTTGTCCCTACATAGGGAAAAATGCAGGATCCCCTAAATGGGACTCCAACAATAAAGTAGCAAGACTTCGCAGTGAATAACGAAAGGCTAATGCCTCACGATATGTTCCTCCGTATTAGGGAAAAAAGGTTTAGCAAACGATAGCTAGTTTTCAATATATATCCTTTGAAAAATAGCTATACTTTACATTTGTTCAGTAAAATTAAAAATTCTAGACAATACATACATATTTTTTGTGTTAATAAATAACTTAGGTATTTTCTCTACATCCTCATCATATATTTCATCATAAATGACTACCAGAACCGTATAAAATTTCATAATTTTTCAAGAGTTAAATTATATTGTACAATCATGATGTCTATAAGACTATATAATCATATAATATCGCTGGTCACTCCCATAATAGATTTTTATATTTTTTATATATCCAAGGTTTAATTTATTTTATCAGGATGATTAAAAATTAATATCCCTAAGTTCAGTTTATAAAAGTCATGCATGACATCAGGAATATCACCTATCTTTTACTTCAAGGGATAGAACAATATTTCGTAAATTAGATTCAACCCATGTTTACCCGTTCTTTTTTTATACTGCATTTTTAATGAAGCCTCCGATATTTTTCGAAATTAATCCACAAGGAATTCCCGAGATTTAGTATTTACAAGGAAAAAGTTCCTTTAAGTTTTGTAAGAAAAGAAATTAGAAGAAGTAACCTGAAGTATGGTACTAAAGAATTCTTCAAAAGCACAGCTGGCATTCTAGACGGAAATCAAGTTCTTATTAACTTTCTCTTGGTAAAAAATACTTTGCATATTTAAAGTGGCCAGGAAGAGAGGTAAGGAGCATAAAGCAGGGAATTCTTTTTTATGACTCCAAGTTATATTGCTCCTTTTGTGTGCTGATGTATTATAAATTTAATAACATGCATTTTTAATATTAATAAAGAAATATGTATTTATTATTCTTCTGACAGGTTATTACAGTTATTCCCTTTTTCGAGAGAGCATATTTCGGATGAAATCTTTCTGTAAATTGTATCATAATATGTCCCTTGCTAAAAATGGCCGACATCGCATTAAATATTTAATAGGATTTTTTTAATGCAGAGGCACTAATTTTGAGATATTTGCACAATAAACCGCAGAAAGTGTTGAATACTCCTTTTCTGAGAGCACCATACAGGGGAATAAAAAATTACCCTCATGTACTACACGAAATTTGAACGAAAACTCAAAGGGGGGATATCTGGAGGGCTTGTACATTCCCCCATCTTTCTGACAACATGCAATGACTTTCTGGTGTATGTATTTAATGTGCTCCTATCTGGCCAGGACAGGAACTAATTTAATGGCGTTCGTCGGGATTCGAACTGAGCACCCCCAGTTTGACGCCCCAGTCTACCACAAGGCTGCAACGGACGCATATTTAAAAAGATCATTGATGATATTTGTTCAGCATGGAACTCTGATGCAAATAGAAACGAAACTATTTTATTTAAGGGCACAAGCGACTTTCAACCTTGAATTTTCAAATATTTAAATTTATATATAAAATGATAATAATTTGTATTCTTTTCTGCTACATTAGAGATCCTTAGAATTCAAAATAAAGAGATTTTTTGGAAGAGTAATGCCGATTTTTTAAAAATTTCTTCAAAAATACTAGAATATTTCAAAATACTTTTTGTAAATTCCAAATCATTTGAATACCTTAAGTTATCAAAATACGTTCAGAGCCTTTTTTTTTTAAATGTACTTGTGAAAATTTCTATATTATTTTTCAAAGGAATATAACACCAAACCTCGAAAGTGATGAAAATATAGACATTAACTATGCAAATTTTTACAAAATTGAGGAAATTGGGTCAAAATTTGACATTTTTTTCAAAAACGGTTCTAGCGCTAAAAAAAAATTATGCATATAACATTAACTTCTTTTTGCCATATGTACGTACGTACCTTATAAGTGTAATGACCTACAAGCTAATCGTTATTTCAAAATCTAAAAAAATACAGGTTATTATATGCAATTACATGTAAAATTTTAGTAATTTTCCATGAGATTTTTTTATAAATGCAGCTATAAATCAACAAATAATATACCTCAAACCAAATCTGTAGTCCATTCCGTTCTTGGTATTATGAAAAACATACGTGAAAAATTTCATAGACATATCATGATTAGATTTTGAATGATCACAAAAGTCATTTACATTTTTCATGAAAAATAAGTTCTTCAGAAAACACGATTGAAGTTTTCAACTTGCATTGAAATTCATAGCTGCTGCTGATATTTAAATGGCTCTCATTTCATTTCTAATGATCGTATCGAAAAAATAAAAGCAGATATAGAAACATAAATTTACACTTTAAAAGAAAAAATGGAATAAAACAATTTCAGAATTTTCATCAAAATCAACGTTTTAAACGTAGACAGATACCTTAAAAATTTTTAAAGTCGTTTACCGTATATATAAACATAATTGTGCATTGATTTCTTTGGTATGAATCTAAAGCCATAAATAATATTTTTTTTATAATCTGCCTGTTGTTTTTTTGCTTTATTTCATGGTTTAAAAATTATAAAATTATTTTTGATTTCCAAGAATGATGCACAGTTTTGGGGCAAACAATTGAACTAACAAACCTGTGAAATTGAAAAAAAAAAGAAGAATGATAATGCATCAAGAGGATTTTGCAAAATTCTAAGAATTTTTGAAAAAAACGCTTATAAAACTGATATTATTCTTCCACAAAATATTTATTTGTGAATTCTAAGTGTCTTCCGTGTAGTAGAGAAGATCATTAATTATTCTGATCTATATATATAAAACAGTTCCTTAACTAACAACTCACTGACTGACTGATATAGTGTAGTGGTGATTGACTGACTGACATACAACGCACAAACAAACCGCTGGACTTAAAGGGCTGAAATTTCGCATGGTGATTCTTCTTATTGTGTAGTGGTGCATTAAGAAAGATTTTTGAAAAATTCTTCTTAAATTTTTTAAAATTAAATTTTTAAGCTGTGTTTGTAACTGTTTTATGTTTGCATTTAAAACAATAATATGAGGGATATAAATCTTATAGCAAGAGAAATATCACAAAAATTCCTTTAAAATGAAATCTTTTTTGAATCTTTACTTCCAATTTCTGACTTTTGGTGAATTTTTAAACATTATTTTTTAGAATTTAATTTATTAAATGCTTATCACGTGATTTCTTTTTCTGGTACTTAAAATAATTTATCATCACGTGCATAACAACAAAATAGACAAAAAAACATTTTCCTTCATAATGCGGCAGACGATTGGACAAAAATTATTAAATAAAAAAATTTTTTGTTATCCAAAAAAATATTAAAATAAAGCAAAAGATATGATTCTCAAACTGTACTATATTAACTGTACTATATTCTTTAGTATGTCCTATTAGATTTAACTTGAATATTTTCTTCTACATTATTCTGTGTATAAAAATATCCCTTGCGATTTTTTGATAAATATATATATATATATATATATATATATATATATATATATTACATCAATTGTATACATTGATCGTCGTAGTATATATATATATATATATATATATATATTTATATATATATATATATATATATATATATATATACACTGCTGGCCACCCAAATTGCAACACCACAGAAGACAAGAGATATCACAAAATTTATTTTGTAGATAACATGTTGACCAAGTATCAAATGATTAAATTTATAGACTTCTGTGAAGTTTGGTTCCTTCCAAAATCAGTAGCCAGAGTAGCCGCCATTGATGGAGATCACCGCTGCCACACTCCTCGGCATTGATTCAAAGTGACTTTGGATGAGTTCTTGGGGTACAGCAGACCGAGTAGCTTCCACACGTTGCCAAAGTTGATCTGCTGTGGCAGCTGGGGATGGAATCTGGGTCAATCGTAGAGCAACCATGGACTACATGTTTTCTATCGGCGAAAGATCCGGAGAGCGGGGCGGCCAGGGAAACAATTCAATCTGGCGATTGACGAAGAACCGTTGGACAATGCGTGCCACGTGTGGTCGCACATTATCCTGTTTCAATATGGCTGTGGGCAAGCCCTGAAGGTAAGGAAGGACAACTGGCTGCAACACCTCGGAGATGTAGGGCTGGCTGTTTAAAGTACCGGCAATGCGTACTAGAGGTGTGCGAGAGTGATATCCAATACCGCCCCATACCATAATACCCGGTGCAGGAACAGTGTGGCGGTGCATAACGCAGCTGTTCAGCATCCTCTCTTCACGGTGTCTCCAGACTCGAGTGCGACCATCGTGGTGTTGCAGACAGAAGCGTGACTCGACAGTAAAGACAATTTCATTCCATTCTGCTGTCCACATCCTTCTGTCATCGCACCATTGGCGGCGGAGACGTCTGTGGTTCTGTGTCAAGGGTAGACAAAGCAATGGACGTCTTGAGGACAGACCACTCTGCTGTAAACGGCGTCGAATGGTACGCGCAGACACTGGATGATGCGTTACAGACTGCATGTGCTGTGCTATGGTTCGTGATGTGACTGAGAGATCCGTCACTGCCATTCGCACAATTTGCCTGTCATCACGTGAAGTGGTGCGCTCAGGTGGATGCGATCGAACACGCAGGTCCGTTGTACCCTCCTGCATCCAACGATCACATATCCGCATTACAGTTGTTTGGTTTCGTCCAACACGACTACCGATTTCCCTGAAAGATAATCCACAATCTCGGTAGGCCACTATCCTTCCTCTGTCGAACTCGGATACTTGATCAAAAGATGATCACTGTTTTCGACGAGGCATAATTGATCGTTTTTTTGAAAAAAAACACAAGGAAAACACAATTGCCGAACTTGATATCGTCGAAATCTCCAAGCCTTAAATAGCGATTTGAAGTGGCGCCACAGGCGCGCGTGATGTGCGTCTTCGCTGAAATTCTAATCATTTGCATATATCACCTCCGCTAATGCATGTTGTAAATTTCATGCTATTTGCATGTTTCCTTCAGGGTGTTGAATTTACAGTGGCCAGCAGTGTATATATACAGTGGAATCTCGATCTACCGTTTTTCAAGGGACCGATTGAAATGAACGATAAATGCGGGAAAACGATAGATGCGGAAACATGACAAATCAATATGATCGTTGGGACTGGATAACATGAACGACACATAAGGGAAAACGATGGATCCGAAAACGATCGATCGAGATTCCACTGTATATATATGGCATTAATTGCATACATTGACAGTTGTATTTAATTTGAATGTACTCAGTAGCGTAGTGCAGGTTTTCAGCTAGTTTTGTATATAGACAAAAATATTGAAACGTTAAAAAATACGAGGTTGAATGTCCCTTGTCCCCTTAACAAAGCATTCAGTTCAGTGGCACGCAGAGAATTGACGCCATAAAGGACAACATTCTCGCCTAAAAACCAACACTTGCGCTTTGTAGAGCGACTCTTGCTTCTGACGGTCAGTTTCAACTCAGTTTCCCACGTCGTCGGTCTCTCAAGCTCGCAGACACCTTTATTGGCTGAATGTGTGCAAGTGACGCAACATGCCTGAAATTATGACGTATTAGAAGTTCAAGGAAATAATTTAATATTGAATTAGAAAGTTACAGAAAAAACCCGTAGTGTGACAATGATGATGTCACATGAAATTTACATATCTATGTTTTAATCATTAGCATCTCAATTTATAAAGTAAATCCATATGATGTCTATATTGAAATATAGAAAATGTATTTATATGTGATACAGTATATTTTTATACAGTATATATTTTTATTGTATGTATTCGGAATGCTACTTCAAATAAAAAAAGCTACATATGTCAGATGTAATGGTGCAATGTTTTTGGGTAGTGAACTTACCTGTTTTGCGTATCCTGCTTTTGTATCTTAAGCGTGAATTCTTACTCTTCTAGTTATACTTCCATTTTTGTAAAATTCCCAAAACAGTTTGTTTTTACTGTGCATATTATCTTTATTATCCTTGCATACCTGTATTATAATACAGAAAATATAACAATTTTCTTCGGTAAAAAGGATTTACTCCATACTAAGTGGCTTTTGCATCGGAAAGAAATGAATTGTTTAGTGATGTATCAAGAGAAGATGCCTACGATGATTACTCCTGATAGCTTTTACGATGGGAGATTTTAATATTTGCGGAATTTGTTTAATATCCTAGAGAAATGATTTATCCAACTTTTTCACAAAGCACTCACCCAAATATACTTCTTAAAATATCTACAACATATACAACTTGCATTGATTCATTTTATTTTAAAAATAAATCCGATGCCTTGCTATACATTAAATAATGTTCTTCAAAGTAAAAAAGCCACGAGTTAAACAATGACATATTTTTATTTTTCGAATGAACATCACAAATGTAACAACGAAGGTATTACTGTCTTTTTTATTCAGTATCAATGGAATAAATACTTTGATACTAAAAGTTTGTAAAAGTATTAATGTGTCTTTAAAAATAAAAATACTTGACTAAGGAAGACATACTATAATAATAGCTTACTCATCTCATTTTTGTGTAAAGTTTGTCGCGTTAATAAGAAAAAAAAATTACTAGGTAACATACTGTCTTTTCATAATACAGCTCGGCTATAAATTTTCCTTTAAAATGTTTTAGGATGATTTCTTCATATAAAATTAGGTGGAACATATTTTTGGGAGAAAAATTTAATCTTGTAAGTGCCTCTAAGAATACTGTATAAAACTGCCGTAAAAGTTTAATGTGTTCACCAGCATGACACTGAATTCGTGTACTAAAGAAATGCTTAAAAAATGTTGCAGAATTTCGTCCTGACAGGCTTAAAAGCTAGGGTTCATTTAACCTTTCTGTAATTGTCTTTAGCCCTATTTTGCTTTTGTTTCGATCTTTCAAATTATAAAAGTATCACACAAAAAAAGTTATAAAATAAAAAAAATACATATATTAAGAACTTCGATTATTTTTCAAATTTCAGATTGACAATTTTTGTCTGATGCAATTTTAGCTATTTTAAATTAAGAAATGCACTTCTAAGTTTATAATAACTTTGCCAATACTTCAAAGTGTTTTATGGCAAATACAAGAATTTTAGAATATTTTTACTATGATTCGTGATCTAATGGATGCACTCTTATATTTTCCCAGCTGTACACAGTAGGTAAATATACCACTAATTTTGACACGTTTTCTTCCTTACTTATAGGAAATATATGGACTGAACCTTACTGACAGACAGTTTTTGTTTCACCAAGTACTTAATTATTCGTTTGGTCATTCATCGTTGTTTATATCTTAGAATAATATATATATATATATATATATATATATATATATATATATATATATATATATATATATATATATATATATATATATATATATATATACAGATATATATATATATATATATATATATATATATATATATATATATATATATGTATATATATATATATATATTAATAATAATAATACACCACCATTACTAATTGCCTTTGAAATGCTAACGCGCATTCTAAATTCCTGTCGACCCCAATAAATCACAGCCCCTATTTCAAATTGTGACCTAGGAATAAACGTACTAACCAACAATTCTAATCCCTTAACCGCCACGCGGGAAACAATAGTTATTTTTAGACATGGTCAACGTCACGCGTCTATCTCGCCACGCCGTGCCTGTTCGTAAAGGTTTTATGACGTTGAGTCATACCTCCCAGTGGTCAAGCCGGATGTTCGATTATAACCAATTAAAAGAATTATAACCTGCTAGAGCCTCCATATTACAAAAACTTTGGTCAGCGATTTTCGTCCCCTCCTTCTTTCCCTTGCCCTCTTGCCTTCTGGCTGACACTCTCCCGTTCTTCTGCTCCTTGTCCGCGTACTGCTCTTAACTATATCCTGATGTAAACGTCTTCTGACTGCCCCGAAATATTCGGGTGGCCGCTAGTACTGTTTGTGTGTGTCCTTCTCCAAAGGTACCTTTCGATTTGCTGAAATGTCTGCAGAAAGTTAATACATATATATATATATATATATATACACACACACACACACACACACACATATATATATATATATATATATATATATATATATATATATATATATATATATATATACACTGCTGGCCACTGTAAATGCAACACCCTGAAGGAAGCATGCATATAACATGAAATTTACAACATGCATTAGCGGAGGTGTGATATGCAAATGATTAGAATTTCAGCGCAGACGCATATCACCCGCACCTGTGGAGCCACTTCAAAGAGCTATTTAAGGCTTGGAGATTTCGACGATTTCAAGTTCGGCAATTGTGTTTTTCTTGTGGTTTTTTTCAAAAAACGATCAATTATGCTTCGTCGAAAACAGCGATCATCTTTTGATCAAGTATCCGAGTTCGACAAAGGAAGGATAGTGGCCTACCAAGATTATGGATTATCTTTCAGGGAAATCGGTAGTCGTGTTGGACGAAACCAAACAACTGTAATGCGTGTTCGATCGCATCCACCTCAGCGCACCACTTCACGTGATGACAGGCAAATTGTGCGCATGGCAGTGACGGATCGCTCAGTCACATCACGAACCATAGCACAGCACATGCAGTCTGTAACGTATCATCTAGTGTCTGCGCGTACCATTCGACGCCGTTTACAGCAGAGTGGTCTGTCCGCAAGACGTCCATTGCTTTGTCTACCCTTGACGCAGGACCACAGACGTCTCTGCCGCCAATGGTGCGATGACAGAAGAATGTGAGCGGCAGAATGGAATGAAATTGTCTTTACTGACGAGTCACGCTTCTGTCTGCAACACCACGATAGTCGCATTCGAGTCTGGAGACACCGTGAAGAGAGGATGCTGAACAGCTGCGTTATGCACCGCCACACTGGTCCTGCACCGGGTATTATGGTATGGGGCGGTATTGGATATCACTCTCGCACACCTCTAGTACGCATTGCCGGTACTTTAAACAGCCAGTGCTACATCTCCGAGGTGTTGGAGCCAGTTGTCCTTCCTTACCTTCAGGGCTTGCCCACATCCATATTTCAACAGGATAATGGGCGACCACACGTGGCACGCATTGTCCAACGGTTCTTCGTCAATCGCCAGATTGAATTGCTTCCCTGGCCGCCACGCTCTCCGGATCTTTCGCCGATAGAAAACATGTGGTCCATGGTTGCTCTACGATTGACCCAGATTCCATCCCCAGCTGACATAGAAGATCAACTTTGGCAACGTGTTGAAGCTGCTTGGTCTGCTGTACCCCAAGAACTCATCCAAAGTCTCTTTGAATGAATGCCGAGGCGTGTGGCAGCGGTGATCTCCAACAATGGCGGCTACTCTGGCTACTGATTTTGGCAGGAACCACACTTCACAGAAGTCTATAAATTTAATCATTTGATACTTGGTCAACATGTTATCTACAAAATAAATTTTGTTGTGATATCTCTTGTCTTTCTTGGTGTTGCAATTTGGGTGGTCAGCAGTGTATATATATATATGACGCGCTTGTTACTCACCCATTCCCAGTACGTCTTCTTAAATCCAAACTTACTCTTTCTTAAATATATCTCTACATAATTATTAAATTTATAGCAGTCAATGAGTTAAAAGGCCGGTGGCAAAGAACTACAATTAATACATCTATCATAGTCTATTTTCCCAATAATTTACTACTTGATTCAATCTGATAATTTAATCCAGAATTCACCACGTTCCCCTGCGACGTGTGACCGCACTGATCAAGAATTTCTCGCCGTCTGACGAAATTGCTATTGTGTTTGACCATCTAAAGTCATCGCGCATGCCCACAAGAGCTTCGTGACGTCGCACCTTCGATGAGGCTGGGGTTTTTCTAATTTTGTTACTATTTATAGAGTCCCTTCCTGGTTCTTCAATTTGCGTGAATCAAGTTCACCCCGTAATATTTTTCTCTGCAATGCTTTTATCCCGATATCTCGTAATTTCACAGATTTAAATTGTTAATTTCTTATTTATTTCTAAACAAAAGCGCCCCCATATTTTAGCCTTAAGTTTTGGCCTTATATATATATATATATATATATATATATATATATATATATATATATATATATATATATATATATTAATAAAGCAAGGTTGGGTTCTGTCGTGGTCACGCTTCCGGGTGTACCGGCTCAAATTCGGCCATATTTGAAAATTTCGAAATCGATGTATTTTATTTTCATGAAAGTACATAAATGTTGCATATTTTGAAAGAGCTTTAAAAACTGATATTTTTTCTGGGTACACTCAATCTGTTATTTTAATGTTTTTAGAGATATTTCAGTTCGAAACGCTTACTCGACCGAACAAAATGTAAACACAGCGTGATTCTCACTAAAGAATGAATCACTGAGAAATGAAAAATATACCCATGCGGTGACGTCAAACTTCAAAAGGGATAAAGATTGACGTCACCACATGGGTATATTTTTCATTTATCTCTTCATATATTACGCCAACGTTCGTGACACTGGAATTGACGTTTATATATAATGAATAATGGTAACTGCTACGGCAATTTTACTTTGCTTTCGCACTTTTTGGCCAGTAAATTGACAAAAATCTTTTTAAAAATAATTAAAAAAACTATTTGAGCCCCAATTTCGTTTTTGCTGCGTTGCGTTTCTCGGATCTCTAACGTCATAAAATGTAAATAATTGATTTAAAATTGACTCTCAAATCTTTTTACAATTTTTAAATGTTACTTTTGTAATTATTGTCAAAATAAATAGTGTGGCAACAGTTATATTCATAATTTGTCTTTAAAATGCAGTTGAGTTGAAAAATAATTACAAGATAAAAAGACTTTTTATATACCACGTTTTTAAATTTTCTGTTGAATCATATATTTGACAATTCTATGTATTAATAAATACTTTAAAAATTATCCCATCAACTTGAAAGAAAATGAAGTTAATTGGAAGTTACCTTGCGTTCGACTTGTTTGATTTGTTGCATTTGACTAGTTCCCTTTCCGGCCAATTGATGGCTGCACCAGTCTACAAAACAAAATTAACTGAAAATGACTGAAAATTAATTTAATTCTGCTTATAGATGGCTAAAAGTATTAAAAAAATGCATTGTCATCGTGTTCTGAGCTATTCTAAAAGTTTCAAATGTCTAGCTAGTCGGGAAGTGAATTAAAAATCGATTGCAAGATTTTTACTAGACAAACACACACACACAAACAAACACACATACAAACAAACAACCAAGAAAGCAAGTTAATAAAAACATGGTAATAAAATTGTTTGGTGTTGATAACTTCTATTATTTGTTTTCATTTGTTAAATACTGTTAAATAAGTAAGTTCTTCTTAAGTTGTCTCAACTAGGAGGCAACAGGTCCTAAACAGGGGGGGAGGAGACTGCAAATTAATAGTGCCTCTTAAGAAAATACTCCCTCTCAGTCAATCAATTCAAAGCCGTCTGTCTGGTGGACGGATGGCCCGTGCATAGCCGGGCAAAGTATATATATATATATATATATATATATATATATATATATATATATATATATATATATATATATATATATATATATATATATATATATATATATATATATACACTCAAGAGTCAAAACATTATGACCACCCCTACATTTTGCAATGAATTCGCCTGGATGACGTGGAAGGCACGTGATCAGGTGGAAGTGGTATTTAACTGCTGCTGGAGATTCTGAAGAATCATTCTTTCACTTACTTCTGTGTGTGATGGGAAAGGCTGCGGATCTAAGCGACTTTGATAGAGGGCAGATTGTAATGGCTCGAAGGCTCGGAACAAGTATTTCCGAAACTGCACGACTCGTGGGTTGTTCGCGACCTACAGTTGTTAGTACTTATGCAAAGTGGATGAATGACGGTGAAACCAGCAGTAGACGACATGGTGTTGGACATCCACACGCTATCAAAGAAAAAGGTCATCGGAGACTGTCTCGCATGGTGAAGCAAAACCGGAGCCAGACATTGGCTCAGCTGACAGCCCAATACAATGCAGGGCCAAGTAGAATAGTATCGGAGCACACTGTTCAGCGGACACTGTTGGATATGGGGCTACGCTGCAAACGTCCCACTCGTGTGCATTTGCTAACCAAGCGTCATCGCCAAATGCTCCGGCGCTGGGCCCGGGAAAATCGCGACTGGTTCATGGATCAGTGGGAGAGAGTTGCCTGGTCAGATGAATCACGGTTTGTCATTCATCACACCGATGGCCGTGTCAGGATACGCCGTCAACCAGGCGAACTGTTGCTCCCTCAATGTACAGTAGGTCATACACAGGTGGTGGCGGTATTATGCTTTGGGGGACGTTCTCTTGGGCGTCTCTGGGACCCGTGGTTGTGTTAGAGCAGACCATGAATGCTACAGGGTATCTGAACATCATTGCGGACCAGTTGCACCCTTACATGGCCTCTGTTTTTCCAGCTGGAAATGGAATGTTCCAACAGGACAACGCCCCATGTCACAACGCTAAAATTGTGTTGGAGTGGTTCCAGGAACATAATGCTGAATTCCAGTTAATGTCCTGGCCACCTAACTCACCGGATCTCAGTCCGACAGAACACATTTGGGATGTCATGGGACGGCAGCTCAGAGTTCAAAGGCCACCAATTCGCAATATCTCGGATTTGCGTGACCGTTGCTTAAACATCTGGTATAATCTGTCTCCGGCCATCTACCAAGGACTTGTGGCATCCATACCAAGGTGGGTTGAAGCTGTGTTGCGCGCCAAAGGTGGGCCAAATCGTTATTGACAGGTGGTCATAATGTTTTGGCACTTAAGTGTATATATATACACACACACACACACACACACACACACACACATATATATATATATATATATATATATATATATATATATATATATATATATATACACACATATATATATATATACTGGGTGCGTCATAAATTCGTGCAAACTTCAAAAATTCATAATATAAGAAATAATGCTCGGAAAATTTTTATGTTTGCACCAATATGATCAGAGAGATTTTGGATTTTTTTTCCATGTAAAAAAAAAGTTTCCAAAAGTAACCGAAAGAGGGAGCTCTCACGTCATACTGAGACGTTTTATGCAAATCAGGAAAACACAAACAGAAAATCAAGCATATCACATTAACATGAGACTGTGCATTTATTTAAAAGTAATAGATGTTCAACATTACCACCAGCACAAGGTAATCGGCAAGTGAGGCGAGTCACTACGCCCATTACAGCGGAGTGTAGCATGTCGCCATCGATGGCAGAGACTGTCTGTCGAATGGCATTTATCAGTTCCACGAAAATGGCTGGGGAACCCCGGTACACACGAGACTTTAAGTATCCCCACAATCAAAAATCCCGCGGGTTTAAGTCTTGTGATTGTGAGGGCCACTGAACCTTACAATCTCGACTTATCACTCGGTCTTCAGTGAAAGATTCCAACAGGAACGTCTTGACATCACGTAATATGTGGGGCGCCGCACCATCTTGCATGAATGTGACAACCGGTAACGCATGTCTTTCCTGCAATGCGGGCTTAACGTGGTCACGCAAAAGCGTAAGATACCGTGCTGCAGTGATTATACAGGTTTTCCACCCGAATACAGAACGAGGCTCTTCAAAAAAGAAAGGGCCCAGAATAAAAGACGCGGTGAAACCGCACCAAACAGTCACACGAGGAGAATGTAGTGGCCGGTTGAGATACTCACGGGGGTTTGAAGTCGCGCAGATACGACTGTTTTCGTATTAACGTCACCATGCAGTGAAAAGTGGGCTTCATCCGTTTCACATGACATTCAGCAACCATTGTGGGTTATTTTCCATTTGTGCCAGAGCCCATGTAGCAAAGATTTGTTTTGCATCTGTATCTGCCGGTAATAACTGGTGAAGTGCATGGATTTTGTACGGATACAGATTCAACATTCCGTGCCGAATACATCGAATCGACGGTTCCGGAATCCCCATTCTTCTCTCAGCTTCACGAGCACTGCTACTTCCCGCTGATGTCTCGGCTGCCAAATTTTCCATGGAACTTTGTACAACATGGACGCGGTCCGCGCTTAAGGATGGTCTGACAATTCATGGACGATCCTCCAAACTCCCCGCTTCTTCAAAACGTCGTACTAAATTCAGTATCCCATTCAATGAAATAGGCCTTTTTCGAGCCTTCAGTCCTTTCTCCGTGCGAAACTTTCGCAATGCAACAATTTGGGATTCATCATTCTTGTAGAAAATTTTAACAAACAATACTCAATCTGGTAAAGAAAGCATGCTGCCGGCTTAGAATGACGGATCCATTTCCAACCAGCTGTTTTATTGATAGCCTGATTTGCATAAAACGTCTCAGTAGGACGTGTGAGCGCCCTCTTTCGGTTACTTTTGGAAACTTTTTTTCTTTTTTTACATGAAAAAAAAATCCAAAATCCTTCTGATCATATTGGTGGAAACAGAAAATTTTTCCGAGCATTATTTCTTTTATTATGAATTTTTGAAGTTTCTACGAATTTATGACGCACCCGGTATATATATATATATATATCCCGCATAGGTACTGCAAAGATACATTTGTTATATCTGACCAATTTTCAAATTTCTAGTAAAAATTTCGTGTTCATCTGGAATTCAAATATTTATCCCGAAACTAGCCTGTCCATCTAAATAGAGAATAACACGATTTTCTTGAACACTTGTCAAATTTAAATAGAGAATTAGATTCAGAAGTTTTTACTGTTGTCAAAACAATTTGCATTGAGGTAACAACTGCATTAATTCAATATACCAAAATACAACTCACCATTCGGATTTTTGACACTTTCCAAAACTTCAGGGCTTCGAAAGTTATATTACGTCTGAGACTCAAAGGTTTAGAAAACTGGGGATGTTCTTACCATAAAAAACGAAAGATTAAAAAATGTAGTGCCCTATATTTAAATTATATAATTTCAGAAAAATCCTTCTTAAAAATCTCTTCAGTTATAAAAGCAACTAAAGTGCAAATCCTTTTATGGCTTTTGTATTTTTCATAGAAAATAAAATTTGTTTGTTATAAAGGAAGAACTTAGGATGAATACTAAATAACTCTTCATCGTCGAGATATTTTTTATTTTGTTGATTATATCGCTTCTTTCCCTAAATTCTGACTTAGTGAGGATAATTTATTAGAATGGGATAAATTCAATTTTAGTTTCATATGAAGTAGTCTTATAGAGATACATTTTGCAAATCGCTTTATTACTTTTTTCTAAAGACTTAAATATATATGATCTAAAAATCTTGTAACGTATTTTTTCAACTTTTCGAAAATCGAAGACACATTTAAATTAAAATTAACAAAAAAGGTATTTAACACTGTTTGGAAATAGTTTTATTAATTTTGCCCTACAAAGCTGAGTACTAGATACGCAAAATTAAACAAAATATCAAAAAGTATTAACGAGATTTTTTTGTTTATTTTTAACGATTACAAGCACAAATATTTGGGTTTTGTACTTGCACTTAGACATTTTCTTAATGTGATATTTTAAAATTTGGTATTTACTAGAAAGAAAAATAGCATTCTACTCGATTCCTCAACTCTGTAATAATGGGTACATTTTCGAATGTTGAAATACGTTTCAGGTATCTGGTCTACTGAATAAGCTCCACGCTTTGTCATGAGATAGTCAGAGATTGTTAGTAATATGGTATAGAATGTATGTTACACTAGTCAAAATACTCATCTATTTGCGTCGTTTTCATTTTCATCGACAAAAGTTCTGATCATTATAATCACCGCAAGTATATAATATTAGTAATATAACTATTCACTGTATATCCCATTATCATATTGTATAATTCACTATATTACTTGTGTGAACATTATTATAATTCAACCTGGATCATTGTATCATCATTGTACATTATCAACGTATTAAACATGCAAGCTTATTAAACATGCAAACGTATCAAACATGTAATACTTTGAATAGAAAATTCTGAACAGAGCGCTCGAAACTAAAGCTGTAAAAGTTAAAAATAGAGTCATAATGGTCTGGGAGTAACAATGTACCACGATGTAACGTTAAATAATTGCGTTAGCGATTGCGTTAGCCACATACAGAAGATATCATTTCAGTTGAACAGTGATAGGTAAATTACAGGATCGGATATAGCTTTAGAAATTTGTAAGACTTAAAATCACTATTGCGATATTAAAGTCTTATTTGCTTTCAGAAAATATAAAATATATATTATATCTATAGATTCGACTTCTGTGGACTGATTTCGCACCTGCTACCTGTTGTTTAACCCTTTGGTATTGTAACAGTTGATAATATGGTTAGTCTAACATTTATACAATCATTCTAACTCAATGAATATGTATCTTTATAAAGTAGTTGATGTTGCTACTCTAAACACTCTGATATAAAGTTGGAAAAGTAACTCATCTTAGAAATATACTCACTGAATTAAAAAATCATTTAGTACCTGTAGTTGTTGTTGTTTCTAATGTTCCCTGGCTGGAAGTTCCAGACCAGATAGGCTTCAGGTTGAAGTGTGTGGCTCTAGTTTAGATATATCACAAAAGGGTCTTAGGTAGTTGCCACCGCAATTTTGACCGAACAACCCCAGGGGCGACCACTAGGGGGGCGTACTTGTTGTTGTTGTTTTTTCTAATGTCCCCTTGCAAGAAGTTCTAGACCAGGCAGGCTTCAGGCTGAAGTGGGCGGCTCCAGTTTATATACAGCACAAAAAGGGTCGGAGTCCATCTCAGATAGTTGCCACCTCAATTTTAACCGGACAACCCCAGGGGCGACAACTGGGAGGGAACTTGTTGTTGTTGTTGTTTCTATTGTCCTCTGGCTGGAAGTTCTAGACCAGACAGGCTTCAGGCTGAAGTGTGCGGCTCCGGTTTATATACAGCACAACAAGGGTCGGAATCCGTATTAGCTAGTTGCCACCTCAATCATGAACAAACACCCCCAGGGGCGACAACTGGGGGGTTCGCACCATCTCCCACCCTCTCGGATTTCATAGAGGAACTTTGCTATGGATTTAACGAGCCCATATCCGGCCTAGACACGTATGTATTTAATGGCGCGTGCTGGGATTCGATCCGAGCATACCCAGTTCCGAGTGATCTATGTACCTAATTTACCATACTGAACAAATTAGCACTGAGTGAAATTAGTTTTCAAGTCATCTCGATTTTTTCTCGTAGAATTATCACAACATTATACAATTCTCGCAGGTTCTTATTTCCCCTTTAAAGTCCCCGGACAAAGGCAGGAACAGTAAATGCCGAAAGTCCACTGCATCCGAGTTTAAGATATAAAATTTATTCTTAAACTTTAAATATCCAAACATTCTGAGGTAAGCGCATTTACCATTAAATAAGTTATCAACATTCCGCATTTAGTAACTAAGTATGCTAAATATTACCTTCCATATGGGAAAACATATTATTGTATCTTTTACGGAAGCGTTTCTCTTTGAACTGTTGAGAAAGCCGAAAGGTAGCATTCTCAAAGAACCCTTTAACACCATGAACAAATTAAATTATGTAAACATTTGCTTTACTAAGGATAAATTTGTGATATTTGATATTTCCCTGTAAACTGTTAAACAGGTTGTACTGTCCTTCTCTATAACGATCAAATTAAATTATGAATAACACGTGGGTTAAATATACTAAATTTAAATTACGTGATATTATAGACCCTGTAGGAATTCCAGTAATTATATATTTCAAAGCAAAGCATTCCCTCATCTAACTCCAATATCATAACATACTTTTTTAAAGTTACGTAATATATTACAGTGAAATCACTAAGCAAATATTAATTATGTAGTTTTACATTATACTGCGAGTTTAGAGTTTCATGACGCTGACAATCTTGATTACGTTGCTTGTAAATATTCCAACTGTAATTTGATTTTTACATAGTTTTCAACAACATACTCTGTGAATTTTCCTCATGCTGAAAGCAAACAAAGTAAATTCGTCATGTGTTTGAAACATATTCTACACTATAAAGACACACTCTTTCGAAAATGTCAAGAGGGACTCTACCTAATGTTTTTTTATTCTTAATGATTTTCCTTTTTCATATTCATCAACAAGTACAAAACTTATTTTTATTTAAAATTAAAACCCTAGTGAAATGAGAAATATATTATAAATATGACAGTAGTTTATTAATGTAAAAATAATTTAAATTTATCAGATTAAAAAAATTTTATATTCTTTAACTACTTGTCTTGGTTGTGAATAGTTTTATATGTTTAGGGTAGAGTTGAGATGTTTATGGTTTGAAAATTTTAGTATGATATATATATATATATATATATATGTGTGTGTGTGTGTGCGTGTGTGTGTGTGTGTGCGTGTGTGTGTGTGTGTGTGCGTGTGTGTGTGTAATAAATCCAGTTGGAATTATTAGGCTGTGATCGTACTAAATGAATGGGTACAACTCTCATAAAACACACAGTAATTATACATATATACAGGATTTATTTACATAGATTATATATACAATTACATTGAATAGCATTATGCTGAATTCGTTAGAGCATTTATCACCAGGCTTCCACTTATCGCCTTATTATAAACATATGCATGTATCATTAATAATCTGACTCGCAACATTCAATAGAACTTAATACAGGCCGACCCTTTACGGGCAAGAGGCACATATGTAATATTAGGGATGTGAATAATTATGATTCTCAAAATTGCTCACCCATGAGATGCTCGACTCCAAAGGTCACACTCGTCTAGGAAATCTGATATTTTTCATACTAAGTTCAGCATGTATTACGTTATTGGAGCGTGGCCCCACGAGTTCCAGCACAGTTCTCGATGAGTCTCGATGCGAAATTTCACAATTGCTGTCTAGGTATGGTTCTTTGTTGCACGTTGGATATCCAGCGGTCAGCTCGCTTTGGAGTAGTCTCTTCAGCGGCGGTAGGCGTTATTAATTGATTGTTGTGATGATCAGCTTGCTTTGGAATTGTCTCTTCAGCGGCAGTAGGCGTTATTAATTGATTGCTGTGATGATCAGCTTGCTTTGGAGTTGTCTCTTCAGCGGCGGTAGGCGTTATTAATTGATTTCTGTGATGGTCAGCTTGATTTGGAGTTGTCTCTTCAGAGGCGGTAGGCGTTATTAATTGATTGCTGTGATGGTCAGCTTGCTTTGGAGTTGTCTCTTCAGCGGCGGTAGGCGTTATTAATTGATTGCTGTGATGGTCAGCTTGCTTTGGAGTTGTCTCTTCAGCGGCGGTAGGCATTATTAATTGATTGCTGTGATGGTCAGCTTGCTTTGGAGTTGTCTCTTCAGCGGCGGTAGGCATTATTAATTGATTGCTGTGATGGTCAGCTTGCTTTGGAGTTGTCTCTTCAGCGGCGGTAGGCGTTATTAATTAATTGCTGTGATGGTCAGAGTTGTCTCGGCTTCTATAAGTCTTATATCAAGGATTACGGCTCGCTTGCGGCTCTTCTTCCATGAGGCTTACGGCAAGGATCACGTTCGCTTGATGCTCTAGATATAGCTTGGTCCTTTTTTAACGTCTTTCGTAGGATGGGCTCTCTTGACGACCCTCAGCAAGTTATTTTCTCTTTTTACATTGTAAAAAAATGGCTCTCTTTAAAAAATGCCCCCACATAGTATATATATAATGTTTCCCTCTTTTTTTACTGGCTGCCGGGTCTATTGGTCTCTCATTCGCTGCTCCAACTTTCTCCAATCGTGTGCAGGGGCGGTCTCTTTAGCTCCCCGGCCCCATCTTTCATTGGTCGTGTCTAACCTCCTACTTGCATTTTTAATTAACATTGGCGTCCGTTCCGTCTGGGATATATTCCCAGACCCGGTTGCCCCCGCTCTTGACTTCTGACCCGATTTATGATCGCCTGACATTTTAATGTTGTGAAGTTTTATGATGGCGACCTGCCGGCGTCCCTAGATTTGTATTCTAGCCTCTGTCTTTTCATGTTGAGTGGTCCCTATCCGTTACCTAACTGCCTCGCGATTCGTATATTCACATCTCGTTTATTACAGTGTGTGTGTGTGTTGTGATACAGCCAATGTCTGAAGGTGGCCAATTCGCGAAATGGGTGGGTACATCTAGCATTGGCCAATTGACTTCGCCAAAGCCCGAAATAATCGAGAATTTGCTGCAACTTCGAGCTTTATTCGGCCAATTCGCTATGCGCCTGACAATTAAGAGCCAGTTTGCGAATCGCCCAAGAAAAAATGTCCTTTTCACTTTGATTTTGATGTGATTTTCTTCTACTATCAGAAAAGGAATTTTCCCTGTAGGGATTGCTAAAGGGATTACTAAAGGGGATCACTAAAGGGATTTTCACTGTAGTAATAATATGAGTTAGAACTGATATGATCAATTTCCGTAAGTGCATCCTCGTGCTGAGCAATCTTTTTACCTTTGTCCAGTTTTCCTTGGGCAATTCGTGAACTGGCAATTGCTTGTCGGGTGCATCGCGAATTCGTGAAGCCCAAAGTAGTCGCAAATTCTCGATTATTAAGGGCTTTAGCCAAGTGTTTTGGCTAATGCTAGAGGTGGTCAGCCATTTCACGAATTATCCGGACTTCGGACTTTGACCGTAACCTAAGATATATTATTTCTAAAAGGTGATTTTTTTTTTTGAGGATCCGTTTTTCTGCCTTCATAACTGTCATCGATGAATTAAGATTAAGATCTCCGATTCTGACGAATTGTTAATTCAGAATTACTTATTTTATTGCTTGTTTAAAAACCGAAGTATAAAATTTTTAAACGTTTTCCAAATTTTATACTAGTTCTTTTTTTAAGTTTAATGCGGATGCACTTGTTGTTACATTTACCTTTTGTTACTCACCGCTATTTTACTGGCTACTTTATTAGGGTAGCACCATATAGGTGAGCCAGCACTGCACCCTATGAGGGGAACGACACGGAAACAATCAAGCCGTATTCGGGATTGGAACCCAAGCCTAATGCGTTGCAGGTTAGAACGCTGACCACTACACCATGTGGGAAGCATTTTATACTAGTAGGAAAATTTATTTATTAGATCAAAAAGTTATCCGCCCCTTCAGGGTTGTCTGACCGTTTAAACTTCTCAATATATTCATATACTTTTCGCGGTGGTAAAACTATATCCTTTTAAAACAATATCCCCATACTGTGCGAAGAGCCGTTGATGGATATCTGCTCCTGATAGAGCTTCAGACCAGTAAAACTAGATCACACAGCGCTGTTCATCTTTGGTGCAAACGAAAAGTGGCACGATCATTTTCTCTGTGCAACAGCAGAAAAATGAACTGACCAGTAAAGGTCAACATTTTCGCAGGCAATGATAATGACTCACACTCTCGACCTGTGCGCGAAAAAAGAATCGCAGCCAAAAAACAAATGGCTGGAGAGAAAGACAGAGTATTTTTTACTTAAATTCGTGCATATAACCATTAAAAGAGCATTAAATTAAGAATACGATACAGCACATCGTTGGGTCTCCTTTCGTTCCCAATACTGTTGCGAATGTATTTGATATGGACACTCCGATGTGTTAGTAAGCGGCTTGAGAAATCTGAGACTACATTCGAATGAATTGCTTTTTTCTAGTTCTCTAAAATTTGATGGTTATGTATCAAGCTGGCTGATGCCCCTTTGCAACTCATCCAACAAATGCTCAATTGAATTGAGATATGGTGATTGGGGAGGCCAACTAAGCAGGGTCTTCTGTGGGCAATGTCTGATTCATAACATAGAACATTGTCCTGGTGTAAATATCCATATCTAGTCGGGTAAATCATTAAAATAACTCAATATTCTTGATTATAAATTAAAATTAAAATAAAATTTAGCCTCCAGATAGTGTTCGAAATAAATAAAAGGGCCCAAATAATTCTAGGAAAACATCCCCCAAACCATAAAATTGCTTCCCCGAGTTTGAAGTGTCGGTAATTAATTTCGAATCCATACATTTGTGCAGTTTTACACTTACCATTTTTATTTATTTCCAGACAAATACTTGTGATCCTGTGTGAATCAGACACGTTTCATCTTGTTGGCTACAGACCGGAAAGGCTTTCGGACACTTCTTCAGCTTCCCCTTACTCGATACGGTGTAATGTTTGGCGAACAGGACGTTGAGAGCCCAAAGTCCCATATTAATTTTAACTATAATTTGACATACTGATACCCATCTGTTGGACTGGCTATGTTTTGAAACTCTCCTTTGACTTCTTTCATTAAGCATATGGTGATACGCTCACATGCCTTACGTTCATACGCAGATTCTTGCTAACCAATTCTTCATAACCAATACATTTCAACTGTTTTGCAATCATGCAACAATTCACTTCGAAACCAGAGTTACCTTTCAGCTGCTATAGTGCGACATATTTATATGCATAAAATTGTCCCGAAGTAAAATTTTAAAAATCGGCACATCGCTATCTCTCTCTCTCTCTCTATCTCTCTCTCTCTCTCTCTCTATATATATATATATATATATATATACACTCTAGAGCCAAAACATTATGACCACCTGTCAATAACGAGTTGGCCCACCTTTGGCGAGCAGCACAGCTTCAACCCGCCTTGGCATGGATGCCACATGTCCTTGGTAGATGGCCGGAGACAGATTGTACCAGATGTTTAAGCAGCGGTCACGCAAATCCGAGATATTGCGAATAGGTGGTCTTTGAACTCTGAGCTCCCGTCCCATGACATCCCAAATGTGTTCTATCGGATTGATATCCGGTGAGTTAGGCGTCCAGGACATTAACTGGAATTCAGCATCATATTCCTGGAACCACTCCAACACAATTTTAGCCTTGTGACACGGGGCGTTGTTCTGTTGGAACATTCCATTTCCAGCTGGAAAAACAGAGGCCATGTAAGGGTGCAACTGGTCCGCAATGATGTTCAGATACCCTGTAGCATTCATGGTCTGCTCTACCACAACCACGGGTCCCAGAGACGATCAAGAGAACGTCCCCCAAAGCATAATACCGCCACCACCGGCCTGTGTATGATCCACTGTACATTGAGGGAGCAACAGTTCGCCTGGAAGACGGCGTTTCCTGACACGGCCATCGGCGTGATGAATGATAAACCGTGATTCATCTGACCAGGCAAATCTCTACCACTTATCCATGGACCAGTCGCGATGTTCCCGGGCCCAGCGCAGGCGCAGTTGGCGATGACGCTTGGTCAGCAAAGACACAACAGTGGGACGTTTGCTGCGTAGCCCCATATCCAACAGTGTCCGCTGAACAGTGTGCTGCGATACTATTCTACTTGACCCTGCATTGTATTGGGCTGTCAGCTGAGCCACTGTCTGGTTCCGGTTTTGCTTTAACATGCGAGACAGTCTCTGACGACCTTTTTAGCGTGTGGACGTCCAACACCATGTCGTCTACTGCTGGTTTCACCGTCATTCATCCACTTTGTATAAGTACTAACAACTGTAGGTCGCGAACAACCCACGAGTCGTGCAGTTTCGGAAATACTTGTTCCGAGCCTTCGAGCCATTACAATCTGCCCTCTATCAAAGTCGCTTAGATTCGCAGCCTTTCCCATCACACACAGAAGTAAGTGAAAGAATGATTCTTCAGACTCTGCAGCAGCAGTTAAATACCACTTCCACCTGATCACGTGCCTTCCACGTCATCCAGGCGAATTCATTGCAAAATGTAGGGGTGGTCATAATGTTTTGGCTGTTGAGTGTATATATATATATATATATATATATATATATATATATATATATATACTAGTTGAATACCCGAGCTTCGCTACGGAGTACATTAAAATTGCATACATACGACGGTCAATGTATGCAATTAATGCCAAAAAAACAAAAAAATATATTTATAAAAAATCGTAACAGATATTTTAATAGACAAAACAATGTAGAAGAGAATATTGAAATTAAATCTAATAGAACATACAAAGAATATAGTACAGTTAATATAGCACAGTTTGAGGAACATTTATTTTACTATATTTTAATGTTTTTACCTTAAGTTTACCTGAAAACTGAGATTAAAATCAAAAGTGCAAAATTACAGAAAATGAAATGAAAAGCATGTTTTGAAATTATAGAAATAAATAAATGACTGAAAAAGTTTGCCTTAAAACTGAGATAAAAATGAAAAGGGCAAAATTAAAGAAAAGGAAACAAAGTATAGCCAAAGATGACAAAACTGCAAACGTGGCCACTAACTGACGTTTTATGACGGTACTGCAAAGGCGCCTTATCCTCCTTTCGCAATATATGCAAGGCGAGGATTCCCCAGTAGGGATATTTTTCCTTAATTATTTAAAAATTAAAAACAATCAATTTTTATAATATCAATCATTTTTTAAATAAAAAAAAATTAGTCCCTGCAAAAAAACATTAACATTATCTCCATTAATTTGAATTTATAATAAATTGAATTTATAATAAACCACTAAAAGTCGAAAAGGAAAAATGTGAAATTTTCTTTAGGATAGTAAAGAATTTTGAAAAGTAAAGCTGAAAAGTAAAAATGTCACTTTGTCGAATGTTTGTTAAACAAAATCAATTTAAAAACTCAACACAGTATAAATAAGATTGAAATTGTCGAATGCTTGTTAACCAAAATCAATTAAAAAAGTAAACACAATATAAATAACAGTTAAAAAAACCATATGAAATAGTATACACATCTCAGAATTTTAGTAGATTCAGCCTTTCATCATTCTTCAACTACTAAATGTTAAAAAGTAAAAATGTCAAATTGTCTAATGTTTGTTAACAAAAATCAATTTAAAAACTAAACACAGTATAAATAAAATAGAATTAATAACAGTATAAATATCATAAAATAAATAAACGGCATTGCTCCTCTTATTTGTGTCTTTCAAAAGGCTGACATAAATTAAATTAAGGCTTCTTGATCTGTGGCTTGTCCATTCATGTTCTTGGCTTGAATGCTATATTAAAGTCTGTATAGCGTTGATAAAATTCACTTGAGTCTTCTTTCACTTTTCTTTCTTGAAATATCAGTTTATAGAGCCTCATGATATACTATATTTTTTGTTCTTCCATCTGGAGCTAGGATGTAGAGATTTTCCGCTTTTCAAACTCTAGAACAACCCACATAAAGTTGACCATGGGAGAAACAGGGTTTGAGAAGATCGAGTCCAACTACTTTTAGCGATTGCCCTTGTGCCTTGTTAATGCTCATGGCGAAACTTAAACGGACAGGGAACTGAAGTCTTTTAAATTGAAATGGTATAACGGAAGGGATGATTGGTATCCTGGGAATAAATACGACTTCACCTGCTGAGTGTCCTGTCTTAATAGTGGCTTCAATCACATTCGGCATCAGATTCTTTACAACAAGTCTTGTTCCATTGCAGAGTGAAGGTGGATGCAGATTTCTCAGATGCATAATTGGTGCACCAATCTTCAGCTCTAATATGTGAGAGGGTACTCCAGATGGCTCCTACGTATTTAAAAATTCTGTGGTGTAGTGTACTGCTTCTTCTGTATCGCAGGTGGTGTCAATCGATTTGTAAGCTTGAGCTTTACCTGGCAATTCTTGTAAAAGCTGCTTATTGATGACGTTGACACCTTGGTCCAAGGATTGCTCTTGGGGCAAGGATTCCTCTTGGGGAAAGGTTTCTTGGGGCAAGGATTGCTCTTTCGCACAGCCATGTGTGATCAGTGAAGTACTGGGCCACATTTGGAAACACTGCCTCTTTCGGCTGTTGTTGAGTTGTCACAATCATTCCAATCGTTCCCATGGCTATACATTCTGTATTATCAGCAGTAATGGTTCCATTTCCAAGTTGTACAGAGGCTGTTCACAGATTTTTTAGACGATGTATATTGTATTTACAAAACTAAATTACGTAAAATTCTTGTGTTTTAAATGTTCTATTTGACATCCCTTATTCTGAACTATTTTATCGACACCGCAATTTCCAGGATAATAATGTCTTTTGAAGTGTCAGAAGAGGTATTCTATCCCATTCCTCCTGAACAGCTTTCCAGAGTCCTGTAAGGGTTTTGGGACGACGTTTGGATAATGCAGATTTTAAAAGTCCGAAAGCACAAAAATCCATAGGTGATACATCGGGAGATTTAGTAGGGATATCAGTGAAGGGTATGACCTTGATACCAGTTTTTTGTTCCATTTCTTTTAGGAAATTTACAATGGATTTTGACGTGTGACTGCTAGCTTTGTCCTGATGGAGTCTCACAGATTGATGGCACTGTGGGTAAAGCGATGGTATTTCATTCAGAACAATTGGCGATAAAATATGTTCCTGATAGTATTTGGAGTTAATCTTGACATTTTTTTCCACTCTCTTTATTTTTAACTTGCCATTATAAGAAAAACCAGCAACAATCATGAATCCCTTAGAAAAACTTTCTTTCGATTCTTTGAACCATGTACTTAATTTTATTTTCCCCTTTTATGATAATAAATGGCTCTTTTTTGTTGCAATCATTTAAATACACCCATGATTCATCTATTGTGACAATTGTTTTCCATTTTTCTTTGGATAAGTGCTTCTCATATAGAATTCTGCAGCGTGTCCTGCGTTCAGCGATATGATTTGGAAGAAGACGATGCACATTGCGTTTTTTCACTTTCTTAAGATTTAAATCAACGTTTATCATTTTGTTTACATTGGACACCGAATATTTTAATGGTTTTGCAACTTTCCTTTGACTAGGGGGATTTTCTTTTAACATTAAACAAGTACCTTTGTAATAGTCGAAGATGTCCGTTTTTTCCTTGGATACTTATTTGGAATTTTCGTCCCACTTGAGACTCCTATTTGACGTTTTTTTTCCTTTCTTGTTGACGATATTACCTATCGACGCTTTAGATATCACAAAACCATGACTATCTCATCGTTTTTGGATAACGGAGTATGCATATTTCTCTTCGGGAAGAGCATAAATGTAGCCTTCGAACCACTGCTTTGTTAAAAACGCCATTTTGAATAAAAAGAAAACTTTCAAGCCGCAGACGATAATTTTGACTTTTAAAAACATAGTACAATTGCAATTATTTCTTTTGCAGCAAACGATTTTTTATTACCGCTTACCATAATCGTCTAAAAAATGTGCGAACAGCCTCTGTAGGAGGTTATCTGCAAATTGCTGGGCTGAGGGATCACCATTGACATGAACTCGCATGTTTGTTGAAAGACCGAGTCTTTCGATGTCATTTCACACGTAAGACGATTTTAAGCAGGCCTGCATTTCATCCGCCGTGGTTCCACGTGGAATAACCGGAAGTATCTGTCGACAGTCGCCAGCCAACACCATAGTTACGCCTCCCATTCTGTAATTGCTACCTCTGATGTCCTTCAATGTGACATCGAGTGCTTCTAATGCGGCTTTGTGGGAGATGGTGCATTCATCCCAGACACTTAACTTGCAATGCTTCAGAACCCTTGACTTTCCTGAATTTTTTTAAATGTTACACGTAGGAGTCTCTGTGTTTGCTAGATTTAAGGGTAACTTGAAAGCCGAGTGAGCTGTCCTCCCTCCGGGCCAATAGTGTTGCAGCAATGCCAGAAGAAGCAACAGCCAGGGCAATCTCATTTCTTTGTTGCACTTTAACCAAAAGAAGATTGATTAGAAAGGTCTTCCCTGTACCGCCCGGAGCATCGAAAAAGAATATGCCACCGCGACCATTGAAAACTGCTGTTGTGATCTTGTCAAATGCCTCCTTTTGATCTGGGACCATTTTCGGCTCATTTTCCTCTATGTATGTTGCGAGTATATTCGTATCATAATTTCACTCCATACGTTCTTTACTCGGCAGGACTGAATCAAGGTTTCGATTGGGTTGTGGAAGTCCAAAGCTTTTTAGGTCCGATCCACCCATCAATATAATCTTGACCTCAATGTCGATTAGCGCTCTGTTGAAGATGTCGTCACAGTATTCCAGATCCATATTCTGCTGCTGCATGCGTGCTTGGTGCAGCATGTCTTCGGACAGGTTCTCCTTATGATTCATCCATAACTGTTTGGGAGATGACATGGAGCTTGTATGTAGCATTACAGAAAACAGATACCGTAAAACCTTTGGTGATCGAGATGCAGCCGCTTCTTAGAGTGCATTGTTCCAGTGGTCATCATTCTCCAAAAGACCTCTAAGCTGGCAGGCCTTTTTGAAAATTTTAAAGAGCCGTCCTTGAAATATTTTCAAATCTTCAAATGATTTTGGGCCTGGTACTTCATGCAGCAGGAGGCGCATGTGAAAGCACTCTGAATTGTTCGGATGGACGGTGTACACCCGGTCCAGTGCATTTCTTGACCTTATTCCTGTTTGCTCAGGTACAACGTGTCCTTGTTTTCGACGGTTCCATGTCTTGTTTCCATTGTTCCAAGTGTAGTATTTGGGAACTTGGTTGTACAACAGGGTGCGTGCAATCTCATCTTGGGTGCAAAGTCTGAAGAAAGACGTGAGTGTCGTTTTCTGAGGTGTTTGGCCAAGTTCAACAGCGTTTTCTGGTGTGAAGTAGACTCTCTGTCCATTCTTAAGGTGGACGCTCAGATGAATCACTGTGGGTGGCGCTCATGAATAGGAAAGTTGAGTATTCGCCATACTGCTTCATTGCTGCTGATATATCTTCCCATTTGATACTGGACAATTTCATTTAAGTCATTCTCTCCACTGTTCACTTGAAAAACAGACATGTCAGATCCTTCGTTAATATACTTACAGATATACTTTTTAGACTTAACAGAATTTCAATACTCAACGTTGATATGGGCATTGAAAATTTTTGCTTGTAGAGGGCAATACGGGTCAATCCAAGTATTGTCTATAGACACTTGCGATCCTTTATAAACGATGTCAGCCTTAAGTCCCCCGTCTTGTGTTGATCTCCGCCGATAAAATGAATATCCGTTTCGTCCTGTTTGCTTCTCTTTCAAAAATTGGCGCGGGTATCATTTAGTTCAAATTCCCTCTTTCATGCGTGGAGAGGTTGGATTTATGGATCCGCAGAGGCCTGGCACCATCTGCTTAGTTACAATTGAAAAAAGTCCCGGGTCTTCTTGTTCATTAGGGATTTCTGCACTAATAATGTCATCCACGAGGTGAACTTGTACGGAGTCCTTGAGCCAAATCAGAATGTGAGCACGAGGAAGTCCTCGCTTCTGCCACTCTATCGTGTACACATGACACTGAAATTCTCCAAAAATCTTTGCCTTTGTGATGAGAGTCATATGCGTTTTTTTTCTGATCAAATACTCTTGCTAACAAATCATGACTATCCTGTGGTTTTTGACCAACATATGTAGTTCTTCCTGTATCTCTGTCCAGTTTGGATTGCAGGGGAAAGTGATGAAGAGGTCTGGTCTGCCATAGTTTCTCACTTAGGTCATGGCATCTTGAGTACGCTCGTGCATGTACCTTGGACCCCCTGTAAAGCTGGAAGGCAAGATGATCAACTGGCCCATGTCGGAGATATTTCCATCATTCATGACCGCATCCCTCAAAATGAGCATACTGTTCAACTCTGAGAGTCCTCTGATTTATTCGTATGTACAATAGTCTTTCCGATTCAATCTTGGAATACATATCAACGATAAATTGGTGGAACAGGTCTTTGCTTCTCAGTAATGTGTTGATATTTGAAGAAAGTATCATCATCCTGTAAGCATAGAATTGCATAGCTGAAATCTTCTTAGTTTAGGGCATTCCTGTAGTTGGGTCTTTTAGTCGCAGTTCAAAGTGATATCCATCCTCCCCCTGCCAAACGATGAGTGGATACTGTAGGGCGTCGTAGGACCTGTGTGTCTCGGGAATTTTTTGAGGGTGCCACTTCTTTCTTCTAAAACTATGTCTCTTGTCCCATGTTGTTCACCCACCATGATCAAAGCGACTTCTTCTGTTGCGGGGGCGTTGAACCGCCCTCATGTTCACCGTGTGGGGTTCTGTCCGCTACGATCACCAATTTGAATTCCGGGGTAATCTTATCCATAGCCGACTTAAAGCTCTGGATGTAACAGTTTTGATCATGCAGCATACCTTGCAACTGTAGTACTATGTATCGTCTAGTTTGTGGCTTATTTTTACAGTGATGCTCTGCTTGTTGTGTAATGTCTCCGACAAAGTAAATTTGCAAAAATTTAGGCTCTTCCTTCGGTAGAGGCTGCAGACTGCCGATGCGGTGATCAACTTGACCCTGTACCTTAAATGTAGGCATGTACCCGGGCTCTCTAATTTCTTTCGTTGTGCCAAAAGAGATCATCTGGAAACAGGAATTGTAGCTTCTTATATTGGAAAGGAAATGTTTAGCTTCTTGAGAAGTGCCGCTGAGTAAAGAACATAGGGGCTCAGGTGGATCCACGAACTGTGGCAGTTGAACCTTTCCTCCGCTGCAGCAGATACCTGTGGCTTCACCTTTCCACTTCTTTGCTCCACAATGTTGGCAAGTTTCAGACATGGATCCAATGTTACACGCTGGATCAGATACGTAATCTGCCGATGGGTCGTAGTGAAAAGCTGCATTTTCAAAATTAGTGTACATGCGCCTTCTAGCAGCACTTATTGTAGTTCTAACCTTCTGTAGTCTTGCTTGTCTTTCCGGAGTACATTCGATTTCTCTTCTTCTTTGATCTCGTTGTCTGTTTTCTTCCTGTCTTGCTTGTCTTTCAGGAGTACATTCGATTTCTCTTCTTCTTTGCTCTGTTTATCTGTTTGCTTCCTGTCTTGCTTCTCTTTCAGGAGTACATTCGATTTCTCTTCTTCTTTGCTCCGTTGTCCGTTTGCTTCCTGTCTTGCTGCTCTTTCTGGAGTAGATTCATCTTCTCTCCTACTTCAATTTCGTTCTCTGTTCTGTCACTTTTTTGTCCAAAGACATTTTTTTTTTCTCGGAGGCTGTGGCATATTAAAAGAAAAATTCTAAGGACAAAACATTAGTAAAACATTAAGCACAAAATGAAAGCAAATAAAATGAAAGATCCTGAAATTAAACTGAGATTAAATTAAAAAATACAGAAAATGAAAACAGTACCAAACGGCAATGGAAGTTGAATCTGCAAAGAAAAAAAAGTGAGTTACCAAAACAAAAAAATATTGAAAAAATAAACACATTAAAACAATGCACGAATTGAATTCAGTTAGGGCCCTCCTCAGCGCATTGACTGCCGGACGGTCCTTAAAATATGAAAAATTATGATTTGTTTTAATTGAATAACAGTAGAATTGATATTTCAATAGTATTCAAAAGTTTTAAGATGAGAAAAATAAATATAATATAAATAATAATATAAATAAAATGAGAAAAAAAATAATAGCATCGACTTTTTGTTATGGATCATATTATTGTTAAAAACTATGTAAAGACTAAAGACACTATCGGAATCTTCATTTTCACAGTTTGAAAAAGCGTAAAAACCCAACTTTCTTAAAATTTGTCTACAATTTTCCGATTTTAACTGAACTTCTATTAACGTAAGGAAAAATGGTGATGTGAAACGATAAGAAAACATAAATTACTTACTGTAAACATAAGAAATTAATTAACGTCATTTAAAACTGCAGAAATCGATTTATATAATATAAATACCACATTCAAACTCAAAATTTCTTTCATTTCTCAAGCAATATAATAATAACATGTGAATTTATCAATGATTATAACACACGTAAGTAAACACACATGCAAACATTCGCTTTTATTAATATAGATTTCTTATTAAATAGTATGTTTCAATAATGAAAATACTTATTACTTCGTTAATATAATTGTTGAAATCATATTTTATATTGCTTATTAAATAGTATATAATTATATTAAAAATAAAAGTTTCAAATAAAAATTCCAACTTACGACTTTATATGTGGTATTTAGTGCAATTAACATGTGTTTCATTTGATTAGTATCGGACTTTATTTTTTGACTGTTGTGAAGATGGTTGTTTGTATATTCCTATTCCATCTTATAGTGAGACTCAATTTTATAACACTATTGATTTTATGATATATTTTATAAGTTTTGTATTTGTTATGTGATTTTTATACTATGTACCATAATAAATACTTACTTAAAGTTCGATTGATTATATTTTTTTGTAAATCCATTAAACCTAAATATGTATTTTTGAATTTAGTATCAAATCTGATATAATGTGATCAGTGGTTTAATGATGGTTTTACTCTGCACAGAAAGCAAATCTTTCTCTCATGGGATGGATAAGAAATCTACTGAAATCTAACTGCATTATTTTAAAATCGTAGGATTTTTGCGTAAAGATCACAGGAAAAAATGCATGCACACATACATAATGACCATTTATTTTGTAAAGCAGCATATAATCCAATATATCGGAGTGATGAGCTTTCATAGCTAGTATCATGTCCTCCTAGTTGTAAATTCAGCTAACGTACTCAAATTTGCATTTGTTTATATTGCATAAATTTTCCTATAAACTTTTATTTCAGCAAAATTAGGATCACTGAGTAACTAAAGCTAAAAATAATTGAATTATTGCTCTCATTATCTTATGATACTATTTTTTACCATACATTCAATGAATAGTGTTGCGGTGCCACTACCAATAAGTGGGGTTGTGTTGGGCTGAACAACTCCCCTAGCCTACATAACATTTTTTCATGAATTTCTAACTCTCTTCTAATAAAAATTTCTTTGTTAAACTTCGTATCGTTTTACATAATTATTTTTCCTTATTTATGCAAAAAAACTATTGATAAAATAAACACATTAAAACAATGCACAAATTGAATTCAGTTAGGGCCCTCCTCAGTGCTTTGACTGCCGGACGGTCCTTAAAATATGAAATATTATGATTTTTTAAATTGAATAACAGTAGAATTGATATTTCAGTAGTATTCAAAAGTTATATGATGAGAAAAATAAATATAATATAAATAATAATATAAATAATAATATAAATATAATGAGAAAAAAAAATAATAGCATCGACTTTTTGTTATGGATCATATTATTGTTAAAAACTATGTGAAGACTAAAGACATAATCGAAATCTTCATTTTCTCATGGGATGGATAAGAAATCTACTGAAATCCAACTGCATTATTTTAAAATCGTTGGATTTTTTCGAAAAGATCACAGGAAAAAATGCATGCACACATAATGACCATTTATTTTATAAAGCAGCATATAATCCAATATATCGGAGTGATGAGCTTTCATAGCTAGTATCAAGTCAATTTCTTTCATTTCTCAAGCAATATAATAATAACATGTGAATTTAGCAATAATTATTACACACGTAAGCAAACACACACACAAACAAACACTTGAAAACAATTATATTAAAAAATGAAAACAATTATATTCAAAAGTAATAGTTTTGGATTATATTATTTTAAAAAACTATGTGAAGATTTAAGACATAATAGGAATCTTCAAATTCACAGTTTGAAAAAGCGCAAAAACCCAACTTTCTTAAAAGTTGTCTACAAATATCCGATTTTAACTGAACTTTTATTAACGTAAGGAAAAATAGTTATGTGAAACGATAAGAAAACATAAATTACTGTAAAAATAAGAAATTAAATAACGTCATTTAAAACTGTACAAATGAAACAAATAATATAAATACCACATTCAAACTCTAAATTCTTTCATTTCTCAAGTAATATAATAATAACATTTAGTTTAAAAAATGATAACACGTATTCTACAGCTTAAAACTCCATAGATTTTTTGATGAAAAAAACATTTCTACATACAGAGAGGGATGTAATTTTTAAAATCATTGTTGTTGGGTTTCTCAGTCTTATCTTTAACTCTGTTCTGAAGTAATGGAAATTCACATTTTTTAATCACGATGTTCGAGAATCAGCCTTATAGTGAATTTAGCAATGATTTTAACACACGTAAGTAACCACACACACAAATAAACACTTGAAAACAATTATATTAAAAAATGAAAACAATTATATTTAAAAAAATGAAAATCAATTACATTAAAAAATAATAGTTTATAAAAATTTACACTTACGCATCAACGTCAAGCAGCAACCGTTTCGCAATTTTTGAAAATGGTACGCAGTCAACCAAAAGAGAATCGATTTCCATTCGAATTTTCACTTTTTTTTCTTCCAAATTGAAGAACCGCGCAGCAAAATTTGTGTTGACATATCGTTCTTTAAAATTCAATTAAAATCAAAATTTTAAGATAGAGACTTGAAATGAGGTTTATATGAAGGAGAAAATTTTCATCATCCAGATGATGCAAATATTTTCTTTGTAAGATAAAATCACGAAGAGCATCGGCCGTAGATGCTAAAAAGCGCATAAATTTCTCGAAAAAGTGGATTTAATATTTTGATAAAAATATTAGTCTGTTTTAAATTATTTTTAAACAAATGAGGTCTTGTTTGAAGAAGAAATGTCTATAGTCTTAAATTATAAGAAATTCAAAATTATGCGATAATTTTTTTTCCAAGATATCGTAATCTGAAGTTAAAAAAACATAAAATACCCCACAAAACATAATTGAATGACCCAATCGCTTACAATCCCAGGGGAGAAAATTTCGTCATTCAATTCTGTGCTTGAAGAAACAAGAAGGAAATTTGTGTTGCATTATCGTTCTTTAAAATTCAAATAAAAAATCGAAATTTTAAGATAGAGACTTGAAATGAAGTTTATATGAATGAGAAAGCTTTCATCTTCCAGATCATGTAAATATTTTCTTTGTAAGATAAAAACTCGAGGAGCATCGACCGTAAATCCTCAAAAGTGCATAAATTTCTCGAAAAAGTGGGTGTAATATTTTGATGAAAATATTAGTTGTTTTTAAATTATTTTTAAACAAATGAGGTCTTGTTTGAAGGAGAAATGTCTGTAGTCTTAGATTGTAAAAAGATCAAAATTCTACGATAATTTTCTGTCGAGATATCGTAATCTCAAGTTTAAAAAACATAAAATATCTCACAAAACATAAAATAAAAAATTTTCTAGAATGAAATTTAAAATTCGGGCTTCGAGGTGCACCTTCCCATAGTCTGCACTACCCGTGTGCCAAATTTCACGGCTGTAAGTTTCGTAGATTTGCCTGGGGGAAGAATACACACACACACACACGCACACAAACATTCTCTTTTAGTAATAAGATATATATATATATATATATATATATATATATATATATAAGAGCTTGTCTGTTTGTTTGTCCGCTATATAATCATAGACTGTTTCACCCACCGGGACCAAATTCGGCACAATTAATGTTTAGGACCCGAGAAACTTAAATCAGGAAAAACGAAATTTGGGGCTCAATTAGTTTTTTTAAATTAAATTTTTTAATGATTTTTGTGCTGTTAGCAATGTGAACTAAGAATTACTTTAAAGGTCCATTAATTACTTGCCTTTTCGAAGTTTGACGTCATATTTTGCATTTTCTTCTTTAAGCCGGTTCAAGTTAAACGATTCAATTCATAACTAAACCGAATTTCTGACGCAGGTATCTTTTGATTACGTCATGTTTGGCAGACTGCCGTACGTCATATAATTAAACATAAAAGTCTCTAGTAGAGGGCGTATTTCGTAGAAGTCACAACCCGATATTTGAATATCAGCTTTTGACACGTGAATATAAGCCATTTATACTTTTAGGAAAGATATAGGGGTGTATAGAGGTGAGGAAAAGTATAGAAGATATGAGATGGGTATCGGTATTATTAGGTTGTGTCAAGCTGTTCATCAATGCGTTTATTAAGAAGTCGGTGTCTGTTTTGATAAGATAACAAGATATTGTATTAAGCCTGCTAAACGTAAGGTATTTTATATTACTTCAAGATTTAAATCCCTTTTGATAGTCCATCACAGTATAGAAAATAGACTGTTTATTTAAGAAATTGATTCAATGTAAAAACCCGGTGTGCATTACTAATGTTACCAGTGAAGAATGAAGATATTGACATTGTTGTTTTTAACTAATTTTAACTAGTTTTTCAAATGAATAAATACTTTTATGTTATTGTTAAATTGCTTGTCGTCTATACATTATTTTAGGCATCTTCAATGGTTTTAACGTATACCTTTTTTTAAACAAACATAGCTTTTACTGCACAGCTTTTACTCTACTATTCAAATATATATAATAGAAGAATTATTAGAATTGTTGACGTACATGTTTTACATGTACGCTGACATGTGTCCCTAAGCGCACCTCTTAAATGTTGGTACAACCCCTTCACCACAAACAGTCAAATTCGATATGCGGGGGAAAAGAGGTTTGTTCTGGGTGATCTGCGGGTGGTTTGAGAGTTGGTCTGGGGGTGAAGGGGGGAGGAGGGCTAAGTGTTTATTTTATTTTTCTTACGTTTTTCTGGAATCGTGAGTCTAAAATGGTTGAGAACCGCTGCTTTAGACAATTTTAGACAATGGCGTTCAAACTAATAGAACTTAATAAAATTTGGAAAAAAAGGAAGAAAAAAAAAGAAAAATTAAGTTTGTCCCATGGCCAGTTTTTGGAAGCCTTCTGTTTATCTAAATATATTAATTGTTTGAGGATCATAAAACGGGTAGAAGTTTAAGAGTTCTACAGGTTTTTCCCCTGAGTTCGCGAAACAGAGTTCACGTACGATATGTATTTGAAATACTTATTCCGTGAAATCATTTAAGATAAATCTCTTAGAGTTTTGGGGGATTTTAAGCAGTGGGAGAAAAAGCTCTTTAAACATAGAAACATAACGACACAAAACTTTCATTCCGAACTATTAGTCCCTTAATTCTATTAAGGCATAAGAAAATTAATAAAACTATTTTTAAAGAATGATTGCCCGGGTAGATATCTAGATATAAAACTTTTCATGATTTCCATAAAAAAAAAATACTGGGCTGCACCCTCCGCTCTTCGTGTTCATCTGGCCCGATAGAATGCGCTTAGCGCGTTTCTACTGAAATGATATACAAAAAATAAGAAAGAAAGAAACTTTGAGTCTAGGCTTCATGCGAAATCCCGCCTTACTTTGATTAAGTAAAGGGAATAACGCATCTTGCACTTTACCTCTTGGTTGATGTAGAAAAGAGTGCGTCTCTTGGTTGATGTAGGAAAAAGTGCGTCTCTTGGGTGATGTTTAGGACCTGAGAAACTTAACGCAACAAAAACGAAGTTTGGGGCTCAATTAGTTTTTTTTTTAATAAATTTTTTAATGATTTTTGTTCCCCTAAGAGGTGCGCGTACCCTCTGTGAACACAGACCGTTCCCCACAACATGTTATCAGTGAAAACCCGAACCTATCCCTCACGCGGTTATTACCAACCCTTCTTCCCCCGCGCGGGGGAAGGGGGGTTGGTGATAACCATGAAGCTACAGAGCTTCATGGTTATAATCTTTGGCCCTGCCTAACTGACTGACTGACTGACTGACAGATAACGCACAGTCCAAACCGTTGGACATAAAGATCTGAAATTTTGCATGGCGATTCTTCTATAGTGGAGTCTATAGTGGAGGGGTGCACTGAGAAAGATTTTAGAAAAATTCTTCTTCGATTTTTTAAAATTACATTTTAAGCGGTTTTTCTAATTTTTTAAGTTTGCATTTAAAATGATAATCGGAGGGTTATAAAATTTATATCACGAAGAAGATCATAAAAATTCCTTTAAATCAAAATCTTTTTCGAATCTTTACCTCCCTTTTCTGATTTTTGGTGAATTTTTAAATATTAATTTTTAGAATTTAATTTATGAAATGCTGATCACATGGTTTCTTTTCTTTTTGTGATACTTTAAATTAATTTTGCGTCACGTGCATAACAACGAAATAAATTGACAAAAGAAGTATTAAAATACGGTAAAAGATAAAATTTAACCACTAGACTAACTGAGATGGGAGTTTTTTAAGAATGCAGTTCAAATTAGTATGTTTTAACACAACTTTCCCGGCTCTTCTTTGTGTCCTTTGTTATTTGCAGTTTTTCTCATCGTTGAATCGATTTACTCTTTGGTTTTTCTACGGTTTTTGACCTTAGGAAAATTAAAAACGGAATTATAATTCGCTTTTTCAATGGTTTTTGGCCTTGGGAAAATTAAAAACCGTTACGGTTTTTGGCCTGTCAACAATAAAAAACCGAATCACCAAAGGCAAATGTAAATTATAAAACTTATTTCTAATTAAACTCTGGATCAAACAAATCTAATTAAATCTAATTAAACAGTACCTAACAAATATAATTAAACAGTAAACTTATTCAATCCAAACGTACGAATCACGTATCACGGTGTTATTAATTGTCAATAAAATCAGACGTATAATCAGACGAAGGTCCGCCGGCTCAAAGTCTCTTTCTTTCTTATTCTTTGTATATAATTTCAGTAGAAACGCGCTAAGCACAATCTGTCTAGCCAGATGAACATGAAGATTGGGTGGTGCAGCCCAGTATTTTTTGATGGAATGCATAAAAAATTTTATATCTATATATCTACCCGGGCAACGCCGGGCATAAATGCTAGTGTATATATATATATATATATATATATATATATGTTTGTATCATGGGTAAAATAAAATCAATGCTACGAGAAAATATTCACATTTAATCCAGATTTGCTATAGAAACTGATATAACCTTAGGGTTTTCCTGTTTCTGTCTTGTGAAAAAGAAACCTCTTCGATTACAACATTCTTGTTTACCGTTATAAAATCAGGTTTCAAATGCTTTTCATTATTGATGAGGTATAAAGTGAAATAGATGTTATATAACGTTTTATCGATATTTATCTAACATTTAAACTAAAATAAGGTCTAGAGTTTAAAAATTCACGTTATATAAACTGAGAATTTTGTAACTTTTAAATACAGTCCAAATTTATACGTATTTTTACATTTTATTATTGGCGTCGTATAACTTCTCATTTCAAATTAAAATTGTGATTTGGCATCCTAATATTAGATACTGAAATTTTAAACATAATATTGCAATGTTTTTCATAAGTAAAAGTACCACGAGCAATAATTGTGATCAGTCTATTAGTTGTTCTCTATCTGTTCAGTGCCATGAATGACCCAAGGTAGCCGACTGGTAGGGTGTCGGCTTCGGTGCTAACGGTGCTCCGATCGAAATCCGACAAACACCATTCAGTACAATCGTGTCTAGGCTTTATATGGGCACGTTAAATCCGTAGACCGGAAAGTCCCTCTATGAGGTCAGAGACGGTGGGAAAGGGAAAGATACCACCAGATGGCACACATCATGGTGCTGGGACAAAATGGAGGTAGATCCTGGCTAAATGGGACTCGACTCTTGTAGTGCCATTATAAACTGGAGCCACACCCCTCAGGGAGCATTAGAAAAAACGGAAATAACAACATTAGCATGAATAAATAATAAACTTCTCTTCTTAGATTCGAAACTATTTTTGAATAGTTTTATACGATTGCATTTAATTTGAGACATCTAAAGTGAATTGTATACAACTTAGACAAATATGAATTTGTTTTATCATTGCTATAGTTTATAGGTCAAATCTTTCATGAAAGTAAATGAGTTTAAATAATTTGAGATATTTATCACTTTATTCATAATGAATATATATATATATATATGTATATATACATATCTGAAACAACATCATAGACACACGAATTAATTAAATGTGTTTATGTGGCACTCGTTATTAATAAAATCGAATGGAAATATCTGAATTACTTAAGATTAATACCCTTTATTCCCATTTTTTTATGTAAATCTGACGAAGATGTATGAAGTTAAAATATTATAATAGAAAGCAGATATAGTTCAGATTTATGGGATTAGTAACTTTTTTAGTTACTATCGAGAGAAAGTAAAAAATGCATTATTGGAATTAATAGAAGATAGCATAAAAGAACTTGGAATAAATTTTTATTCAGACTTTTGATTAATCTCCTTTCTTTAATAACATATAATTACACGTATTTTATTTCAAACCTGTGAAGTTTAGTACAAGCATTTTATTTCTTGCAATTTTTAATTTAAATATTTTCCCAATATCATTAATCACAATATTTAAATAACTAGCAGTTTTGACGTCCTATATTTACTAATCTTTAAATTCTCCAATTTCGAAAGTTTCTTTTCAAACTACGACCTTGCTTAACAAGAGATAGAAAGAAGTATTTGATGGTAAATTGTACCTAATGTTGAAAAAAAACTGTCTATTTCCTGTTTCTTTGATGGAATGTCGCAGCAGCCTTTATGCAGTAGAGATATTTTATTCTTGCTTTGTGCGATATTTCTGCACATGTTACCTCTCCATTTTGCGTAAACTTGCCCTTTCCATATATTGTATCAATGTTAAAGTGTCGGTACATAACATACTTTGAGATTTAATGTACAATATTAAAAATATTTTAGAAGTTTTGTTTCAGTACGTTTGCTAGTAGAGTTGGAAAGATTCCGAATTCTCACCTTTGACTGTTTAAGGGGATAAAGCGATCTGCAATCTCAATGTTTTAGATTTTCAATTTTTAATTTTATATCCAAAAATAATAACAATGGGTATTCTTTATTATTACATTGAAGACCATTAGAATTCAAAATAAGAATATATTGGAAGAATATTGACTGATTTTCAAAAAAATTTCAAAATTTTCTACCATTTTTTAAAATGTTCCATGTGCTTTCCAAATCATTTAAAAACTTTAATTTTTTTAATATAAGTTTACCGTACATATATAAACATAATTGTGCAATGAATTTTTTGTAAGTCTAAAGCCATAAATATTTTTTAATCTACCTTTTTTATGTTTTTGCTTTATTTCATGGTCTATAAATTTGAAAAATATTTGTGGTTTCAAATAATGATACATAGGTTTGTGAAAAACACTTCAATTAACAATCCTGAAAACTTTAGAAGAAATTAGAAGAAAAGTAAGGCATTTTGAACAATTTGAAAAATTCTAGCATCTATGTATATAAAACGCATAGGTATGCGGCACAAAAATCGACGATATTTCTACACTCCGAATGGGAACGACTGCAACTACCGGATGTAAACATTAGCGGCCGTCCGCAATTTAATACTGCATGTGTGTAGTGGCGACAGTTGTAACAGTGAAGGGCCCGGCCCATGTACTATAGTTACCACTACTTTTCCTGAACCGACAGTTGTACGTAGGTATATCTAGAGTCCGTTCTTTTGATTCTGTCACTGTAGTATCTTCTACTTCTGATATACACAGTTGGGTATATAAGAAGTTTACAGTTGTGTAAGTACAGTTGGGGATACAGTTGGGTAAGAAGTTTTATGAATATTACAGTTGTAATCCACACTATATTTTATTATTTGCTGAATTTTTACTCCATTTTAAAAGTGAAGATATTTTCCCAACAATTTATTATTTGATATATATATTCGTAGATATCTGAATTGTTAACAATAGTACATGCAGGGAGTGATGTAATCCAGACTATATTTTAGTACTTGCTGAATTTTTACTCCATTTTTTAAGTGAAAAAAATTTCCCCAACAATTTCCTATTTGGTGTAATGATAAAGTGTAGATATCTTAATTTCAAAAAATTTTACATACAGAGAACTATGTAGTCTTAAAAATCATTGGTGTTGGGTTTCTCAGTTTTATCTTTACCTCTGTTCGGAAGAAATGGAAATTCACATTTATTAATCACACTGTTTTACAATCACCCTTATAATGAATTTAGCGATGATTACAAATTTTTCGGCTGAGCTCCCACTACCCCTTAACAACGTATATTTACGATGACAATTAATCGTAACATTCCTTGCATTTGTTACTTTCAGTTGAGTTGTTTTGCAAAAGAAATATAAAACTAAAAGGGACGATGCTAGTCGCGCAGTGGCTAGTTTTGAAGAATTTTCAGATAAACAAGACATATTCCTCTATAAAATAATTATTTGTGAATTCTAATTGTCTTTAATGTAGTAGGAAAGAATATTAATTATTCTCGTTTTCATTATAAGAGTAAAGTATTGAAAATTTTTTTAAAAAATGAGGTTAAAGCTCCCTTGTACCTTAAAAGAATATCAGGACAAAAGTTATCTTCAAGCAGTTGAGGAATAAATGTGGAAATATTGATAAATTTTTATAACGTGCAGAGAATTTTCCCTTTCCTATTATGTTTGCCATTTCAAAAGGATAAGTAATTGGCAAAATATGTCCTGTGAAAATATTTAATTATCTGTCATACAGATTTCATTTATTGCTTATTTCATATGAGGAACTTACCAAGAGATGAACTTAATGGTTACTTTCTGGGTCACTTCGGATGAAAAGCTCCATATTAAATGTACAGCTGAGAATTTTAAGCTCTATCTGTCAACTGTTAAATCTTAAAGACTTCATCAATCAAAATTTTGAGTAAATTCCTGCTAACTGATTGAGAAATTTTAAGAAATTAGATAAAGCAGTTTTAAATCTTTTGGCCTTAATATTGCAAAGATCCTGAATTACAGATAATAAGTCAAATTTCTTTGAATGGAACTGACATATAATAAAACTAAAAATTCCGTAGCTTAAATATGATTATGATTAGTGTTGGTTATTAAGGAAAAATTGATGAAAGTTGTAAAGTTATATAAGAGGAAAATAATGATATTCACTTTAAAAAAAGATTATTAAAGGAACGGTGTACCAAGCCTCAAGAAACATTTTTCTCAATCTCTAATAATAGAGATCATTCGTTTAATATTCTAATGCATAGCTCATTTTTTGGTAAAACTCAATTCATAAAGGCACTGATAATGCTATTTAATCAAAAGAAGATTTGTTCTTAGTTAATTAACTAAATTGTAATACTGCAGTGTTAGTTATTGAAAGATTTTTTTCTTTGTTAGTATGTAACTAAAATGAATGCGTTATTTAAGATAAAAGGAGGAATATATATTCCTTAAACAGACGGTAAAAATATATGATTAAATTAGTTGATGAATACCAAAGTTGGTCGTTTAATCCTTCAGCGGGCGCCCCCGTGTACAGAGTGCAACATTTTCGTAATTTTGAATGGTTTGTTTTTACATGTAAATTTTGAATGTTCTAAGCAATATCTATTTATAGCTACACCCTTTCTAATGCAGGTCTGATTTTCTGATCATTGTATTCCTTTCCATTCATTGGCAGTCGTGATTTAACCGTGGCAAACCAACGATTATACAGGATTACAATACGACAAAAGCAGGAGTTGATGTAGTCGATCAAATGTGCAACTATTACACGGTATCGCGCATATCATGAAGACAGACAATCTCATTGTTTTTTAGGTTTTTGGAAATAATAGGAATCCATTCGCAAGTTGCCCTTTGATCCAATAAACCGGACAGCTTTGAAATAAGGCGATTGTATCTGCATTCTTTGTCCTTTAATTATAAATATATCTCAATATTATCAACATTTTATATCTTGTCATAAAATGCAGAATTATTATTTTCAGTTTGAAAAAAGAGTTTATTACAAAAGGAATAATGAAGGTTGAAAGAAACGTTACACTTTGTGCCACGCACGCCTGCTGGTGTTCCAAAAATTGGCGGGCCCGCTGAAGGGTTAAAATAAAATTTCAGAGTCAATTTCAAAGTATCTATTTCCTGATAGTGAATCACATAATACTAAGGTCAAAACGAGAATTTCTAAATGAAGGCCTTATTTGAATAATGGTCCAACTCCACTTTTTTTAAAAATGGAGTTAGCCCCACTTTCATGTTCATACATGTCATTTCTGTCTTATTTTTAAACTGGTACACCTCCAGATTATTTCTGCTGTGAACAGAGGGCATTACAAATCAGACTTCAACAGTCCTTTCTCAGCAGTCACTAGAGCTTAAGGCTCTGTATCTCAAATTGAACAAGAATTTAGTTAGTCTACTATTAAAATAAGGCCCTCAAATGTTTTCTGAAAGGGACAACATAGTTGAGCACTGATTTTAAGTTATAGTAATAATAAAAGACCAAGCTACCAAAAAACCATTAAGTGATTAAGATAGTTCAGTAAATGTCAAAAATCGAAAGCAGGAGAAATTACTGGATTCTACTGAGTTTAGGATAATAACTGTAAAAGAACGATTTTTTACACAGAAAAAAGATGGATAGTGTCTTAAAATTGTCAATATGCAATTGAGTTAATAAATATTTCTTCCATTCTAAAAGTATATATATTCCTTTGAGGAGTCCCTAAATTTCAAAAGAATTGCTGCAAATAAAAGGAGTATCTCAAACTAAAGGGAAGACTTTTAGAAAACCAAGAAAAGGCAAATTTTTACATAAAATTAGTCATAGCCAAATACGTATATTTTGTTATAAAAATACATTTTAATCGAAAATTGTAGAAAAGTAAGATTATAAATATTTTAAATTTTATAATTATAAAACTTGCATTCACGATAAAATTCTCCGAGTGAATGATGTTTATTTATTTCCTTCAGCAAGATCTTTAGCTAAGCCTATTTCAATAATGATGAATAGAATTTTCTATCATTTCATTTCGCAAAAAATACTTACTGAAACTTTGACTTGCATCTATAAATTCTCTTTCGAATGTATAATCTTCAAATAACCACTTATCATTATGAACCCATGATGATAAAGCTACAAGTGTGTCATGTTCAATTAGATTTATATTCGAGGAATATATTTACGAAATAAAAACCTTTTTAACCTAGAAAGTATCACAGAGATGAAAATATTTCTATCAAAATGATTTTAAAGGAATAATAAGGTACACGGTAAAATAAATAAAAAGTCACCTTTTATACCCATTAAGATCATGTTTTTAACATCAGTTTTGTTTCAAATACTACCACAGCCCATTAGATGCACCCTTTGTGAAAAAATCAGTCAAATTTGTATCCTATTAAGATGAGTGTTTCCACTTTAGCTTGAAGAGAAAATAAATGTTAATTCGACGAATAAGAGAAAAACAGCTAATTGAACTTTTAATTTTTATCGCTTCCAGTGAACTATTTCAATCAAAAATCTGGAATAAACATATGAGTGTTGTTTTGTATAAGAACATTTTAGACACGAATCCACTTCTTTACTTTATTCGTGACAATGGCTTTAATTTATTGGAATCCAAAAGCTGCAAATTGGAAATATTAAGAATATATTTCCCAATAGTTTTATATCACATTACATCATAATGTAACAATATTTATTTGGATTTTTTTTTCAGTCCGAGTTATAAACCCTCTATGGTCAGACACACACGCACACACACACACACACACACACACAAACACACACACACACACACATATATATATATATATATATATATATATATGTAACATGGGAGACTGACACTGGCCCAATAGATATCGAAATCTCCCATGTCACGGTGAGAAGAGGATATTAATACTACAGTTCACTTCATAGCAAAACGACGTACTCGGCTTCTTACGGAAAAGACTTTATTACGTCTATTCAAGTCAGTTACAAAATGAAAAAAGCGTACATGTACGCGATCCCAAACCTTATATAACCTCATCTCGCCATGTGATCGTAGTAGGGTTTAATTGGTTAAAAGTTAAGAAAAGGCGTGACAAATGCGCTACAGCGTTTAATTTTCTGCCCACGCCACGCCAGTTTCGTTTTCATTTAAACAGGCAGCCATTTAATTTTTTCCACTAGAGGCCTTTTAGGACTTAGATTTGAAAACGAAAGTTAGCTCGTACGCCCAAGGGAATTTAGAATAATGTTAGATTTTAAAATGGAATTTAACGCGAATGCCCAAAGGGAATTACCTGTTTCAAGGAATTAAAAAAGGGTTTGTAATTTGGAATAGTAAAGTGAGGAATTAATAGTTTTTAAATGTTAAGATTGTTGAATTAAGAAATTACTAGTTTTTAATATTATAGAATATCCCCCCCGTCCGAGAAGAGGCTGACCAACAATGCCTGCATTGGAGGACAGACTCACCCGGCCATGTGAGGAAAATGGGCGTCGACCACAAATTTGGAAAAGTTTTAAAAGGAACATATGTTTTAAGTTAATTTAGTATGATGATCACATGGCAAGACATTGCACATTTCAATATCGAATACACAAAAATACACTAATGATTTACTAATTTATGAACACAATAAAAACAAAAAAAATTATAGAAATTAATGATCAATTATAGAAAATTGTAAATTATATAAATTTCTTATATTGTTGCTGTGAAAAACAATTAAATTTAAATATGCACTTATCATCAAATGAAGACAATGCTGAGCAGGGCGGCCGTCCCCACACAACAAAATCTCAAAAAAAAATCAATTAAATTTAATTAAAAAAATTATCAAATTTTCACTCTACATCAGTTTTAATTTTGAGTCGACTCACACAAATAATAGAATATAACAATGAAAATATCAACAAACAAACATGTTAAGTAAATGGAATTGAACATGACAATAATAATTTGAAGTTATTGTACTTTCCTCCTCAACTCTCACAACATTGGGGTGAGTCCAAAAAAGTTTGTAAGGTACACATGGTAGCTTATAGTTCACGTTCCTTGTAATGTTATCCACAGTATGTTGCTTGAGAAAAGTACAAAAAAAAATTACAGTTCGGTAGGTTCTGTGACCTATCATCTCGCAAGTGCAGAATACCCAAAAAAAATACAATATCTTGGCTTAAAAAAAAAAGTCCTTTGTAGTTCGGTGCAAAAAAAAAAAAATCACAGTCTTTTTAGTGCTGTGTTATTTCTGCTTCACAAACGTAGAATACATAAACATCACATTATCTCGACTTGTTTACATATAAAGAAAATTAGTTCTTTAGTTATATAATAAAAATCACAGTTTATAATAAAAATCACACTTTCAATAAAAATCACAAGATTTAATAAAATCACATTTCAAATATATCAATTGTATATAAAAATTATAAAACATATCACTCATTATCTAGTTTTCGTATCTTTATTTATCTCATTATTTTTTCTTAATATCTCTTATCTGCTTTATTTCAATATTACTTATTATCAAAAAAAAAATCTCTTTTCAATACCACTTTTATTTCTTATTATTCTCATTTCATCATTTCTTATATTCATTTTATTTCGACAACATTTATTCATTCCAAAATTCTATTCAATATTCTTTACTTATTCTTATTCATATTTATTCTAACTTTATTTATTTATTTATAACTTTATTTATTTATTCTCAATACTTTTCACTTTATTTTCAAATTATTTATTTACTATTCATTTGTGTACACTTATTATAAGTTTATGTGGATCCATTTCCTTGTTTTGAAGGTACCTTGTTGTATGTGTGTTCCCCAACTCTTAGTCTCAAATTCTTTAATTCTACCTCTAAGCAGTGAGGGTTGTGTTTATGTTTGTGTAACAAGTGGGTTTTCTTTCTCCATATTGTTCTCTGACTAATAAGGAGGAAGAGTCTTTTAGCCGTACAGTGGACTAACCGTAAATCTCCGACAGAATATGACTGCGTTGGAAAACAGCATCTTGCATAGTACACAGATGGAGAAAAAGGAAAAGGTGCAGTTGTCATACCTGTGGGAGTATAATATATAGAAATGGGAGGACAAAAGGAGTGGCCATCCCAGCCCTGTTTTAGTCATTACTCAAGCATATAATCTTCAGCACTTTAAGTGACTGAGTTGTTGAATTAAAAACAAATAGTAAAAAAAATTAAAAAAGATCTTAAACAGTTGGGACGACATCCAACGCGCTTGTAGAGTTGGGTGATAGGAAAGTGTTTTTCAAGAAATAGGAAATTTACTGAAAGGTTAAAGAAGTAGAGTTGTCATAGTCGGTGTTTAAATTGAGATCCAAAAAAAAATTCACATATAATAGTATTCTTAAGAAGAAAGTTTAAGTTAGACAGTTTTTTTTTTTTTTAATTTTTTTTTTATATATCTTTAGTAGGACAACACATAATTAATTATATCAATTTAAAAAAAATATATAATGATGTTAAGCATCACATAGAAAAGAAAGAAAAATGGATCTAATGTTTGTCATTATTCGTGGTGTAGTTTTAAGTTCTCTGGTGCATTATAATATCTCAATCTGCAAGCATGGACAATTTCAGAATCTCGTTTAGTGTGAAAGTTTGGTCTATCAATTTCATAATTAACTTTTGACATTTGTTTTAGAATAGTGTAAGGTCCAGAATAGGGTGAGCTTAATTTTCTAGTATTAGGATAGTGAAATTCTTCGAATAACACTAAATCTCCAACATTAAATTTAGATTCTACAAAACGTGCATCATATTTTACTTTATTCCTATTATGGTAATTAATTGTCCTTTCTTTAGCTAATTTTCTCGCCTCATCCACCTGAGGATAAAAATCTTGTTTTTTAACATGAGGTTCATAAGGTAATATTCCAAAAAGTAGGTAAGCTGGGGTCATTTGGGTAACTGAATGAGGCGTATGATTGTATTCATTAATTACTTCATTTAATAGGGTTGTCCAAGGAGTTTTGCTTGTTGAGTTATGTACTTTGCACCTTAATCTAGTAATTATTGTTTGATTTACCCTCTCTACCTTTCCGTTCGTTTGTGGATGATGACTCGAGGTAAGTAATTGTTGCACATTGTTATGCTCTAAAAATCTTCTAAACTTTGAACATGTAAAAGCTGCATTTCTGTCGGTTAGCAATTTTTTTGGTGTTTGAATTTGGAATATTTGTTTTAAGCAATTCGTATAAGTTTCAGTAGTTACGCTTTTTGATGGAAAAGCCCAAATATAACGCGTTGCATGGTCAATTATCAAATGTAAATATTTCTTTGTGGAATTATAGTAATTAAATCCGCCTACTGTGTCTAAACTTAAGCACTCAAAGGGTTGGTCTGTCGGAGGTACTTCTTGCAGCAATCCAAACCTTTTCTGTCTTTTCTTTTTGTTTAATTGACAAGTATTGCAATGTTTAACATAATTACTAATGTCCTCATTGATTTTGGGCCAATAATATTGGGGTGTGAGTAATTGCATTGTTTTATTTATCCCAGGGTGTCCATAATCCTCGTGGGCTCTTTTTAAAATTTCTAACCTCAATGAAAATGGTACTACAATTTTTAAAAATCCCTTCTTTCTCATGTAGATTACATCATTTAGTTTTTTATATTTAAGTCCCTGTACATTGTCTTTATTTTGAAATTCTACAATTTTTCTTAGTTCAATTAAATGGTTTATTTGGGTTTTAGGTTCTAGAATAGGGTTCCTTGAAAGCATGTCAGCTTCAATATTTGCGGTTCCCTTCTGGTATTTAATTTCATAGTCGAACATACTTAGTTTTAATGACCAGCGAAAGAGTCGACCTCGAAGATTTTTCACATTTTTAAGCCAAACTAAGGCAGCATGGTCTGTGTGAATTGTGAACTTTTTCCCGTGGAGATAATGATAATACCTGTCTAAACTGTCCACAATTGCCAAACACTCAAGTTCAGTAATAGAATAATTTGCCTCATAGTCCTTTAATACACGAGAGTGATATGCTATGGGATGCAACACCCCATCTTCACCTGGCTGTTTTAAAACAGCTCCAACCTGATGTTTACTAGCATCCACAAATAAATGACAGTCTTTGTTTACATCATACAATTGCAATATTGGTTTACAAATCAATAAATTCTTAAGATCCTCAAAAGCTTCTTGGCACCTGTCTGACCATCCCCATTTTACCCCCTTTTTTAATAATGTATTTAATGGCTGTCTTACTTTTGCATATTTTGGAATAAACTTATTATACACATTTATTGTGCCCAAGAATCTTTGGAGTTCTTTTACATTAGTTGGTGGTTTCAAACACTTTATCTTTTCAATGTTAATGTTGTCTGGGGCAATTTTCCCATTTGTTACATTATATCCAAGAAAATTAATTTGTTGTTGCAGAAAAGTACATTTAGTTAATTTTAACTTGATATTCTCTTTTTTGAAAATGTTAAATAGTATCTCTAAATGTTCAAGGTGTTGTTCTTTGGAGTCTGAAAAAATTATAATATCATCGAAATAGTGGCATGCAAAGTTAACTTTATATTTATCTAAAATTCTCCTGATAGTCCTATTGAATATTGCAGGGGCGTTCTTTAAGCCAAATGGGAGTCTTAGCCATTCGTATAAGCCAAAAGTAGTGGCAAATGCCAATTTCTCAGTATCTTTTGGGTGGACGGGTACATGCCAATACCCTGAGGTAAGGTCTAAAGTTGAAAAGTAATTAGCTCTGCTTAATTTATCTAAAATATCATCAATTCTGGGTAAGGGTTCTGCATCTGTCTTAGTAATTAAATTTAGTTTTCTGAAATCAATACAAAGTCTAGTTTTTCCCTCATTTCGCTTTCTTGCCAAAGTCACAGGACTTGAGTATGAACTATGTGATTCTTTTATGATTCCTGCTTCTAACAAATTTTTAATTTGGGTCCTGATCTCTTTTTCCTCAGTTGGCGAAGTCCTGTATGCTCTTAGACTCACTGGTAAATCAGAATTTAGGATTATTCTTTGGGGTTCCATCCTTATTTTGCCTATGTCATATTTGTTAGTTGAAAACAGTCTATTATTTTTGTGCAATAAATTCTTTAATTCCCTATCAACATCTAAATTTTTGATTTGATCATTAATGTCAACATTTTCATAATTTGGATTACTTTCTGCTTTGATTTCACCAGAGCTTTCATTAAAATTGTCATTTACATCATAATCAATACAGAAAATATCATTTTCTTTCTGCGAATTTTCTTCATAAGGGTTAAACATATCAGAAACTTCAATTTCATGACCATTACTATTATTATCCACATGCTTATTATCACATTTATTTTGTAGGTGTAATGAAATTTTACTTATCTCACAAATATTAACCATTTTCAAAGCAATTCTATTTTGATACACACACAATTGGTTACAATCAATTACTAATTTAAACTCTTTACACTCAGGAAGTCCCAGAATAAGATAAGGCAAGTCATTGTCCAAAACATATGCAGAAATGTTTCTAATTATTTTCCCTATTCTCAAAGTTAATACACATTTAGTTGTAATTAAGATTTCACCCTCAGCTTGCCTGACCTTAATTGGAGAGCTTGAATAGCATTTCAGTTGACATTGCTTGACCAGTTTTTGTGACATCAGACTAATAGTCGAAGCAGTGTCAATCACACAATTTAAAAAATTCTGTTTCTCATTTTCATATAGTCTTTTTGTTTTGTCAACCCTATTATTTCTGATAATGTTTCCCCTCAATGACAGTAATTGTCATTCTGGCGCCTGATCTCTTTCAAATTCAGGTTCCTCATAATGATGTTTATTGTCTGACACCGACATCTTATCAAATCTCTCATTAATAGAGCAAGTTTGTTCCCAATGATAAGCATTACTTATGCCAAAGTTAGAACATTTTCGACAGGGTCTAGATGGTAAGTCTGCATATTGTTGGTGGTGATTAATTTGGTTATTGGGATTGGGTGCAAAATTTCTATTCAACCTTTGATCTCTGGGTTGCCATTGTCTGAATTGTTGCTGCTGACTATAATTAGGTCTAAACTGAGTTTGTTGATTATTATTAGGTCTAAATTGAGGCTGGAAAGAGTAATTTTGTCTAAATTGGTGAGGTGGGCTATAATTCATCTTAACTTGAGGCTGGTTGTGATAATTCTGTCGTAATTGGTTCCTATTTTCAAATGTAGTGTTAAAAAAGTTATCCCGATCCCCTTGATTAGTTTTGTTTTCTTCATTATTTATTTTGTTTAGCTTATTAGCCAACACTATCCATTCTGTTGTGGTTTGAGGAGGATTTGCAGCTATGGTCATTCTCATTTGAGCATTTAGGCCTTGTGTTAGGCCTTCTAGTATTAATTTCTGTGATAACCCCAATCTCTTTCCTACATCAATGTTTTTATGAAAATATTTGGTTAAGTCATCATTATATTCAAATTTCAAATTGGAAAATTCAGAGAATTCCACGCTATCTGCCTCAAAGAATAATTCTTGCAAAGTGTCTTTTAATTCTGTCCAATCTTGGATGTCTAGGCAATTGTTTACAAAAACTGTTAGAGCCTTTCCCCTGAGAAATTTTGAAATACTTTTTATTTTTTGTTCATTTGGAACATTTGCTTGGGAAAATTTCTGCTCAATATAGGCAAGCCATTTTTGTAATTTCATTCCCCCCTCTGGGTCAAAAGGAATAAAATCCCTGAATTCCCTCTCTACATTTTCAAGTTGAAAATCGTCCTTGCATTCTGTCTCAATTTTATCTTCCCCCTGAAATTCTGTCTTTATAGATTTATCTTCCATCTTATAAGTTTAACACAATATCACAATTATATTTCAATTTAAAACAAGAATATAATATCATATAATCATAGTTTACTACACAATTTTAAAAAGTTTATGATGGGAGACATACAACCTGGTCATGTGATGCTTGTCTTGTTACTGTAAAATTCTCGGTTGCACAAATTTTATTTTTATTTATTCACGGTACAGCGCTAGGGCTTGCATACCGGCTTAATTAAATTCACACAAAAGAACATATCGATGATTTTTGAATGGTGGGGATTACGCACTTTTTAGAAGACACAGAAAACTTGTAGAGTGGTCGTGTAGTAGCAGAAATATCCAGTTCCAGTCACAGTCCGTAATGAATGCACTCCTGTGTGCATTGGAGAGAGAAGAGAAGAAGAAAAAAAAACCGACTAAAATTCACAGGAATGTTGTCCCAACTCTGCATACGGTTGCACGAAGACAGTTTAATTATATTTCATGAAAATTTGGGAAAATGAGCTTGAAAAACATCGTGCTGCAGCAAAATCCTTACGATGACGTTTTGGCAGAAGAATCCATGCACAAATTTTACGAGTCCGTAGAACCAAGGTTGTTTCAGTCGCCATTGAAAAATTCTATCATAGTAATCTTATATGAAACCCAAAAAAAATTTTTTTTTATCGTGCTAGAGTCATCAGAATATTGAATCAGGTACAGAATGTAGTGTGCCAAGGGATTGTATTTATGAAAACTGAGAGGGATTCCCTTTTACTATCATTACTCTCGTTGAGAGAAAAAAAAGGAGAGAAACACTTTCGCCCCAGCACCGCACGCCTCGACGCCGGTAATTGAAGAATCCTCGCCGTTAGAAGAAAGAAAAAAAAACAAGCGAACCTCCTCCGTCAGTTGAAGAATCCTCGTCGTTAGAAGAAAGAAACAAAAACTTGGAAAATCCTTGGATGTTCCCGACAGAGGTTCGAGTCCTCGCCGACTTTTGTAACATGGGAGACTGACACTGGCCCAATAGATATCGAAATCTCCCATGTCACGGTGAGAAGAGGATATTAATACTACAGTTCACTTCATAGCAAAACGACGTACTCGGCTTCTTACGGAAAAGACTTAATTACGTCTATTCAAGTCAGTTACAAAATGAAAAAAGCGTACATGTACGCGATCCCAAACCTTATATAACCTCATCTCGCCATGTGATCGTAGTAGGGTTTAATTGGTTAAAAGTTAAGAAAAGGCGTGACAAATGCGCTACAGCGTTTAATTTTCTGCCCACGCCACGCCAGTTTCGTTTTCATTTAAACAGGCAGCCATTTAATTTTTTCCACTAGAGGCCTTTTAGGACTTAGATTTGAAAACGAAAGTTAGCTCGTACGCCCAAGGGAATTTAGAATAATGTTAGATTTTAAAATGGAATTTAACGCGAATGCCCAAAGGGAATTACCTGTTTCAAGGAATTAAAAAAGGGTTTGTAATTTGGAATAGTAAAGTGAGGAATTAATAGTTTTTAAATGTTAAGATTGTTGAATTAAGAAATTACTAGTTTTTACTATTATATATATATATATATATATATATATATATATATATATATATATATATATATATATATATATATATATATATATATATATATATATATATATATATATATATATATATAAATATATATATATAGAGAGAGATTCTATGCTCACTTCTACCCAGACTTGGGTGTATATAATTTGAAGTGGCACTCTATTTAAATTTGAAGCAAACACAGTTTATACATGCAACAATGTTTATTGAATTCGTTGCACATATAATTGGCTTTTACAGCAATAAGCATGCGTACTACTTGTACGGAATGTATAAACACAGCTTTCAAGAACAATATATTTTTATACTCACGAACAGTAAGTCAAACCAGCAGTACTGCCATGTGAACTTCTGGCCCGCTAAGCACTAGCGCAGGATAACAACTTTTCAACCTTAACAACCTCCCCCTTTTTTATTAATGACGCTGCGTGGTATTTATACTAAGCGCGTATGCCGAAATTAGCATATCTAAAGCAGCTTCTTTAATTCACTCAAAAGTTCGATTCTTGTGAATCGAATCTTGTGTATACCTTACACTGGCCTCCCTCGAAAAAAAAAATTAGGTAACTGAGGTCTGAACGGCTTCAGTTAACTAATTGAAAACGCGTGCTGGTCTGACTTTTTACATAATGGGTGGCAAAGTCAAAAAACCTTCCACACGTTGTGTGGAGGAAAAACGCCACTACCATTTTACAAAACTAACCCCGAAGGGTCCAGGTGACACCATCAAACAGTGGATTTGCAGAGTTGCGGATACTGGGCTGGCCAACTGCGCCCTAGAATATCTATTTTAATTAAAAGTGACAACACAATTGCACAGCATGACATTTCTTGACTGTATCTGCTCTCCCCGAATTTATAATGTACATGTGTTATTTTTTTGTGAAGTTAGTACATTAGTGGTTAATTGGTATATTGTGCAGTATGTATTTTTGACCTAGTCACTACATGTCCCCTTCAAAAATTTATAAAACAACAGTATGCCGGTTTTTTTCAGTGGCTCACTCCTTCCCCTCAAAATGTTTACACAGTATATACAATGGGGAACTTCAAACCAATTTGGTTCGGTTTTATTAAAGGGTGGGAGTTAGAATAAGAGAATTGATACAAGACTTGTTCCTCATGAATGCAGCAACTTCCTTGCACCAGTCTGTCCAATCCGTGGAACCTCTCTTGATGGTCGCAGTCCTAGTAAAGGGGTTCGTTGACCGTGTGGGCATCCTTCGTGCAGCAGGTCGTAGGTCCTGAGGCGCTGGTCCGGCTTGACGATGGACAGGAGGTCTCTTGGGAGGAGGCCAACCTTGCTGGGCGGCAGAAATCTTCCGTTTCCTGTACTTTTGCAAAGAAACTTTAAAATTGTCATTCTTCCTTTTGATAACCTTGTGTACCTTATCAGCGACGCATTCATCCTTTGATGGAGTTTTTGTAGTGCACACTTTACCTTTCTTCGTACTTTTGCTTGTATCGGTATTAGATTTTAATGCAGATTCTATTTTGTCAAATTTATACGCCGCACCAACGTGTTTAGTTACTGGCTTTATCTCTCTACTTGTGTCATGTTTTTCAACAAACTGACTCTGTTTTTGGTATTGGTGCTTATGCAACTTCTTGTTTACCGCCTTAATTACTTCAGTATTTGCAGTTTTAATGCTGGAACCTGAAGGCACTTTTTCACGTTTTTTATCCCCCTTAACTTTAGTTTTAATCTCTTTTGACGAAAAAGTATCTTTGAAACTTGCGACATCAGAATCGTTATCATTTAAATTCTTTAACACTGCTTCAGTTTTAGGAAGATTAAGCTTTTCGTACTGATGCGTTTTAATGCAAACGACGTCTATAACTTCCGAAGCATCAGCTAAACTACTTACAGTATAACTCTGTGTCAACTTTTCATCCTGATTCTCAGTCTGGTTTTCATGTACTTTATTTAAAACCATATTATCAACCTGGCCTACACAATCCCCATTCGGCTGGGAACTTGAAATAATATCATTACCTAGCGAGTTCCTAATATCGTTTAAAGAATTTTTATTATCGTCAACTAATAAGTATTCACTAACTTCCGTAACGCATACTTCGTCATCTACTAAATTTCCTTCATTAACAGATGTGTGAATATCATCTAAAATATCAGGTATAGCATCAATAATATCAGGTATAGCATTAATAGAAGTGTCAGATGATTTATTTTCTAAACCACTAGCATTAGTATCGGCACTATTTTCAGAAATTTGTACTGGAATTACCTCATCATTCCAGCTAGACTCACTTTCTTTATAAGCCACAAAAATACCCTGACTTTCACTATTCTCAAAATAATGATTACTGCTCGGACAAAATAATACATTTGACCACACAGTTTCAACAGGTTGAACCATATCATGTGAATCAACTTGCCAGTGCAAGTAAGGTGCTTCCATATTATTCACTTTAAGAGCACTAATTTCATTATAACGCCGTGCGCTTCTATTATTTTGCCTGCGGTACTGCTTACGCTGCTGGTTTGAAACTCGCGAAAAATTTTGGCGCGGCTGTATAAAACTTCTCGTACCTGAATGACGGTGAGGGGTAGCGAAGAAATGTCTATTGTCATATTTAGCTAAAGCTTGAAGGAGGGTAACCTTGCTTGTAATTGTTTGATTATCTAAAAAATCTTGGACACTTGTCTCCAAACGTTGGATAACTATTTTTAAGATTACCGCTTCCGTTACCCCTTCTAAATATTCCTCACACTTGGAAATCTTTTCCGTAGCAAAATCCAACGCAGACTGACTTTCACGTTGCCTTAGCGAATAAATTTCCGCTTCAATTTCACTTTGATTATAGGTCTTTGGAAAAACGCTAAGAAACTGTTGCTTGAATGACGAATAGTCAAAAATCAGATTACTGCTTTTCATACACGTGTACCACTGATATGCGCTACCTCTTAAAGCGGCTAGAGCAATTTTAAGTTTATCCCCCTCTGGGGTGCATTGTTGCTGAAAGTAATGCTTAATTTTCTTTAGGAATTGGCTTGAGGGGCCGCCATTGAAGGTGGCTTCGAATGGCTCAAAATGCTGAACCATAATTACCCGAGGAAAATTTCCAGCAGGATTTTGTTCTACAACACTCATTTTTAAATAGTATATAAGTACTTGTAACAATTTTATCAATATAAGTACACAGTACACAGTTTTTAATTTCAATTATGTTGTTCGTTACAAATGTAACGCTAACTACCAGGGTATGTCCCTGTTCGGGCGTCAGTATAGAGATTCTATGCTCACTTCTACCCAGACTTGGGTGTATATAATTTGAAGTGGCACTCTATTTGAATTTGAAGCAAACACAGTTTATACATGAAACAATGTTTATTGAATTCGTTGCACATATAATTGGCTTTTACAGCAATAAGCATGCGTACTACTTGTACGGAATGTATAAACACAGCTTTCAAGAACAATATATTTTTATACTCACGAACAGTAAGTCAAACCAGCAGTACTGCCATGTGAACTTCTGGCCCGCTAAGCACTAGCGCAGGATAACAACTTTTCAACCTTAACAACCTCCCCCTTTTTTATTAATGACGCTGCGTGGTATTTATACTAAGCGCGTATGTCGAAATTAGCATATCTAAAGCAGCTTCTTTTATTCACTCAAAAGTTCGATTCTTGTGAATCGAATCTTGTGTATACCTTACATATATATAAGATGATAAGTTAGTAAATAGTTCACAATAGGCTATTAACCCTTACGTCGGCTCATCGGTCTATGAGACCGCTGTTGCACCTGGTGTGAAGGGTGGGGTGATAAGACTGTTGAGGGTTTGTGAGTTCATCGGTAGGATCTTCAAGTACAACACATCGGAGATTTTCCCCCGCTCGTATTTTGTCAGTAAATTTAATCTTTTTTAAAACATAGTCGGTCTTTTGGACCGACGAGCCTTGAACTGATTTAAATTTTTGGCGGTCTGTATGACCGATAAGCCTTGAACCGTATTAATAACCGTCATCTGCATGCATTATATTTTTAAGATCTTTGTTTTATTGTTGTAGATAGCATGGCTGGAAGTATTCCCCCTGTTTCACAACGAACCAGACATTTTGTCTCTCTCGCATTATCACAGAGGAATCGGATTCTGAAATTTTTGCTGAATAATCTATTTTTTATTTACCCTTATCAAGGAGGAGAGGTGGCAGTAGTTTTTCATGAATGAATTATAACTGCGAAAAACTTATAAAAATAGGAAAAATATCCTAATTTTATCGCGTGGACAGATGAGCCGACGTAAGGGTTAAAAACACACATTTCAGATATTTACTTGAAAACCATTTTTATATCTCAACATAACCTCCACCAACAAATATAACTAAAAATAAATAATCCAACAGTGCTAGATAATTATAAGAAGAATGCAGTCAAATAACATACAGAAATCAAGCACTCAGGGCTCCACGCACCAGAGGCAAGATTCTGTAGTAGTGCCGGAACTGAACCAGAAATCGAGGTAACCGACTGGTCTCGTCATCAGGGAGCCTAACCAAATCAGTTACCTCAAAGGGAACTTTCTGAATAGGATGCAGGTATAACCAAAAGACATCCCAAGGCCGCGAGATCCCCTTTGAAACATATAGTCAAAAGAAAATGAAAAGACACAGACAACTTACAGTAATGGCTCAACGCACCATACTTGCAAGTACTCATATAATCGTAATGAAAAGCCAAAGATGCCTCCACCAACATTAATACAAGTATCCCATCTCTTTAAATGTGCTCCAGTATCTACAATATAAAATTATCTGGGCTACTGTCTGTGCCCCATGCATACCACGTTTAGCTTCTTCATACGTCGCGAGGCTTTTGCTGCCAATGTGAGTTTTCAACGGAACAAACAGATGATAGTCGCCTGGTGCTCAGTCCACGGTGTCAGGCATATGTGCAAGAAGTTGCCACATAAATTCATACATTCTGTCCTGGAAAAATCAAGATGTATGAGACCTGGCGTTATGAGGCTGGCACACGATGTTTTAATCAATAGTCCTTTTTTTTTTCATTGCAGCCTGAAAATTACTCACAACTTCACTGTATGTTACATCATTCATAGTTTCCTTTCGTGTCTGGAAATGAGCAGGTAAAACTCCAAGGATCCCAAATCACTGTAGACAAAGCATTCCTATCTGAGAGCGTAGCCTGGAATATCTTTGTTGGAGGTGACGGGATTGCATAAAAGCACGCTTGTAATCGGGTTGATAGTGATGAACCCGTGATTCATCCTTGGTAGGAATCTTGTTGAGAAAGTCTTCTCCTTCACTGTCATATGTGAAGAAATTTCGCATGGACAGGTTTTTATAGAAACAGATTTCAGAAATTATTATTTTTCATTTTAATTATTATATCATCCCTTGTAAAGTTAACTGTGATTTAGTTCATATGTGACACCCAAAGTTAAGATATTTTATGGATTATATATATTTTACAACTCCTAAAAGAAAAGTATATAAAATTGATTTTAAAAAATTAAAACATAAGGAATTACTTTGAGGTGTCTTTAATCAGTTTACGTTGTGAAATTTTCCAAAAGCAATCGTAAATTAACATTTCAGGTATGTGAAATAAATACAAATGCAGATATTAGAAGGAAGTAAAATAAATCTAAAAAATGGGTCTAAAAACTAAAAATGATATTTAAGAACGATGCTGTAATAAACAAACATCTATTAAAAAAATGTTACGAATTTACTTTTTCTTATTTGTTATAAATATATTTATTACGAAAACGCAATTTTTTTTCTTTAAAAACATTTTTTAAAATTATTTCGTAGTATTTTTACCTAAATTTCTAGCTTTGTACCTATTTTAATAACACTAACAATTTTTTCCCTGCAAAATATTTTATTACCAATTCAAATTGAGATTAATTTATTTTCGTTTATAGCTTTCTTTTAACGAAAAATAATGACATGTGTATAAATGCAGAAAGCTATTTTTTATGTTTTAAGTATTTTCGCATATAAACTTAATATTAGGAATTATGGCAAACCGTATTTCAATAAACGTAAGTATGAACATTTTCATGGATATTTTTTTGTTCTTAATGAGGCAAAATGTTTATAGAATGATAAAGTGTATTTTCGTTTATCACCGTGGTATCTTCATTACATTTCCAACAACGAAAAAAAGATCTCTTAGCCTCCTCGAATATATATTTGCTTATTTTAAATATTTTTTTATGTAAGAAATATCGAAATCCTCCATGGATTATAATATAACCACGATAAAATTGCTTTGCATTCATACCTGTTATTTATTAGATATAAATATTTTGTTTTTGAAATAAAACAGTTAGATAGAAAGATCAGATGAAACATTGTGTAATAATTAAGAGATATATTTCACAATTTCATTGTTGAACTTAGTATAAGAAAAATAATAGTAAGTCGGCAAAATTAATCACTTGCCGCTATTGCATTTCTTCGAATTACATATTCAGACTTATTTTGTGCACCTATTACACTAGCCTACAGTTAAAATGTAACTAGAACGAAATCAGATGTTCTTTAATAAATCGACCACGATGATCACAGAAACGAATATGAAAATCTCCGACTAGCTCTAGTTCCCAAAATAGGGCATGGAGGAAGTATCAGTTAATTAAAACGAGGAGGTGGCTGACAAATCTGTCAAACAATTTGTACTATATTTGTGGCCAGGTAAATTTGAAATCACAAAAGCGACCAATAATGCCAATGATTAAGAAGGCAAAGGTCATCATGTATGTTGCGTATCTTGTATCTCCAGCCTTCGTTTTTGGATGAATCATAAAAGATCATCAATGGGCTTTGCTACCGACATGATCTGGAGAGAACCATCAAATCACGTAAATGTTGGTGTTTTTGTATGACAACTTCATTAACACATGGTATTTCAAAGAATAAACAGTCCTCCTTGACATAACCTAACGTACCGTTGGCTTCCGACCTTCCTTCATGGAGTCGGACTGCCTATTTCGATCCCACCTCAGTCTTATATAATAAGTGACACGGTCTCTAGTGATTCTAGTGCTACTCCATAACCTTCAAAACCGAGCACAACGAAAGATCCTAATTTCTGGTGTAACGATTCGTTGTCCAACAGGAATGAGCCCAAAATGAATAAGCCTGGTTTTTAAGGCGACAATGGACCATGAAAAACTTTTTATTTATTTATTAACCAATTGCTATGAAATGTTGCATAATTATACAGTGTTATTTAGAGAGGGAAACTCTAGAAAAATATATCAGAATGTAATTAATTAAGATATTAATTAAAATCAGTTTGTTAATTACTCAATTTAAAAATGGTCCATGCGCATTAATTTTTGTCTCAGATATCTAATTTTCTCTCTTAATCTAGCTTTATATAGTTATAATAAAAGTTAGTAGCAATATTTGATTTACAGTCATATTTATAAAAACTAGAAAATAAATCTATAAAATTAGGTCATTTTATGCAAAATTTCATCAAACAAAATTTTTTTATTGAAAAATTTTAAGTTGTTTTAAAATAGTATGATGAATTGATTACTAAATTTTATTCTAACGTATATATATAATCATTTTATGAAATTTTTTGAAAATTCAAGAAAAATTATGACGCATGGAACATTTTGAACTTACTGAAACGACATAAAACCTTGTTTTGAGAAAAAGGCATTTAAAATTTAAATTTGACTAACATTTTCATTGTTTACGTTTGAAAAAATACTTATAACTCGGTTAATAATGATCGGATCAACATACTTTTTAAAAAATTTTAAGCAGATGAGTTACAGAATCATTTTCTGAAAGGAAAACAAAATCGTTTTGGGGACATATTTTTGTCAATCTGAAGGTCCATTGTCGCTTTAAGAACTATTAAAAACACCAGTTTAATTCTCAAAGTACTGAACAAATGATATTAGCTTACATTGGTTTATTTAATTTATTGTGTTGGATTTTTTATAGAATATTTATTATACGCAATTGTAACTCTCTCTATACAGTTATAACTATCTTTTCCTGCTTTCGTAGTAATTTATTCAATTTATAAACATTTGGAGGTGATAAAATTTCTAATTTATTACCTATATTTAAAAATTTTGTTTTATCATTACTTATATTTCTATTGTAAATTTTTAGAAAATATCAGAGAAGATTATCTAATAGTCTTTTGTAATCTATGAATAATCAGGATTGTACAAGAGTTGAACGCTTGATTAAATTAGGTATCTTTTTACCATTAATAGCATTAAGTGTCACAATTTTCTAACTATTGGAAAATATCATGATCGATGTAACAGTTAACTTACGTGTACAGCACTTATTCGTACCTCACGTTTCCATGAATAGGCTCTTCTTCCCAATATTGCCACTCATTCTCTGCTCAAGAAGCCTCCTTCAATAAATCGTCTAACAATTATGCCTTAGACAAAGGGATCAGGGAATTTTACTGCTCTATGAAGATTGATGTGGAAAATACTCTGAGCAATTTCTCTATCCAAGCTATAAATTTATAACATCATTTTTAACTACTAAAAGAGTAAAACTGTACATTATATCAAACAATTCATTCTAATACCTTTGTAGTTATTGCGAATTACCTACATTACATATTTCATAATTTAGATCAAAATTTAACTATTTAAAATACTTTCCCTTCACTGAAATACGGACAAAATTTGGGAATAAATTTGTTACGTCATAAAGAATGCTTGACTGGTTAAAATAATTTATTTTCCTATGCATATCAAATCATTCTTAAATAAAATTGCTGAATTATTTGAATGTTTCTTAGAATGTTGAAGACAGGTGTTACTCGTGCAATTCGAGTTTTATCGCTACTTAGGTATCGTAAGCAAACGTGCTTCAATCTTTCGAGTTCTTGTTCGGAACAGAAATAATATCGAAGCTCAGGACATAAATGCATTTCCTTTTTTCTTTTGAAACAAATAATTGAGGAAGATTATAAAAAAGATTAGGTTTAGCATTAATATTAATGTCGGTTAGTCTTTTAATATCTTTCCTTTAATTGTAAAATCGACCTTGTCGTAATCAAAACGGAATACACTTGAAATATCTTCAGAAATGACTTACATCTAAATATATTGGGAACATTTATATGTTTTTTTTTCACGAGTCAGATGGGATATGAATCTGAGTTTATTCAATAAAAAAATTAGGAATTAATTATAAGAAACAGGATTTTTTGTGAGACTGAATATCTTGAATCAGACTTCGATTTGTGGTAAGATTTACAAGGTAAGAGGATAAAAGAAGCAGAACCCGCAGTTTCGAAAGCGAAAAGGTCTTTTAGTCTCAGGGCAGATAAAAATTCGTCGGAAATCATGACTTATCATGACTTATCATGAATGACTTATCATGAATGACTTATCACGTCGGAAATAATGAATCATCGTTAGTGTCGATTAAGAATGTACGTCATGATGATGCCATTTTAAAAAGGAGAAATTTCCATGTGCCCTTAATATAAGGTCCCAGAGGATTATATTAGGGGAATGAATTTTTTGCAAGATTCTGTCTCGAAATCTGTCTCCGTCAAATATTACCTTTGGCAGATAATCTGGATATGTCACTCAATCCAAGATTAAAAAATATCAAGTATTACATTTAGATGCAATGGCATTTGGCGAAGGAGACACAATTTTGAACTATACAAACTGTTTGAAAATGAAGACAGTGAATTTGTGAAAATGAACAGAGTGAGATTTGCGGATCATCGTTTGAGAATAGATTCAGAGAGAGCACCATTGAAAGTTTTACTGCAGTCGCCTTCTGTGAAAGACAGAAAGGAAGACCAACAAAGAGATGGAGGGACTGCTTGGATTCAGACTTAAGTGCCATGAAGGTTAAGAACTGGAGAACCAAAGCTGGTGATAAGGAAGTGTGGGGGAAAATTCTAGAGAAGGCCAAGGCCCAGCGGGGCTGTCGTGAAAATTATGATGATGATTACGTTTACATGACTATCATCTATGGAGATCAGTTTTTAGATAATTTAAGAAAATAAACTTATCGCACTCCGCTTTAGCAACATTGAGTACACATATCTTCATGTAAGGCTGAAGGCCAAAATCATAAAACTTTTCTTCCAAACTGTAATTACTGAATTTTTAAGGCGTTCTTAATCAGATATTTTTTTCAAATCGGTTTTTATAATCACATCTAACTAGATACCACAAATTCCATGAAAAGAAAAAATAGAGATAAGAGGTTTAACTTTATAAGAATAAGACTGAAAAGGTATGCGTTAGAAATAAAAAGTTTTTTTATTGATTTTTTTATACATTCTACAGCTAGCTTTCAGACTAAGTATATTGTACTACTAAGAACATAGATCTACCTTTATACGAAAGTGAAATAAACAAAATACTTATGTATCCATTAAGTCATAAGTATTCATATTTTGGCTGTTATATAGATATAAAATGTCCAACCGCATGTTTCCTCTCACTAAACTGAGTAATAAAAATAAATACATTTTACATAAAATTATTCAGAAATAAATAAAATAATTTTGAAATCTTTATTATTTTGAAAAATCCTAAAAATACTTTATCATATACGTTATTGGATTGTATGAATAGACCATTACGTCAATAATTAATACCTAAACATATCATGTTCCTAAATAAGATAATTGATTTTTTAAAAAAGATTCGCTTTAATGTGTTATATATATATATATATATATATATATATATATATATGTCTGAATGTGTGTGTGTAAGTAAGTAAAATTATAAATGTAAAATACATGATAACTGAAAATGTGCAGTAATATTGGTTATGACATCATTGTAACCTAACCTTAACCTGGATATTTAGTTTTGTTATGTCTTAATTAAGATCAATAGATTTACAAGAATTCTGATAAGGCCAGTACTTTATTTAATTGCTTACATCAAACATTTTGAATTAAATAATCATACCAAACATATATAATTTACTAATGTATGGCTCCTAGTTATACGACAAATAAAACATTAACGTACACGCACACGCGTGGGACTAAATTTCGGTAGATATCGCAACATTAAAACAAAATCATTACATTTTTTGTAGTCATTTCTAAAAAAAATATTTTGCAGATGTAACATCTAGTCATTTTTTATGTGCTTGAGGGTATTTAAGATATTCAGTTTAATAAGAAATGCAAATGCAAGGTATATCACTTATATGTGCATACCTGCATAACATTTGCAATTGTAAAATCGAATTTCCGACCAATGCAACTTGTGATATTTTAAACTTTATCTTTAATGTCACAGTTAAACGAATGGTTGTAAATCATGGGATTACTATTACCTCAGAGAATTTACTGACTTTGTGGTTTATTTTTTATTTTGGAAGGGAAAATATTTATCAAATAGCCAGCTATCCAGATTTGTCGGAATGAATATATATGGTACACCTATGTAAAGTTTATAACATCTGACAGTTTTAATAATGATTAATGTGCTATAAAAGACATTTTATTATAATGAGATGATGCGTGTTGTTAAATGAGCCTGAAATAAATAAATAAATAAATATATATATATATATATATATATATATATATATATATATATATATATATATATATATATACATATATTTATTTTTTAAATATGTTTTTTAGTTTGGGTTTTTTTTAGTTTTTCTCTTTCTAACCACTGTAGTTTAAGATTTTTTTCTGCTGTGCTACCTCATTCTGCTCTGCACTTGGACGCATTGAGGAAAAATGCCTTTAAAGCGAAGACAGTGCACGAACAGACGGTTAATTGTAAATACATGAAATGTACAATGGAATGGAAATACGGATATTGTAATGTCACGCTTATAAGATAAAACTGTTGTTTTGAGGAGAAAATCAGATTACTCATTCGCTGACACAAAACTTCCACGAATAATACTGGGCAACAACTTTTATGATGAAGAATATATTAAAGTTTTTTATAAAAATGACCTGCCAAAATGCTTTTAAATTGAAGTATATTGAAACCTGTATAGAAGACTCCTAAGCTAATCAATGTGACAATTCTTCTTTTGTTCCCGATTTACCGCATTTTGCTAGAGTCACTTCTTTTAGATTTCGGAGAGTCCCGAATGCTTTAAGGCTAATTTTTTTCAGATCTGATTTGCTAATTCCCTTGACTGCGTTTTGTGTGATTCTAGACAACCAGTGACGGCTATTCATCTTGACATGTGCTCTGCACTATTTTATTTTAATAACTGTGTTTTAAAGTATTGAAGAACTCAATGCTTACTGGCCTACAGTCGAAATGACGGGTATTTGAAATCAACAACGATAGCCAAGTTCGTTTGGGTTTAAAACAGATTCATTGTTAATTACGCGTAATCCTAAATCAACCAAAATCCTCAAATTATTGCAATTTTTACTGCCTACGAACATACTGAACCATATAAGATGTTAACATATATATATTTGGAAATGTCTGAGTAAAAGGTGCTGGCTTCAAAACTCGTTAACTGCTGTTGCTAGAAAATTGAAGTAATTCCCCGAGGCGTATTGAACTTTAAAAAATCGCTTCATAAGAGGCTGTGTATTTATTAGTATTGTCCATCAATTCGATAATAAGTATTAGAGAATTTTTTAAAGGATTCTTTTATTTAAAGAACTTCAAATGTACCGTATGAATGAGACATTAATTTTCATTCACTGGTTAAATTTCTTTCACCAAAACCTAAATATTCGAGCAAAATATTCGTTTGCATTAAAGTAAGTTGAAAATTCCATTAAATTGTTGTAACTAGTGACGGTAGAACTTGTTTTCTCCCATTGAACATATTTTCAGAAATTTTATAATTTACATCTGTGACAGCCGAAGTTAGTACAGAAATATTTGAAATTTTGCTAAAGAATATTATGCTTTCTATCGTGTAAAACTTTACTTGCAGTTTTATTTACATTTTCTTAACATTACAATGTTCTTTAAACAAAATTTCTTATTTATTCCCCTCCATGTCTAACAGCAAAGATTTCAGGTTGATAGTAGACGAATGAGATCAAGTTTAATATATCGTATTTTACTAAAGGTAAAATGAGCTAAGAATTTCATGAAATAATTTCCTCAACTATTTTTCATTTACATTTATATTATATTTTATTTTTTGTTTACTTTTGTAATTTTTACAAGTATACAATAAAAATTAACATAAAATTCTTTATAATATTTTGTCGTTTCAAAACAACAATATTATGATTTAAAGGGATTGTTGAAAAATTTACAGCTGAATACAAGTATGAAAATAATGTATGGAAAACCATGCCTCATTTTTCAGTTTCAAATTATTTTCTGATTTTATGAATGAGGAAAGCAGTTACTTTTCATCTAAGATTAAACTAAAGTTTAATATCAAAATTTAAAAGCATTTTTAATGCTTCACGTTTCTCCAGAAAAAAATTGAAATAATAATGTTTACTGCAAGATACAATCTTGGCATGTCTGCTGAAAAAAATAAGACTAAATTGCTTAGCTTTTTATTCCTCCCGGATACAGTCAATATAATGTTTTAGCTTTACAGATATTTTTAAATACTTAATGGCTTCATTTTTAGAAAACATTCGAATAGAATTTAAATATACGCCCATCTTCATCGTCGGTATCTAACTAACACCGTAATTCATCACAAAAATTTAAAATGATTCATTCGAAACGGGAATTGATTTTTAAAATATCTGAAGTTATTTAAGATTAAAAAAAATCCTTTTTCTGTCATTGATTACTTAGCTGATATGAAATTCAAATGTTTTAGATAAACTTAAAAACGGTGCGAATGAAAGAAAACTCATAATTTAAAGTTAATTACGTTTTAAGTATGCAAGCATTTTTAGTGTAATGTTTAAGTTATGGAATAAATAAACCATAGCGTCATTCATAAACAAATCATTTCATAATGATAATGCTAGGGAATACAAAGAACATAACCTCTTAGTCTATAATAAAGTGTCTAACGGTTTTAACCGCCTTGCGTGGGAGTTCATATATGCGAGGAACAGAGACGACACAAAAAAGACACCATACTTTTATCCCCAGCTTTTATTACATCGTTTTTAAGGGACACAGCACGTGGAGCACATATAAAATAATGAAAAAGGATTGATTTGGCATACAGAGCCATATTTGTCAGCTAAACCCTTCTGGCCTATGTGTTCTCGTCCGTCGTTCAACTCCAACTCCGAACAAAAAAAAAACGCTCCTCTCGGAAGTATGGTTGTCACACGTCAACCTTGACACGGGTTTCTAGATCTGGCGCGCCATACAAAGTCCAAGCTATAGTAAAGGGACAATTCTAATGAATTCATCCGTTGTCTCTTCTTCCACTTGTTACTATGGAATGATTCAAAAGTCATAGATCCCCCCCCCCCCCTCTATTTCAAATAGCTTACGACCGGCAAGAAATATTTTTGAAAATGTATTCAACAGTAAGCTATATGTGTACAGGTCAGTAAGCGATGATCACAGGATCTAATTTTTGTCTTAAAAATCCTATGTATCCAGACCTAAAATCGCGTATACTTAAGGTTATGTGAGCTCTCATTGTAAAATTATTTTTTAAATAGGAGAAAGTTGTTCTCCACAGGTCGGCAGAAACTCTTTTTTTCAATTCTTAAGTGCAATAATTGCTTACCCATCTTTAAACACTAAAGTGGTGCTGCCAGTATACATATTCACGTCATACATTTCACGTGTATATATATTCACGTCAATTGACCTCACGTCAATCAAACGGGAACATGATTATTTTCCCGCTTAGTGGGAACATCTGCCTGGAAGGCAGATATAGATGCAATAACTCTTTCCCACGCATTTCTGACTAGAAATTCAGAGGAAATTTGTGGTTTTTTACATTTCATGGTAGCCACAATCGTCAAACCATTTCTCCTAAATTCTGGACCATCTTCTATTGAACAGGACCAAATATCACAGGTTAGTTACATTACGGTTCGTTTTGTAGATGCATTTAAGAAAATCAGTTTTACTCAGCCTTAGTTTCAAAACAGGTAACATAAAACAGCGTTTGGACAAAGTCGTTCCCAGAACCTTGAAAAACTCAAATATTGAAAGCAAATATTGTAAATTTAGCCTTACTGTACATTTTATACAAAATGCATGAAGAATATCTGCCTTACAGTCAGATATTTAAACATATATTAGTGGGGATATCCGTCTAGTACACAGACAATGTTCTAGAAAAATAGCACGTACCTGAACCATACAAGGCTGGCGTCACGGATCACCCTTCCATACTAAAGACAGGATGTTGACTGAAGCACTTGTAGACTGACAGCTCCCAAGGTCGAAGGGTTGGGGGGTGGGGGAGCGTTGAATACAGAAACCATAGCTCCCTGAGAGGCAGATGTTCCAACCGAAGGGTTGAAAAAGGTTTTTTTTTTTTTTTTTTTTTTTTTTTTTTGTAGTAAGTGAGTCGCAGAATGCGAGCTTTATGAATTTTAGGAAATGTAATATTTCTAATTTGAATCTCTAATGAGTTTATTCATACATTTTAGCATGATCTCATAAGCGGAAAACTGAATTAGTCTATTTTTGTCTATTTTTTAACAATTTTTACAGAACATTGAAGATAATTTGTGCTGTATTCCAGGCGTTTTCCATTTTACCTACATTAATAAGTTTATGGGAAAATGAAAAAAATAAACTGAAGGACATAAACTATATGTAAATTAAGTATTTTTACTGAATAAAGGCATCTGGAATATTTTAATATAAATTTAAAGTGTTATCAGTTTTAGATAAGAATAGTCCTCAGGATATTATGAAAAAATTGAACGAATAGATGATATTTGTAATATTCTAAAGTGATTATGTCACTAATATACCATACAAGAATGTCTTACGTATTGTTCAAAATATTCATTACAATTATACCTTGATTGCGACAAATTTTAAAAAAAAGTTTCATGGGAATAGATTAAACTACATGTCAAATATTATTTCCGTAAACTCGAGTATTTGCTTTACAGATCTAATAACGGAAAAATTCATAAATCTTAGTAATATCAAATGGGACAAATTATTCCTGTAAGCGAAATAAAAGAATCAGTCCCTTTAATTGAAAAATTTAATTAGGTATCAAGGTTTACACAGTCAGTAGTTAAAATATTAAAGATTTTTCAACATTAAGAAATACTTCTAAGTAAAAAAAAAAGAAAAAAAACTTTTAAGTGAAAACAAATCGATCACTCGAGAACAGAATAAAAATATAGGATCAAATCGTAAAATATAAATGTAAGGGTATTAAAGTGATTACAAAATCACATTACATTCACTTAAAATAAAAGGGCTCTAGCTACGCAAAGTAAAGTAATAAATTTGTTAAAGTGCACTCTTTTGTGAAAGTGGAATGTATAAACTTGTTTTAAATGATAAATTTATTACAACTAAGAAAATATGCAGTTTTGGTTTAAAGCTATTAAAGATTTAGCACATAAAAATTAAACATGTATTAATATGGACTGTAATTAAGTCACATTCCTTTTGATTCACACTGGCAACAAAATAAGTAAACAATGAAAACAATGTGACTCTAAATTTTAGAATGATTATTTTCACGAAAGAGGCAAGTTTAAACTAGATGATTATTGTACAGATTCTGGCACTAAGTTTGATGTAAAAAAAAATATAGTCTATAAGATTCAGTCAAAGACGTACCATGCGTGAAGATCAAATACGATTACACGTTGCCATAACATTCCTTTCCTGTACAACGACTTTGAAATGCTACAAAATTTTATTTTATTTAGTAATGACGTACAATATTTTTTTCTTAATTTTCGTACATGTTGTTCTAGCAAAATAATAAACACTTTTGAGAAATAGGATTAAAACTTTTCACCTTTCTATGTTTATTTGCATGTGAATTTAATTTTTATTTGTTCTGAGTGAGTTTATGTGTTAACCCCTTAACCGGTTTGCCCGTACAGCGTACGGGCATCGATATTCTCTCTTTTTCTCTTTTCGTTTGCATGTGTTTTTAGTTTGTAAAAACATGTGCAAACGAAATAACTAATACAAATCCAAGTACAAATATTTTTAACAGATATCGTAGCTTGTCCATTTCATTTAAATTCTTTTAACCCGGTTTTTCTTTTTTAAACGGAAGCGCGGGAATTTTTGCTTTGTGGCATTTTTGTTCTACTGCTTGCAACGCTTGTGAATTTAGACCACTACATTTTTTAAAAATTATGGATGAAATAAACGACAAAAATACTTTCCTGTTAGAAGATGGACGGAATTCTGATTCAGATTCGGAACTGTCTTCTAATAATCTCGATTATTCTTCAGATCATTATTTCTGCCCTTATTGTGACGTAGGACTTTGAATTACACCATGCTTCAATTTGTACCACACACAAAAAGAGTTTTGAACAATTTGCAAAATTGTAAACTTCAAATTTTAAAGTAAGTATGAAAGAAATCTTTGTAAGATCTGTTAAACATTCTTCATTTCATGCAGAGCTTTCTTGCAAAAAGCAAACATTAAAAGGGTTTTGTCTTGCAAAAAGCAAACAGTCAAGGAGATTTGTCTTGCAAAAAGCAAACATTTGAGAGATTTTGTGTTCCAAAAATTTTAAATAAAAATAGTGTAAAAGCATTGAAAGTGAAATTTAATAAAAAATTCTTTCGTTTTCTTATTCTATTAAGTATGGTGTTTAATTATAGGCAACAAAAAAAATCTAGTAAAAAAATTGGCATTTCTAGTAAAGAAAATGACCAATTAAGGTGTTAAGTTTCGTGCGAAAATTTCGTAATTTTTTTTTTATATTTAAACGAATGTTTAGGTAAAAGAACCAAGTTTCCCACGGATACTTTCCTTAATGATTTTCAGATACAAATGCAATTAATTAGTGAGCACTCGAATGCAACCAAGTGCATTCTCATAAGCCCTAAGTAATCATCCTAAACGACTAATATGTGTCATATTGTAAAAGTCTACACAATCATAACCAGACATACAATTTATTTAAGTCACTAATTATGTTAACAATAGACGTTTCTTTATATGTTTGGAGAGGGAAAAGGCTTTTTTACCAACAGCTCTCTAATTACACCACTAATATAAAATCAAAAGTAGATATCACACAATACATATGATACCGATAATCATTCATTGAAACTTCATAAAACATACAGCAGAACAGCGAAACTCTCAGAATGTGTTCTTGTAAAAACTCTGATAGTCACTAATATTTTTCTGAGAAATTTTTCTCTATCTTTAGAACACCATATACAAAATAAAATACCTAAAGTCTCTCCTCACGGTTCTCAAGTTGCCGTGGCCAAGTTAATATGGAAACATAATAAAAATCTTCATATTCTCAAAGTCATGTTGTTGACAGAGTACCTAGCGGAGGGTCAAAGTATCCCGCTTTACCTCCGACCGTAAGATGCTATGATCGAAGTATGTTTCTTCTATTGGGCACTTTGCTTTCAATGTTGAACAGCAGGCACGCGGGCTTGACTCCTCCGCAAAACTGCGACGAGATGAATATGGCTGCTGCAGGCTTCCATCGGTGGGGATCGATCTATGCTCGCATAGGACGAGAGACAATGACAATGACAACTCCATCAACCAGGCGCGCAGAACAGAGTCCGAGCGAGCCAGATAGCAAGGGGTAATTTGTAGGGGAAGGGCAGAAGCGACCCCGCAAAGGGGAGAGAGGAAATGTGTAAAAGCAGGGGGGGGGAGGAATCTCGTTTCCAACCATACGGCTACAAACAAAGCTGACAAATTCTCCACAAAGGACTCCAACACCACTTATACTTAATATTTCTGCGCAAAAAAATTTCTCGTCTAAGAGATTCTCTTAGGCGACACCTCCTTCTGATAATCACAGGGCATGGAGTTTCAAAATTGCTCAGTTTTGTAAAATCTATATATATAAAACGCGTAGGTATACGGCACAAAAATTGACGATATTTCTACACTCCGAATGGCAACGGCTGCAACTACCAGAAGTAAACATTAGCGGCCGTCCGCAATTTGCAACCGTGTGTCATCATGGATTTACGCACTCAAATCAGGAATGCTCGAAAGCGAGCTGCACGATCAAGTGAAAATTGGGAACAGTCTCAAAAAAGAAAGCGAAGAAGAAATAATTCATTAAAAGAGAGTCTTGAAAGAGAGAGCATAAATGATCGCGAGGTTAGGCTTAACTGTCGCTGGCATAGCACCCTACAGCCAGTAATAATTAATTTTCTACACTTTTTTCTATACTTGCTGAATTTTTAATCCATTTTATAAGTTGAATAGTGGAAGAAATTTTCCCAAAATTTTATTATCTGATATGATTAAGTGTAGATATCTGAATTGTAAACAATAGCACATACAGAGAGTGATGTAATCCACACTATATTTTAGTACTTTCTGAATTCTTACTCCATTTTTAAAGTGAAAAAAATTTCCCCAACATTTTCTTATTTGATGAATGATAAAGTGTAGATACATTAATTTTGAAAAATAGTACATATTGAGAGGGATGTAATTTTTAAAATCATTGGTGTTGGGTTTCTCAGTCTTATCCTTAACTCTGATCTGAAGTAATGGAAGTTCATATTTTTTAATCACAATGTTTCAGAATCAGCCTTATGAAGAATTCCCCTTAACAACGTATATTTATGATGACAGGTAATGATAACATTCCTTACATATGTTATTTTCAGTTGAGTTGTTTTGCAAAAGCGAAATTGTAAAATTTCACAAAAAATGCTTACGACTCACCTATAGCAGCTACTGATGGACATAGAATTGCAGTATACGCAATACAGTGGAATCTCGATCTATCGTTTTTCAAGAGACCGAATGAAATGAACGATAAATGCGGGAAAACCATACATGCGGAAACATAACAAAGCAATATGATCGTTGGGACTGGATAAAATGAAAGACACATACGGAAAAACGATGGATCCGAAAACGATCGATCGAGATTCCACTGTATGCTAAAATATCACTAATCAGCGATTTAATCAGTTATTTACTGAATTAAGTTCTCCCCAAAACTAGAGAAATAAATGTCAGTTTGTCTTTACTTAAACACTTTACCAAATGACTACTGCAGAGTTGTACATCTGATTGAATTCTAATTCAAAAGCTACAACGGAATTTTATTGATTTTAAAATTTAGAGAATGCATAAGTTTTAGTTTCAAATGCAAAAATCTTGAAATTTGTGTTTTGCCACATGATCGATTTCCTGGAGCAGAATTCTCATTTTCGGTTCATTACTCTCGATTCAAATACTAGTTCGATCTCCTAAGCTTCATTCACTGATCTCCGAGGAGTCCATAGGTCACTCTTTATGATATCTTGTCTTAGAGAAAGATATAGCGCTTTAGATACATTCTTTTGACATAGAATGCATCACCATTTATTAATAACCACTTTGATGCGCTGTAATTTGTTACATCAGTTCTACTGAACGGGCTTTGCAGTTGGCTCAACTAATCTCAAGTAAGTAAACATTTTTGAGAAACGAAAATGTCTTTCTAAAATATTATCATTATTTTTTAAATACTCAAGACTAGGAAGGATCATGTTGACAAATCTCAGTTTATTGTACATTAGATCAAGGAAAAGCGAAAAAATTCCCACATCCTAAATAATTATTCCCATGTATTAAGAATCACTGTACAATATTAAAACTATAAAAATCAAAGCAGTTAAACAAATTTCAAATAAATGTAGTACATTTTATTTAGAAATCGATATATCTTACTAATCACTGTAATGAGCTGTAATGTGTGACATCAGTTCCACTGAAAGGGCGTTGCAGTTGGCTCAGCTATTATTGAGTAAACATTTCTGGAATTTTTGGAATACAAAAATGACTCACTGAAGTACTATTTTTTTAATACTGAAGACTGGTAAGGATCCAATTGCCAACGATTTTTATCAATATACTAGCTGAAAACCCGTACTTTGCTACGGAATACATTCAAATTAAATACAACGGTCAATGTATGCAATTAATGCCAATATATATATATATATATATATATATATATATATATATATAGGAACGAGGCAGACCGTACCAGACGATTGCGGAATAGCTACGTTGTGCAGAATGGCTACTAGATGTCGCTGAGGTTTGCGCGGCAAGGTAAAACGTGCGTGAAGAGAAAAACAGGAGAGCGATCGCAGGGAGGAACGAGTTAGGTTATCTCCGAGAGACGACTGCCCTGAAACTGAATTGATTTATATTGAGTGATGAAGAGAGCGGTTATTTTATTTCTTAATGTCCCTATAACTGTCTAGTAAATGTCCCCGTGTAATTGTCATGTCCCAAGAATAATAAATAATGTTCGTTTGTGCAAAAGTTGCATCATCATTCCCCTAGACATCTTGCCATCCTATAAACTTGGGGGCTCGGCCGGGATGGACTTTGAGGACAATTTAAGCAATTTATATAGTGACTGTGTTTAATTTAAATAAGTGACCGTGTTATGAAAGAACAATGCGGTGATTTATTGTTACATTTTTGGATACACTGTGAAGTTAACTACTGATGCGACAGCAACTACTGATGCAAGAGTCCTGCGAGAAAAGGTAGGATATCTTCTTTTTATAACTCTATTGCTGAGAAAAAGATTTATGAACAATGTCTAGTACTATTAATTATAACAAGAATACGCGCAAAGAGGACATAGTGAATGTTCTTACTGAGATTGGTGAGCAGTGCATTGCAAAAGAAACGATTATAGAGTTAAAAAATAAACTTGAGAAATCTAAAGCATTCCAAGATGACCCAGAATTTGTAATGAATCTCCTTAACAGAATAATTGAGGATCGGCAGCCAAAAGCTGAGCTTGAACTGCAGCTAACCAACTCAAAATTAGAATTAGAAAAATTAACGCTCCAACGTATAGAACGAGAGGTAGAACTTTGCAAATCGAAAGCAGAAGTAGCAGCTCAAGATGTATCAAATCCTGAGGTTTGTGATCTTGAAAATTTGATTAAAAGCGTAAAAACGCTAACAATACAGTTGCCGACAAAAGCGGAAAATTTTAGCCTTTTTTTCCAATCATTGGAACGAGCGTTTAAAGTTAAGGATGTCCCAGAGAAATTGAAATCCGAAATTTTTATAAATATTCTCGGAGAGAAGGCCCATAGCATTTTACTATACGTTATGAAATGAATAACTATGAGTTAGTTAAATCTTTAATCATGAAATAATTCCAATCCACGGCTCAAGAGTGTCTACTTAATTTTAGAAGAGCTAGAAGGCAGGTGAATGAGACGCATGTTCAGTTTGCAACACGCTTAAGTGCAATGTTCCAATATTATCTGAAAATCCGTAAGGTTTCTGATTTTAAAAAACTTTTTGACCTAATGGTGAGCGATAAATTTTTAGACACACTAGATCAAGAAACAGCTTCTCACATTAAAATCACGCAGGCCGATTCGTGGCTGACGCCTGAACAGCTTGGAAAGACTTGTGATGTTTTTTTTTGTTTCTAAAAATAAAACTTTGCATGAAACTCGGAACTATTCGAGTGTTCGTTCTAGGAATGAAAGTGACGCTATCAAAGATCGTACAAAAGTTGAATATGGAAGCCATTCCCCGAGGCAGTTTCAGAGACAGAATCAAAAATTTCCTAGTAGAGAACCTATATCTTGTTATGTTTGTGGGGGGCCGCATTTTGCTCGAAACTGTACAAAGAAATTGTAGAATGCAGAAAACAAGAGTGACCAAAAATACGGCATCAATCACGTTTCAACTTCTATCCCAACTCAAAATGACTATTTATTCAGTGAGCTCCAGTGCGTCGATGTGTTTATAGACGGAAAACCCTTAGTCGCCACGGTAGACAGTGGTGCGAGTTCGATAATCGTAAACAAGAATTTTGTTTCGGCTGCAAAGCCAATTCATTCTCAGATTGTTTTGACAAGTGTGTTCGGTGAGCGCCGGATGGCCAATGTTTACAAATTTCGCATTTCGCTACGCGAGGGTGGGAAAGCACGAGATGTCTTGGCTGCGAGCTCTGAAATTGTTGCGGAAGTTATTTTGCCAGCGAAAATTTATGACATGTTATTGAAACCAAAGGAGGCGGTTGCGCTGACGAGCGGTGCAGGATTGGAAACGGGAAAACATTTAGAGAGCGCGAATATAAACAACGATTCATCAGCTTCATTCATAGTGAGAGTATCCGAATGGTATGATGATTGCCCTTTTGACCTGTCACACATTACTGACTGTAAATTGAGAAACGAAATTCATGCGCTTGTTCAAAATTATGAGCCAAACAAAACAGAAACTACTGCTTTGAAAATGAAAATAATTCTAACCGATGAAAGACCCATTTGTCAAAGATCACGCAGGTTGTCGCTTCCTGAGAAGAGAGAAGTCGAAAAGCAGATAAACGATTGGTTAGAACAAGGGATAATTAGGGAGAGTTGCTCTGACTTTGCTTCGCCTGTTGTGGTGTGTAGAAAGAAGGATGATACGATGCGTTTGTGCATTGACTACAGAGCTTTGAATAAGCGAATAGTTAGAGACAGATATCCGCTACCTGTTATTCAGGAAGTATTAGATAAGCTAGAAAGTGGAAGGGTGTTCACGACTCTCGATTTGAAAAACGCTTTCTTCCATGTAGAAGTGGATGAAGCAAGTAGAAAATACACTGCGTTTCTAACAGAGTCAGGCCAGTATGAATTCCTAAGAGTACCGTTTGGTTTGTCCATTAGCAACAATTACTTTCAAATATACATCAATTACGTGTTCAGAGACCTATTGAGAGACGGGACTTTAGTTATTTATTTAGACGATATCATAATCCCAGCTATCAATGAAAAAGAAGCGCATAAAAAATTAAGTCGGGTGTTAGAAACAGCTTCCAAGTATGGTCTTGAGCTGAACCTTAAGAAGTGTCGATTTTTGCAGAGGAAAATCAATTTTTTAGGCCACATCATTGAAAATGGTACCATCCGACCGTCGTTAGAGAAAACTGCAGCAGTCCGCTGTTTTGCTGAACCCAAGAATGCCAAAGAAGTGCAGAGTTTCCTGGGGTTGACAGGATATTTTAGAAAGTACATACCTTCATATGCCATTATAGCAAGACCACTTAGTGATTTATTACGAGCCTCATAACCTTTCGAATTTGGCCTTGAACAGAAAATAGCCTTTCAAAAACTTAAGGACTGTCTAACGAACCCCTGTTACACCTTTACAGAGAAGGGCAGAAATTGGAATTACACACGGACGCAAGTAAACTTGGGTTAGGGGCAATACTTTTCCAGCAGAGTGATGATGGGCGCTATTATCCAATTCAGTATATGAGCGAAAAAACCTCCATCCAGGAAGAAAAATTGTGTAGCTACGAACTTGAAGTGCTTGCGATTATCGAGGCTTTAAAAAGATTTCGGAATTATTTATTGGGAACCAAATTCAAAATTTTCACTGATTGTGCGGCATTTGCAAAAACCCTAGATAGAAAGGAACTTACACCAAAAGTTGCCAGATGGTCATTATTCATGCAAGAGTTCCAATATGAAGTAGTACATCGCCCTGGAAAACAAATGCACCACGTTGATGCATTGAGCAGATTCCCCGTTATGCTTGTGAATAGTGATGAGTTGACTTACAAAATTGTTAATGCTCAAGAAAGTGACGAATATATCTAAAGCATCAAGAAACTGTTACAGGCAGGCAAAACCTCCGAATTTATCTTGAATAATAATGTCTTGTATAAGATTGATAATGATGAAGAGTTACTGGTAGTACCTGAAATGATGCAAGTGGACGTTGTGAGGCATGCACATTGTTTTGGACATTTTGCTGCTGTAAAAACTGAAGACTTGACTTAGTGAAACGCAATTTTTATTTCCCAAATATGAGAAGGTGTGTTGAGAATGTGATAAGAAACTGTGTTGAATGCATAGTGGTAAATAAGAAGACTGGGAAAGGAGAAGGACTGTTACATCCTATTACTAAGGAAGATTCGCCATTATCAACATATCATGTGGATTTCATTGGACCACTGCCAACAACCAATAAGAATTACAATCACATTTTCACGGTCGTAGATGCATTTACAAAATTCACATGGCTATATCCAACTAAAAGTACCACAGCGCAAGAAGCCATCGAAAGACTGAAGCTACAGCAGAATACCTTCGGGAATCCTTCGACCATAATCAGTGATCCAGGAGGAGCTTTTAGATCCAACGAATTCGAAGAATACTGCACTAAAGAGAATATCCGTTATGTACAAATAACTGCGGGAGTACCAAGAACAAATGGTCAAGTGGAAAGAATACATAGAACGCTTATCCAGGTATTAACAAAGATGTCCTTAAATGATCCCGCGAAGTGGTTTAAACATGTGGACTCATTGCAAAGAGTGTTAAACTGCAGTACGTCACGTAGTACTAAGTACTCACCGTTTGAATTACTCATAGGAACCAGAATAATAAATCCCGAGGATGCCATTATAAGAAATTTGCTTGTGGAAGAAAGTCAAAACCAATTTAATCAACATTGTGATAGCATTAGGAAAGACGCTAAGCAGAATATTTTAAAAATTCAAGAGGAGAATCGTAAGACTTACAATAGAAAACGCAAGGAAGCTTATCAGTACAAGCAAGGAGAACTGGTGACAATTACGAGAACTCAGTTTGGAAGCAAGCTGAAACTCCGACCGAAATATTTTGGACCCTACCGTGTTACTAAAGTTAAATACCATGATCGCTACGATGTCGCCAAAATTGAAGGTCATGAAGGACCAAATGTTACATCTTCATCAGCGGACCAAATGAAGCCCTGGACCAAATGTTGACTTATATAAATGTTTTGGCCAGAATTTAATGTTTGTAAACTGTATACTAATCTATGTGTTTTTGTTTTTTTTAGTTCGTGTATTTTAGATCCTAGGCTGTTGCAGCAGCCTGACTAGCATCCTGACTAGTATCCTGACTAGCAGTGAGGACACTGCTAGTCAGGATAGACGAGCGCTATAGGAACGAGGCAGACCGTACCAGAAGATTACGGAATAGCTACGTTGTGCAGAATGGCTACTAGATGTCGCTGAGGTTTGCGCGGCAAGGTAAAACGTGCGTGAAGAGAAAAACAGGAGAGCGATCGCAGGGAGGAACGAGTTAGGTTATCTCCGAGAGACGACTGCCCTGAAACTGAACTGATTTATATTGAGTGATGAAGAGAGCGGTTATTTTATTTCTTAATGTCCCTATAACTGTCTAGTAAATGTCCCCGTGTAATTGTCATGTCCCAAGAATAATAAATAATGTTCGTTTCTGCAAAAGTTGCATCATCATTCCCCTAGACATCTTGCCATCCTATATATATATATATATATATATATATATATATATATATATATATATATATATATATATATATATATGTATGTATGTATATGTATAATAAATACGATGACCAATGTATACAATTGATGTAAAAAAAACAAAAAAATATATTTCTAAAAAAATCGTAAAAGATTTTTTTTAGACAAAATAATGTAGAAGAAAATTGTAATAGGAAATATTAAAGAATATAGTACAGTTACTAAAATACAGTTTGAGGAACATAATATCTTTTACTGTACTTTAATATTTTTTTGGATAATGTCCAATCGGTTGCCGCATTAGCAAGAAGTTTTTTTTGTCTATTTAGTTGTTATGCACGTGACGATAAATTTATTTATTGTACCAGAAAAATAAATCATGAGATCAGCATTTAATAAATTAAATTCTAAAAATTACTGTTTAAAAATTCCCCAAATATCATAAAATGGCGGTAAAGATTCGGAAAAGATCTCATTTTAAAGGAACTTTTTAAAGGAACGATCTTTCTCGTGATATAAATTTTATAACCCCCAAATTATTATTTTAAATGTAAACTTTATAAAGTTACTAAAACAGCTTAAAAATTTAATTTAAAAAAATCGAAGAAGAATTTTTCAAAATTCTTTCTTAGTGCACCCCTACACTATAAGAAGATTCGCCATGGAAAATTTCAGCCCTTTAGGTCCAGCGGTTTGGTCTGTGGGTTGTATGTCAGTGAGTCAGTGAGTCAGTCAGTTAAGAAACTGTTTTATATATATAGATTAGATTGATAACAATCTAAAAAAATAATCTCACATCCCAAATCAATATTCCCATGTGTTGATTATCTCGATAAAATAATAAAACCAAAATAATTAAAGCAGTTAAAAATGTTTCAAATAAATGTATTACGTTTTATTGAGACATTGACATATCTTACTAATCACTCTAATGAGTTGTAATGTGTGACATCTATTCCACTGAACATGCTTTGCAGCTCATTTCAAGCATACGCTACACCAGAATAAACATTTTCAGAAAACAAAAATGTTGACTCATAGGTAAAACATTCATTTTATTAAAACACTCATAGCTAGTAAGAATCCTTGTGTCAGATCTCAATTTGTTGCATATTATACTGAGGAAAACCGAAAAAAATGCCACATCCTAAATAACACAGACCTGCGAAATTGAAGTTTTTGAAAAATACAAGAGAAGTTTTCACTGAGTTATATATTATTTGGTGTCCTGTTTTCGAAAATGACGTCCATTTTTTTCCATCACGTCAGGAATTTTTGTAAAATTGATATCAATCATTTTGCTAAAATCCTATTTGAAAAGGAATTTTCTCAACAATTTTGCCTGTACTATCAAGCAACAGTGGTTTTTATTCATTTAAATATATGTAAAATAACCATTTCTTGGTGAGGCAAATTGATATTTCAGCAATTGATTATTTTTTATAGGTTTGAATGCATGAAATACACTGTTGCCAGATCGCTCGAGCCGCCTCTGATCGAGAGAAAAACAAAAAGTTCCTTTGAGTTTAAACTTTTTGAGTTTATCTTTGATGTCTTGGTGGAACCTTTCACCCTGTTCTTCACTGACTGAACCTAAATTTTCGGGGGAAAAATCCCCATGTGAGTGAAGGAAATGTATTTTGACTCTCATGGAGCAACCCAACGCTTGAAATTTGTCCAGCATATTCATAACAATTTCCTTATAATCAAGATCCTTGTAATTACCCAGAAATTTTCCAGGTTCAAAATTTTATCTTTTCGGCCATTCGCCTTGTTGACCAAGAAACAAGGAGATAACTTTCAAATCACCGCAAATGGTCTAACCATAGTCGTACTTTATTTTGTTGAGGACGAGAGCCAGGTTTCCATAGCATTATTTTAAATGCACCTAGTGTCCAACTGGTACATAGACATATTGGCTCCCGTGATGAAGAAGGACAGCTTTAAGGTTCCTTTTCAATGAATCTATAAACATCCTCCATTCATCTTTATCTTAGGTGATATTAAATTTGCTCGTGAATCCGGGAACATCAGCACAACAGACCAGGTTCTCCTCTTTCTCAAAGTACTTAACAAATTGCTTTTCTCGATTCCTGTACCTATAAAAAGAGATTCCTTTGGACAATAAGTTTTTTTCTTTCAATCTGGAACCCAACAATACAGCTACCTCTTTCGAAAGGCCCAGATCTCTAGTCAGATCATTAAGTTCATCTTGAGAGAAAGGTAAGGGGCCTCCCAAGTTCCCCTCTGGGGTCCTCGCCTCCAGAGGGCTTATATTCGGTAGCGGAGCTTTGAACTTCTGGATGTTCCGAGTCTGAAGACTGAAGATATTACTGCCAATTCAGTTGGTGGCAAAGGCACTGGAACACCAGGTCTATGAGGAACGGCGCGTATGGCCGATGGAATGTTATCAGGATAAGAGATTAGCTTTTAATTTTTGCGGTTATGCCCACGGACATGGTGGGAACAAAAGTAACAATCTTCAGAGTGTTTTTTCGGCTCCCATGTCATAGGAATTCCAAATTGTACAGCAGTCTTATTTCCTTTGGGCATAAGCGTAGATCATTGAGATACTGCACACAAACTTTATGAGGAACCAACGATTTGTCCTAATCTCGGAGTTTCATACAAAAATACAAGATAAAGTTTTTTTTCTTTTTAACCAATGCGGAGGCACTTGTAATCAAACATTCACCCATACTACGCCACAGTTTTACTGTCCAATTTATTGTAGGGTCACGATATAGGCGGACAGCATTACCCCCTATGAAGCGACGACACAAACGGAGGCATTTTTCGTGGCGCAACGCCGGGATTCGATCTGAGCACCCTCAGCACCGAAAACCAGCGCGCTGTACCACAGGGCCGCCACAAGCCCACGCAAGATAAAGTTGTCTTACATAGTCTTAACTGCTAGAGGAGCTGTCACAGAGGGGTATTCTGTAGGTTTTACCACGGTAGAATGATGGTCAGGCAGGTAGGGAAGAAATTCAATGCCGAAAAATAAATTTATGGTAAATGTTCAAAAAAATCAAATTAAAATTGAATTTTTTAACACTAGAACCGCGGAGCGGGTCAATTTGATCCAAAACGATGTTTAATTTATCACCACGCGAAAAGTATCGATTGAAAAAACAATTCCTTTTATGACTTTTAATGTTTTAAGGTGAACAACAATTTACCAAATTTAAAAATTCGTAACATAAATATTTTTCCGATTATTAACACTTATACCTAGAACAGCGGAGCGGGTCAATTTGACCCGTAAGAAATGTTAATGCACAAATAACGAAAAACAGATGCAATTTTTCGAACTGTAACTGTAAAATACTTCTACCCCACCCTAGAATTCCTTAAATGGACTGTACCAGAAGGGGGAATAGTGAAGGTTTTTTAGTCAAGGTCATTATATTAGGTTTGAAACACGAACTGCGTTCGAATGTAGTGAAAAATTACTGCGAATATTTAGAAGACTTTTTGAAGTTGTTTTTATTCTGTAATTAGTATATGTATAAAAACTATGTCACGACGCCGTAATCATGCTGTTCAGGAAGTTTTAGAATATTTAAAACAATTATATGAAAAGGATTCAGAATGTTCGGAAAAAGAAGGTTTCTCAAGATTCGATTTTGAGTAGTGAGGATGAATACCTGCCTGCTAATGAATAAAATTTGGATTCGGATGAAGAAAATTAAAGTGAAGATGACTCTGGCAATGCTCTAACAATCCCTGGTCCTTCTCATCGCAATACTGATGATAATTTATCTGATAAAAAATAAAAATCAAACATTCCAAGAAAAGATACACACACGCAAAGAAATTTGTAAAAGAAATCGACAATAAAATTCAAAGTTGGAAATGATGAAGATGGCAAAGATGGGACAATTTGGAATGTCGCTCAATTAGGAACAAACGATAGAGGAAGAAAATCAAAGTGTAATATTTTGAAAGAAGTAAGGGGGCCCAACACCACATGCTAAACGCAATGTTATCGACAACAGTCCTTCAAGTGCTTGGAGACTTTTTATAGATGAATGGATATTGAAACACATAAAGAAATGTGCTGAAGATGAAGCTCATCCGCAGATTCAGGAAGGAGAATGGAATATAACATTAGAAAAAATAGATGCTTTTATATAAATTTTATATTCACGTGGTATATATTGTGCAAAAGGACTTGAACTGGATAGCTTGTGGTCAAAGAACTGAGGACCACCATTTTTCCAATATACAATGTTAACAGACCAATTTCGTGAAATAATGGGATTTTTACGCTTCTACATAAAATAAACAAGATCAAAGCGTCTAGAGACAGACAAATTTGCCCTTATTTCGGATATCTGAAATCGTTTCAGGGAAAATTGAAAGCCTAACTATACACCAGGTCCTAATGTAACTCTAGATGAACAGTTATTTCCTACAAAAGCTAGCTACAGGTTTATCCAATACATGCCAAACAAACCAGATAAGTGTGGAATCAAGTTCTGGTTAGCTGCAGATTTGACTCAAAATATCTGATAAATGGATTCCCGTATGTTGGAAAAGATAACCAAAGTCCATCCAACGTTTCTCTTTCTGAACATGTAGTGCTGCGACTAATCTATATATATAAAACAGTTCCGTAACTGACTCATACATTCACTGACTGACATACAACGCACAGACCAAACCGCTGAACCTAAAGGGCTGAAATTTTGCATGGCGATTCTTCTAATAGTGTAGGGGTGCACTAAGAAAGATTTTTCAAAAATTCTTCTTAGATTTTTTTTAATTAAATTTTTTTAGCTGTTTTTTAAACTTTTTTTACGTTTGCATTTAAAATAATACATTGAGGGTTATAAAATTTATATCACGAGAAAGATCATAAAAATTCCTTCAAAATGAAATTTTTTTCGAATTTTTACCTCCATTTCCTGATTTTTGGTGAATGTTTAAAGATTAATTTTTAGAAATTAATTTATTAAATGCTGATCACGTGATTTCTTTTTCTGGTACTTTCAATAAATTTATCGTCACGTGCGTAACAACTAAATAGACAAAAAAAATATTTTTTTCTCTTTCTAATGCAGCAGACGATTGGATATTATCCAAAAAAATGCATATCCCTTACGATTTTTTTATAAATATATATATAGATAGATAGATAGATATTTTAATTCAATTGTATACATTGATCATCGCATTTATTATAAATATATATATTTATTTTTTGGCATAAATTGCATACGTTAACAGTTGTATTTAATTTGAATGTACTCCGTAGCGAAGCGCGGGTTTTCAGCTAGTAAGTCCATCTGAGAACAAAGGTAGAAATGTCACTACGAACAATTATTTCACGACACTGAAGCTTGCAGAGGCATTGAATTCCAAAAAGACTAGCCTTCTAGGAACTGTAAAATGCTCATGAAGAGAAATACTAGTCTCTGTAAAAATGTTAAAATCCACATTGTATTCGACTACGGTACTAACCCATAAAGACATGAGTCTAACTGTTTATCAAGGTAAAAAAGATAAAAACGTTTTGTTGCTAAGTAGTCTCCATCCAAACGTAGAAATTGCAGATAACCCAAAAAAAAACTGTCTGATACAATCGCTTTCTACAACGCAACTAAATACGGTGTGGACGTGATTGAACAAATGAGAAGGAAATTTACAGTCAAGTCTGCTTCACGTAGGTGGCTGGTGCAGGTTTTTTTGTAATATTTTGGACCTTGATGCAATCAATGCCTGGGTTTTATATAAAGCTGTAACTGGAAAATCTATTAGTAGACGGCGATTCATTCAAGACTTGGTTGAAGAATTGCGAGAAAAGTTTGTTCTCTTCCGACATATAAAGGTGGCAAAAAGAGCATATGCAGCAACCAAAGAAAATGACGGACAACCAAAAATTAAGCGTAAACGAGTCCGATGCCACATTTCGAAATGTGAAAATAAAACTCTAGATATCTGTTCAAAATGTAAAGCACCCATCTGTGGAAAATGTACAAAACTTATTAATCAGTTTTGTACAAAATGCATACAATAAATTGGATTTTATAATCTGCAAAATTAAGTACTGATAAAATTTTTAGTAACTGATAAAATTTTTAATTTTTAATTTTTTGAAATTATGTCAAACATATTAAAAAGAGATACTCTGTTTTTCCATTGGAATTAGGAAATTTATGCCATATTTTTTTAAAGAGACATGTTATTATACTCAAGGACATAAAATTTTAAATAATACGATTTTGTAAAAATTAAGTTAATTTCTCTTAATTTATATAAATTATTTATTGTAAATTCTGAGAAATATTGATTATTATTTAAAAAATAAAATGTTTTATTAAAATAAATTAAGCGCTTTTGCATATTTTATAAGTTTACAATCTAGGGTCAAAATGACCCGCTCTGCGGTTCTAGGTATATCGAAAGTCCTGCGGTTCTAGTGTTAAGAAAACGTGACGGGATAGAAATTTGTCATTTTTTTTTTAAATCAGCACCAAAAAATACATAAAGTTTAGCTGTCAGTTCCCTTGTATTTTTTTCATCACAGGCCTGTGTAATTATTCGCATGTGTTAAATATCATGGTAAAATAATAAACCTACAAAAATTTAGAGCAGTTAACGATAGTTTTATAAAAATGCATTATATTTTTTAAGCACCAAAGTGTGAATAATACTCATAAATCAACAAATAGGAAATATATGTATGTGCATAACCATACATATACCTCGTATATGTTGCTCAAACTGAGAAATAGACAGTATGATACATATCATTGATCAAATTAGTATGTAATTGTAAAATTGATAAAATCTTGGTATTTATCAAAATAGTTTTATTCACAAGAAGTTTGCAATATCACGACAATAATAAATAAATAAAATAAAATAAATACAAGCAAATAACGAAAACTTCAAACTTTGTATTCAAATAAATACGCTACTTCTACATTCTTTGAAAAATATTTTCTTATATTCCGGAAATAATACTTTGCATCAATTTCAAGAATATGTCCTCAATGTTTCAGATTTTTCGAGGGGGAAAATGTGAATTATTCTAGGAGAAATGTCAGGAACTTTTGAAAAGTCTATTAATAAGTTTAGAATAATAATACTTCGGGTTACCCTTTGATATAAGACTACTTCAAAGTCAGGTTTCAAAGGGATGCTATAATCTGGGATCTTCATAGCATCCCTTAACAAGCTCTTAGATGAAAAACTAACTTAAATCAACAATGCCCTATTTCTTTGCATCTTAGCTCCTCCTAGTTTCCCTCTCATGAAAAATTACGATTAATTCTCTGTATTGAATTGTTAGGTGAAATGACGTAATAATTCTTATTTTTTAGTTTTAAGTTCGTTTATTAGAGTAATATATGTTAGATTTCTGTATTGATTAGAATGCTAGTCCAGTTTTTAAAATATTTGTATGAGTCGAAATTTTATCGACTTTGTTGTAATAAATTTTAATGCATGTAAGATGCTAATTCTATGATGCAGAACGATTCATGTATGTTATATAGTTAAGATTACCGTTATAAAATGTCATATATCAATCTTTCACGTACTTTATTAAGAAGATTACATTACTTTTTAATATCTAGCACATTTAATGTTCTTTTCAGTGGTATATACTTAAGATTTTGGCAGTTCTTTAATTTTATATTATACTCTTTTTTAGAATGCATGATTAACCCTAGCGTCAATGACAAGGTACCCGGGTACCTTTTTGCGATTGTTATCGTAATTTTTATCATTTCTAATTAAGCCTTGGTAAAATAGCTTTTCATCCTCGTTATTTACATGAATCTGAACTAGACATATCATTGTAGATTTTTAGAAAAATAATATTGTTGTTTTTTTTCATTAAACTTTCTTATATTATTACTCAATATCCAGGTACCCGGGTACCCATTATTGTCTCTCGTCTACAAGCAAAAGTACATGATTATTATTACAACAAATATAATTAAACATAATAATAATTATTTATTATTAGTAATAGTATTATTTTATATTATTATTAGTATTAGTATTATTTTTTATTATTAGTAGTAATATTTATTATTATTATTATTATTATTTAGTTATATTATTATTATCACGACAAATATAGTTCTTGAAAAAAACTGCGTTTTAGCACATGCTTTACATTCGCATATTGAGATTGAATGCTCATCACAAACTGTTTTTTCACAAGTTTTGCATGGTTTTCTCGTTTTTCTCCGAAGTTTCTTAGGAGCAGAAACACAAATATGGCAAACTCCAACAACTAGCTTTTTTCCAATTGAATCACGTGCCTGAAAATATGTGACAGTACTGGAGCTGGACGGCATAGCAGGCAAAGATACACTGTTTGAGGAATTCAGAATAATTTCTACACCTGACCTTGTTGAAAAATGTCGCATGGCTTGAATATTTCTTGACCGATCCTGTAATGATGGAATACACAAGTTTTCACCTAACTGACGCAAAAATAAACGGCGGTCATTCTTTTTATGCCTGGGCATATCGACATTCGTCTTGTAAATAATATAAGCAGCAACATAAATTATATAAGCAGCTAGAGCAGATATGTCCCAAATGTTTAAAAAGCAACAAGTGGCCATCTCTTCGTTTGTATCTGAAGGATATATTTTCGAATCATCTGATCTATCCTGTCAATACCAGATTTTGTTTTGTTGTAAAAAGTAATGATTTCTGGCTTTTCCTTGGTCCCAGAGATACTTTAATCATGATGTAACGTAGAAAGCAATATAACAGCTATTTTCTTCATATGAACATATGAAAATATTTTTACATCGCCATTGAATCCGAATAAAGAACTTTGTGATTCTTGTATTTGACATGGTAACATTTCAGTTGGAATATATTTCTTGTTTCTTTTTAGAGTTCCTACGATTGTCAGAGGCCATGACAACAAAAGTTGAGCTAAAGAGAGTGACGTAAAAAAATTATACATAGTAATGTGTCTGCCGGAGCGTTTGTATGGAGTAGCCAGCTCTTTTACGACCCGTTCGCATTGATTGACTTCACGTTGTCCTCCGGATTCTCCAGTATACAATTGACCAGAGAGCGGATAAAAATTAATAGCATCGCATATCCACCATACTTTTATATCGTATTTTCCGAGCTTATTTGGCATAAACTGGGCGAATCGAGTTCTTCCCCGATATGGAAATTGGCTGCTCATCTATTGTTAGATTTTGCGATGGTTTATACTTTTTTGCTAAGTTAATGTTTAGTAAGATCCAAAGATCGCGAATTGCAGCAGCTTTATCATTTTCGAATCGTGCAGTTCGTGTTTTGATTATCAAATCGAATGAATCGAAGGATATTCCAAAACCTATTTATACTCATACTTGCTATGTAAAGTGGATATGAAGTTGGTTTCCACATTTCTATGGTATCATCATTGTTAGTATTATTAGCACCTGCTGTTAGTAGAATTCCAATAAAAACATCAAATTCTTTAGCTGTCAATTTCGTCCATATTAATTGTTTCTTTTCTGAATTGTCTCGGTTATATTTATCGTAAATGGTAATAGTTTTCTGATTTATATGTCTAACGATCATATCAACCCTTTCATTTGTAAATATACACTTGAATGTATCACGAATGGATAAGTATTGTGTTGATTTGTGTGGCCCACTTCTTTCACGAACAATATTATGATCTGGTGCTTGGTTATAAACTGGTGGATCTTTATTCCAAAAACAGGATGCATACATTCCGCTAGGACGGGTGTATAAAGAACAGTTCCATTTAAATAAAAGGGGTGGTAGAAAGAAAGCTGATTTCAGCGGTACGCTTTCGAAATTCGATGTGGGTACAACGGTACCCGGTCATTGAAAGTAAGGGAAGCGTTTGGTCATTGATGCTAGGGTAAATAAACATTTACTCGAAACTGCGTAACGATTTCAATTATTCTTGTGTATGTTATACAGTGAAGGTTGCCATTATAAAATGTTATATACGTATAAATTTCTCATACACTTCTATAAGAGCATTAGATTAATTTATAATATCTAGCACATTTAATGTTCTTTTTAGTATACATATTTAAGATTTTGTCCTTTTTTTTTCATTTTATATTATTACCTTTTAGAATGCATGACAAATAAACATTTACTCGAAACTGCGTAACGATTCGAATACTTGTGAATGTTATATAGTGATGGTTGTCATTATAAAATGTTATATATAAATCTCTCATTCACTTATTTAAGAGGATTACATTAATTTATAATATGTAGTACATTTAATGTTCTTTTCAGTCATAAAAATTTAAGATTTTTGCTATTATTCCTTTTTTTATTATAGTCTTTTACGAATGCATCACAAATAAACATTTACTCGAAATTGCGTTTCGCTTTCAATTCTTACAATGGAGAATTCTTACTGCAAAATCTTCATAATTTATGCATACGACAATCCATAGCCAGTTATTCATAGGGTATATATTAGAGGCTAACAGGTAATTAGTTTTCCTTACAGAGAACCATTTTCTCATAGTCGAGTTTGAGTATCAAGCTATGAAAATTTGAAATAAATCACAGGTTTTGGGAAGACAATGGTGTCAGCTAATGATATTGTGAGATCTTAAGAAAGTACCTACTAGAAAAGTTTATATTACGTAGAATTATTCAGCTGATCGTGTGTATTCAGTTAAACAGTTGTGTATGTCTACATAAAAATATTAATTTGCTGTAAATTGTTTTTAGAAGCTGAAATGGATGTAAAGGTTCGAAAAAAATTAAGAAAGGTGTATTTTTCGTTATCTGAAATCACAAAAGAAAGAAAGACTTTCAGTTTCCAAGGGAAAGGTAGAGTGAGGAAGTTTCATTTTTCACTTGATCCGTATCATTCTAATAAGTAAGAAGATTTTACTGTGTTACCTCTAAGGTTAAACAAAATCTCATAGTAACAAGACTGAATACATCGTGGCTCTAAATTAATTATTGTTTAATGATGTTGGCTTTTGTATCCGGGTACAAAAATAGGGAAACAAATTCTGATTTCAGATCAAAATTTAAAATATATATTATTTTTAAGACGTTCGTAGCAAAAACACGCTAGTGATAGCAAAACATAGACGAAGATGACACTTTGGAAATCGTAGATTACGGATTACGCGGCTTACACAGCAGGAATATGATAAGCTGTTTAATAGCAGGAAAGTGAAGTTTATGTTTAAGAGTGAAATTAAATGCATCCGCGTGCTGCAATGGGACTTAATTAATGGAAAAATGTTTTATGATATAGTTTTATAGAAATGCAGGTGCTGCACATTTTTAAGTCATTATATACAGACTATATTGGTACTTGATATGATTTTGACGTTATTGATATTGCCCTCCATCCTAAAGCCCTCTATATTACGTTAAATTAAAGTGCATCTGACAGTGCATTTTCGCTTGAATTCAGACATTTAGATGGTAATGTAAACGTTCATATAATATTGTGGTTATTTATCAGATACCAAATTGTATCCTTCTCTTTAGTTTATTACATGTAACATTCGAGTATTTTCTTTCCTGTTTGATGTAAAATCATAATCATTTAGGCAGTACCAACTCCATGATCATTTAATATCTCTGTCAGATGAATTAAATAATATTTCATACAGTCATTACCTGATTAAATATATCCAGACCTGGTAAATGCTAAAAAAATACTACTCTTACAACATGCTTTAAGAAAAGTAAAAAACTGTAATCAGTCAATGGTCCCTAATAAAGTCCTTAGGAAGTAAATAATTAATGCAATATTTATTTGTTTTCATGTACAATTTGCAATTCCTTAATTTCATGCAGCACCGGCATTATATATCTAATCCAAGACTATCTATATATTACTAAAAATTTAATGCTCTGTTTCTTAAAAATTCTTCTTATATTTTCTTATTTGATGTTATATATATAGAAAAGAAACTTAATATAAAATATTGTGTGGGAATCTAAAATTTTTGACATTTTTATAATTCAGCCTTCTACAGTGATGATTAAAATCAGTTTTTTCAGGAATATTTCATTATTGTTAGGATTCCATTAAATTTAAGATATTTATAGAAAGAGGCACCAGAGAAAATAATGTTTTGTGATGTTATAATTAGAGTATGCTTTGCGTGTGTGATATGAAACTTTGAAGAATAAGAATATGCTAATTCCCGCAACTCATATTTTCCTATTTTCAGTACTAAAAGGTGTAATATTCATAACATTTATGCAGGAGACATGAAAGTTTACGCTGTTGTGTTTGACAATAGTTGAACTAAAAGAAAATGAAATGATTTTCTGATTTTAAGTACTGTTTTAAATATGCTAGTCCTTAATTAATATTTTAGTCATGTATTAACATTTTTTGTGAAGGAAGCTTTTAAAATCAAGGCCTGGTCATCGTGGTCATCGTCTCTAACTAGAAGTCTCTGAGCTGAAATATTCCCTCGATAGGCGAGAAAATTATCTATGCTTGGATTGCCTTATTAGACTGAATTCTTTCTGACTGAGCGATCCTGAAAAAACAGTAAGTGAATCTTACCTACTTGAAGATATTTTAAGATTATGAAGATATGATTATTAAGAATGATTGAACCATCAAGATTTACAAAAAAAATGGATAAGGAACATGTTGTTCCAGTTGAGCACGTCACTATTAGTGTAATAACATTTATATTTAATCGATAGTAATTACAGCAAAAAGAAAATTACTAGTGTTAAATTCTAAGAAACTCTTTTTATTACATACTTCAAACATCAAAACCAAAAACAATACACTAAAGTTTAAGAGAGTATATTTAAATGAATATGTTCCATAGTTATTGCAGCAAAATGAAAATTACGCGTATTAATTTTTTAAATCCATTTTCGTTACGTACTTCAAACATCGAAACAAAAAACTATACATTAAAGTTTAAAAGAGTCTATATAAAAGATTATGTTCTAAAATAATTACAGTAAAATAATAATTACGCGTATTAAATTTTAAAAACCATTTATATTACGTAATTGAAATATCAAAACCAAAAACCATATACTACAGTTTTAAAGAGTATATTTAAAAGAATTTTTTCTATAGATATTACAGCAAAATTAAGGCTTTTAAGTTTTTAAAAAAACATTTATATTACGTATTTCAACTATCAAAATCAAAAACTATACTCTAAATTTTAATACAGTAAGCCCTATATTAATTACAGGAAAATAAAAATTACTCGTATTAAATTTTCCAAAATAATTTTTATTACGTACTTCAAACATCAAACCCAAGAACTATTCACTAAACTTTAAAAGATTATATTTTAAAAAGTATGTTCCATAGTAATTAGAGCAGAATGGAAATTACGCGTATTACGTTTTCTAAAACCATTTTTATTACGTACTTCAAGCATCAAAACCAAAACTTATGCAATAAATATTAACAGAATATATTTAAATGAGTATATTCCATAGTAATTACAGCAAAATGAAAATTACTCGTATTAATTTTTTAAAAACCATTTTTATTACGTACATCAAACATCAAAACCAAAAAGAATTCACTAAACTTTAAAAGAGTATATTTTAAAAAGGATGTTCCATAGTAATTACAGCAAAATTAAAATTACGGGTATTAAATTTTCCAAAACCATTTTTAGCACGTACTTCAAACATCAAAACCAAAAAATATACTCCCATACAATAAAGTTTAAAAGATATTTACGTTAAAAGTTTAACAGCATACTTTTTCTGATAAAAGTATGCCATTTATTTCTCTATATCCTCGAATGAGTCGATGGTATTATTTCGTTGAAGTACTCTGTAATGAGGGAAGTATGAAGTTCCACCTTTAAGAAATATTTTTTATAAGGTATAATCACTGTCCCCAGGAAGGAACTGGTCTTTTTTCTCATTTACTGACATCCTGCTCTTCGCTATTTTTAGTAAGTAGTCTTATATCGCCATGAGTTCTTTGGAAGACTTAAGTGGTATCACGTAGGTTTAAAATAATACCATCCGATTGTACTTAAAACTTAACGCTAGAGAAATTAGTTCTCAACTGTAATAAAAATTGTACACGCATTAAATACGTAAAAAATGTACACTTGATAGATATGATAATAATTTTTCATTGTTGGTCAATGATTAACATTGGCTGTTATCAATCAGATACATTTTTTTAAAATTCACATCAAAGATAAAAAAAATCTAAATTAAAAAATCATAAAATTATAATGTGTTAATTTTTGAATAAGAATTTTCTGTGTGCAGTGAAATAAATTATATAAAAAATGCTTAAAACTCTTTTAATTTATAAAGCAGAAATAGAAATTTAATAATTTATCATATTTAGGAATATCTTTCAAAGGTAATATTTTTGACGTGTACCCTTTCAATGAAGCATGTAATGAAATTAAAACTATTCATATGCAAATAACTATCAGTTTATATTGTATCAACAGTGAACGGGAAACGTTTCTCGAGTAAAGTGGAACTTATATATATAAACACACACACACTATATGTATTATATATATATATATATATATATATATATATATATATATATATAATACATATATATATATATATATATATATATATATATATATATATATATATATATATAATACATATATATATATATATATATATATATATATATATATATATATATATAATACATATATATATATATATATATATATATATATATATATATATATATATATATATATATATATATATATATATATATATATATATATATATATATATATATATATAGATAGATAGATAGATAGACGTTTATTTATTTATATAGCTTTTCATAATTCCTGACCATATCCTTGTTTTTTAAAAGAAAGAATAAATTAAATTAAATTTCTACTTCGTGAATGCGGCCGAAAAGAAATTATTAAAATAATTCCTGCGTAAAAAGTCTTAGTGCAGTGTTCTTCAAAATTGACAGTTAAAACGTTGAGTCTAAAAGCTATGTCTGCAATCTAAAACCAAATTGGGTTTCTGAGGAAATACGTGCTCGGGCCTCTAAAGTAGTATCTTGAAGCAGGAAAAGAACTAGTTGTACATGCTCAACTCCCTATGAATTCCCCGGCTTATGCAAGGAATTTTTTATCACATAGACACAATACGTGTGCCATGAACGTTGTTTTGGAAGAATTTTCATATGTTATGAGATTGTTTTTTGTATGAATATTTTGAAGAACTTTTGTGTCACGTGATCGAAACATTTCCGGAAATTCGATCGAAGAAGAAATGCATAGAATTTGGGAAAATAGATTCTGACTTCAGTTCAAAATAGTGATAGCGAAGTAGAACGATCTCATCTTCTATCATCTTTTACAATATCTTATAACATAAAGTAAAGTGATTTTAGAATTAAATCGCCTTCTCTTGTGTTGATATGTACACTTGCCCCTCACCCCCCATATATATATATATACATGCGCATGTGTATAAGAGACAAGATTAAAAGCAAAATATAATCTGCTATTCAATATATGTCTATGATTTCTTAGTAGTTTTCTAAAGATAAAATAGTCAATAAGTATTCCATTGTTACAAAATCAATAAGTATTGATTTTACTGCAATGCTCTTTCTAGTTAATAGCACTTACACAAAGAAAAAAATTATATCGCCAAAACAAAGTCCGAATTCCATTAGATATCAGAAATATATATATATATATATATATATATATATATATATATATATATATATATATATATATATATATATATATATATATATATATTTCAAAGTTGGCGTGAATAAACAAATTGAAAAGGGCGTATTCTTGTTTTAATTCTTATCTCATCTCATCAGCATTGATTTAGAAAACAACTAAGAAAGTAGAATAATTGATATATAGATTTTTTTTTCATTTACTCTTTCCTGTTAGTAGTTAAGAATACGTATTTGCAACTACAACACTTTATTTGAGATTAATACATACAGGTATTCTCAGAAAATCAAGATCTTTTTATTTTGCAATGTTTTGAAACGAAAAATATACTTTTATGATCGGTGAATTGAATAGCACAGATTTTAACTTACATAAAATACTTATGAGAATTTTTAATGCCAATTTTCTATCTTACTGAGGGGATATACCTGATTTTCCCATTACAGTAAAGGAGTTATAAGAAGTGAAAAATATAATTTCTAACAATAAAATTATCCCGTATATATTTTTAAAAATAGCAATGAATGGTAGAGTCGTATTTACACATTTTATATTCTCAAAAGATAGATTTTTTTAAGAGCAGTGCAGTAAATTTGCACTGGAATTTTAAGACGTTTTATTACTCAATGGCAGATATTTCAGTTACTTTCTGTGAAAAAAGAAATTGAAAGTAATGAAGTAAAACTAAATCGTACAATTAGTTCAAAAAATTTAGAGCTCTTTGATTGTAAGATTTCCTGTAGAGCATTGCCAAACCCATAAAGAAATCCATAATTTGTGTTATTATTGAATTCATTTTAATTAGCTAATAAACATGTTCTGCTATTTTTTTAAAACTATGCATTATTGCATATATATGGATGAATTACTGACGTATATACTACATTATTAACTTTAAATTACGAAAGGATTCTTTGATTTCATCCTTTTAGAATTTTTTTTCTGCCGAATAAGATCTCACTTTTCTGATAATTGAACACTTATAAGTTTTTTTTTTATTTCCAATGGCTGGGGCCATGTTCACGAATATGAAAAAGAAAAATTTAAACAAAGAAGCAACAGCAACAAAAACATCGAAAAGTTCATGAGATAACCGAAGGTTATCGCCCCATAAGTCTTCTCGCTTCCCAATATCTCGATATATCCGTATCTCCATGAAGGGCTCCACAGGTACGCATGTGATATCTGTCCATAGGCTCGTTCCCTTTGTCGCACAGGGGGCAGGCAGACTTAGTGATGCGACATCGATAACAAAACATCGATGTTTTGAAACATCGATATTCAATATTAAAACATCGATGCTAATAAAACATTGCCCAAAAAACATCGATGTTTTGAAACATCGATGTTTTAGAACATCCATTTTTTAAAACTGGTTTAGTATTCTCTAACATTAATGTTACTTCCGTTAGTCGTGGGGGGAGGGGGTGATTTGATTTTACTCTCTGATTGGGCAGGCACAAATGACAAAAACTTGGTTGCATTGGGCTACATTGATGAGTCAAAATTCTCGTTGCAAATACCGCCATGTTTTGCCTTCAAATGTCCAGATAAATTCGTGGTATTGCCAGACGTTTTGTGGGACTTAAGGCAAATATTGCATTTCGCCAATTTGTCAGTGGTTTTGTAAAGATATTCCCAAACGGTACTTTTGGGAGGCATCTTACTAATAATATTAACGTCAACTTATATAAAACCAGAACAAAACAAAAACTTAAATGGATGCAATCGTGTACATACTATTTGTAAAATAAAACCCCATGGAAGGTTCTGGAGTGTCAGGAACATTCCAAGCTCTCTGATTGGTTCATTGGTTGTTAATTTCCATTTGTCTGTTTGCTAAGGAATCATTCCCCCTTTTGTATTCGTCCTTTTCAGAATTCAGACTTACATTTACTAAGTGGGAAAATTGTGCTATGTGGTAAATTTGTTTTATTACGGTACTTTTTCATTAAAAAAAAACATCGAGACAACGTAAAACATCGAGCACCAAACTTCGATGTTAAAAAAACATCGGCTTCAATAAATCGATGTTTAAAACATAGATGTTTATATCAAAACATCGATGTTTTGAAAACATCGACATCGATGTCACATCCCTAGGCAGCCTTGGTAAGAATGCCAATGCGATGGGCTGCAAGGCAGTCATGCCCGGTAAATAGACAAATAGCAGTCACCGCCTCCCGTCTAGGTTTGTCAGGTATATCTAAAAGACAATTATTTCTTCCATATTTGGTTTCTATTTTAGATAAATGTTCATCCTGGTGCGTTAACTGCATAATTTGTTTAATAAACACTAATAAGTAATAGAATTTAAATCTCTAATTTCGATGTTGCTAAAAATTAATTAAGATTAATCAATTCACAGTTAATTTAAAATCTATACATAATTGACTAATTTAAATCAACTGGGACGCGTTTACAGATATTATATTTTTGTACTACTGATTGTTTTTTTTATGATTATAATCGCAAATTTAAAATTTCAAGCAACACATTAAGAATACACATTACCTCTTGGTGCTTTATTACATTTTGTTAAATTATCTGGGTCTACCAAATAGGGCACAATAGGTCAGCGAAAGAATCTGTTTCGTGGAATTCTGCAAGTGCTTAGAATCTATGGTAGAACGTTTAACAGAATCAAAAGAAAACAATAAATAGACGTTTCTGAAGAAATATTTGTTTTGGATAACTATTTTGCATAATCAATTGAACACAAAAAATCAGATAAGACACATTAAATTACATATGAGATGTTAGTAAAATATATTACATTTTTTATAACATTTTGATTTGATAAAATAGTATTACCTGCGCATTTTAGACTTTTTTAATTATATAATTATATGTATAATTTATATTGTGCATTAATTTTATAGAATATTTCCTATGATTTAGCATTATTTATTGTATCTTTAAAGTAATTATCTCTTTTAAATGTTCTAAGTGCCAGGCGCCCAAGGTAACCTAGTAGTAGCACATTGAGTTTTGGACTGGGGTGGGGGGGTGTTCAGTTTGAACCCGGTCAACACCATTAAATAGTGTCTAGGTCGGATATGGGCACGTTAAATCTGTAAACCGGAAATTCCTTCCGTGAGGTCATTGGGTGGGATGAGGTCCTAGCCCTCTAAATATTGCCACAGATGCCCGGTCAAAACTGGGATGGCACAGAGGAGGGTGTTAGTTAACCAATACGATGATCCTAATGAAAGCATCCAACGATTCTTGTGGTTGAACTGCGAATGTCTTCATTGCAAGTACCCCCATTTGACAAACAACAACAACAAAAAAATAACAACCATCTCTTAGGAACCCCATGACTATAAATTTTATTCCTTACATTTCCTTAACTTTTGTGCCCACTTAACCCTTCCAGGCGCAAAAACCTCCCTCCTTTGTACAATGCAAATTTTTTTTCCCGATTTTTGTTAACCTAAAGAATCTTGAAAAAATTTCCATTTAAATGTTGCAAAATGTTTTTATTTCTTTAAACTGATAACAGATGGCAGCACTAGCCATTTTGCTGCTAATTTAACTTGAATACATTAAATGCAAGTGAAAAGAAGACTAGATTTAGGCATTCGCACTGTGCGGACGGAGCCCCTGAAAGGGTTAACTACGTGTTAGGTCTTTGCATCAACACCTCAAGGTGTTGTCCGCATGCATTTATTGCTAGTATTACAGTGGAACCTCGATATATCGAACCTTGATACAATCGAATTCCTTGATAAATCGAAGTTTTTCCATTCCCCTTGAACTTGTCGAACACTCCCATGTTAATTTTACCTCTACATATCGAAGGACTGGTCAAGAAGACCTCGAAATTTCGAGTTTTTAGTTTGCTTGGCTTGGGACCGCACTTCTATCGGAAAACCTCTGTATGTCGAAGGTGTTTTGATAAATATTATTTTGATAAAAATAATTTTGATTTCTAATTGCAGTGAGTATACAATTATTTTAGCGTGAACCTTTGTACATCGAAGTCAGTCAGAAATCAGCTCGATAAATCAAATCTCGGTATATCGAAATCCTCGATGATTCGAAGTTTTCTCGTACCCCTTGAGTTTCGATATATCAAGGTTTCACTGTATTTAAAAGATTAAGGAATTTTTCAACGGTGTTCCTTATATTTAAAATCGATTCATTCTTATTATTTTAATCAATCGAGCGCACTGTTACGATCAAACCTATCTTCCGGATTCCATAGCCATATAAATACAGTTAAAATAAGATAAAATAAATCCGATAAATGTATATTTCTCATTATCAGGAGCATTTCTTCTTTCTAATATCTGCAGTAACATCATAGAAGACAATTTCAGAAAAGACTGATATATCAGTTGATGAGGAAAAAATGACAGTTATTAAATTTAATTCTGATTATATTAGAGGAAAATCAGAAGGGTTTTAAAATGACAATGGGTAATTTTGGTACATTTATGTTTATTATAGTTGTAATTCTTCGAGTTCTATCAAACAGAGAAAACTTTAAAAGCCATAACTATAAAATATCAGTAAAAACAGTTTAATAAATTTTCATTTTAAATCATAGCAAGACAATATCCATTGAAGTACTAATACCCATATATAAAACTTATTTATATGCTTAAATTTTCTTAAACATGAATTTCATAGATTAATACGCTGTTCTTAAAATGTACGTTCTGAAAACGTTGAAGAGAGAATATATTAGATTTTGAACTATTTTTTATAAGGGAAAACTGCAATAGTAATAAAATTCATTTATTTACCAATTGAAGTTCCATAGAATTTTAAGCAATTTTTTTCAATCTCCTCTTAACTTAAATTCGTGCAACAAGAAAAGTTTATCACTGTTTGAGAACTTATGTGTAAATATCTGACATGGGACATTTATATGGTTTAGAGTTTAGCATCTCTGATTTCTCGGTTTGGGCTCAGGTTCGAATCCCAGATAAGGCAAGGAGGTTCCCATAATAAAGAAGCCAATGAATTCGGAAGGGAGGAGGAATTGGGACTTATCAGGTACTTGTTGTGGCAGGTACTTTGCCTTCAGAACAAAGTACCCCCCACAAAGGAGAAAAATATACAAGCTACCATACAATATACTCTGTCCCTCCTTCCCTCAGATTTAAAACCCTTCACATTTTGCGGTCACCCCATATGAAGCTCATAATTTAGACTTCTCTGAATGATACAAAAATGAGAAAGTCAATTATGTTAGTTATTACCGGAGCATCAGTTGTTTACACTTCCAATAGACTTTTTCTGTTTTATTTCAACTTACGTTCCGCCAATTCCCACGAAACTAAACTTTTCATACCTGATTTTCTTTCTTTAAAATTTATGGAATTCATTTGACTTTTTTGAAAATTGAATATAAGGAAAGAGGAATACTGAACATCAAAACATGCCAGTAAAGTAGTATTACAAATAGGTAAATTTGGATTTTAGAAAAGACAAAATAATTCAATAAATTTCAGTTTTCGTTCAAGGTAAATTTGATCCATAACAACAATAGGCTTTGAAGCGTTTTATTTAAATTGATCAGAAAAAAGGTCGCCTTTTACAACAGAGGGTTTAGATATTCAAAAACAATGGCTGGAATATATTTTGATTATGTATCGGGGAGCAAAAATTTTATGTACTTTTTTAAGTTTAAATATTGATAAACCTGTCAATGGGCTATTACAAAATTGTAAACTTTTGATTAATCAGAGATATTCTAGAGACTGAGTTTGATCACAACATATGTCAAATTGGCCCTTTATGTAATATTATTGCTCAAATTCTTACATTAATACAGATGCTAATAATTTGAATATTATATGCTCGGGCTAAATAGAGCTAAACTACTATAGCACCTTTATTTTCTTCAAGACGGTGAAGACGGAATGCACATTTTACTACAAAAAGTTGCTTCAGGATAGAAAAATGAAGATCTGTCAAGCCTGTAGATTGAAACCTGACGTCGAGGCCAAGGTGTTTCCAGTGGAACAATTCTAGAGATGTAAGGAAACCTTATCCTTTTACACAATACTCGATCTTTCTGGAACTCACTTTATTCTGGGAGCAGACATGTTTATTCATTTATTTTATTCAAGGGCGAATATCAGAACAATGGACAACTCTCATATAATTTCCTCACTCTATTATCTTACTATAAACATTCCTACTGGTTCTTTATATTTCATAATAAACACCGCGATTGATTTCTTAACAACAGACTGGATTTCAATACATTCTCTAGAAGTGTAAGGAAATACCACATTTTAATGCATATTCTTATGATAAAATGATCTACACTTACAAAACAGTTACACTACTGGCCAAAAGTATTGCAAGGTTGAGAAATCTAACATTTTTTCAAGAATAAGCCTCCCCAAAATAATATTTTTTCAATGCAACTGATATTTTTTAATGTCAATATGTTAAATTAGTTTAAAAACAAGATATGATTAAGTTATTGAACAAAAATAATTATTTAATTTTATAAAAAATAGCATAAAAATATGTACAGGTCATCAGAAATTGGCACCCATTTTGGTTCCCAAGATTAAAATGAAAAAATAAACAATTTCAAGTTCTTCTGAGCAGCAAAGATAATAAATGAGTGCAATTGAACCGAAAAGCATTAGGGTTCTTTTCGGAAGCAAAGTGCTAGGTCTTCTTAAAATACCCATTTGTGCCTTGAGAACATGTCATGAGCACTAGGAAGCAATCTAACCTTCAGCACACTAATATAGTCACTCTTCATAGTTCCCTGTACAAAATGGAGTTGTCCATTTGATTTATATGACATGCAGCCCCACATCATTTGGCTTTCTGGTTGTTTTGTTGTAAGAACCAGGCAGTCTGGACTCATGCAAAACCTAGTGTTGCTTGGGGATTCCATGACTAAAAGAGTGGCTGTTGTGATCATAGCCAGAGGCGGCCCAACAACATATTAAATGCTTTTCGGTTCAATTACACTCATTTATTATCTTTTCTGCTAAGTAAGAACTTGAAATTGTTTATTTATTAAATTTTATTCGAGGGAACCAAAATGGGTACCGATTTCTGATGACCTGTACATTTTTTGTACGCTATTTTTTATAAAATTAAATAATTATTTTTGTTCAATAAATTAATCATATCTTGTCTTTAAACTAATTTAACATATTGACATTATAAAATATCAGTTGTATTGAAAAAAATATTATTTTTGGGAGCTTATTCTTGAAAAAATGTTAGATTTTTCAAAGTTGCAATACTTTTGGCCAGTATTGTATAATATACTACCAAATTTACTTTCGTTTCTCAAATTGTTTTGTGTAGAATTACATAAAGTACTTTTAAAAAATAAATATTTCGTTTTAAACATTATATACAACATTATATTTTAGATTCATTCTATAACTTTCTGAAAATCCCATATATTTTACCAAAATCATTGAAATATTGTCTTTACGTTTCGAATTTTTTCCATTTATCGACCCATCTTAAAATATTATCTAAATCGATTTAAAGCCTGAAATTGGATTTTATTTTGACGTCAGAAAATTCATTGAAATACCAGGGATAGATATTGACTTAGGCGTCGTAAGTGACTTCTGAACACCTCTACAGCTATATCGAATTTTAGAATCTCTCGGAATGCGGAATGAGAAAGTTCAGAAAACTAGAAAATCAACAAAAGATTTTAGATCAAAGGCGACGAAAAAGAGTTCTTCCGTTTCCTGTCTAAACCACATTAATGTCTTGATTTTTCTAAGAACATTTTTGTAAAACGACTGTTGACTGTGACATGATATGAAAGATTATTTATTAACTTTCCAGATTTACAATAAAAACATTGTATATTTAGGTCATTGAAATTAAAAAGCTATTAAATATACAACAAAGCATTATGTATTTATTTTCATATAGGTAAAATTTACAAAAACGGCTGTATGGCTACTTTCTATGTAAAACTGTTCACAGTAAATAACGTTTGAAAAATTTATTTAAGAAAGCTATTTTTACGTTTATATTATGAGATATTAAATATTTGTCATATTGGTATTTAATTAGTAAATTTAACATTTAAAATTTATTTTTTCATTCTAGCATGTAGTTAGCACAGTTACAAATACGTATATGCTTTTTTCTTAACGATAATATTTATAAAAAAGGCTGTATTTATATTTTCTTCGCAAAACTGCAAAGAGTAAAAACATTTAAAAATAAAAATAAAGAAATAATTTTGACATTCATTTTGGTATATTTCAAGGAATTATCATATTGGTATTTAATTAGTATTTTTTCTTAACTTTAATTTCTTCATTCTATTATGTCGTTGTATCAGCAACGTTAATGCAACGTTGCATTTTTCTCTTATAGGTAAGATTTACGAAAAAGGCTGTATGCATATTTCCTTTGAAAAATTACTCCAAACAACATTAAAACATTTAGATTTAGGAAATAATTTTTACATTTATTTTGGTATCTATCAAGGAATTGTCATATTGGTATTTAATTATTAATTTAAACATTTCGTTTCTTTAATGTTTTCATTCTATCATGCCGTTGTCAGAGCCAAAAAGAAAAATTAGAAATATATATTATATTGAAAAAAATTTCTTCTTTACTACTATAAACCAGAGCAAAAAAATTTATCCTATTATTCTTCGTTAAAGTAAGGTAAATAAAAAAGATACAAAATGAGTGATGGATTCATTTTAAATGCGCCAGACATTTTTTAGTACAATTAATTAAACAGTCCTTAAGGAGATATACAGTCGAACCTCCATATATCGAAGTAGCAAATTGCCGGAAAAAAATTCGATATATAGAAATTTCGATATATAGAATTGAGCTTAGTTTTATCATAATTCTCCTAAAAAAATTAAAGCTAATTTTCGTATACGAAACTCCATTTCTAATTTATATGCTAATCCCATTAAATGAAAGTTAATAATTAAAAAATGAATTAATATGAAATATTTATTGAGTACTACATACCTTTAAAAAAAATAATCCAGACAGTGGTTACAATGATCACAGTTACATTCTTATAAAAAATGACTACGAATATCTTGCTGAACAACCAGATTTGCGGAGAGTTCAAAGAAATGTTCCTATTTATTCAGTCCACTAAAAACTTAATCAGGGACATTTTCCGCGAATTGAAGTCCACGACATATTGTTTCAAATGCCAAAAATTGGGAGATTTTATTCTAAAGTGGAATAATATATTCCAATTTGTCTTGAAAAAATTTCGATATATAGAGATTTTTTCGATATATAGAAACAATTTTTCTATGTAATGAACATGAAGATTTGCTAAGAGTTCGATATATAGAAAATTTCGATATGTGGAAGTTCGATATATGGAGGTTCGACTGTATTTGTTTCACTTTTTTTCCGAATGGAAGTTTATTAACATCCGAAATTTACAATAAAATAATTACTAATAACAGCCATTCAAAGAAAGTAGCTGTTGCACTTTTTAGAAAATATTATGGCTTTTTTTTTAAAAAAAGGTAATATTTATAAATATGGTCTGTATGGATAATTTCTTTGTAAAATTACGCATGGCAAACAACATTTCTAAATTTAGAGTGAAGAAATTAATTTTACATTTATTTTATTATCTATAGAAGAATTGTCATTTTGGTATTTAATTAGTAAATTTAACATTTTGTTATTTTAATTTCTTCATTCTATCACAGCCAGAAATGCGTGTTATATATGAAAAAAATAAGCTTTTAATGAACATAAAAGATGCAAAAAAGTTGATCCTTTTATTCCCCGCTAAATTAAGGGAAAGGTAAATACAAAGGATACAAAAATGTAAAGCGGACATATTTTAAATATGTCATGCATTCTGTAGTACGACTAATTAGTCAGTCATTAAAGAGATAAATTTATTCTTTCACTTTTTTTTACTATACCCATCTAGAAAATTACTGTTTTAATTTTCAAAATGGCAGCATTTTATTCATACGGAAAAAAGATCGAAAAAAAAATAAATAACCAAAATTTAAAGTTTTGAATTTGACGTAAGATACGTTAGATTTTTACTTGAAAAGACAAATGAATCTGACTAATTAAATTATTTATCATTCTTTGTTATTTGTTCTCATTAACGGAAACAAAATTTTTGCAGCTCCTAACAAGCCTTAATTAACAGATATTTCATTTATTATCATTTAATTGCTCTCATTTTTTGCAGCGGAATTTTTTTTTGTATCTTCTGAATTATTCATCTGGAAAAAAAAACCTGCATTACAGGAGAAAAAAAACTCTCTGAATGATCAAGTATCATCTTCTCTTGCGTATTAGTACTAAGAAATTGCATAATAAAAGACAGAAAGAAAGCGAATAATCTTCTACGAAATATTATTGCTGATACAGAGTCTTCTTTGTGTTTCGAGCAACAAAACTTCGAATTATTGCTTTAGAAAATGTCGACAAAACTGTTTTTTCTTGTTCTCAGTTAAGCAGCATTGAGGCACTTAAGTGATCTGGATTCTAGCCAAATAACAGCCTACTGCGACAGTTAGACAATTTGTTGCTACGCCTTAGAAAAGGAAAAACATTTATGCTCTGAGAAAACTGGAAAACGACTGAAAGAGTATTTAAATCTTTAGAAACTTTCATAAAGGTATTTTCTCCTCCTTTAAACAAAATGTCGGGTACTTAATAGTAGGCAATAAAGTTCGGATTTTTTTTTCCTTTTCATGAGAACTGTCATGCTATTTTTATTCACGATCAACCAGAGCTTTGAAGATATTATTTTATTCATATGATTACATTTTATAATGCCCCGAAAATGATAGTTCTCTAAACATTGTTGTCGACAACATGGACGATTTAGATTATCTGTAGCTCTCCAATATTAAAAATAAGTTTGCATTTTATCGAATAAATCCTTGAACATATTTTTATATATCACGTTTCAAAATTTGATTAGCTTATAGAGAATAGCTACTTCTACCCAGACTTGGGTGTATATAATTTGAAGTGGCACTCTAAATGAATTTGATACAAACACAGTTTATACATGAAACAATGTTTATTGAATTCGTTGCACATATAGACTTTGCTTTTACAGCAATAAGCACACGTACTACTTGTACGGAATATATATTAGCATTCAATAAAAATACACATTGCAATACTCACAAGCTAGAGAGTCAAACCAGCAGTTCTGCCACGTAAACTTTGGGCCCCCTAAGCACAAGTGCCGGTTAACACCTGGAGTTGCTTACCTCGTAGCTCCCTTAACTCGCTTATCTATCAACCTTAACAACCTTTTTACTTAATCAAACTGCTTGGTATTTATACCAAGCGCGTATGCCGAAATTAGCATATCCCAAGCAGCTTCTTTAATTCATTCACTCAAAAGTTCGATTCTTGTGAATTGAATCTTATATATACCTTACAAGTTCATATATGTGTTTGAACAAATGTATTCTTGTTTGAATATGAGAATATTATGACCATGGCAAGTTACAAGGAGGCGATACATTTTGAGGAATTTGAGAGTCCATTTATAAACGTCGGAAGTTAGAAACCTTCTCTCTGATATCAAAAATCTGTTGAAACACCACTTACATTTATTTAGTATTAAAACTCTTCCCTTTAAAGTAGCTGAATTCGACAGCGGTTAGCATAATCCGAGTATTTGAAGTTTTAGTAACTGTAACTCGTCTTTTTAAACTCATCGGCAGTAGGACAAGTCAGGCTTCGCATATCTACCACTTTTCCCTCAAATCGGAAGTCTCTAGGCATCCTTGTCCTTAAAACATCTTGAAATCTGAAGTCTATCATCTTAAAACATATCTTCGAGTGTTGTGTTTTTATCTCTTGAACATCTTCGTATGATTCCTAAGTGTTCAACCCTCTTCTCTGATTTTCAGGCCACATTTTGCAACTATCGTGCTCATGGTTAAAATATGACGTTAGGAAAGTGCTCTTGCAATCTTTCAGAGTTGAGAAAATTTTTAACTTGTCTGTTTCGATCATTCATAAAATATCACTATAAAAACATCTCTGGGAAATCTGATGTCGTCTTTAAATATCCTCCCCCCGGGGGGGGGGGGAATAAATTAAATTTTGTTGTGAACGGCAAAACTGCAAAATAATTAAAAATTCCCTTTTTTCAAATTTTATAGATAGTTTGAGTATATATAGTGTCAAGATTTGGTTTTTCTTATATTGTTAAATTCTCATCATTATGAAATGTGGGAGTTTTATGTGTTTGTAAGAAAATATGTTTATCAAATAACCAATTAAATATTAATCTACAACCACAAATTTTAAACGAGAATTAATATCTTATTGGTACTAGTAAAAAGTGATCTAGATCTATTATTTAAATGAATGAAGTATTATAATTTATATAATGAAGTATTATTAAATATTTAACCTTTTATTAAATATCCCAAACTGGGTACTCTTGAAAAAAAAATATTCAATAGGGAAAATTACTAAATTTTTCAATTAAAAGTATTTTAAAAATTAAATTATATAATAAGTTATAAGAAAAGCATAGATGAAGGAAATATCGAAACTGCTTACCTAAATGACGAAACTTTGCAAGTTTGGAAATTATTAAGACGTTAGCATTTAAATAATTTTGCCTCTGGAAAGGGGAAAAATGTAAATTACAAGAGTCCCATAATTCTAAATATTAATAGTTTCCATGTGTAAAACGTCACATTACAGTCCTATTCCACAAACTCAACAATAAGGGAAAAACAATAAGGAACGATTAAATATGCTATATTTTCTCACGTTTTCTAAAATTCTATATATATATCACAATGGATTAATTAAAAAAATAACTAATTAAATTTTTTAAAATTATTTCAAGTCCATTTATTTTATTTAAAACACTGTTTTATGAAAAATTTAAAATTTCTAATAACCGCGAAGTTCTTTCATTTTTATCGTTATTGTCATTAAGCTAGAGGGTAAATATGGCTCTATCTTGAATATTCCTCTTTCTGATATCATCAAAAAATTCTTTATTTTTAAATTCATGTTATTAAAGTTTAAAGTTAGTTTTTATTTTACACTCGCCTTAAATAATCACTTTATATTTGACTCTATTTACATTAAAATGCCATGGGGGCAGGTTTTAATTAAGATGTGGAACATATTCAATTAAAATTTACGAATGTGTAGATATTTAAATTTTAAAGCAAACAGAATTCAAATTTTATCGCACGGTTTAGTTATATATTAAGAGAGTATTTGATTTTAAGCATGGACTCTAAAGAATTGGAGGTAAAAGGAGAGTTTTAAAAGTTCCCGTAAAAATTGGATTCAATCCATAGTAAATACATCTGCAGACGGTTCTTTCAAACAATAATTACAAAAGTTTCCCCAAGAAAAATCAGCATTTAGGTTTCATTTACTCGAAATATAATCTGGTACTTTCTGAGATAGTTGTCTGATGCTAAATAAACTTTAATTAAGAACAACTCTGTTTACTTCTGCTCGAATGTATGACATCCCTACGTGCATATTCTTTTTTTATGTTTCCGATAAAAAGCATGAAGCCTTCCACCATTAAGTGTTTTAAGTTGCATCCTTCTGTCTGGCTGTATGCCAAGCAATCGTTAGATGTAAAGGGAAAAAAGCAAGTTGATGAGAAAATTGAAAACGAAATGTGATTAATTTTAATTATATTCAGTACAAAGTATTAGAAACTGATGTTTTGATAAAGGAACAAGAAATATAGCAGATGTTGGGTAGTAAGCATAAAATACAGGAATAGAATTAACATTCTAGCTCAAAATTCGGAATTAGATAAGTAGAACACCTACCATACAAGTATTGAGTTTATAGTGTAATATTTTTTCTTTTTTTCACTTGAAGAGGGTATAGTTTACTCTCTAACCCCTGTAATTCAGATTTTTTTGTAGCTTCGAGAAGAAAAATATTAATTCATAATTTCCATTATTTATAAGAAAGCTAATTAATCGTTATTATGGAATAAATAAGAATCCGATGTGTTATAATATCATTTCTTTATATATAATATAACCAAAATTTTCCAAATAATAATACTATAAGTAAAGAATACCCTAAAAGTAAAAAAAAACGGAACTTAATATATAGTAAATTATTAAATTTTAGAATTATATTTTTAAATTCTAAAATGTTTCTAAAATATTATAAAATTCTAAAATTCTTAAAATATTTATAATTAATATTCAGAAAAATACTAGTTTATAATTTTTATTATTTATAAGAAATCTATGTGATCGTTATTAAGGAATAAATATGAATCACCGCAGCTAGTATACTACTTTTTTATCTATAATATAACTAAAATTTTCTAAGTAATATTTACAAAACCCTACAAGTACAAAAACATAACTTAATATTAAATAAATTATTAAATTTTAGAATCATATTTTTAAATACAAAAATGTTTCTAAAATATTCTAAAATTTAATATATTTCTAAAATTCTATTTTCATAATTAATATTTAGAAAAATATTGCGTTATAATATTCATTATTTATAAGAAATCTATTTGATCTCTATTATTGAATAAATAAGAACCCTTTGTGTCATGATAATATTTCTTTGTACCCTAAAAGTAATATTTAGTAAACTATTAAATTTTAGAATTAATCTTCATTCTTAATTTTACAAGGCAATTCATGGTATATTATATCTATCAATCCAACTGTGTATCTGTATAACTACCTGTAGGTTTATAATTATAGGGTTATTTCCTCGATAGAGCCCTCCAATATTCTGCTTTAACATTAGGTAGGATGAAGCGATATAAACTAAAAAAAATAAGCTACAAACCTTGGCGTATGTGTAATAGACGTACGTAATATATATATATATATATATATATATATATATATATATATATATATATATATATATATATATATATATATATATATATATATATATATATATATATATATATACACTATATATATATATATATACTAGCATTATTGCCCGGCGTTGCCAGGGAAGATATATACTCTATCATTTCGTCCACCCCTGTCTCCCCCAGTCCAACCCTCTTGTCCCCGCGCATCGAATTTCACTGATAAGGAAGCTGGTTGAGGTGAAGGGGCTGTATCCACATTTAAGTGGTACGCGCACCTCTTAGGGGCACAAAAATCATTAAAAAATTAATTTAAAAAACTAATCGAGCCCCAAATTTCGTTTTTGCTGCGTTAAGTTTCTCGGGTCCTAAATATTATCTAAGCATTATCCTAAATATTATCTAATTTGGTCCCAGTTGGTGAAACAGTCTATGATTCTATAGCTGACAAACAAACAAACGAGCTCTTATATATATATATATATATATATATATATATATATATATATATATATATATATATATATATATATATATATATATATATATATATATATATATATATATATATATATATATATATATATATATGTATATATATATATATATATATATATATGTATATATATATATATATATATATATATATATATATATATATATATACACTCATGGACAAAAAAAATTAGCGCACCAAGAAATAATTGCGGGATCGTAACGAAACTTGCAATGAAGGTACATGTCTGGGAGATATGCAAATGATTAGAAATGCATCATGATTGCGCATTACGTATAGCCGGTAGAGGGCATTGAACATCGCACTCTGTGGAGTATAAAACAGGTAACCAAAGCTTGTTTGAGTGTGCTGAATCATTTAAAAAGGAAGAGCTGAGATAGACATGCCATTACGCCGTGTTCGAAGACAATATAAGCAGTTGTCGCAGTTTGAGAGGGGGAGAATCGTCGGGATGATGGAAGCTGGGTGGTCAGCTAGGCGAGTAGCTCGTCAATTAGGCCGCTCTGATTGTGTTGTGAGGAGGTTTTGGAACCAGTGGACCCGAGAGATGTCATGTACACGAAGACCAGGCTCAGGACGCCCCCGACAGACCAGTCGTCGAGAAGACCGCCACATCGTAAGAAATGCACGCGCACAGCCACCTGCTTCATCGGCCGCCATCCAGGCACAGGTAACACCTTCACTAGGGGCCTCTGTGTCTTCTCGAACCATACGAAGGCGCCTGGCTGATGGACAGTTGCTATCGCGGCGCCCATTACGTGTACTACCCTTGAGGCCCACCCATCGACGCCTCCGTTTGGAGTTTTGCCGCGCACGAGGAAACTGGACTGTAGCGGAATGGAACCAGGTCGTCATTAGTGACGAATCCAGATTCAATCTCGGCAGTGATGACAATCGTGTTCGTGTGTGGAGAGCCCGTGGTGAACGCTTCAATCCTGCCTTTGCTGTACAGCGACACATCGCTCCCACAGCTGGTGTGATGGCATGGGGTGCCATTGCCTACAATACACGGTCACCCCTAGTATTGTACCGTGGCACCATGACAGCCCAGCGGTATGTTCATGAAATCCTGCAACCACATGTGTTGCCACTCATGCAACGGCTTCCAGGAGCCATTTTTTAACAAGACAATGCTAAGGCCTCATACGGCAAGGGTGTCACAAGACTGTCTCCGCACTGTTACTACCCTTCCTTGGCCTGCCCAATCCCCAGATTTGTCTCCAATCGAGCATATCTGGGATCATTTGGGACGACGAGTTGGGCATCCCACGATTTTGAACGAACTAGAGGCAAGGTTACAGCAAATATGGAACGAAATGTCTCAAGACATCATACAGAACTTGTATGACTCAATGCCCGACTGTATCGCATCGTGCATTCGCGCTAGAGTGGGTCCAACGGAGTATTAACTCCTCCGTTCTTTTGCCTTTTTCTCTGAAATAAAATATAATTTTTCTTTCATTTTCTTATCATTTACTTATATCAAAGTAGTCATTACGTATTTAAAATTTCGTTTCATTTTGACGATTCTTTGGTTAGCTAATTTTTTTGTCCATGAGTGTTTTTAAGTAAATTATAACATATTAGTCCTATTTTGTATACAGTGCGCCAGCAAGTATCTGTAGTATTGTAAGTGCACTCAGACTGTATAAAGTTTGAGAACCACTGTTCTAGATGATGTAAATATTTTCTTTGTAAGATAAAAACTCTAGGACCATCGGTATTACATCCACATAGGGGATGATATTTCTTAAAAAACTGTGTTTCATTTTTTGATGAAAATATTAGTCTGTTTTAAAATATTTGTAAGCAAATGAGGTCTAGATTGAAAGAGAAATGTCTGTAGTCTTAGATTGCAAAAACATGAAAATTCTACGATCATGTTTTGGCGAGTTATCGTAATCTGAAGATGAAAAAGTCAATATTTCTTGAAAAACTGTGTTTCATTTTTTGATGAAAATAGTAGTCTGTTTTAAAATATTTTTAAACAAATGAGGTCTAGTTTCAAATAGAAATATCTGTAGTCTTAAACTGTAAAAAAATCAAAATTCTACGATCGTTTTTTGGCGAGTTATCGTAATCTGAAGAGGAAAAAGTCAATATTTTCCCACAAAACATAAAATTAAAAAAAGCTTAAAGTCCAACGAAGATGAGACATATCTTACTTTGTTCCCCACATTTTGCTGCCTCTATTGGTATCAGTCTCGACCCCATATCCCCAGCGGTTTCGGAGGAGATAGCGTGACAAGCTGTTGACAGCGGCGGCAGCGACTACTGCTGCTGCAGCGGCAGTTACTTTTTTTTAGAATGGAGAGAAGAGATTATAGATAAGTATTATATAATCTTGATATAGAAGCTCAGTGCTAAGTAAATTCTTATTTCTATGAGCATCTAGGAGACATTTTACAAGTTTAAAAATAAATAAAATTCGTTAAACAGAATATTTTCGCGGCTCTTGAAATAAATAAAAGCTAATTAAATCCCCCACCGTTAATTAAACATAGAAAAAAATTTTAAAATCTTTATTGAGTTTTAATTCCCCAAAAGAGGCAGTAAATCTGCTTAAATGAAATGGATATTATTTAATAAATATGGAATTAGGGTATTAGATTTAGAAAAAAATATTAGATTTCAGTATATGTATTTCCAAGAGATTGAGGAATATTTTTAATACTAAAATTTACTTAGATTTCTGTTAAAATAAAAATTTAAAAGTTCCGATTTAATAGATGTAAATTTCCGAGTTTCAATGTTCCGAGTTAAGAGATGTACTAAGAGTAAAAATTTTAGTATTGAATTCAAAATTTTACTATTACAGCTTTTATACATTTACGATATCGTCCACATAGTTTCAATATCTGAATAAAATATATCTATCAAAAATACTTTTAAGGTTTATCTTTTCAGTTCATTTTTCAGGGACTTATTTTAAATAGAGCAGTTTTTAAAGCGATTAAAATAAAATCGGATGTAAAGGTCATTTAAATCATTTAAATCCGCTGACATTTATACAGGACGGGAATCAAAGAAATATGGTTGATGAATTATATCAGTAGTTATTTATTTTATAAATAAATAGTCACTGATATAATTGATATAATTGTTGATAAAATTTACGTATAATAATACAGTGCTATGCCTTCTGCAGGTAATTTTCAAAATTTTTTTCAATCCGGATGCCTTGTTCCTTTTAACGATTCGCCTGTTATCACCGCCGTTTTGCTGGCTTCTTTATTACGTGGGCGCACGAAGATGGCCGAATGGCTAGGGAGCTGGCTTTCGGAGTCTGTGGGTTCGATTCCCACTCTTGGCATGGACGTTTGTAGCTGTTCAGAATCGGCTTTAAGCAGTAGGTTCCTGTCTAATCAGCCCTCGTGTAGCAAAAAATGACCGCAGCGTTCCAAACCGAACTTTATTATGGGGGTACCATATAGGTGGATCAGCATTGCCTCCTAAGAACTCGTCCCTTAATTTTGAACCGATTCAAGTGACGAGACCAGAAACACTTGACCACACACCTTCAGGGGTATTTTGGTAACTTGGAGGACATTGCAGCTACGACAGATTTTTCCCGTGCACCAGCCGCCATTAGTGTACACGTCGGTGGATTTGTTGGCAACGAGAATCGAACCCGCAACTTTCAGGTTACCGGATCGATGCCTTTGCCAACTGGGCCACCTGCGTCCTACTGGTAAATTTAATTCCATAAAAAATATTTTGACACAAACTCTATCTAAAACAATAACATGCTTTAGTATTTTTGTCTCTGTGATACTTCATCCCTTATGTTTAATTGTTTCTTTGAGTTTCTTACTAGGAATACTTATTTCTTTGCAGCAGTTATTGCATTTCTTTTATCTTCTCTTGCATACTGAGATTAGAAAGACGTGGGGTCGATTTGGTAACATGATCTAAACCTCATTCCATATGAAAACATTATTTTATTATTTCTGCCAACTAAATATTAAGGTTTTAGACCAGCAGTAACCATCCTTGTTTTTCAATCGGGAAACAAGCATTTTCTTGCTACGTAGTACACTTGTTGGATATCGTTAACCGATGACGCCTTTTCACCATCGACTGCTTCAGATTTTATACTTAAGTTTCTTTCTTTGGTTTTGCCAAAGTGGCAACGTTTATTTTCCCACCATCCTTCGACCAATTAGAATCATACATGTTGTGTATAAATACTAAGGTCAATAACATTCTTTTATCGTTTTTTTCCTTACTTTATTGACTTACCTGTTTACGTTTTTTGTTGCTGTGATCATCTCATGATGCTTTAGCTGTTGTAATATTCCTGATGCCCAAGATTGTATAGAAAACAGGTAGTGCCTGTAGTTGCTGTTATTTGTGGAAAACGTTAAACCTCCATTCTTTTTCTGTAAATACACTTCTGGCCACCCAAATTGCAACATCAAGAAAGACAAGAGATATCACAACAAAATTTATTTTGTAGATAACATGTTGACCAAGTATCAAATGATTAAATTTATAGACTTCTGTGAAGTGTCAAAATCAGTAGCCAGAGTAGCCACCATTGTTGGAGATCACCGCTGCCACACGCCTCGGCATTGATTCAAAGAGTCTTTGGATGAGTTCTTGTGGTACAGCAGACCAAGCAGCTTCCACACGTTGCCAAAGTTGATCTGCTGTGGCAGCTGGAGATGGAATCTGGGTCAATCATAGAGCAACCATAGACCACATGTTTTCTATCGGAGAAAGATCCGGAGAGCGAGGCGGCCAGGGAAGCAATTCAATCTGGCGATGGACGAAGAACCGTTGGACAATGCATGCCACGTGTGGTCGCGCATTATCTTGTTGAAATATGGCTGTCGGCAAGCCCTGAAGGTAAGGAAGGACAACTGGCTCCAACACCTCGGAGATGTAGCGCTGGCTGTTTAAAGTACCGGCAATGCGTACTAGAGGTGTGCGAGAGTGACATCCAATACCACCCCATACCATAGTACCCGGTGCAGGACCAGTGTGGCGGTGCATAACACAGCTGTTCAGCATCCTCTCTTCACGGTATCTCCAGACTCGAATGCGACCATCGTGGTGATGCAGACAGAAGCGTGACTCGTTAGTAAAGACAATTTCATTCCATTCTGCCGTCCACATCCTTCTGTCATCGCACCATTGGCGGCGGAGACGTCTGTGGTTCTGCGTCAAGGGTAGACAAAGCAATGGACGTCTTGCGGACAGACCACTCTGCTGTAAACGGCGTCGAATGGTACGCGCAGACACTGGATGATGCGTTACAGACTGCATGTGCTGTGCTATGGTTCGTGATGTGACTGAGCGATCCGTCACTGTCATGTGCACAATTTACCTGTCATCACGTGAAGTGGTGCGCTGAGGTGGATGCAATCGAACACGCCGGTCCGTCGTACCCTCCTGCATACAACGATCACATATCTGCATTACAGTTGTTTGGTTTCGTCCAACACGACTACCAATTTCCCTGAAAGATAATCCACAATCTCGGTAGGCCACTATCCTTCCTCTGTCGAACTCGGATACTTGATCAAAAGATGATCGCTGTTTTCGACGAGGCATATTTGATCGTTTTTTTTTTGAAAAAAACACAAGAAAAACACAATTGCCGAACTTGAAATCGGCGAAATCTCCAAGCCTTAAATAGAGCTTTGAAGTGGCGCCACAGGCGCGCGTGATGTGCGTCTGCGCTGAAATTCTAATCATTTGCATATCTCACCTCCGCTAATGCATGTTGTAAATTTCATGTTATTTGCATGTTTCCTACAGGGGGTTGCATTTACAGTGGCCAGCAGTGTATCTTAAAATAATTTTTGCCATCTTGCTTAGCGAATAAAAGGTGATGTTTTTAATTGAAAAATAAGAGTATTTAATAAATTATACCTCCGGTCTGCATTAGAAGATTTTCTAGCGTTCAACCTTTACAACAACAAGGATTGTTCTTTAATAGATTTAATATACATTTTTTATATGGCTTTTTCATTAATACTATATCTCGCAATATAATAACGAAAAAACAAAAACACGAAACCTAAATGTAATTAATCGTTTATTTAAAAATTAGTGTGATTTTTAATGTTGACACAAAATTTTGACTATTTTAAACAAAAAAGCTTTATACTTGCTATATGGTGCTACTCTCAATACTCCATCAAGGTAAGAATCAGCAAGCTGATTTCAAAATAAGTTTTTCGCATATTTCATTTTGGAACGGCATGGTTCACAAGCACACGATTATGCGAAAAACTTAACAGCAGGTGGCACATTTTTGTACAGTTTTGTATACCTACTGCCGGCAGAATGTAGGAGACTGTCCCAAACTTTTGTTTAATGACCATTTCAACCGCAATGTTTATAATTTTGTAAATAGTTATATTCATCTTTAGATATAGTAGTTCTGACCTTGGTAAGTCGACTGAAGTGTTTGGTGCCAGAGGAAAAAAATAAACATTTCTGTCTGACGGAACAGATGTTTAAACACTGAAACTGAGGAGAGTACATATTCGGGTGAACTTCTTTACTCCAATGCAGATTGTTATTTGATCTGCCCTATAGATTGCTCTTCACATATTCACCGTTATTTCTCTTAATCCCATTTTTTAAATGTTTACTTTCGGTGATTATTTTGCTGTGAATTTACTGTAAATACACTCATGGACAAAAAAATTAGCGCACCAAGAAATAATTGCGGGATCGTAACGAAACTTGCAATGAAGGTACATGTCAGGGAGATATGCAAATGATTAGAAATGCAGCGTGATTGCGCATTACGTATAGCCGGTAGAGGGCGTTGAACATCGTACTCTGTGGAGTATAAAACAGGTAACCAAAGCTTGTTTGAGTGTGCTGAATCATTTACAAGAGAAGAGCTTAGATAGACATGCCAATACGCCGTGTTCGAAGACAATATAAGCAGTTGTCATAGTTTGAGAGGGGGAGGATCTTCGGGATGATGGAAGCTGGGTGGTTAGCTAGGCGAGTAGCTCGTCAATTAGGCCGCTCTGATTGTGTTGTGAGGAGGTGTTTTGCCGCGCGCGAGGAAACTGGACTGCAGCGGAATGGAACCAGGTCGTCTTTAGCGACAAATCCAGATTCAATCTCGGCAGTGATGACAATCGTGTTCGTGTGTGGAGAGCCCGTGGTGAACGCTTCAATCCTGGCTTTGCTGTACAGCGACACATCGCTCCCACAGCTGGTGTGATGGTATGGGGTGCCATTGCCTACAATTCATGGTCACCCCTAGTATTGTTCCGTGGCACCATTACAGCCCAGCGGTATGTTCATGAAATCCTGCAACCACATGTGTTGCCACTCATGCAACGGCTTCCAGGAGCCCTTTTTCAACATGACAATGCTCGGCCTCATACGGCAAGAGTGTCACAAGACTGTCTCCTCACTGTTACTACCCTTCCTTGGCCTGCCCGATCAACAGATTTGTCTCCAATCGAGCATATCTGGGATCATTTGGGACGACGAGTTGGGCATCCCACGATTTTGAACGAACTAGAGGCAATGTTACAGCAAATATGGAACGAAAGGTCTCAAGACATCATACAGAACTTGTATGACTCAATGACCGATCGTATCGCATCATGCATTCGCGCTAGAGGGGGTCCAACGGAGTATTTACTCCTCCGTTCTTTTGCCTTTTTCTCTGAAATAAATTATCCTTTTTCTTTGATTTTCTTATCATTTACTTATATCAAAGTAGTCATTACGTATGTAAAATTTCGTTTCATTTTGACGACTCCTTCTGGGTGCGCTAATTTTTTTGTCCATGAGTGTATATCTTCCGTTAATATACTTCATTAGTCATAAATGTGAGTGTACGACCATCGGCTGCTTAATAATTCCTGAAATGTCAGCATATTCATAAAGCTATGAGATAGTGCAATTACGAAATAAGCAATGTAACATTTCTTTTCTCATGTTTATTAAGTTAGTTAGCATCATAGGGTTTAGGAGTCAAATATTTTCTTCAATTGCATAGTTTTAACAATTTAAGTCTTTTGCGAGATACAGCTTCATAGGACGCAGTTAACGAAGTATTCTGCTGCTCATAATTCGCTAATAATGGACAATAACTTATCGCATGCACACAGACTACTATTTGTTTAGAGTGACTGACAAGAGTTAGTGAAGAGTTATGGCCCTGTAAATAAATAAATAAATAAATATTATATACACATATATATATATATATATATATATATATATATATATATATATATATATATATATATATATATATATATATATATATATATGTATATATATATATATATATATATATATATATATATATATATATATATATATATATATATATATATATATATATATATATATATATATATATATATATATATATATATATATATATATATATATATATATATATATTGTTTTCACCTACCTTTGTATCGACGGATAGGTGGAGCAATACAACAGAAAATATGAAAAGAAGACGAAATCAATATTAATAATAAAAACACATGAGAAATAAAATTGTTCCTTGTTAATTTCTACTACCGTGTTATAAAAAGAGAGATTGTTGTTAAGAAAACATCTTAAACTGCCATTGTAACAGCAATTTCTCACTGTAAGCACAAAACACGTCTTGACTCAATAGATTTTATGCAAGATGGAGCGCCTGCACATATTGGATTCTGCGAAAAGCAGTTTTTTCGGCAACGTATCAGAATAATCTGTCATGCGATTCCGACAACCTAGCCATCTCGTTCTCCGCATCAGGTCTGACCCGTGCAATCCTGAAAAATCCATCATTCGACTTCCTGACAGGGTGCTGAAAGAGCATCAGTCCCTCTACGAAACTATGTTGCAGTCCTCAGATTATTCAGTTAATCCATATCGCGATGCTGTCCGTAGTTATCGCAAGAAAATCAACCCATCACAGAGACACATCATATCGAAATTGAAGTTAGATGTTTTAATCAAGCCTTAAAATCCCACTGTTCCGTTCCTTCAAAATGGCCTACCGCCACACATTTTACGGAGTGAGCTTGATTACGTCTTTTCCAAGTAATAGATTATCGCGGCCAGGCCTCATTCTTTTCACGCGTTTTAATTGCGTGGGCTCGGGTCACCGTCCCATGACCAATGAGTCAGAGTCACGCGCTTTCAACATTTTCTTGGAACATTCGCTTTAAACATTCGTCTGTTATCACCGCGGTTTTTCTGGCATCTTTATGATATATATATATATATATATATATATATATATATATATATATATATATATATATATATATATATATATATATATATATATATTGAATACTAACTATACTGCTTTTAGGTTACGCTCAAATCCTTTGTTCTTTAAACGAAAACGAAATTAGTTTGTTTACGCCCAAGTAAATTTAAAGGAAAATGAAAAGGATTTGGAAATTGAAAAATTCTTTTTGTTTTGTATGTTATTTACACACACACACACACACACATATATATATATATATATATATTTATTTATATGTATGTTTGTGTGTGTGTGTGTGTGTGTGTGTGTAAATAACATACAAAAGAAAAAGCCTTTTTTAAATTCCAAATTCTTTTCATTTTCCTTTAAATTTACTTGGGCGTAAACAAACTAACGTTTTCGTTTTAAGAACAAAGGATTTGAGCGTAACCTAAAAGTAATATAGTAAGTATTCAATATATCATCTCTTTAACCCCCAGTCTCGTTTGCGCCAAATCTTATATAAAAGACCACGGGACTCAGTCCCAGAGAACTTGTCTGGGGGCGTCTGTCCAATCAATGCAAAAGTGCAGGTTTCATGTGACAACGACCTCATGAATGTTTAAAAGACCCACCAAGGTTTTGGCCGGGGCTTTTTTATCTCTGCTTCGTTACTTCTCTGAATGTCTCTCGCGTACCTCTGTCCACGGACTGCTTCCGTCAACTCTACATAGTAGATTCTGGTGGCTGGCTTATTTACGTCTATGTTGTCAGTGTCCATTGGTTTCAAGTTCGTTTTGTAGGATACATCTCTTCCATGTCGCCGCCTTGAAGTTTAATTCGAGGCAATAAAGTAGTTCATTAACTTTACGTATGGACTATATTTAAATCGAGTGTTTATCTGTGTTCTCCACTCCGGCCATTTCTACGGATAAGTGATATACCCTGTTTAATTTCACCGCCTGTGGCATTCCCCCTAGTGTGACTGCAGTGTTCCGGAATCCATGGTGTGTAGGGAGGAGTTACTTACACACACACACACACATATATATATATATATATATATATATATATATATATATATAAAACAATTAAATATTGACGAAAAGGAGTCAGAATGAAAAAGCAAGACTGCACAGAAAGCTAGTGCCGATAATATAACAATAGTACTGTAATAACTCCAGTTGGAATTATTAGGCTGTGATCGTGCTAAATGAATGGGTACAACTCTCATAAAACACACAATAATTATACATATATACAGGATTTATTTTCATATATTATACCGGGTGGCCATAATTAAACTGACAGTGCTCACAGTGTTCTGTAGCGCGATCTATTTGCGAGAATGACGCCACATTTTGTAGGAAGATTAAACAAGACGGGGGACGAAGGATTCCGCGAAAAAATAAATTAGTTCCAAAAGTCACCGCTAGGGGAATATTTGGCGCTGTGTAATAGAAAATAGAGTGTTAACAAATGCAAATTTATACGGAATAAAATTACCTTTTATTATGCACATTTTCTTATTTAGTTCAAGTGCAATATGGCAACTTTTAAAAAAGCGTAAAATCTACATAAACACCGATAAAGTCTCGTGATCTGCAATATCACGTACGCTGAGCAGAAGAAGAAGTTCTTTATTCAAATTTCACGTTACATCCATTGGCACAGTGCCAGCTGCTTGGGTTTTAAAAGGCAATGTGTTACGTTTCGAATCAATCGGATTGAAAGTTTATGTGCAATGTCTCCTTCTTTAGTCGAGCGTGCGTTACTGGTCAAATTCTTTTACCTCAACAACTGCAACGCGTCAGCCGCTCTTCGTGCTTTTAGAACGCACAAAACAATGCGTAAAGGTAACGGTCCTGTGTCAGTTAATGGGCTAAAAGCAATGGTTGCGACGTTTGAGGAAACAGGTTCTCTGAAGGTTCAGTCAGACAGAGGACGAAAACCTGTACTACAGGATACAATCGAAGCAGTTGCCACGGCGATTGTCGACAGAGGACCAGACAATATTGCTGCCACCTCTAGCGCTCGTGGATTAGCTCGGAATATGGATATGCCTTACAGTACGGTATGGAAAATCGTACGAAAGATTATCAACTTCTATCCGTACAAGATCAGCCGTGTACAGGAGTTACTGTACCCCGACCATGATAAGCGATTGACTTTTGCTCTCACCTTTCTTGCCAGAATGGAGGTGGATGATGCTTGGCCGTGGAAAATCTTATGGGGAGACGAGGCCCACTTTTACCTGCATGGAACTATGAATATCCAGAACTGCCGAATTTGGTATGACAAATCACCACATGCGGTCACAGAAATTCCCTTACATTCACCAAATGTAACTGTTTGGTGTGCGTTCACAGCGGAATTTATCGTAGGTCCATTCTTCTATGAGAACATTACCCCGACAGGACCGGAAACCTGTTCTGTTACCGGAGAGAAATATCGCCACATGTTGAACAGCTTTGTCATTCCGGCACTTCAGCAAAGACAATGCCTGGGGGAAATCATTTTCATGCAAGATGGAGCCCCTCCACACGTTGCTGTACGGGTGCAACAGCTGCTACGACAGAAATTCACAACAGAAAGTGTCATTAGCCGCTACTTTCCAACTGCATGGCCACCTCGGTTGCCTGATCTTACCCCATGCGACTTCTGGCTATGGGGTTACCTTAAGTCCAAGGTCTATCAAGGAGTGGTCCAGGACCTGGCTACGATGAAGGATAACATATCACGGATTGTACGGGAGATTTCTGCAGACATGTTACTTTCTGCTGTTGTGCATACTGTGCACAGAATGCAATATGTGGTACACAACAACGGCAGCCACATTGAACCTCATTTGAATGCAAAATAAAGGGTAATTTCCGTATTGATTTGCATTTGATAACACTCTATTTTCTATTACACAGTGCCAAATATTCCCCTAGCGGTGACTTTTGGAACTAATTTATTTTTTTGCGGAATCCTTCGTCCCCCGTCTTGTTTAATCTTCCTACAAAATGTGGCGTCATTCTCGCAAATAGATCGCGCTACAGAACACTGTGAGCACTGTCAGTTTAATTATGGCCACCCGGTATATACAATTGCATTGAATAGCATTATGCTGAATTCGTTATAGCATTTATCACTAGGCTTCCACTTATCGCCTTATATTATAAACATATGCATGTATCATTAATAATCTGACTTGCAACATTCAATAGAACTTAATACAGGACGACCCTTTACGGGCAAGAGGCACATATACAATATTAGGGATGTGAATTATTATGATACCCAAAATTGCTCACCCATGAGATGCTTGACTCCAAAGGTCACACTCGTCTAGGAAATCTCATATTTTTCACACTAAGTTCAGCATGTATAACGTGATTGGAGCGTGGTCCCACGTGTTCCAGCACAGTTCTCGATGAGTCTCGATCAGAAATTTCACAATTGTTGTCCAGGTACAGCTCTTTATTGCACATTGGAGATCCGGTGGTCAGCTCGCTTTGGAGTGGTCTCAGCTTCCGTATTACTGTCCGTATGAACCTTCAGCGGCGGTAGGCGTTATTAATTCATTCTATGTTGGTCAGCTCGCTTTGGAGTTGTCTCAGCTTCCGTATTACTGTCCGTATGAACCTTCAGCGGTGGTAGGCGTTATTAATTGATTTCTGTGATTGTCAGCTTGCTTTGGAGTTGTCTCAGCTTCTATAAGACTTATGTCAAGGATTACGGCTCGCTTGCGGCTCTTCTTCGATGAGGCTTACGGCAAGGATCACATTCGCTTGATTCTCTAGAGGTAGCTTGGTCCTTTTTTAACGTCTTTGTAGGATGTGCTCTCTCGACGGCCCTCAGCAAGTTATTTCATCTTTTTTCATTGTAAAAAAATGGCTCCCGTCTAAAATTACCCCCCCCCATAGTATATATAATGTTTTTCCTCTTTTTGTACTGGCTGCGGGGTCTATTCGTCTCTCATTCGCTGCTCCAACTTCTCCTATCGTGTGCAGGGGCGGTCCACTTTAGCTCCCCGGTCCCATCTTGCATTGGTCGTGTCTAATCTGCTACTTGCATTTTTAATTACCATTGGCGTCCGTTCTGTCTGGGATATATTCCCAGGCACGGCTACCCCCGTTCTTGACTTCTGACCCGATTTATGATCGCCTGACATTTTAATGTTGAGAAGTTTTATGATGGCGACCTGTCGACATCCGTAGGCTTTGTGTTCTGGCAACTGTGTTTTCATTTTGGGTGGTCCCTACCCGTTACCTAACTGCCTAGCGATTCGTATATTCACATCCCGTTTATTACAAGTATATAAGAACATGAAAGCCTTGTAGTAGATGACCGGGGGGAGTTGTGACCCCCCTCTCCTGTTTAAACATGTTTTTAAGCCATGGCAACACTCACTAAAATTCCAGAAACCTCATTGAAGCTGAAAACTTACATAAAATTAAAAAATTAGAAATGAAAAAGAAAGCACAACTATCAAACCTGTCATAACCTCAATGCATACCTTTATCAAATGAACCACACACGAAAACTATAAATATAAAAAAGTCAACACACACCTCAAACACCAGCTTCAGCCAATACTCAATTACTGTCACAGTCATTTGCTTTCAAAAACTTGGTTAATATGTCTTTTAGAAATATAAGTGGAAATCGTCTTTCACGTGCCCTTCTCATGAAATTTCCTATATTGATGTTAAACTCCACAATATTTGAATGTAATTTTCTACTTCTAATTATATGATTTAAAATAATATTCCGTTTTATGTTTTTATGTATATAGATTTAAAGGACCTTTATAAAATAATCATAGAATTGTATGAACAATACGACCTAAAAGCGTATATAACGTTCAATAAATTTCGCGCAGTACTGGATTTGGTATTGCATGAGACTATATTATACAATGATACTGGTTTTTATAGGCAAGTGCAGTGTATCCCTATGAGAGGAGGATGTTCCCCTGCACTTGCCGACATATATCTGAATTTTTATGAGAGAAATGTAATGCTCTTAAATGATCTCCATTATTTCCGATATGTTGATGACGTACTAATTGTATTTAATGAAAATATTACATCTCTAAGTTTACGTTTTTACCCTGAATGTTTAGAGCTTTTTTACCATTTTTGTCATGTTTAGAGTCTAAACATGACAAAAATGGTAATCTGGTCTTTCTGGATTTGAGTTTTAACATCGATAATCGGTATAACTTAACTTACAGTATGTATGACAAACGTGCTGAATATGGATTTGAGACAATCAGACGTATGTCATGGGACAACAATATACATAAAAACATAAAACGGAATATTATTTTAAATCATATAATTAGAAGTAGAAGATTACATTCAATTGTCATAAACTAGAAATGTCATCAACTACAAGGACTTCATGTTCTGATGTACTATTGTTATACTATCGGCACTAGCTTTCTGTGCAGTTTTGCTTTTCATTCTGACTCTTTTTCTTCAATATTTAATTGCTTATATAGTACACTTTTTACGAGCAGCTCTGCGCAGTAAATAATGATTACTCTTATTGATTTTGTTAATTTTAATCTCTTACAGCATTTGCAACTTAGATATATATATATATATATATATATATATATATATATATAATATAATATAATATATATCCATTACATTCTTCCTTAAAATGCAACCTGAAAAGGAAAACTAGCTCATATTTTCATGGCTGGAGCTACACTCAGCCTGAAAGAAATAAAACTTTAGAAGCAGTCGGGACGAATTGTTTTATTAGAGCGATAAAAAGTACGTCCATCCATTTAAGATGCTCGGAAGCGAAGTGAATATCACCTTTCAACCTTAAGCTCAAGAGGCGAGGTACATGTGGCTGTTATTTTTTGAAGAGTCAGCAAAATATCGGGGCTCGCGATGTGAACCCACGCCGTTCTCCATGCGTATACATGTGTAGGAATGCAACGCATGCGATTTTATGGGAAGTTCTGTTGCTATAGGTTTTTAAGCGATAAAGTAATGTTACTGGGGATTGGTTTTAGGAAAGGGAATTTAAATGATAGAATGGAGGGCATAATATTTAATTTATTACACACATATATATATATATATATATATATATATATATATATATAATTAACACATATCCTGAAAATATTGTATTTTCTTTAATATTTTCTACATATTGCCTCATGCTTCCCATGTTTCAAAGATAGGCTTGCTTATAACTGTTTTTTACTGCTCTATAAGAGTAAAAAGTATATAAATAGATATAAAAACATACTTGTGTACATACTTTGAAATTTTTTATCTGCCAATAAAATACTTTAGTAAATATGCTTGCTTAAAGTGTTTTTATACATTCAAAATAACGCAAATAGAAGATAGAAAAGAAAAATAATCTTTTACTATCATTATTTACAGTAAAACTGACTTGGTTGGATTTAATGCATATTAAAAATTGTTTATCATAACTTTTGCAAGCAATTTTCTTATTTCTTCAAGAGATAATAAATTAAAGTTATATAATATATGTACGTAATTAATGCGTTTTTAAATCTAATATTCATATCTATTTGATTTCTTGATAAAATATGGCTTAAATAGGCTATTTATAAAATACGAAAAAAAATGTTATTTATATAATCTTTTTTAAAATGACTTAAGCATACAACATTGAACGTAAACTGTTCTTTTCACGACCTTAAAATACAAATATGTACAGTCTACTAAGATGTATATACATATATATATATATATATATATATATATATATATATATATATATATATATATATATATATATATATATATATATATATATTCGGGGGGTTCTCAAAAATAAGGGAAATACCTTATAGAAGCAGGTATTATGCACTTTATATATATATATATATATATATATATATATATATATATATATATATATATATATATATATATATATAAATATATATATATATATATATATATATATATATATATATATATATATATATATATATATATATATATATATATACATATATATACATATATATAGAATAATGCATACACTATATTATATAGCAAATACTGGTGTCCATAATTGTTTTATAAGGAATACGAAACACATTCATATTGATAGATGTTTCTATTTTGATAACCACCTGTACACACACACTCTCACACACACACACACACACACACACACACACATATATATATATATATATATATATATATATATATATATATATATATATATATATATATATATATATATATATATATATATATATATATATATATATATATATATATATATGTGTGTGTGTGTGTGTGTGTGTGTGTGTACAGGTGGTTATCAAAATAGAAACATCTATCAATATAAATGTGTTTCGTATTTCTTATAAAACAATTATGGACACCAGTATTTGCTATATAATATAGTATATGCATTATTCTTCTGTCAGTTAGCAGTAATAACGGCATCGTGCTTTTGGGGGAGAACAGTGTAAAATGTCAAACCTTGCAGACCTTGTGAAGGGCAAATTGTTTCAGAACGTTTAAATTGGAGTTTTTGTTAGTGCAACCCCCAGGCAAATCGTTGTTTTTCGAGCTATCGTATCGAAAATCCTGACAGGGTACAGAGTGCAATGAAAAACATCCTTTTCCAAACAGAATAGTTGATGAAAGGGAGAGCTGAGTAAAAGAGGCGGACGTGGTATTGAAGCGCATTGTGACACAAAGAAAGCAAACAACTGCAACTAAAATGACCGACGAGTTCAACCTGCATCTGCATGGTCCGGTATCAACCATCAGAGGTAGATGGGAACTTCACACACAAAGCATTTACGGAAAAGTAGCTATTCCCTAACCACTCGTAATAGATGCCAATATAAAATATCGTCCACAATGGTGCCACGAGCGCAAATACTGGTCGAGTAATATGTTGAAAAAAGGCATTTTGTCCGACTAATCATTGTTTACATTGTTAACCGCAACAGGATGTGCGTATGTCTTGCGAACACCTACACAAGCATAAGATTATGCCTGTCTCATCTCAACTGTCAATCTTGGAGATAGATCTATCAGAGTTTGGGATGACATCTCATGGTTTTCTTCAGGCCCTATTGTAACCCTAAAAGTGAGATAGAATTTCAAGGACTTTGTCGAAATTTTAGCTCACTAGTCTATCCAATGGTGCAAACATTGATTCTTGCAGAAGATGGCGCTCTCCAAGATGATAATCCCCCTATACATACAGCTATATCTATCAATTATTGGTTTGAAGAGCATGAAAAAGAAGTCAAATATCTTGTCTTGCCTTGTACAATTCCCCCCCCCCCGACTATATGTCATCCAACCACTGTGATCTGTATAAGCTTATAGAACTAGGTAACGTTTTCCACCACATCATCTCTACAGGAACTTTCATTATTTTTCTCTGAAGAATGGTATAATATATTCTTAACCACTATTCATGACTTGTATAATCCAATTCCAAAGTAAATCAGGTGGTTTTACATGACTAAGGTGATTCTGCCCCGTATTTATAAAGATTTCCATGATGTTTCTTACCGTTTCCATTATTTTGATAACCACCCGTATATATATATATATATATATATATATATATATATATATATTCAGGGGTTGTCCAAAATAATGGAAACACCTTAGAGAAGCATTTATTGTGCACTTAATATGGTGTTGGAGAACCTCTGATATTGAACACTGTTTGAATACTGTGTTACATTGAAATTGAAGCATGCACGTCCTGTAGTTAGGGGTATGTTACACGATTTATTATGAAGAAGCTGCTTGAATTCCTTTAGTGATGCCAGAGGAGGATAATAGGATCTTACACTTTTTGTCCGACATAGACCACAGTGGGTGGACCATGTTTAAATCTGGTGATTTTGCAGGCTCGGAAAGGAGTCCTACGTCATCATCATGTTGTTTTAACGATGATTTAACAGTTCCAACTCCCTGAACTAGGTTGTTAATATCTTTAAATTGCAATGCTCTGTAGAAAAGAATTTCTGTCCCCTTGATTATGCATGGTCAACCAAAATGGTTGCATTGTGATTGCTAATTTCCTTATAAGGTAGTAATTATACCTGTTGAGTATCATGAATATGACTGCCCAAACATGATATTCACCGTGCTTTTCTGACTGAATGAGATAGACTGTGTTGTAAGCTTCTACCCTTGTTCACCTCACGTAAGCATTTCCTGAGGTGGAGAATAGTGTGATGGTTGATTCCTCTGAACACAACACGTTTCCATTCATCAGCATTCTTTGTTTTATGTTCCTAGTACCACTATAGTCTACATTTTGCTATCATCTATGAAACAATGGGTTTAGGAGTAGCACATCTTCCGTAAAAAACTTTGTTTATGCGGTTCCCTTCGCGATGTACATGTCGAAACTGTGCAGTGGTCTCTGCATGCATATTAGGCTCACCAGTTACCTATGCCATAGTGGTCGTTCTGTTTGAGGTACCAATCCTCTTTAATGTCCTCCAGTGACTCTCAGTAAGTTACATTTTCCTTCCACAGTTGTGTCTCGTAGACATACCACGAATATTGCATGCTATTATAACCTTGGACTCAGTTTCTCAGATACCCCGAAAAACTTTGTAACTCAGGATTTTGAACCCCAATAGGTGCGCACTTACAATATGTCATCTTTGAAACTCTCTCAGGTTGCTCATTTTGTCTTCACCTTGAACTAATTTGTTAAAGCCTAACTTAAAAAGCAATGAACAACCTTGTAAACATAAGCTAGACGATTTAACCAAAAAGCAAAAACAAAAAGGTCATAATTTTTTCTACAATTTTCTCTGTAAAAAGCAGGAGTGTAAATTGCTTTTTTAAGCATAGTGTTCCCATTTTTCTGACTACCCCTGTATGTATAATGACAAATTGAGTATACCTACATAATTAATGTTTTCGTGGGAGTTAATGGGAGTTAATGTAATATATTCACTCAGAATTACTGCTGATCGAAGTATCATCACTAAAAAGCAATAATTAAGATTTATTTGACGAAAAATAATTGTAAATTAATTTTAAAATCACCACCCATTACTCTGCTCTAGAATTAGTGGTTTAAAATTCAGGCCAGCAAGAACAAAATTTTCTAAATAATACATATACAAATGAATATTTAAAATGGAATAAATATCGATAAAGGTAAATATTTATCTTTTCATTTCCTGAATTAATGGTTTTGAAGTGCCTGTGTAATGACTAAACTCCATTAAACTTAATTTTACAGATAGGAATATTCATTGAATCTACAGCCACAATTCGATAAAGATGGTTTTTTTTTTCCTTATACTGATTTATTAAAGATTCACAACTCGATCATTAGCGATTAAAAATGAAATAAAGATTAGAACCTGACGCTTTATTCGTTTAATGATATTTCTAAAGAACTAATTAATGGTAATTACATTAGAAAGCACGGTTTTCTATTGTTATTCCTCGAATGAAATACTTCTAAGTATGGTTTTTAGTTAGGATAAATGAATGAATGTAATGTATTCTTTTGTAACCATGTGTTGATTTTCTCTCTCACTGGAACGTCTATTGATAGTTTCGTAAAATTTAATGCAGATAATTTTTTTCTTTTTATCCAAAACTATTATGTGTCTCCTTTTAATTCCACTATCATTTTAAGATCTATAGATGCTGAGGTAATTAATTAAAATAAGATTATAATGATGACAATTTCAAAGGAGAAAAAAATTAGAAGTACTTTCATTGTATCATAATTAATTGTATTAAGACTTCTTTGTTGTTTTAAAAAATTAAACAAGGCAATTATGGATTTAGCTGTCTTAAATATGTAATATATCAGTTGCATCAAAACATTTCAAACATATTATAAGTCTGTTGATCTATTTTCAAATAAAATCTTACATCATTAAGAGGCCATATAATCTATATATATATATTATATATATAAAACAATTCCGTAACTGACTGACTGACTGACAGATAACGCACAGACCAAATCGCTGGACCTAAAAGGTTGAAATTTTGCATGGTGATTCTTCTTACAGTAGGGAGGGACTAAGAAAGATTTTTGAAAAATTCTTTTTCGATTCTTTAAAATTAAATTTTTAAGCTGTTTTTGTAACATTTTACAAAGTTTTCATTTAAAATAAAAACTTGGGGGTTGCGAGAAATATCATAAAAATTCATTTAAAATGAAATCTTTTTCGAATTTTTACCTCCATTTTCTGATTTTTGATGAATTTTTAAATATTAATTTTTAGAATTTCATTTATTAAATGCTGATTACGTGGTTTTTTTACACTTTTTGTGATACTTTAATTTAATTTTGCGTCACTTGCATAACAACGAAATTGACTAAATCTATATATTTTTTTTATTTCTAATGCGACTAAAGATTAGATATTATCCAAAAATATATTAAAATGCAGTAAAAGAAATATTCTTCAAACAATACTATATTCTTTAGTATTTTCGTTTAGATTTAATTTGAATATTTTCTTCTACAGCATTTTGTGTTTGAAATTATCTGTTTCTATTTTTTATAAATATTGTTTTGGCATTAATTGCATACATTGACCGTTTTATTTATTATAAATATATATTTTTGTTTTTATGGCATTAATTACATACATTGACCGTTGTATTTAATTTTAATGTACTCCGCAGCGAAGCGTGGGTATTCAGCTAGTTTATACCACATATTGATAATTACTCACATTTTGCAGTGTTTGATTGGCCGCTCCACAAAGTTGCACGTCTAGAATTTTCGCTGTTTTCAAAACAACAATAGAGTATGTTAGCTTGTTCATTTTTAAAAAAAATATTACCGAGATTTCCGGTGGCATTGCATTTTTCAAATTTGAATTTTTTGTTATGATCGGCATAAGCCCGTTGTCACTCTCCCCAACATTCTTTTGTCACCGTTATATACAAAAAAAATATTGGAATTATAGATTGCCCACAGATGATTTTTTTCTATGACTGAAGAATCCTGGTGATCGAAGGAACTATATTCTTGTTGAATCCCCTTCCAAACAATAACATATACATAAAATGTATATATGAATGCATCATACATCATAGTAACAAAAATGTAATGAGTACAAACGTATAATACAAACATGGAACATAATCTTACATTCATAGTCCCTTCCGAAGAAAATTACAAATACACAAAATGCATTTATGAATACATCACACATAATAATAAAATGTCATGATTACAAATGTATAATACAATAGTGTAATTTAATTTTACATTTGTATTTTTATTCTTTACCAGAACTATACTCTGTTGATTTCTCTTTCGAACAAATTTAATGTACATAAAATTTATTTATGAATACATCATACATCAAAATAAAAAACGATGAATACAAACGTACAATATATGAGTGTAATTCAATTTTGCATTTGTATTTTAACTCCTTACCAGAAATGTAGTCTGATAAAATTTCCTTCCTGCCAAATTTCGTAAACAGAAAATGTGTTTATGAATACATCAGAACATGACAACATAATAATAAATAATGAGTAAAAAGGTATTATACGAACCTGAAATTTAATTCAATAGTTTAGTTCAAATTTTACTTTTGCCTTTCTTAACGGATATAACAAAGAAACAAAAATATTTATTTCAATAGAAAAATTGTGAGTAAACATTAAAATGTTATATTTAGATATTGAATAGCTTATCCTGATACAAATATTTATATTTTGATAAAATTTATTAAAAAAAAGTAAAGTAAAATACTGGATATTTGTTTAAAATATTCAGTGTTTTTGATATAACTCTTTAAAATTCATTGTTTATATAATTCATGTATATTATTTTATTACAAACAATATTTAAATCTTTGCGGCACGCTATATTAAAATACAACTGAAATTTGGAAAAAATTTTGTATAAAGGGTCAGACGCACTTACATAGATACATTATATGGCCCTAAAAAAATTCTGCTGTTTTTATTTTTAAAGGGGGAGGTGGGTAACATTTGTCCCACCATGCAACAAACACATTTCTACACCATAGTGGATATTACAATAGTTTTGCAGTTTATAATATAAATCAATGAAAATAAGATATATATATATATATATATATATAATAAAATACCACTAACAATTGCTTTAAAATGAAATTTCAATTTACTTACACACACACACACGCACACACACACACACACACATATATATATATATATATATATATATATATATATATATATATATATATATATATATATATATATATATATATATATATATATATATATATATAATCACAATTATTTAGAATTATCAATTTTAAAAAAATCCTATTCTGAATGGAAAATTCTGGCTTTCCCAGATCTCAGTTGTCAATATATTGCTTTAGCTTTCAGCAACCATCGAGGTTTACACCTGTCTCGCTGGAATTTCTAGCTAGACCACCCACAATGTAGTACAATCACGTTTGTTCGAAGTAATTTTTTGAGGCGCTTTTAGTACAAATCCATTGTCCTGTGAGGACAAAGGCTCCTGGAGACAAAGGTTCCTGGGAGACCTCTGTTGCTCCCCAACTATTTCGATATCTTATTATAAGTGACAGCCTCTAAATTCTAAATAAAGGTGTCTGATACGAAAATGGCTCAAAAACCAACCAAAATGAAAGGAAAAAAACGTAATAAGTAACTCAACATAACGGAAAACTGCAATGCTGCCATCTATTGGGGAAAATCTCAAGTGTATGGTGGGATTCTTTTAGCACTACGTAATTCAAGCTAAAAATAAACGTTAAAAAATATTATAAATGATATATTTTCTTGACTAGAAAATAAGTTTAAACAAGGAAAAACGCAATTAATAACATTTTACATATATAAATATTTTCAAAATCCTTCAAAATATGAGCAGTCCGAAAGACATTTTCTGATTACTTTATCCAATTTTCATGTAAAAATGAAGAACCTTGTTATGTTCTGCCATTTACAACCTAAAATCCAATTGTATACTATATTTGAACTACAGCTCAAGTGAATAAAATTTAAGGGAAAAAAATTAAGCCATTAACCGCCAAAACTATAAGGGGTGATTTTTTTAATACAAATAATATTGGCTATTCATTTGAACATATACAAGATTAATTCATGGGGAAATTAACAGAACTGGTCTTAACTTTCGAAAAATCGAGTGTATCTTTCGCACAAGATTCTTTCGCAAGTATCTTTCGAAGTATCTTTCGCAAAGTCAGAGGAATAAGAGTAATGACATTAATTGAGTTCAACTGAAATTCTGTAGGTTTTTCTTCGATTTGAGCACTGGGAATTTTGTTTAGCTTTATTACGCTTTAGAAAGAAAATGATCACTTTACAGGTATTTGATTTATTATAAAGATTTAACTTATTTTTTCTTTACAAAATTTCTGATTATATCTAGAAAACAGTTTCAATCATGAAAAGCTTCATTACAATCACGATGTAGAGCAACGTCACAAACTTTGCATGGATAAATTGTCTGGCTATGACATTGTTTACTACGCAGTCTTTTGCTGTCTTCGGACTTGACAATAAAATGTCCATGTTCTCCCCGTAATGGCTTTTGCATGCTGAACGTACTAGTCCTTACTGTTGCTAGTCTATTTCCTGCTAACTCTTCACTTAAAAAAGTGTTTGGAAAAGTGACAATACAACTCGCGTCTAAGATAGACTATTTTCAGGAGACAATCTTGATATTTTACACGCATTTGTCAAGGTTGAATCAATGTAGTTGGTATATGTTGGCCACCACTATATTTTCCACGAATTCTTATTCTGCAATTCAATACTAAAATGTCTCATAAATTGACTCCTCTCATTTTGTCATTGTATTGTTCAATAAGATACGGTTGAGGGACAAAGACTTTTTCTTTTGTGTTCTTGAATAACGGGGAACATCTTTTACAATTTTTCCAAACGTTGAACCAAGAGTCACAACACAGTTGACTCTTGGTTCAGCTGTTTTTTTGTGGTTACATCGGACAACAATTATCTTGTTTTCTCCTTCGTACTGAAAATTGTAATAAAACCCCTCTTTCTTTCGAACACATTTCACCGATTGAAATGGATACATTTGGATGCGGTTTCCCGAATCAAAACCAAATTGTTGAAACTTTCTATTTAGCAAGTTTAGGTAGGTCTCACCTTATATAATTTATATTTGCTATCGATTCGACTTTTATCAGCCAAATGCAAATTCTTTTTCATGTTCCTGTACTGAAAACGTAGCACCGATTCTAACAAAATAAGAACAGAAATGTCCTTATCAAGAGACCAGTAAATTTCTTCCTGAGGTAAAGAATAATATCCCGTCGGCAACAATATTCCAATGAACCGTCTCATGTAGGCTTCAGATGTTAAAAAATGTGTGCGATTCTTGTGTTGGTCACATGAGTTTGTCTATTCGATGAGAAGGGAAAAACATCTGAGCCAAAAAGAAGATCAAAAATCTCTGTACTAGTTTTATCCTGTATTATATTTTTCCTAGTTCCGATTTGATCTTTTTCTTCATCTTTCGGCTGAGACATATTCAATGGTCCCTTCTTTATCCATTTCAACTCTTTTTTTCGAAAGACTGGTACTGCTTTTAGGAGGCAAAAACTTCCTTTTTACTCACACTTCAATTTCGACAGCAGTATCGCATGGTAAATAATCATCGTCATTATTACAAATATTATCAAATCCTTCTTCTTCATCACTAGCTTCTGCTGTTTCTGGTAGAATAGCAACAATATTAGTTTCATTCTCGTCATCATTATCTGAATCTTCATCGAAAATTCTTTGAAGAGCTTCTTTAAACGTAAAGTATCTAGTTTTATGCATTTCTATAAGCACAAAATGGGGAAAAGTTCGATGGAGTCGAACACCACATGTGAATAAGGGAACTACCCTATTCCCGCTAACGTTGCGCCAACGCAACACCTGTTTCCTCTTCCTCCCCCACCCAAACAAAAGCAACCGATTGATGGAATGTTCTGATAAACTTTGACCTTGGCTAAAAATAGATCACCCCTAAAGCTGACGTTTGTCCCCCTATACTTCTTCTGTGAAAAAGACCAGGAGAAAGTTCTCGTTAAAAAATGCTTAACTAACTATCTAAGTTTGGAACTCTTTATTAAATTAAAAGAAGAGTTGAAGGCAAATATTTTTCTATTCGATTATTAACCCTACTCAAAAACTACTGTTAATATAAAAATCATTTGATAGCTAAATTTTTAAACCCATTTATTTTGACCGTTGCGTCAACGGAACACCAACGGTTAATGGGTTTTAATTAGGTGGGACTCTTTTAATCCCACCATGCCGGAGAGGGTTAACCTTTATTGAATAATAGTTGCTTTAAGTGGGCTCAGGAAATTGAAGCTTGATGAAATGACTATAAATATGGTCTAATTCTAACCACAAAAACTCAAAAATTAACAAAAAATTAAATTCTCATTCTTTATACATATAAAGTACATATCTTTAAATATGTCATGTATAAAACTGGAAATTATAAATCTGTAAATTATTTTCAAATTAGCAGTTTAGAATTTTATATGATTAACTACTAATTTTGAGTTTGTGGAGAGCATAACTTTTAAACTATCAACAGAAAACTGATAATACTACACTCAAATGTATATTTCATTGTACTCTACAATTTTAAAACCAGAAAAATATGCAATACTTTTTTATGTGGGAAAATTATGCAAATAATTCGGATAATTTTTTATGTTTTCCAATTTTATACTAAATTTTTTTTAATTTAAATAATAATTATTTAAATTTATTCGGTTTTTTATTAAAGGTATATATATATATATACATTACAAGTGTATTCTGACCATTAATTATTTCCTGCAAGCATATATCTCAATTTTATGAAGCGCATAGCACTTTATGATTTTTAACCACCAGTTAATCACTTTAAAAATTCTGAACTGCTAATTTGAAAATTATTTATAGATTTATAATTTCCAATTTTATATATGACATATTTAAAGATTTATACTTTATATGTATAAAGAAAGAAAATTTCTTTTTCTAATATTATTTGTTTTTTTGTAATTAGAATTAAACCATATTTAGAGTCATTTCGTAGAGCTTCAAGATCGTGTGCCACATATCTCAAGAATTGAATAAAAAAATAATTTTCTATTGTCCTTACAGTGAACTTCTTTTTTTCCCAAATCTTATAACCGTATCATACCATAATGAATTCTCTTTCTATTTGAACATGCTATCTAATATACGGGGCGGAATGTATACCTGCTTTAGCCCGACATGTCTGTAAAATATCCGTACTATATATCACAGATGCAACAAAAAACACTCAAATGAGCTGGCCGAAAGCCAGAATTGTGCTACTGGTTTTTATAGTGAGCCTGTAATTTGTTGCGACACTTTGGAGTAAGTACCTTTTGCATGCTTGAAATTTTTGTGAGGTTATTTCAATTACGTTAAAAAGTTTCTAAGCAAACCGAGTAAATTTTGCTTGCTTTTAACGTAACGCTGTATATATTTTATGTGCTTTGAGGCAAGTGTTTGTGTGAAAATGTTTCTTTAGTCGTTTGGATTAAAAATGATGTTTCAATTTCCCCTTCTTTAAACTGCCGTATTATTTAGTTACAAAATTTTCATTTTGAGAGATTTTTTTTTGTACTTTTATATTTTTCTGTTCTGTTCTAGTTCTAGAAGAATCTGAAGGTAATGAATTACTGGCTGTCAGTATTTTCTTTCTCTTTCATACAAAGCTATATCACGTGTTGTTTAGTTACAATTATTTTCTTAATATATGAATACTTATTTTCTGCTAAGAAATAAATTTAAGGTAGTTGTATAATTTTCTCGTTAAAAATGCAGTTTTGTTTAAAATGTAATAATTTCGTTTCTTTATATTGTTTGTTTACAAAACGAGATTATAATAACATAAAAAAATAACAGAGATTAAAAAAATGTTATAAAGCATAAAATTATAAATATAATGAGATAAAATAAAATAATATTAAATGCGTGCTATAATATTATTGGTTTAATTATTGATATATTTAATTTTAGTTTTAATAAATATATGCCCATATAAATGTTTCAAGAATAGTATAGAAGACATTAAAATTCAGTTCGTTCTCATTATCTTACTACAAACTACACTTATTCATTGTGATGAGATTGAAGATAACTACACAACCCCAGAGACAGAAAAGAACTTTTCTTGATATTTGGTATAAACTTTACCTAGTAATTAAAATATTTTACTTCATTAAAATTGTTTGTCTATGTACTGGAAAATTTAATTATAAATAAATATAATTTTTTACCTTATAATATTAACAATACTTTGCGACTAAGCAACTTTTGATTCATAGGTATCACAATGGTAAATACACTCTGTCCCCAAAACATATATGCACTACTGTGGGTCGAAAAAATAAATTTTTTCTTTCGGAACCCTTTAGCGCGGAAAAGTTGCCTATTGTAATGAGAAGAAAAACGGCATGAAAAAAATTAAAATCAGTTATTATCTTCCGTTCGCGCATCGTACTTAAAGTTTATGAAAATTTGCAAAAATCACGATACTTTTCTAATTTTTTTCTGTTAGTTAAAACTTTTAAAATAAACATACTTTAGTTTTTATGATTGTTTCATGGTTCAAATAACCTAAATAAATTAAATTCTGATCAATAATGTCATTTTTCCGTTCACGCAACGTCTTAGAAAAAACATAAATTTATCAATATTTCGCAATTTTCACTGTTCTACCGTTCGTTCGTTTTGCTAAAATAAAACACACATTATTCCTATGTGGTTGATAAGTGTCAAATAAGGAGAGACAAGAGTCATGTTAGGGTGGATTTGAAAAGTCAATTCACACCTCCCGAGGAAAGTTGGAAAGTTTGGGTCTTTTCTTTGATGAACAAAAAGATGATACTTTGTTCGTCGAAAAATTGAATGCCAAGCTATTTTGCAGGATTGTGAAAGATGAACACTATTCTCTTATCTAGGAGTCTTATAATGGAAATGTATCTTCTTCCTCGAGTTCATCAAATGATATAACTCAACGCATTATTTATCATCTGTCTGAACTATCAATGTTGCGTACTTAAATATCAATCGGTTCGGGAAAGAAATACATCGATAGTCAAACACAACAACTAACTTTATTCGTATCTTACAGGCGACGGTAGAGCACACACAGCTCTTCTATTTGGTTATGCGCAAGCACAATGCGCATTGCGTAAGGCGAGATCTCTTCTGCTGCCACATACACTCCCACCTTTTGAGTGGGTAACTATACACTCAAAATAAACATACACAGAATGATATATATAGCTTACAATACTCATACAAATAACATACATTTGAACACAATAAAAAGAAGTGAAACCGAGTAAAGTGAATTTTGAAATAAAATAGTCTGAATACAAAATTACCTTAAAAGTGTTTTAACAATTCTGCCACTACTAGTTGTTAAAGGCGTAGGCTCGTCATAATCGTCTGTTATTGCATTTTCCAGTTCTAATCTGTACAATCTTTGAACCGGTCTTAATAATTCTGAATTATTAGTTTTTATAAGCGCTAGTCTTATTTGGCCATCTCGACCAGGTATAACCTTTAAAACACGAGCCAGGTTCCAAAAAGAACGTTTTTTATTAGTATCTTCAAGCAGGACAATTTCTCCCACCTTAAGTGGTTTGTTGTTATAGCATTTTAAGGCATGCTGCCGTAACTGCCCTAAATACTCTGAACGGAATCTAACTCTTAATGTTTCTCTTAGCCTTTGCAAATACTTTGTTCTTTTACTCAATTTCACTTTATCCACATTATCAATATCTGGTACACCTGAATGCGGAGTTTCGTGCAAGAATTTTTCAGGGGTTATAGGAAAGTCATCATCAATGTCTTCTGATACATAGGTAAGAGGTCTGGAGTTAACAACTCTCTCACAGTCGCACAGTACAGTAAGTAATTCCTCGTAATCAAGACAAGATTGACCCAATATTTTTCTTAAGATTTGTTTTACAATTTGAATTAAGCGTTCCCACCATCCGCCCCACCAGGCTGCGGATGGAGGATTAAACTTCCATTCAATTTTTTGTTCTGCAGCCTTAAAACGGAGACCATCCCAGTCAATAGCTCGCAAAAATTTATCTGCACCTTTGAAATTTTTTCCATTATCTGAGTATATGGTCCTAGGTCGCCCTCGACGAGTGATAAAACGCCTTAAAGATTGAAAAAAGGTTTCAGTGGATAACGAAGTTATCAATTCTAAGTGGACGGCCCGATATACAGAACAAGTAAAAAGTACAATATATGATTTTCGACCATCTTTCAAATACAATGGACCAGCAAGATCACATCCTACTATTTCAAACATACATGCATCGCGAACCCTATCACTTGGTAAAATTCCTGGGATTGTCTCACATTTTTTAGCTTTGAATTTTTGACATCTTACACATTTTCTTATGCAATTTCTTATTGTCTTACGTGATTTTAAAATCCAAAAATTTTCTCGTAACTTTGACATTAACAATGAAGTACCAGCATGTAATAAATCATTATGCACACTTATTATTAACAATTTTACAACAGGATGATCAGAAGGTAATATGATAGGAAACTTAAAATCATATTTATCATCTCTATAAGCAACCTTTGATTGAGCTCTTATAAGACCATGACAGGCAACTATTGGTCTAAGTTGTCTTAATTTGTCATAATTTTCTCCCTTAAAAGATTCCCTTTGAATCAGTAGCATTAACGCTTTCTCTCCTCTTTCCATTTCATGCACAGATAAGTCCTTTGAGAGATTTTTGTCAAATTTCCTTACATTGTTATAAAATCTAAAAATCCAAGATAACATTCTTACAATTTTCTTAAACGAAGAAAATTATTTATAATACCATTTATGATTTTCATCATTTTTCACCAATGTCACGAGAACAGTTTTACGAATTTCAGCATTGATTAAGTCCTCATTTGTGTCCTCATACGACTTCGGCCAATCTCCTTCCCTTTCGCGCAACCAGTCCGGTCCCTCCCACCATTTTCGTTCAACTAAATGTTCTGCAGAATATCCTCTAGATAGTAAATCGGCGGGGTTAAGAGAACCTGAGATATGGTGCCACATTGCATTAGAGGTCAAAGAACGAATCTCTAGAACGCGATTATGAATAAATGTTGCCCAATTTTGATCTCGTTGAATCCAACATAAAGCCGTTGTTGAGTCAGTCCAGCAATAAATATTTACCCCCTCTAAATTAAGGTCTTTGAGTACGGAAGATAACAACCTAGCCCCTATACTACAAGCTAAAAGTTCTAAGCGAGGTATGGTAATAGGTTTTAAAGGGGTTACTCTAGATCTTGCCTGCACTAAACTAATTCTGACCCCATTGTCATTTTCGACTCTTAAAAAAACACATGCACCATATGCCCTTTTACTAGAGTCGCAAAAAAGATGTAAGCTTATTGAGTCATCAGTGGATTGGAGACCGAACCATCTAGATATACATAAACTTTAAAGCAAATGCAATCTTTTATTCCATAATTTAAATTTTTGGGCTAAATCATCAGGAAGGACATCATCCCATTTAATTTTTAAGTTCCAGGTTTCCTGCAAAATAAATTTTGCAATTAACACCACTGGAGCCGTATAGCCTATAACATCAAATACTTGGTTGGTTACGGCTAAAACCAGTCTTTTTGTGATCGGGGTATCGATAGCCTCTTCCACTTTGCATGATAACGTATCAGTACATGTATTCCATACAAGGCCCAAGAGAGGTACACTTTCCTTTGTGGAGTAAACCTCTTCAAATATTTCACTACTTAAGTTCGAATTCCAACATCTTAGATTAAAATGACCTGAAGCCGTAATTGCCTTTGATTCCAAGAAAAACCTTTTCATTTCGAGCTCAGACTTCAAACTTGTCACACAATTATCTACATAGAAAGCTGTTTTCAGTATATCTGCGGTGTGCTTTAAATTTTCCGGAACCTTACTCAAATGATGCTGTAAAGTTGCGTTTAATAAATATGGGCTGCACGTAATGCCAAACACTACCCTTCGATGCCGATATCCCTCCACCAGTTCCCGATTTTCTCGACTGAACCAAAGAAACCTTAAAAAATCGCGATCCTTTTCTCTGATTGCGATCTGCAAGAACGCCTTCTCAATGTCAGAGGTAACACCTACGTAATTCATCCGAAAACGATTTAAAATTGATGGAATCGTTTCAATTAAATTTGGTCCAGTAGACAAACACTCGTTTAATGATGGGAAGCCTGGTAAATGGGAACTAGCATTAAAAACTGGCTTAATACTCGTAGTACTAGCTTCTTTAATCACTGCCCTATGCGGCAAATAATGAACACCCCTTAGTTTATCATTTGGTGTCTTTTCAATTATGCCAAGAGCTAACCAGTCCTCAAAAACATTACAGTAATCGTTAAATTTTCCAGAATTTGTTAATTTTCTTTTGGCACTTAACATAGATTTCTCAGCATTTATTTTGTTATCGGGTAAAAGTGAACTGTCATGAACCCAAGGCAATGCTACCTCGTATCGCCCCTCACTGTTTACACTAAGAGTCTCTTCAAAATATTTCTGCGTATCCTCCTGTAACTGAGCTTTAGTTTTGCTTAGCGAAGGTTCTGCAATCCCCAAAACATCCAGATTCCAAAGATTACTTATACAACGATCCTTTACAAGCAGAGACGAAATAAGGGAAGCTGAACTCGCAGAATTTGGCTCAGTGCCAGGATTCGCATTTAATTTTCCCATAACAGTCCATCCCAATTTTGTATTTATAGCCGTAATGCCACATTTGAGACTCACAATTTTTCCAGTTAACAATTTTCCAGCAATGTCTGCACCAATTAACAATTTTATTTCTTTATTAACCCCCAATTTATTATTTTCCAAATCATTTAATTTTATTCCGCTTAACTTTAGTTCATGCAACCAAGGACCACATGGAACCTGTTTAATTTCAGAACAAATACGGTTTTGACCAAGTACTTGTAATTTACACTTATTTCTACCATCAATATCACTTAATTCAATTAAATAATTTCTATATATACTTTCAGGGGTTTCAACACCACCAAACAGAGATTGCTTAATTTTCGTTTCTGCAATGCACTTACATTTCATACTTTGAGCAACATCTTCACAAATATAAGATTTCATACTCCCACTATCATAAACAGCTCGAATAAGCATTTGCTTGGAACCATTCTGAATTCTTACAACAATAGTTTGTAAAAATACATCTGACATATCAACATGATTGTTAAGAGTGCTTGTTTTGTTTTCACTTCCCTCTACGTTAGAGACATTATCAACTTTGTTATTTGTAAAATCTGGACATAAAATCACGAAATGTCGATTTTTGCAAATGGGACACCTATGCTTTGACTTACACTGATTAGCCCTGTGATTTCTTTTCAAGCATACAAAACAAGCATTCTTTTTTCTAACAATATCTTTTTTACAATCCAAACTCATTGAAGATGCTTCATTACAATTTTCTGACGTATGTGATTTCTCACAAAAAATACACTCAAACTTTTTAAACTTATTTAAATTTTCACTAGAGTTACTTCTACTCTTAATATTAGCATTAAGCAGTTCACATGTAGTCGGTATACCAAGTTTTTGTTCAGAGTACTTATTTTTCTTAACATTAGTTTTTTCTGAACTAAAAGTATCATGAGTCATTTTAATTCTGAACTCCGTTTCCACCTCATTTTTTAGAAAATCCATTAATAAATCTAAATCACTCTTACCTGTTTCAATACAAGTGTTTCTCTGCCTTTCCCATATCTTTATTAAATCCGTGGGGAGTGCTGATTCGATGAGGGGAAAGAGGATATAAGCAAACTTATCTTGAGTGACGCCCAAGGACTCTAATGCACGTAACTGCGTTTGTAGTTTATCGTATAGTTCCATCAAGTTCATTTGTAGCTTGTCCTTTATAACAAGCTTCAATAGTTCACGCACGTAAATCTGTATTAAAGTACTTTCATTGCCAAATCTCTCCTTTAAGTAGCTGACCGCTTTTCCGTAGTTTGTTTCAGTTGCAGGAAAACTCATGATAATTTGTCTTGCTATTGAATCGGGCTTTGTAGATTGCAATAGATACTGGAACTTGTCACGCACATCAATTCGTTTATCTTCATTAATTTTGCTGAATTGAGTCCAGAAGGTGAGCCAGTTTCTTGGATCTCCATCAAACTTCATAAGCTCAATTTCTGGAAATTTCTGTTTTGCAACAGTCCTTGCTTCTGAAGACTTATAACTTTCGGCGCACATATTTAGGTTTGCTTTAATTCTGTTGCACTTCACTTTGATCTCAGATACCTTTTCGTAATAATCCATGGCTGCTTCGTACTCCTTATCGTATTCATCTTGCGTGCAGCCTTTTAATTGCAATAATTCTAAAAACTTCTCTTCAGCACTTCTTAGCATTTTTTGTTTTTCCAATAATTGATCCAACAGCATTTCCATGTTATCTAAGTCAGGTTTATCTTCAGCAATCAATTCTGCTAACTTATTTACAGTTCTTGTAAATGATGCTCTACATGACTTCCGTTGCTGTCTGGTGTTGTCTAAATTCATATTCGGTTTTGCCGTATTTTCCACTTCTTAATAAAACGTATTTTAGTTTAACTTACTTTGACTATCGGAATAATACTCGTGTCCCGGCAGGGATGCCAAATGTTGCGTACTTAAATATCAATCGGTTCGGGAAAGAAATACATCGATAGTCAAACACAACAACTAACTTTATTCGTATCTTACAGGCGACGGTAGAACACACACAGCTCTTCTATTTGGTTATGCGCAAGCACAATGCGCATTGCGTAAGGCGAGATCTCTTCTGCTGCCACAATCAATATCACTCAAAAAACTAGCAGTAGTAGGGTGTGATGGCACAATAACCAGCACTGGATGGAAGAACGGTGTCATCCACCGACTAGAAAATCATGTAGGAAGCTCGCTACAGTGAAGCATATGCCTCCTGCATTTTAATGAGCTTTCTTTTCGCCACATTTTCCAACATATTGACCGTCAAACTGCAGGACATAATTCTTTTTGTAGGCCAACCGAGCAGCAGCTGATTTACTGTGAAAAATTCCCTGTGGTTGATTATGAACCCATAGATTGTTCGATTCTTGATATAGGCAGAGATTTGTTGAATAAATACCAACAGTTGGACATTTCAAATGAAATCACCTTGGGAAATTGTCCAGAAGACTTGGAAAATAGGGAGCCTGGTACTTTGTCCCATTCCAGATGGCTAACTGCGGCCAGCCGAGTCCTTAGTTTGTATATAAGTTCATCAGATCCATCCGGAAAATTAAAAGAAATATTTGGTTTCATCTTGAAATTATATATGCCATAAAAAAGAGCAAATATCTTACTGACGAATCAAAACATATCTTTTAAGCAATCCAAACATCACGGTATATATTCAACGAATTGCTTCAAGTTGTCCAGTAATTCATCGAAATGCATTTTTTGCAAACCCAGAGAATGTTCTGTTGGCAATCTTTGTTGATGAAAGAGAACATATTCGAGAGCTTGGTTAAAGAAGGATCTTAAAAGCAAGTTAAACCGTCCCAAAGAAGAAGACTGTTAGAAACTTTGTACCACAAAGATAAACTTTGAAGTTTCCGACTACATTGAAATTATTAATTGGAATTCTTGTGTGGTGCATCATCCCTCAATGCCGCGGAACCTAAGTGAAGATGATATTAAATCATTCATCAATTCTGACACTACGCCCATCATAGAAATACTAAATTTTCCCCGTCACACCGAGGCTGTGGATATATGCGTCAAAATTGTGAAAGAGGCCTCGATTTAAGTACGTGGACATGAAGGTAGAGATGGCTGTATCCGAGCAACACTGGAGTCTAGATCTGTTTTGCCTCATTTCTCCAAAAAATCAGACTTTAAATGTGTATAGATATAAAAAAGGAAAAGTAAAAAGCAGGGTCAGCCAAAGAATCCTATTCTATGGAAAACTCTGCAAAAGATGTAAATATAATGTAAATACCACACCCAAAAATTGGATGGTTGGTTGGGTAGGATATGGGTGCAACTCGATGTGCAACCACCTCCACGTGGTGAGTTCTGGGTCATTTTGTTCTAGCAAATCGAGTGAAAATTGTGAAAAAGGCCTCGCGAAATTGCGAAAGAGCTGCACAAAGAAAATTGCGAAAAATTGTCAAATTTCTCTTTTTTCAAAGACGTTGCGCGAACGGAAAAAAAAATTAGATTTATGATCAGAATTTAATTTATTTGGGTCATTTAAATCATGAAACAAGCATAAAAAACTAAAGTGTGTAAACAGAAAAATAAACAAAAATATAAAGATAGTAAAATTAGTAAAATGACGCCAGATGGAATAGTAAAATGACGCCAGACGATACGAGAAGAATGTCGTGGGGATACGATATGTTAGGATTTCAAAAGGGGCAGACAACCCAATTAAAGTCGGAGGTGCTATGAGAAAATTGGAATGGCACTTGATCAGACAAAGAACCGGATAAAGAAGAAAAAATTGAAAGGCAACAATTAAGAGTCGAAACAGTGAGGGGGTACAGATAGAGAAGACATCGAGATGAAAAGGGAATTGTTGACAAAGAGAAGATGACCCCACACATAGGAGATGTTCTGGGAAAACACGTTTCCTAGAAAAATAGGAATGAGTCGAAGACGGGATTGTTCGAATATAAAACGCCCCTCACTCTGAATGGTTAAAAGAAATGATTAGGGAAGGAACAAGTTAACGAATCAAAGTGGAAGTATAAAGAAAAAGGTTGAATATGAGAGACGAATGAAAATGTAAAAGGCGTTGAGAAGATAATAAAAAATAGAGAGAGTGAGAAGAAAAAGATATAGTTATATTGATGGTGACTCTGAGACTTGGCACCCAAAATAGAGAGTTGTAGCCTCGTAAGCGAGAAGGCAAAAGAGAATATATGGGAGATTGCGCCCCGACTTAGCGCATCGCTGTAAGCCGGCAACCCAACGATGAAAGGAGCATCAAGGAGCATCGGAGCCGAGATAGATTGCCTGAACCCCGCAAGCTAGCATAGAGGAGCCTCGGAGCCGAGATAGATTGCCTGAACCCCTGCAAGCTACCGATGAGATGATTATAGTTGAGACTCGTAACCAAGACGGAGTGCCTAACCCCCACAAGCAAAGGATGGAGAACTGATCCGGCCATTAAAGTCTACCTATTCCTACGTTATTGAGCGAGTCCGAATAGAGACCCCAATAGATGCACATGAATATGCCAGCCAAAGTCCCCTTCTGCAGTCTGCAAAAATGGAGGTAACCTTTTATTAACTATTGCCAAATGTCATGAGATACTCGAGTCTTATATGATAGGTCGAAGTTAAGGAATAATATATATATTGCGTACTGAAATGAAATTAATTTAAATAAATGAAATAGTGCAGTCAAATAATACATTGATATAATGAGAATGTCTGTAGGTTCATAATTAATAATAATATAATTGAATGTGTACTAATATTTGTATTGTGTTAATAAATTAATGTATTGTTTAGAATTCAGAGTAATGGTATCATTGCCTACCACTATAACCAATCACGACCCACCCAAAGAAAATCTACCACAGTTACCACCATCACCTACTTTAGACGTCGGTGCAAAATAACCAACGCAAAACACTATCATGGGAGAGTGTATAGGGGAAAGTAGGGTAATAATGCTAACTTAAAAATCTCTAAACAGAGGCTGTTTGAAAATACGTGACTGGTGCAGCCACCTAGCAAACTTCTTTTTGAGTTTCTAGTGAACGAATTGCTGCCATCCTATGGAATGTGTTTTTATACCGCTCTATTGTTATATTTTCTCTGATTTATTGTAAAATTCCTGTGAGCCTATACCGACGGTAAGTAACTCATTCTTTTTAAATTGATAGTTTATTGATTGAACCTTGAACGTGTATATATTTAGCTTTCTATTCACTTGTTTATTTGTTTTATTTAGTTTGTGTTTGGCTAACTACCTCTTATTAGAAGCTAATATGGCGACGAAGTGTAATGATGCTCATGTGAGGGGGATTCACCGCCACTAAGTGGCATTCCCAAGGTTCAGGTTTTAATTGCAATAATAGCGTTTTTAATTATATTCCGTATTTCAGTTACTGTAATCAAATAAAGTTTTACCTAGAGGCTAATTCCCAAATTTCCACAAATCCCCCCCCCCTCCAAGAAAAGTTCTAAAAAGTACTTATATACTGCTCTTTAATACAAACAGATGCCGAAGAAAAGAAAACGATTTACAAATAAGGCATAATGGAGAACTTAAACAATAGAAGAAGCACTGATTGCAGTAGCTTCTGGGACATCAGTGAGGAAGGCTTAACCCGCTTTAAAGGTGTTACGGACCATCTTTGGGCACCAACTGCATTTCCACAGAAAAATAAGAAAGCGAGATTGAGAAGCATTTTTGAATTTTAGGAAAACTGTTCTTTGGAATGACGTATTTTGATCTTAGAAATTTAGCTTCTGAGTATGCTGAAGCAGATGACATTAAAACCAGCATTTCTAGAGTAAAATACAAGATCTAAGAGACTGTCTGTAAGGATTTCTGAGAAGACATCCCAACCTTAGTTTACCTAAACCAGAAAAAGGAGCTTGAATAGGGTGTTGACCTGCAAAAAGATGATGTACATCTCTTCATTTCATATTTGATGACACTGATGTCCAAGTTCAAATTCCCAGCTGCAAGAATTTATATGGACGAAGCGGGTATATCAACGGTAAAAACAACTTTTCGAATAATTACACAAAAGTAATGAAACAGTTACGAGCCCTAACAAGTTGGTAAAAGGACAAAAATATCACTGCATGCTGTTATTTTAGTGCTTCGGCCAATATATATCCCTATGTTTAATTTATCTCGTAAGAAAATGTCACCTCAGTTAGAGAGAGGAAGGCCGGCAATGTCGTACATCGATGTTCAACAAATGGTTGAATGACAACATAGTTATTTACTGACTGACTGCTACACTTTGAGAAGGAATTCAATGCATCAATTGACACCCACGTTTGTCTGGTAATGGATAACCACAGTTGCCATTCGTCTCTAACATTTTACTCATTTTCGAAAGATAATGGCATCCATATTATCTCTATTCATTCACACACGTCACATCGACTACAGCCTCTGGATATTTGTTTTTTGGACCCCCGAAGGCTGCTCTGATTAGTGAAAGTGATATTTTCATGAAGGCTCGAGGATCTGAATGAGTAACACCATATAACATGGCTGAACTGTTCAACAAAGCATATTGTAGGGTGTCTTCTCTGGAGAAGGCAACTAAAACGTTCGAAAGAAGTGGGATTTGGATATTTAATCCCAACATGGGCTCCGATGGGTATTTCATTGTTACTAACAATTTGATTTCTCTAAAAACTGAAGTAGCTGATAACAATGGGATTCCAGTGTTGCAGTATGAATGTAAGGAATAAACAAATGAAGAAATACTGCACCCTTCAAATCAAGCACAAATCCCAGTAGCTGATATTTCACCAGTTCCTGGTCCGTCAAGCAGTCCGAAGATACAAAAATTAAGCAGTAGATAACACTCAATAATTTTAACGCCAACTCTATTGAAAGAAAAATTTGAGGCATGAGAAAAACTAAAATCAGTGAAGACCGAAAAACAAGTAAGAAGAAAAGTATTCGTTCACTGGAAAAATCCAAAAATGAATTTAAGAAGAAAAGGAAAGTTAAAAATAATTAATTTATAGCAGCTCTAAATAAGAAATAAATGACTCTCAGTTGGGTGTTGATGATGACCTAGATGATGTGAGTCCACTAAAAGGAGAAATTTGTTGCATCTTTGGAGAATTCGGGACGAATAACGAGTTGTGGTTCCGCTGCACAACATGTGGTAAATGGTCATATAAAGACTGTAGAGGAGTGAGCAATGCAAATACAAATGTCGGTATAGCATTTTCTTAATCTTGAACGGACTTTGAGCGCCATTACCATACCAGGGCGGACAATACCGCTCAGTGCGTAGAATTTTTAATTCAACAATAAAAACACTTTTTAACTCTTTTTCTTAAATTAAACTACTACAAAATATACACATGGCTACATTTCGTTATTAAAGTTTTTATTTTTGTGTAAATTTGAATAAGTTATTTCAGTTTCTTCTTAAGTGAATGGCATTATACTACTTTCTCCTAAAAGGGTGTCGAAGAAAAGCGGAAAACATTGCAATCGCTAGAGTAATCCAGAATTTGAGCAATTTAACTGACGAGCAAAAGGGCATTATCATTGTCTTCGGGGCCAAGAGTGGCAGTATTTCTAAAACCGTTGATTTAGGGATCTGTTCGTCTGCCGCCATGGTACAAGTGTACAGTGCAGGGCAAAATGGCACTATCCAAAATCAGCGACTTAGCAAGAGTGGTGCACCACGGGTCAAAGATGACAGAGGTGAACGACGGCTGCGGAGATTCGTTAGGGAAAATAGATGTGTAACAGTTGACCAATGGATCTCCCAGTTGAACCAATACCAAAAGTGGACCCTCAACGGCAGTTCTGCGAGCGCTGCTGCGTATAAAGCTCCGCAGCAGATGGTTGGTTAATGCACCTATGCTGACGGCTGTACATCGGCGACGAGGACTTGAATTAGCACACCGGTACCGCAGTTAGACGTCCACTGAGTGGCAAAAGTCCGCTTTTCCCGAGGAATCACATTCTATGCAGCATCGGATAGATGGATGCAGGAGTAAACGGCGTAAAACGTTAGGAAAAAGACATTCTCCATCAATTCCCGTAATGGTCCAACCTGGAGGAGGAAGCGTTATAGTCTGGAGAATGTTTTCGTGGCATTCCCCGGTTGCACTCATTTTATTTATTTATTTATTTTTATGGTTGTATTGCATTGTTATGATTCAGATTTATCATGAATATCTGTCTATTCTAAAAAAAAGTAACTCCCGCCGTAGCTGCCGCCGCTGTCAAAAGCTTGTCACGCTAGCTCCTTCGAAACCTCTGGGGGTATGGGGTCGAGACCAATACCAATAGATGCAAAAAAATGTGGGAAATAAAGAAAGACATGTCTCATCTTCGTCGGACTTTAATTTTTTTTAATGTTATGTTTTATGGGAAAATCTGACATTTTCATCTTCAGATTACGATAACTCGCCAAAAAATGATCGTAGAATTTTGATCTTTATACAATCTAATACTACAGACATTTCTCTTTCAAACTAGACTTCATTTGTTTAAAAATATTTTAAAAGAGACTAATATTTTCATGAAAAAATGAAACACAGTTTTTCAAGAAATATTGACTTTTTCATCTTCAGATTACGATAACTCGCCAAAAATTGATCGTAGAATTTTGATCTTTTTACAATCTAAGACTACAGACATTTCTCTTTCAAACATGACCTCATTTGATTAAAAATATTTTAAAGCAGACTAATATTTTCATCAAAAAATGAAACACAGTTTTTCAAGAAATATCGTCCCTTATGTGTATGTAATATCGATGCTCCTCGAGATTTCATCTTACAAAAAAAATATTTACATCATCAGGAAGCTGAAAGCTTTCTTATTCATATAAACCTCACTTCAAGCCTATTTCTTAAATTTTCGATTTTTTAATGGAATTTTAAAGCTGATAATTCAGCAGTGATGAAACGTCCTTCGCATTAAGGGTGTTAACAGTAAATGAATGGAAGCTGTTGCATTGCCCGAGAATCACCCCTATGTATCTCGCTAGTAGCCATAATAGAGGAGCCAGCGTAGAGAGCCTAGGGGCGAAGCCCCTAGTTTGTTAAATAATAAATAGTATTACTGTAATTATTGTAATAAACATATTTGGAATGGCATATTTTTACTGGCAGAAATTAAAGTATTAAAATTATTGGTCTCATAGCAGCTAAACATATTCTCGAAAAATAGCAAAAAATTATGAGTTACGAATTAATACTCAGGGAAATAAACGAAATCCGCATTTAAGAAATCATCTAAAAATTTGATCCACGGAAGAAATTAACTTGAAAAACTTCCCAGAAAAAAAAGGTTTTTCGATAGTTTAGAACATTTAAAAACTTCAGAAGTTAATTATTCCTAGAAAACGCAAATTGCCAATTTTAATGCGCCGTATAAAAACGAAGGGAGAACTGTTTGGACAATTAATATTGACCTAAACTAATGAGATATTTTTAAAATATCTGTATACTTGTGTTTTTTGAAATGTTTCCAAACATACGTTGTTAGAAATTAATTGCAATGCATATGCATTTAGTTCTTTAAAATGAGAGTAGTCATGATAATTCACATTTAAAAACTTTTAATAAGTAATCAACATTAATATTCACAGCATTTTCATCAAAGAACAGATTATTAATTTCAATCTATTTCCCCATTTCCGCCTCTTAAACAAGCAAAGAAAACAAAGGTATTGTCTTAATATCATACATTTGTAACAAGTATTTAACTAAAAGAAATTATACTGAAATAAGAATAAATTAATATTCATTGAGACGAATATGAACTTGAGTATTAATGGGTCTAGTTATATTTATTTCAATATTTTTTTAAAAATGGGGGATGTATTTTACCTTCGTCTCATTTTATAAAACTGTCCTGCACGCATCTATCTCCTTGGAGAAGGAGATAATATTAGGGAGACATAAAGAGGTTTTAGCAATGCTTTAGTATAATATTGAAAAATTGACATATTTAGTCTACATTTTCTGCCAAGATTACCACAAAAGTTTAGCTGGGCAAGAAAAATATTCTAAATGTATCAGTCTATTTGAATTCTATTGCTCACTTATTCATATATAAATAAATAAAGAAATCATATACGATTAAATGCATACCTAATTAAGTTCAAGTGAATGTCATGCTAGGAAGCCAAACAGTCTGAAAATACTCAATTTGTATGGTTATTCACAAAGTAATAGCTAAAGAAACAAAACGTAACAGAATGATGAGTATAAATACTTCCACTTGTGTGAATGAAAGAAACATAAACTAACTGTCGGCATGTCCCTCAAGTTGTTTTCCTGTAGATACACATCATAAAAAAGGTTATAAAAACACAAGTTTAAAGAGGAAGCGAGAGAAAATATATTAGGCATGCTGCGCAAAATAAACACCTTGTGCTTGGTTTACTTCAGTGTCAGGATGAATTATGTATGAAACATGCAAAGTAATCACGTAATAGGAAGTTTAACACAAACATCAGACCTGAGAATTTAAAATATTCAGATTGTAGTTCATTTAGAAAAAATGCTATAGATCAGCGTCTAAAATCAATCAGTTTCAGGTAATACATATAATAATTGAACGGAATGCTATGGATATAACAAAGAGTCCGCGTTCAGAAAGTACACGTGCATAGCAGCAATGTTGGTCAGACAATCTCCGATTAATAATTTCGTCAATAAGAGCAACATATTAGGCAGTTTCAACAAAACAAACAATTTAGCTAGAATATATGTAATATATGTTACTCTTTTGTACATTTTTTTTGTTTTTTTTCCAATGGTTGGGAGCTGAGCAATAATCTTTTCCCGGGAGAAGCCAGAAGTGTGTGACCACTTCGCTGCATGCATTGCATGTGCTACCCCGGGTGCACCAAGGGGTGGGCCCACACTACACCCGTTTGGTCCCGTAATTTTGAACGGAGTCAAGTGACGAAACCGGAAAACTTGACTCCGCACATTTAGAGTTAATGTTTGGGAACGTGTAAGACATTGCAGCTACGACAGATTTTTCCGAGCACCAGCCACCATTAGTGCACAAGTCGGCAAGTATATATATATATATATATATATATATATATATATATATATATATATATATATATATATATATATATATATATATATATACTAAACACACACACTGCTGACCATTAAAATTACACCAGGAAGGAAAGCAAATGGAAAAACTTTATTTATTTTACGTATACAGCATGGTAGGAGTAAAACACGGTTAAATGTGTAAGCAATTTGGGTGTATACAGGGTCCGAACTTAGTACACACAGCTTCCGCCTCTGACAGCTAAACCGGCTGTAACCCGGTTAGGCATCGAGTCGAACTAGGCATGGACGACAGATACGGGCAAGTCATTCCATGCTGCTTTAAGTCTATGCGACAGTTCATAAATCGTAGTGGATGGAGAGCGTTGGCGGTTCTTAGAAACCCATGACCAGATGTTTTCAATTGGGGATAGATCTAGAGAACGTGCTGGCTAGGGCAACAGTCGAACATCCTCTGTGTCGAGACAGATCAGGACAGCACAACGGGTAACATGCGGTCTTGCGTTATCTTGTTGAGAGATGGCATCTGTAAGGCCTCGAAGATAGGGAACAGCCACCGGCTTTAAGATCTGAGAAATGTACTCCTGTATCCAGTTTTGTCTTTGGGCACACCACTGTCGCCGCTCGTCTCTATGTTGCAGTTTCATAGGAAGCCGCAATAAAAGTCGCCTTGTAGGCAGTCCGTACTGCTCTAGACGTCGTCGCACTATACGTGCAGATACTTGTCGTGCCGCAGATCAGTACATTTCGTAATTCAAGGTCCGTGATGTGGCTGTACGAACCCGCAAGTTCTACCTGGCAACATGTCTGTCCTCTCGGGCGTTAGTGGCGGGAAGCTGTTGAGATCCTGCATGACGCTTTCTGACCTTTCTGAACCCATCGATTCCATATTCGCATGACAGTCATTGTACTCCCACCAATGGGAGTAGCAATATCGCGGATCGATAAACCGCAATCTCTATAGGGCACGATCCTGCAGCTATGGAATTCCGACACTTCCTGGTAGCCGTTTCTCCTTCTTATACGAAGAATAAAATGATCTCCTCACAAACAAACAACATTCAAATGCGATTTCCGAATGAGACACCCACTGTGTAACTTTCCCTTTATACACGTTTCTCCCTCTTGCGTCGTACAATTGCGCTTAAAAGCTAATCATTTGCATATCCCAGCATATTCTTCCTTCCTGGCGAATTAAGCGTTTGTATCGTCCCTCCATCATGCTGTTGCAATTTTATTGACGAGTAGTGTATATATATGTATATATATTGTAGTAACCAAATTACCCCCTATTAAGTTTAAGGTAATGATTACACAAGTTATGAAGTTACATAATGAGCACTTAAAAAAAACAACTAGTGTGATTAAAGTAGATCGCGTTGTGGTCCAAAGGACAACCCAAGTTCAGTCATGTTCTGATACGTGTGAGGGAGAAACAAATAATTGACAGACACAAATGACAGGTAAAAAAATAATACATTTATTCATTATTAGGAGTATGAGAAGTTATTTTAAACAAAACGATCACAACATTTTAAGTATCCCCCAAACATTATATATATATGTAACTTTTAAATTTAAGCCTCAACGGCTAACAAAAAAAAAACGTGAGTAAGCATTGTGACCTACATAAAAATCATATCACTTCTAGATTAGCTTAAATTAAAATAGTTAAAACATCAAGTTTCATCTCATTGATTAGAATGGATCCACAATGATAAAAAATTGGCAAAGATCTCACCGACTCGATGACACAAATATAGATGACGGATGCTGAGCGTCGCGTTCTGAAGGCTGGCTATCTCAGACTCCCGGTGACACAAATCTAGATGATGGTTGCTGAGCGTCGCGTTCTGACGGCTGGCTATCTCAGACTCCCGGTGACACAATCTAGATGACGGATGCTGAGCGTCGCGTTCTGAAGGCTGGCTATCTCAGACTCCCGGTGATACAAAAGATGTCGGTTGCTGAGCGTCGCGTTCTGAAGGAGGGCTATCACAGACTAGATGACGGTTGCTTATGACGATGGAAACTGCATAACGCAGTCATGTTTTAGTAGGCCTGGACGCCGGGGACCAAAACCTACTGTCCTGAGAGTTCGAATTTACATGGGGAATATTTTGCATGTCACGCTTCTTCTTAAAACACTCGCGGGAGGAGTGGCCAAGTCTGTGGCAATAAAAACAAGTAATATTTCTTTGGGAGGCTCTCCTGTCGTTAACCGGGGCTCTAACATTTGACATACTGTCAACCCTGACAGTCAAAACTTCTAATTTTTCTGTTAACGACATTAAAGACTTGGTGAAAGTCTCTGTCGTGTCCTTAATGAGTTTAGTTAGGTCCCCTAGATTCTGCCTTTCCACGGAAGCTGAATTGGCTGACTGGGCTTCCATAAAAGGATTGAAAGTACCAGGTCCAACCATTGCATTGACATGGGGGGCAGTAACATTTAACGCTTGTTCTACTCTAGAAGCTAACAAGGTGGCTTCTTCTAAGGTTTGTGGGTTGGTAATTATGATTTGGTGTTTTATTTGGGGCCTAAGGCCTGTTACAAATTGAGACAAAAGAAGCGACTTTTTAAAATCCTGAGTAACCTGACCAGAAGTGATGACTCCGGTCAGGGCACTCGACACCACGCCTTGCAGCCGGATAGCGAAATCTGCTACAGTTTCATTTGGGATTTGAATGCAATAATTTATAGCAGTCATGGCCTCAGCCAAAGACCTGCTCTGCGTGAATTGCTTAACGAAGTGGCTCTTTAACTCCTCTAAAGTAGTTATGTTAAGTTCCTTGAGGGACGACTCATAAAAGGTTTTAGCAGGCCCCGCTAATTTGAGTAACACAATAGCGACCTTTTGGTTCTCTGACCAATTAGCTAACGAGGCCACCTGGCCAAAATATTGAAAAAAATCTACCGCGTTACTTCCAACCAATGTGGGTACGGTAGAAAAAAATTGCAGATTGGGGACAGGTGAAGGACCTGACACAGCCTGGGATTCTTTGTCTTGAGACCCGGGGAAAGACATGATTAAAACAAAATTTGGTCACCCCTAGCACACATAAAACCAATTACCATGAGAAGTAAAAATAAACAAAAACATGTATATATAAGTTGCCAATATTTGCTTAATTTCTCACACATAAACATGACTGTTACCGCAAGGCACCATTTGTAGTAACCAAATTACCCCCTATTAAGTTTAAGGTAATGATTACACAAGTTATGAAGTTACATAATGAGCACTTAAAAAAAACAACTAGTGTGATTAAAGTAGATCGCGTTGTGGTCCAAAGGACAACCCAAGTTCAGTCATGTTCTGATACGTGTGAGGGAGAAACAAATAATTGACAGACACAAATGACAGGTAAAAAAATAATACATTTATTCATTATTAGGAGTATGAGAAGTTATTTTAAACAAAACGATCACAACATTTTAAGTATCCCCCAAACATTATATATATATGTAACTTTTAAATTTAAGCCTCAACGGCTAACAAAAAAAAAACGTGAGTAAGCATTGTGACCTACATAAAAATCATATCACTTCTAGATTAGCTTAAATTAAAATAGTTAAAACATCAAGTTTCATCTCATTGATTAGAATGGATCCACAATGATAAAAAATTGGCAAAGATCTCACCGACTCGATGACACAAATATAGATGACGGATGCTGAGCGTCGCGTTCTGAAGGCTGGCTATCTCAGACTCCCGGTGACACAAATCTAGATGATGGTTGCTGAGCGTCGCGTTCTGACGGCTGGCTATCTCAGACTCCCGGTGACACAATCTAGATGACGGATGCTGAGCGTCGCGTTCTGAAGGCTGGCTATCTCAGACTCCCGGTGATACAAAAGATGTCGGTTGCTGAGCGTCGCGTTCTGAAGGAGGGCTATCACAGACTAGATGACGGTTGCTTATGACGATGGAAACTGCATAACGCAGTCATGTTTTAGTAGGCCTGGACGCCGGGGACCAAAACCCCTTCTTAACAGATCAAATCTTCCTCCAACGGCCCTCGGTCACTCCTCTCTCGTAAAAACCCCACGCACCCCCCTATAAGGGTGGGAAGTTTCACTCCAAAAAAACTCCGCGTACCCTCAACAACAGCGCCTTTCCGTAAAAAGTTCCTTCCAAAATGGCGGGAAAAACACCCACGCCCGCGCAGTGATACAGGATGACCCAGGAACAGGTGTCCAGCGAACACCCCCTTCTTCGCTGACCCCGGCCGGGTCAGGGAGCTGGGCTAAAAATAGATCGCAAAAACGAACAGAATTGCTTAAAAAGTAGCCAAAATTGGGGAGATTCGTGATTGAAGCTGAGTCGGTGAGAAATTTACCAGAAATTGCCGACAATACATTAAAACGGCAAATTACTGCTGGATTTTACCACGTTAATGATTACAAAGTAAAAACATAGGATATTCTAATATTACAATAGGCCGTTATACAAATTTAAAACAAAATAGTGAATTAAATAATAGATAAAATACACTTATTCACTTAAAGAAAACATGGATTTTGAACATCATACCCGTGACGAAGGATACCGCAGCGAGAGAAAAAAAAAACACAGCACCCCAAAAGCTTATTAGTACAAGGCGCTTATGACACACAAATGAACTTCTTAATCATTAACGAATTAAAATTACATAATTGAGAGAAATTTAATTAAAATTCAGGCTGACCCGAAATTAAAGTCTAATACAGTTTGACAGAACACTAATGCTACGATGTTAAGAGATACAGGAAATTAACAATAGCAAGATAGTTAATAAAATTAGCTTCTATCTGCCATAATTAAATCTATTTAATTATTTTACACATTTAATGATAATAAGAACAAACAAAAAAAAAAGAAGAAGAAAAAGTTTAAAACAAGTTAGTACCAAATTCAGACTTATGGGTTTATAGTTATCACAGCCCAGGGTTTCCGAGCAAGTTAAATACTTAGATTAAGACTTAAGTTTGAAGTAAACCAAAGTTAATTTTTATTTTTTTTTTTTAAGAATATTCATCTCAACTTAATGTTGATGATGAGTAAGCAACCTCCAACTAATAAAAGAGATAAAACCAAAAGTTACTAGCCTTGATTTGTAATTAATTAGCTAATTAATAAAGAGCACCACCACAAATATCCTCCGTCCCATTGAAAAAAATTTTTATGCAATAAAAATTTTTACACAGATGTTGAAACCAACAAAAGTGACAAACCATCTTAAAACAAAACACACTATTTCAGAATATAAATGGTATGTGATAAAACAAAATCTTAACAACTGGTCAAATACTTAAGGTGCAGGTAAAAGTTTCACAATATAACCAATGTATAAAAGACAAGACATCATAACAATGATTCTACTCCTCCGAGTCTCAAGCAGGGAAAAAAAGATCCCCAGGACACCCACACAAGGACCCCTCCAAAAAACACAATCTCCAATTTGAGATTAAAAGTTGAATAATAAAAGGTTGATTAATAAAAGGTTCAAGGTATGTTCAACGACAAAATATACACACAAAAAGGGGAAAATTAAAATAGCTTATCAGGGAAACCTGTCACACTACACCTAACACAAAAAAATTCCTTATATCCACCTAACAATGAACGGTAAAAAAAAATCTAACTACACAGATTCATCAACCCAAAATTGTACGAGACAAAAGCCCAAATAAGGAGTCTTCACAACCCATGCCTGGATTTCCACCAGATGACACACAAGTAAAAAAGTAAAATAATAAAATAGAAGAATACCTACGATCCTGCCTCACAGTCAGTAAACACAAATAGAAACAAATTCATGAGGTAAGCCACACAAAAAAAATTCACAATCCTCACAAGGTAACACAAGCCCTCAATATTATCAAGACAACCAATTTTTGACCCAAGCTGAGCATCTGTAAATAGTAAAAGCAGAATATGTTTACATCTCATAGAATGACAAGATTTGACCAATAATGTTTAGGGTGATATTATATCAACCACACAATAACTGTTTCAAGTTAAACAGTGTAAAATATTTTAAATTATGATTAAAATATAACAACATTGCACATTAAAATTTGGGATATATAAGGGAATACGAATAAAAATGAGTAGAATATCATAGATAATAACACATAACATAAAAATAGACATATGTATAATAATAAAAATCGCAATCATGCGCTGAAAGGAATAGAATATATAAAAAATAAAATATATACACAGTGAGGACTTAATCGGTGGGGGGTATGCATACCATGACATAATTAAGGAAGAGTAGTTCACCTTAAGATTTATGCCAGCATAGGGATAAGTAATTGAAAACAAAAATGCATTATAAGGACATTTAGGCTGGGATTACTACCAAGAACTCAAGGCGAACTGTCAAATTGAAAGTAGGGAATCTCACCCTCTGAATACCCTGACCAGAAATACTTGCAAACAAAACATCTGTCCAACAAATACTCATGAGCAAAAGAATACAGAGATGTGAGAGAGCACCTAAGGACAAGAATGAGCTGCAGACACAAACCGTCACCGATCAATAACTGACTAGTTCCACAACTGAGGCACATGGCCAAATGCTTACAAAATTTTTGACAAAATAAGTAAGGGAGTCACTATGCTAGCATTAGGGAAATCAACACTCTTCGGAGACACAATTCGGTGTAGAAAAAAAAAAACAGAGGGAAAAGCCTCTGGAGTTTAATAACAACAAGCAATAAAAAAAATTTTTTTTTTTTTTTTTTTTGATACACAAAATTTTAAATTTAAATAAAATTTGATTAAGCTGAGCAAACCCACAGCCCAATGATAAAATACAGAAGAACATGACAACACTCGACAAACTAAATAATACCTAATAACACATGAATACCCTTAGGTATTAAAATTGCAACAGCACATGAAATAAAATAACACTTGAATTCTTTGGTCACGGGTTATACGATATATATACTCCAGAGATGTAAACCTAAGATGCCCAATGATACCCACAGGCAACAAAATGCCCCAAAATAAAAGAAAATAATGACTGTGAGATAGGTATGAGGCCAAAAAAAATGTGAGCAAAACAAAGGTAAATAAATGAATGATCCCCTACATGCACTAGAGCCTAGGGTTTAGTGCTCTTAACCACAAAACCATATTGATCTCTGGGCCTTAAAAAATACCCATGAGTAGTACTGGACAAGGGAATGAGCTGAGTACCTGAAGTACTGGGAGTTACATTACAACTATCCATATAATCATCAGACATATTATCCAAGAAGGAAAGCGGTGATACAGAGGTATCCCTAAAAACATCATTCTGGACATCTGATGGCCCTGGAGAATTAGTAGCAACAGCAGTATCTGGTTGAACTGGCGTAAGCACAGGGGGGAGGGTGAAATTACAATCATCAGAAAACCAAGATAAATCCATAGGTAAGCCAAAGGGTTTGAAATTTACTTCAGTGGACTCTGAGTTTAAATTAACAAGATTAGGAGAAGGATCTTGTAGAGAAATATTAACAGGAATGGATGGCTGATTTTCAACATTTGGAAAAAGCTCCCTGTCGACAACTTTAATTAAGCGGTTGATGTGGACTTTTTGTACATTACTGGGTTTAGCAATTTCTGAGATTACAAATAGGACGGGGGAGGACTTTTTTAACACACGAAAAGGACCCTTGTTAAGTTTACACAGCTTTTTGCTAAGATGAGGTTTAATAGCAGGGACATGGAGAAAAACAGTGTCACCTACTTGAATTGTTTTAGAAAATGGCTTGGAAAGTGACTGTTGAGTCTGGTTTTTAGCAGCCTTCGTTAAATTTTGGCTAACAACTTCAAATGACTTTTGGAGTCTTACAGTTACATCATGAGCAAGAGTACGGGTATCAGAGTAAGAGCGAAATTTACTATTAAAAATCAAATCATAGGGTAAGCTTAAATCCCTACCATAGGTTAAGTAAGCAGGGGTTTCCTGAATGGTTCTGTGGAAAGCAGTACGATGAGCCAAAAGTGCAAAGGGTATGTGTTCACACCAATCAACCTGATTTTCTGCTACCAAGTGGCTAAGCGAGTCAATTAAAGTCTTGTTCAGTCGTTCACATATCCCGTTCCCCATCGGATGATAACTAACCGTGTTACGTTTAGATATTCCCAATACGTCATAAACCTGATTCATCGCTTCAGATAAGAAATTTGAGCCTTTATCAGAGTACAACATTTCCATGAGACCATGGCGGGAAATAAAGTCCACCAAAACAGAAGCAATAGTGTTACTTTGTATGTTAGGGACAGGGTAAGCCTCAGGGTATCGAGTGAAATAATCAGTAATTACAATAATGAACTTATTTCCTTTATTGGAAGTAATTAAGGGACCCACGGCATCAAAAGAGCATTTTTGAAAAGGCCTGGATGGAACAGGAATTTGTTGAAGAGGAGCCATCTGATTCTTACATAAACCTCTACGTGCAATACATGAATGACATGACTTAACATAATTTTTGACAATACGATACAGACCAACCCAATAAAAATTTTCTTTAACCCTGTGCAATGTTCGAGAAAGGCCAGGATGGGCAACCGTGTGGTTGTCATGACATAATTTTAAAACTTCAGATATTAAGGAATGAGGAACAACTAGCTTAGGACTATCATTATGAAGAGATTGAATACGTGTTTTACACACAAGTAGACCATTAAACATAAAATATATAGGAGAAGTGGGTGGGAATTTAGAATTAGAGTTTAGCATATTAACAATTTTCTTACAGTGATGGTCTGACTTCTGTTGAAGAATTAAATCATCAGTTGAATACGAATTTAAATTAAATGTTAAGGGTTGCACTTCAAGAGTGTTGACATTTCTGGACAAGTAGTCTGCGACCAAGTTTTGCTTACCAGGCTTATGTACAATAGTATATGAATATTGTTGCAGGGCAATAATCCAACGAGCTATTCTGGAAGTAGGGTCTTTTAATTTGAACAATTGGGAAAGGGATCTCTGATCACAGAATAAAATGAAGTGTTGACCATATAAATATTGCTTGAAATGATTAATGGCAAAAACAATGGCAAGGGCCTCCTTCTCGACAGTGGAATAATTACACTCAGCAGGATTTAATTTTCGGGAAGCATAAGAAACAGGCTGGGAAACACCAGAAGGTCCCTCTTGCATTAAAACTGCACCCAAGGCATAATTACTAGCATCAGTATTTAAGGTGAAGGGCTTATTAAAATCGGGTAAAAGTAAAAATGGCTCCTTAATGATGTAATCCTTAAGAGTTTCAAAAGCTTCCTGATGTTCAGATTGCCAATTAAATTTTACTTTATCCTTAGTTAAATTAGTGAGGGGTAGGGCAGTCTTAGAATAATTTGGAATAAATTTTCTATAAAACCCTGTTAATCCTAGAAAGGACCTGATTCCCTTTTTTGAATTTGGGGGAGCGGCATCTTTAATAGCACTGATATTTTTAGGGTCTGGTAGGACTCTACCTTCCGTTATCCTATGACCTAAGAAAGTAATCTCCTTACTAATTAATTTACACTTCTTTGGCTTAAGCTTGAGGTTAGCCTCCTGTAGTCTCTTAAAGACAATTTCTAACCTCTCGAGATGTTCTTCGAAGGTGGATGAGGCTACAATGATGTCATCAATGTACACAAAAATTGATAAGTCTGATAAACCCGCCAAAACAAGTGACATCAGCCTCTGAAAGGAACTACTGGCATTACGGAGACCAAAAGGAAGACGGTTAAACTGATAGAGATTATCTTCAGTGGCAATAGCTGTGAGATGAGCATCATCAGGATGCATCAACATCTGGTGAAAACCTGAGGTCAGGTCAAGAGTTGAAAAAATTTTAGCCTCACCAAGTTTGTCTATCATTTCACTCATCTGAGGTAAAGGGAAGTTATCGGGGATTGTTTTTGCATTAATCTTCCTTAAATCTGCTACCAAGCGGAACGACGAATCTGCCTTCTTCACCAACAGGACAGGAGCAGCATAACTAGAAGTCGAGGGAACAATTATACCCGCCTCTAGGAGTGTATTAATCTGGGACCTCATTTCCGACTTTAAACTAAACGGTACTCTATAGGGCTTTGAACGAACAGGGATATAATCAGTTAAATTAATGCGATGCTTAATAATGTCACACGAGCCAAGATCTTTAAGAGATTTAGCAAAAACAGTCTGATATTTCTTAATTAATTTAGCAGTTAATTCTCTCTCATTACTCTCTAAGTGTGACAAATCAAGTTCTCCTCCAAATGAATCGAAGTCAACTATCTCATCCTCAAAGCTAAGGGTATTGACCGAGCACTCATTAGAATCAAGTTGCATAGGTGAGACAATAGCTAATTTTATCTTTTTGTTTAAGGTAATATTTTTATTAGACACATTAATAATTTGGACTAAACAAGATAAATCATCACTCACAACGGAAGCTGATCTTGCAACAACAAAGGTATCAAAATTCAACTTACTATTTGGTTCAACCAGAACAAGGTCACCAGGTTTAAATTTAGAAGAATCAGGCAGTTTAATACTCACTCTGGTCTCAGAGTTAGATTGTAGCTTTAATTTTGTAGGTAGAAAGCCAAAAATAGAACTACACTCATGGGAAATTGAACTATCCGAAGTATTTAAGTTAATGTTTACATCAGTATTATTTGAATTTAGATTATTATTAGAGTTTAGAGGCAACAAATTTGGATTCCAAGATATGGAGATATCTGGATTAGACAACACAGAATCACCACAGTGTATTTTAAAGTTAAACAGTTGAAGGAAGTCCAATCCTAAAATTAAATCAAAGTTTTGAGACAGTGGGAATTCCGAAATTAAAAAGTTAGAAGTGAATTCATGATTTGCTATGTTTAGGTGACATGTCACAACTTCTGTGACCCTAATATCAACGCCAGTAATGGCCTTCAATACAACATGAGGAGAAGGTTTAACATGACAAACAGAATAATTTACAAAATTTTTAGAGATTACACTTATCGAAGCTCCAGAATCAACTAAACCACGAAGCTGCCTGCCCTCAACAAACACAGGAATGATGGGCAAGTTAAACATATATTGAGGTACAAACACAGGATCCGGCATGGGCTGTGAGGAAACTAGTGGATCACAAACACTGTCTCCACCCTCTAAGGGTTTAAAGACCCCTGATTACCTGCGCCATTACTGTCCTGAGAGTTCGAATTTACATGGGGAATATTTTGCATGTCACGCTTCTTCTTAAAACACTCGCGGGAGGAGTGGCCAAGTCTGTGGCAATAAAAACAAGTAATATTTCTTTGGGAGGCTCTCCTGTCGTTAACCGGGGCTCTAACATTTGACATACTGTCAACCCTGACAGTCAAAACTTCTAATTTTTCTGTTAACGACATTAAAGACTTGGTGAAAGTCTCTGTCGTGTCCTTAATGAGTTTAGTTAGGTCCCCTAGATTCTGCCTTTCCACGGAAGCTGAATTGGCTGACTGGGCTTCCATAAAAGGATTGAAAGTACCAGGTCCAACCATTGCATTGACATGGGGGGCAGTAACATTTAACGCTTGTTCTACTCTAGAAGCTAACAAGGTGGCTTCTTCTAAGGTTTGTGGGTTGGTAATTATGATTTGGTGTTTTATTTGGGGCCTAAGGCCTGTTACAAATTGAGACAAAAGAAGCGACTTTTTAAAATCCTGAGTAACCTGACCAGAAGTGATGACTCCGGTCAGGGCACTCGACACCACGCCTTGCAGCCGGATAGCGAAATCTGCTACAGTTTCATTTGGGATTTGAATGCAATAATTTATAGCAGTCATGGCCTCAGCCAAAGACCTGCTCTGCGTGAATTGCTTAACGAAGTGGCTCTTTAACTCCTCTAAAGTAGTTATGTTAAGTTCCTTGAGGGACGACTCATAAAAGGTTTTAGCAGGCCCCGCTAATTTGAGTAACACAATAGCGACCTTTTGGTTCTCTGACCAATTAGCTAACGAGGCCACCTGGCCAAAATATTGAAAAAAATCTACCGCGTTACTTCCAACCAATGTGGGTACGGTAGAAAAAAATTGCAGATTGGGGACAGGTGAAGGACCTGACACAGCCTGGGATTCTTTGTCTTGAGACCCGGGGAAAGACATGATTAAAACAAAATTTGGTCACCCCTAGCACACATAAAACCAATTACCATGAGAAGTAAAAATAAACAAAAACATGTATATATAAGTTGCCAATATTTGCTTAATTTCTCACACATAAACATGACTGTTACCGCAAGGCACCATTTGTAGTAACCAAATTACCCCCTATTAAGTTTAAGGTAATGATTACACAAGTTATGAAGTTACATAATGAGCACTTAAAAAAAACAACTAGTGTGATTAAAGTAGATCGCGTTGTGGTCCAAAGGACAACCCAAGTTCAGTCATGTTCTGATACGTGTGAGGGAGAAACAAATAATTGACAGACACAAATGACAGGTAAAAAAATAATACATTTATTCATTATTAGGAGTATGAGAAGTTATTTTAAACAAAACGATCACAACATTTTAAGTATCCCCCAAACATTATATATATATGTAACTTTTAAATTTAAGCCTCAACGGCTAACAAAAAAAAAACGTGAGTAAGCATTGTGACCTACATAAAAATCATATCACTTCTAGATTAGCTTAAATTAAAATAGTTAAAACATCAAGTTTCATCTCATTGATTAGAATGGATCCACAATGATAAAAAATTGGCAAAGATCTCACCGACTCGATGACACAAATATAGATGACGGATGCTGAGCGTCGCGTTCTGAAGGCTGGCTATCTCAGACTCCCGGTGACACAAATCTAGATGATGGTTGCTGAGCGTCGCGTTCTGACGGCTGGCTATCTCAGACTCCCGGTGACACAATCTAGATGACGGATGCTGAGCGTCGCGTTCTGAAGGCTGGCTATCTCAGACTCCCGGTGATACAAAAGATGTCGGTTGCTGAGCGTCGCGTTCTGAAGGAGGGCTATCACAGACTAGATGACGGTTGCTTATGACGATGGAAACTGCATAACGCAGTCATGTTTTAGTAGGCCTGGACGCCGGGGACCAAAACCCCTTCTTAACAGATCAAATCTTCCTCCAACGGCCCTCGGTCACTCCTCTCTCGTAAAAACCCCACGCACCCCCCTATAAGGGTGGGAAGTTTCACTCCAAAAAAACTCCGCGTACCCTCAACAACAGCGCCTTTCCGTAAAAAGTTCCTTCCAAAATGGCGGGAAAAACACCCACGCCCGCGCAGTGATACAGGATGACCCAGGAACAGGTGTCCAGCGAACACCCCCTTCTTCGCTGACCCCGGCCGGGTCAGGGAGCTGGGCTAAAAATAGATCGCAAAAACGAACAGAATTGCTTAAAAAGTAGCCAAAATTGGGGAGATTCGTGATTGAAGCTGAGTCGGTGAGAAATTTACCAGAAATTGCCGACAATACATTAAAACGGCAAATTACTGCTGGATTTTACCACGTTAATGATTACAAAGTAAAAACATAGGATATTCTAATATTACAATAGGCCGTTATACAAATTTAAAACAAAATAGTGAATTAAATAATAGATAAAATACACTTATTCACTTAAAGAAAACATGGATTTTGAACATCATACCCGTGACGAAGGATACCGCAGCGAGAGAAAAAAAAAACACAGCACCCCAAAAGCTTATTAGTACAAGGCGCTTATGACACACAAATGAACTTCTTAATCATTAACGAATTAAAATTACATAATTGAGAGAAATTTAATTAAAATTCAGGCTGACCCGAAATTAAAGTCTAATACAGTTTGACAGAACACTAATGCTAAGATGTTAAGAGATACAGGAAATTAACAATAGCAAGATAGTTAATAAAATTAGCTTCTATCTGCCATAATTAAATCTATTTAATTATTTTACACATTTAATGATAATAAGAACAAACAAAAAAAAAAAGAAGAAGAAAAAGTTTAAAACAAGTTAGTACCAAATTCAGACTTATGGGTTTATAGTTATCACAGCCCAGGGTTTCCGAGCAAGTTAAATACTTAGATTAAGACTTAAGTTTGAAGTAAACCAAAGTTAATTTTTATTTTTTTTTTTAAGAATATTCATCTCAACTTAATGTTGATGATGAGTAAGCAACCTCCAACTAATAAAAGAGATAAAACCAAAAGTTACTAGCCTTGATTTGTAATTAATTAGCTAATTAATAAAGAGCACCACCACAATATATATATATATATATATATGTGTGTGTGTGTGTGTGTGATAAATAAAATTTGTTACAATTTAGAAACATGCAATTCACGTATCAATATTGAGTTATGTGTTTTTGCATGATAATTCTAAATACAACTGTATATAAATTATACTTGTATATAATTTATGTGGGCTGGAGCTCTATTTGTCTGATGCAAACTGACGTTTCTGTGATATTGTTATGAACATCCTGGTTGAAAAAAAACCCTCCTGATTTCGCGGATTAAAATTCAATTAGTTGAAAAAGTATAACAGACGTTATATAACTAGCACAGACTTTAGGATAAATTAAAACTGGTACTGAAATATATTGAAAAATAAAACACGCAAAAAATAAGTCGTTTCAGCATATTAAGCAGTTGTTGAATTCCTTTAATGAACCTGTGTAGAAAAGAGATTGCGAAAACAAAATTTTTAATTATGGTGCTTTTATTTTTTTATTTTTTACTTTTTCATCTTGCGCCGTATTCAGCAACATGGTTATTACTTATGAAATATCTCTTAACAATCCTTGGGTTCTTGCTTAATATACTGATATTGTAACTTTTGAAAACATGGGCATGGCTAAACAAATATAGCAGAGACATTTTTTATCCAAACATTTTTTTTATTGCGTTTAGAAAGCAATGAACAAAAAATTATATTATTTGAAAAAAGTCTACGAGATATTTAATTTTATGACAGCGTTATTACTGTATCAAAATTATAAATGTTAATTAGCGTAAAATTTCAATTACCACAGAGAAAATTTAGAAATTACGAAAATTTAACTATGAGTCTGGATGAAATTTAAAATAGTAAAAAGCTCTGAAAATGGCAGCAATAGTTTGGAAAATAAAATTTTTCCTAAAGAATTTCTCAAAACACGTTTTCAAGAAATTCCCTGAAGAGAAATTTTCCGTTAGTTGGTAAATCAGTTATAGAATATTTGACAGAATAAATATGCCCCTATATAATAACTCAGCACTCGCTAAAATTTCTAAGAGTTTAAAACAGGACATGGCCATATAATTCCAGATTTTAAAATACAAATATTATGAGCATACTTTAGTTAGGTCAATAAATATTAAATACCACAATATATGAAAAATTTGTTAGAATGACCGTATGGTATGCCAGTAGAGTGAATAAGGGAATTACAACCTTATTTGCAAAATATGGTAAAAAAATTGTATATGTAACTTAACCCTCTAAGTCCTGCTATGTAGTCTCATAGTGGAAAGGGGATGGCACTTGACGGAATAGGAGAATTAAGTCCGGAATTTAATTCTTTGTAGGGCCACACTAGGCATGAAGACCATTCTGTTATGTCCAGCTAATGCTAGCAGGCACTTAGAGCTAAGTTGCTCTTCTACATTCGGATGCTCCTGGTCCTTAACTAACAGAAGCAGTAACCCTTACCCTACTTGACAAGAATTTGCACCGATCCTCGCCTATTAATGGACCTACTGATGATTGATGGACACATGAACATGGTCTAGCGCTAATAGACCAGGAGGGATTAGAAACAACATATCTATATATTTAAGTTTCTAAGCCTATTCTTTGGGCACTCCGTGAGAGAAAACTACTGCATCAATTTACTTTGACTTTAGATACTTACTAAGCCCATTCTTTGGGCAGTGCGTGAGAGAAAACTACTGCATCAATTTATTTTGGCTTTAGATACTTTGGCTTTAGATACTTACTAAGCACGAGGCCACATAAACACGTTTTTATTTATTCCGATGAATCTCTCTATTTGTCAATGATGTGTTGAGTATAATTTGTGCATTAGTACATTTATTTATTATCTAGCCTTCATGTTTTGACATCTACAAACTAGTATTACTTGAATTTCTTTAAAAACTTTATACATTTGTAATGTCTTTAACCTTGTCATTTAAATTTTGATGCCAAAAATATTTATAAAACTATGATGTTTTCAAAACATTTTTATAAAAAAAACTATTTTGGAATATTTAACTTTGATGTTTTGCATTTTAAATATTACACTGTTGTAATCCAGTTTGATTTTATCGATTCCATTTATTTGATTCTTTTCTTCTTAGAAAAAACTGTATTATTTTGCAAAATAAAAAACAAACAAACAAGAAGTTCGGCACTGTAAATTCTAAAAATAAATCGGATAAGTTTATAAATGATCACAATAAAATTTATTATTAATTTTATTAACAACTAATGTATAACCTTACGTATACATTAAAATAAGCTTTCCAGTAGTGTTTATTTTCTAATTATTTGAATATATTTAACCTTCAAAAGGAATACATATTACATTGATATCGTCTAAGAGATTATCCATATCCAATGTTTCGAGTTTATTTCTTACTTTTACATTAAAAGAAAATTCTTCGTTCATTTCTCAACGTTCGATGTAACAATATTGTGTTAACGTTTCACAAATTTTACGCGTTAGTAAATTATTATAATTAAAGCTATTTATTGAATAACGAGGTAAGATTTAACGAAGGGAAAACTATAATTGTACATTCTAGAACGAGATTTAATTCATAATTTCGAAATTAAGGTTTAATTAGTTCAGGAGTATCAAAATTTCTTGACTTTTAGTTTTAATTTAGCATTTGTTTACCTTCTGTGGTGAAAATTTGTATCTCTCCATTTCTACAATATAACATGCTACATTTTTTGTTTTAGACCAACAGTTTGTGTGATAGTTAACTTTTTAACTAAGCAATGATTAGACATTTAGAAAATTTACTGAATGTTAAAATCACTGAATAGAAAATAAATATAAAATTTCGAAGGAAGTTGTGTTATAAGGTAAATTGTATTTTATTGAAAACTCGTAATAAATTGACACAAAAGTGCTTTAACTATAAAGTAAACGTTTCTGAATTTAAGGATTAATGGAGCAGAATCCGAGACTGTGTTAAGAAACAATGCCTTAAAGGTAGAAAAATATATTTTAATACTTAAAGTATATTAATAGAAGAATATTTGTCCTTGCAAATAAATTGATTTGATTTTTTGGGGTGATTTTTCGCATTTTCTTTAATAGACGTTAAGGAAGTTGATAATGTTATTTGCTATATTTAGCTTGCAATTTCGTCATTCTCGACCGAGCAAGAGGTAATTATTATTAACAGGGCAGAAGAGGAACAAATTTCTTATTTGTTTATCTGTGGTTGAATTTCTACTAAATATTTTTGAAAATCCTATCAGTTATTTTCACGTGCACTAGTCTATCTCTCAGGTCGGTGAAAACCATTTTTGAGTGATTTTGTTTGCTGAAGCAGTTCTACGGTCATATTTAGTTACATGAGAGAAAACCTGATTAATACATTCCGTCTAAAAAAATTCGGTCATTTTATGGATAAGATTTAATTACCTTTGAATTAACATTCACACTTTCTTTTTTCCTACAGAAATTACATGGAAATGTCTCACTCTGTCATGTTCAATTCCATAATAACATTAACATAAAAAATAATAGCATTCAATATATCACCTATATTGCATTTTATCAATATTTGAAATCATATGTTTCAAATGTATGCAATAAACAAGTACGCAATAAAATATAAAACTATCCTTAAGTAAAATTTCTAGAATTTCCTCTTTAAAAGTAACCATTGTATTGACAGATAATTTCGTCCTTTTCTACTGATTCACTTGTTTAAGCAAAATATTATAAATATTTTTACTACTAAATGTAAAATATTCATAATCTTGCTAAAATTTTACATTGAGGGACTTAAAGAAAAAAACAAAAGCAAAGTTCTGAAACATACCGAACTATTTTATTTATATAAAACTAATATAAAATTAAAGTTACCAAATAAAGAAACGAATACAGAATATAAATGAATCTAACAGATAGAAATAAAAAAAAAATAAAATTCAAAGAGATAAAAAAAAATGAAATATATAAAACTAGCAAAATTAAGATAAGGTGCAACGGTGTTGAGTAAGACAAATTTCCAAATCTGCAGAAAGAACGGAACTGATTAAACCTTGTAAATTGAATCAAAATCCATTAGTTAGTGAAAACCGTTATAGGATATGAATGCATTTCTACTATAAAGCAAAAGTTTTTATGCATTTAAAAGACAATAATTGAAAGTTAAGCACTTAAAACTACCCAATGGAACATTTGAAAGCGATGACAAAGTGTAGAGCTTTGCTCGAAATGAGCCTAGAAGCTCTTGCTCCATAATAGGAAATGACGCGCTTCAAGACGAATAAAACTACACTTTTTGAAATATCCTCTTATTTACGTCCAAATATTTTGCCTCCTGATTTTCTTTTATTTCAAATACATCAAATTTTAAATTAAAGCTTTTGAGTAATAAAAGCAAAAATATAAAAAAATTAAAAGCATAAAATAAAAACGCAGAAATAATAAACAATATTTTATATAAATATTGAACATGGAATCATGGATTATGTTAAACTTTCCACCTCACGTAAGAAAAACTATCATGTTTATTTTTCCAAACGTAAAGAGTGCGGTGAATGTAAAGAATTTCCGAACCCCCGACAAATGTTTCGATTCTTCTTTTCAGGCGGTTTCATGAATATTTCATGCACTAAGAAAATAACGGTGTGAATCTGCTCACTGATAAAATCAATACGAAATGATTTCAAAATAATCCTTCAAATAGAAAGTGATTTTATATTCAGTATTGATGAGAAACTATATGAGGATCAAAAGTAAGTAAATTCTTATTTTATAAAGATATTTAGAAAGATAAAACCATTTATGTACACTGGGATCACTTTGGCAATAATTCCAAAAACGCTGAAGAGTTGTTGAAAAGAAATTACATTCATTGATTGATGAAATTTTGGCTTCATTACATTGAAATATTAAAGCTGTATCAAATTATTACAAGGAAAAACAATAAACCCTAAAAGCGACACCCCTAAATCCTCACAAAGGGCCGGTGTTTATAGCAAAAACATACATCTCCATACAGGTAGTCATGGGCTTAGATTTCTCCGCTGTTATGAGATTCTCTAAAGACATAACCAGTGAGTGTTCTGAAGGGAGATAAACTCCTATTTCGGAATTTCTGTAAATTTTCACTGGCGACCGACAAAGCGCATCGAAGCAGCTTCACTTCGGTAAAATCCATTGTCTATCACGAATTGTGGTATGAAATTTACAGCGCTTGAAGATCACAATATGCTTAAAGCCTACCAAAGGGACGATTCTTAAAGTAGAAATATACATCGTCTTCTTACAGGTACATGTACGTTGGATGGATATATATATATATATATATATATATATATATATATATATATATATATATATATATATATATATATATATATATATATATATATATATATATAAACAGTTCCGTAACTGACTCATTCACTGACTGACTGACATAGAACGCACAGACCAAACCGCTGGACCTAAAGGGCTGAATTTTTTTATGGGGAATCTTCTTATAGTGTAGAGGTGCACTATGAAAGATTTTTGAAAAATTCTTCTTAGATGTTTTTAAATTAAATTTTTAAGCTGTTTTAGTAACTTTTATTAAATCGGCATTTAAAATAGTACATTGTGCGTTATAAAATTTATACCACGAGAAAGATCATAAAAATACCTTTAAAATGAGATCTTTTTCGAATCTTTACCTCTATTTTCTGATTTTTGATGAATTTTTAAAGATTAATTTTTAGAATTTAATTTATTAAATCCTGATCACGTGATTTCTTTTTCTGGTACTTTAAATAAATTTATCGTCACGTCATAACAACGAAATAGTAAAAAAAAATATTTTTCTTTTCTTGCTAATGTGGCAGACGATTGGACATTATCTAAAGAAATATTAAATTCCAGTAAAAATATGTTCCTCAAACTGTATTATATTAACTGTACTATATTCTTTAGTATGTCCTATTATATTTCATTTGAATATTTCCTTTTACACTATTTTGTCTATAAAATATCCCTTACGATTTTTTTATAAATGTATTTTTTTCTGCCTCAATTGTATACATTGATCGTATTTATTATAAATAAATAAATATATATATATATATATTGGCATTAATTGCATACATTGATCGCTGTGTATAATTTAAATGTATTCCGTAGCGAAGTGCGGGTTTTCAGCTGGTATATATATATATATATATATATATACTAAACATACTAAACAAGATACAGACCAAAGGTGTACCACAAGGTGGAAATGCTTCAAGTATGCTAGCTAATTTATACTTACATTATTTTGAAATTAATAATATAGAAAATTGCAATTGCAATATATTTAGGTATATAGATGATAATAGTAATTAATGAAAGTAATAACCATGTCGACTTAAATTTTTACCCTCCTAATCTGGAACTAATTAAAAGTAGCCATGATGATATTAATGTAAACTTTTCAGATATTAACATTAAATTAAATTCTCACAGCAAATTTACTTTTGACTTATACGACAAAAGATGTGACTATAATTTTAATATTGTTAAATTTCAAAATTACCTAACCTGTTTACATAAATCTGTTTTTATTAACATTATTGTAAATCAGTTAGTTCGTATAAATAGTAGTATGTTCTAAAGACAATAGGAATAAGCATATTTTAGACTTGATAACTGTGCTATCACGTAATTATTACCCCAAAAGTCTATCCAAACACATAATTGGTTGTTTTAGTTTTAATGAATAATTTGTTCTGTTGAATTTAAAAAGTAAATCATAATAATAAGAAAAATTAGAAAAAATAACTACTAAAAATAAAAAATAAAAAATAAAATAAATATCATAAGTAAAAATAAAAATAAGATTAAAAATAACTCTTAGTAATAATAATAAAAAACTAAATTAATAAAGGATTAATAGTCCTAAAACACAGTATCCATAGTAAGTCAGTTTCCGAGTTTCCATAATCTCCATGGTTGCAAGTTTTGTGACGTCAGTCATGTTGCAGTTACTTGTTATTGACTTCCACTCTGTCTAGCGCCAGGCTTGGTGTTGTATGGTTAAGTAACTCTTTATTCAATTCTACTGGTTTTCATGGATTGTACGGTGTCTGAGTGTGTTTCTTGTATAGATCATACTTATCTGACACAATCCATTGGTTTTTAGACAGTATTGACACCGCTAAAGATGAGATATTGTCTAAAACTTCTTTCAATCTTACCTTTTCATGTTTTTGGATCCTGGCTGTAGTAGCTTTAGTGCTCATACTGTTTTTTCTTTCAACTATCTCTCTCTCTCTCTCTCTCTCTCTCTCTATATATATATATATATATATATATATATATATATATATATATACAGGTGGTTATCAAAATAATGGAAACAGAGAAATGACACAACATACTTTATTAGTATGGAGTAGGAATGTTTTTGGCATGTAATACGCCTAGGAACAGATTTGCACAAGACGTGAATAGTGTTTAAGGGAGTATTATACTAATCGTAATTGAGAAATCGTGAAAGTTAATGTAGATTTTGTGTTGGTGGATATCGATACTTGTATCTATTCTCTAAAACAAATCACAGTATTTCGATTATATTGAAGTCAGGGGACTGCGGGGGTTAGGAAACATGTTTGCCTCTATTTTCATGTTCCTCAAGCCACAATATGACTGGACTGGCTGTATGGACAGGAGCTTTATCATCCTGGCAAACACCCTCTCCAACGGAAAACAATCTTTGCATCATATGATGAACCTGGTTGGCAAAATATTCGACATAGTCCTTCCCAGTGTATCTCCATTTTAGGGTTACAATGCGACTTGCTGAAAACTATGAGATAGCAGCCCAAAACAGCATCAAATACGTCTCCATGATTAATAGTTCACACGAGAAAATCAGTATCATATATTTGTTTGGTTGTTTTCCAGTAGTGCGTACGTCCTAAGTGGGGAACAATAGGACCGATCATTTTTCTGACCACACGGCATTCTACACATATCACTTGACCAGGATTTGTGCTCGTGACACCATCGTGGACGAGGTTTTACATTCACATCTGTTACAAGTGGCTTGGGAATTGTTACTCATCCGTAAATGTTTTGTTTGTGAAGTTCCTTCCTACATATAATGGGTGATACTGGAGCCTGTAGATTCAGATCGAGTTTTATGGTCAATTTGGTTTCAGTTGTTTTATTTTTACAAGTAACAATCCGCTTGAATACTCGTCCGTCTCTTTCACTCAGCACTCCCTTTCTTCTAGTATTCTGTTTCGCAGACGATGTTTATCCGTGCATTCTGTATGTTGTCATGACATTCGATGCCGTAGTTCTAGAAACTCCCAAAACCCAGGTGGTTGCAGTAATAGATATTCCCATTTGACGCGCTCCAACAATTTACACACTCTGCAAGTTCTTCAAGGTTTAACATCTTACGTTATCCCCCAAAAACCACAATGCCCATACCTTCATTACTGCTACCTGACGGTAGAATAATATATAAACTATATTCTATAAAAATACCGCAAGCTATACTTGTATTTTAAGGAGTACGAAGCAGTTTCCTGAACACCAGTAATATTTATACATGTTTTCATTATTTTGGTAATCACCTGTATCTATCTATCTATATATATATATATATATATATATAACGGAATCTCGATCTATCGTTTTTCAAGGGACCGATTGATATGAACGATAAATGCGGGAAAACGATAGATGCGGAAACATAACAAAGCAATATGATCTTTGGGACTGGATAAAATGAACGACACATACGGAAAAACGATGGATCCGAAAACGATCGATCGAGGTTCCACTGTATATATAATATATATATATATATATATATATATATATATATATATATATATATATATATATATATATATATATATATATATATACGAATCATTATAGGTAAACGATTTCATTAATGCACACATCGTTCTAAGTTTAAAACACTATAGTAATGACAATAGTAAAGTACATTACTATAGTACACTAGTAAATAGACACTATAGTACACTAGTAAATACTACTAGTATATAGTACACTAGTAATATATACACTAGTAATATATACACTACTAATATATAGTACACTAGTAAATATACTATAGTACTATAGTACACTAGTAAATAGACAATAGTAAAGTACATTACTATAGTACACTATAGTAAAACACTATAGCTCCGAAATTTGAGACCTCCTGTGAAAACTCCTTTCTAATCTGATTTTTGAAAATTTCTAACTCAAGCTCACGATCTGTTTTTGTTTATACACTATTTTTATAAATTTACACTCATCAGTCTTCTCTTTCATTTCTTCGTCATCTTGATTCGACACCACCCAATATTTCTTCCTACTATCTCTGTGCAAATGACTTATTTTCAGCGGATAATAATTTTCAAGCAGCAAGTAATTTTGAGGCATTTTCTATTATTCTCTGACACCCTTATAAACATTATCCTACTGAACCATGAAGACTGTTTTGCAGGTATATTTGTGTTACCGGTGTTTATCATTCAGTATAGAAAGTAAGCGTTATTCTTGCCGTCTAAAAAATTCTGGGGTACGTTCTTCAGCATATGACTTCCAAATTACTCACATAAAATTTTTCATATATATTTCTACAGCACACGACACTACTTTCACGCAGACTTAGTTTAAGTTAAAAAATATTTTTCTCTTTGTGCAAAAATCTCGATTATGAACGCAACAGCGTAGAAGATTATTCTTCGTACATAGGATCTAACACACATTTTAATAGGTCGTTTTTTCCACCAGCGAAATTTTCTAACTGAAAAAGTCAAAAATGTTTTCTTTGAAACATAAAATATTCGAAATATAATTTACGTATTGTAAGAGAAAATCCGCCATCTAATATAAACACTGATATATCAAGTAAATGTACTTGAAAAACTGGATTTATACCTCTTCTTTTTTATTTAGTAATTTTTATAACAAGTCATTATTGAGATATTTTTGGCCTTATGTTTTTTTTTTCAGTTATAGAGTTTTGTATAGAGCATTTCCCAGAAAAGATACTGGGAGCTAATTTAAACAATTGAATTACTTTTCGGCTTCAGTATTCGTTGCACTTTATAAATCGCTCTCTCTCTGTTTATGAAGATTTGTTAGCAAATATAAACCATAGAATGCAAATACCTTGTTTTATCTTTGAATTTACTTCTGAAATAATTTCAAACTTAAATATTTCATGTGCCAGCAATATCGCGGTGATAACAGGCGAATGTCTAAAGACAAGTCCTCCGCATTGGTAAAAAAATGCGTTTTTGTTGTTTCTCAATCAGGAAGTATTTTGTGTATTACGAAAATCACCCATCCACACCGCGAAATTTGTTGGCTTATTATGGGCGTACCATATAGGTGGGACAAGATAGTTCCCTAATCTCTGCCTTTTCCTTAGACAAGCAGCAAATTGAATCCACAACATAGCGGCGAAGGCACGCAGAGAATACCCGTAGGCTAAACCACTGTGCCACTCGGCCGGAAATTCAAAGGCGTTGCTTTCAAATTAAACGGGATTTCATGAACAATTTCTAACGATATTTGAAGGATTTTATTATTGAAATACTTTTCTCTAGTCCTCAAATAGAATCCAGTTGTTCTATATGACAATATCACCTTTCATATATTTTTTACGTTCAATATACACGGTGCGGCAGAAAGAACGTTCTGATTTGGAACATCAATAACAGAAATACAAAGCAAGATAGAGAAATAAATCTTTTATATCTGAGAAAAATTTAAAAATGTATTTATTTATTTAGCATTAATATTTATTTATTTATTTATTAATTATTTATACCGTCGGAGAGTTCTTTCTGCCACACCCTGTATTATATTGCAAGAAAAATATTCATGCATGCACTGAAATTAACATTTAAAGTATTTAATGAAAACCGGTATTAATATATGATAAAGTTATATTTTACGATAGAAACTGCATTTTTAGTTATGATGGATAGAGTCAAATGCTTGAGTTTCCTAGAATATATTTTAGGTTAGTAGAGAAAAAGTATTAAAAGCAACGTTATCAGTTGAGAAAATATGGACTTTACTTCCAAACATCTTATCTCAATCTATAAATGCATAAACTAGTAAGCAATGAAATTTTCATATAACTACGTTTTTCTAAATCTCCATTAATCATTAAAATCCGGCATGTAAAAGTAAAATGAATAAATTTTTCTATGTCATATCAGTCCGTTTTGTCCAGAAAGTTGAAACATTTCTAACAGGAAAAATATAACAAAAATATAAATGAAAGGAACTACAAACAATCGCTGATCATTTTCAGAGAATCTTTGATAATTTGCTGTGTTTCAACAAAAGTGTGTCCTTTTCTAGCGGAATTAAATTTTTGAACATTTCATTTAATTTACCGTTCTCCAATCAAGATCAAATTTAACGTGACTAAAAGACGTCTCGCGTAAAAGGGAAGGGATTTTCAGTTTAATGAAATACGGTACTTCTAGAGATATTTTTATAGGTAACAAAATGAGAATTTTTATTCCGGTGCATTTAGAAATAGAATTGGTGCTTTTGAACGTGGTTCGTCTGAGATGCAAAAAGGTTTGCATTACCTGATAAAATTAAAACATTTTGTCAGCCTCTAATTGAATCACGTTGAGAAACAGAGAGAGGTAAAGAAGATAAGAACAATAGAAGGGGATCACATATTTTGAGATAAAAAACATATCTCTTTTAAAGTCTTCATAGACTAGAACATAATTTAATTGAAATAAAAACTGATGTTGCAGAGCATGAAGAATTGTGCACCAGGAAAGGAAAGTAAAGAAAATGCTAACGGGTATATGAGAATTATGTTAAAAATCTATGAATAACTTATAAGTAATATTAGCCCATTTAAGACCGCTCCATGTTTCCTTAATTGAAAATGCACTAAACAGTATTTTAACACTTCTTAGAACATTAATTACATAGATAAGTTCTTTCCATAAAATTAAATTTATTTATACGAGAGTTACAAAATGTTGCATTTTCGCAACTTCAGTCCTAAACGGTATAATTTTCTTTTTACAAATAGTAAAGTCTTTGAAACATTTCGCATAAAGAGATACATTACACTTATTACATACAATAATTGTTAGACTTTTGCAGTGTTTATATCTTTTTTTATTTATTTTCAATATTTTTAGTAATTATATGGCTCATATGATCTTTCCGAGTTTCGTTGAGAATTAGATTTTGAATTGAAGATCATGTTCCAATATGGGAAGTTTCAGGTAAAACAGACTTCATCTGAATTTCTTCAAGCCTTTTTATCAAAGATATGGCTCTCTCAAAGATATAGATATCTGAAAGTGATAAACGTATTTCAGAATCCATTACATCCATGTAGAGTCTCCATTTTTCCCATACAATATGCCCCTTTTTCTTACTATATTACTTACTTTTACATTTATTAGAAAAAATGTCGATTTCACCTGCAATGTCTTTAGATAATTCGACATTTTCACATAAAATATCCTCAATAACTTCTTCATCCGTCAAATCATCTGGATCTGGAGGGATAATGACGAATTATGATTCATCATTATCTTCTGTCGAGGACAATTCTGAAATATCCTCATCATCTAGCTCAAGAAAATACTCCAATGCCTCTTCCACTGTTAAAAATCGCTTTTTTCTAGAGACAAACTTGTCTGAAATGAAAACAATACCAATTTACTGCATATAAAACTAGGCAGCATATCAAAATCTTAAATAATACACATTGGACTGATGTTGCGTTTTCGCAACATTTTTAAAAATATGAATTGAGAAACATAAAAGCAAAAATTATTCCTTACCTGTTGAAGCCATTTTGTTCTTTAGTCTCTAGTAAACTCAGAAAAAGCATCAAATCGGAAATTTCACATGTGCTGCTATCTACAGTTATTATTTGAAATTAGTCATTTTATTCTTTTTCAAAACACCAGAAAAAAACAATTTTTTGCAAGTGCTAAAAGCGGGCAAATGCGGAAACAAAAAAATTATTATGAACAATTAAAGTATAGAGAATAAAATAAAAATGTTAGTTCAGATGTACAAAACTTATAACATGCCTTTAAAAAACACAGAAATTAATGTTGCGTTTTCGCAAAGCCAATCTTAAATGGGTTAAAGCTTTATGTGGCGGTGATAAGAATAATTTAATTATAAATACTATATGATTGGTGGTGAAAGATAAAGTATGGGGTATGGTTAGTACATTGCAAGAATTAAAATTAGAATTCGTTGTGATTCCTTTAGAGAAAAACTACTCTGGTTTAAAATGACAGATTAATTTTATTGATTAAACACATATAATGTTATACAATACACTCCTACTATATATCTCATAATTCATCTACACATCACTTACAAATTCATTACTCTACTGTGTTAATTATCTACGACACTCAACACATACATTTAACTTCTTCAATTATTATAACATCATCTTATATAAATATCACTCATATTAACCTGACTCAATTTACTGACATGATAATAATTCCACTCATTTATATATGTTAATTCAATCATGCCATACCAGTTTCATTCTTATTATCAACTATTTTTAATTGGGTGAAGCAGTGATTATGCACATAGTGTGAGGAAAGAGGAAAGTACGGTACCTTCGTTGCTGATGCGAGATTTTAGTGGCGTTGGTCCTTCGTTTGGGAATGACATAGTCTTTAGGCACTAGGATTGTTCGTAGAAATATTCACTGGTATTATTCATAGAAGAAATCACTAGTTCAGTGTCGAACGAATACCCTTCGGCTGGCAGGTCATACATTAACGGGAACTTCTCTTGCATCTGGCGTCATCATCACTTGATGGCCGAACTCCGTTACATCATGGTTTCTTCAACAATTGCCGGTTTTTGGCTTCAATGGCAGTACGTTACTTTTAAACCATACTGCTGCCTCTCATCTATCAGCTCATTTCTCCTCATATGACTCTACAGCTATCAGTACTCGACGTGTTTTCTAAGGAACTTCTTCATCTATCAACCAATAAAGTTTTTTGCTTATCTGTTTCAATTCTGTTATTTCATCTCCATGTCTTTTACATTATAACTCTCCTCCAATGGCACCTCCTCCAATGCTTTCCTATTGGTTATAATGTCTCTTCCCTTTTACCATCTGATTGGCTTGTGGTTTATCCTTAATATTTACTCCGTCCATTGGGCTTCGTGGGCGTATCTCTTGTTGTGACCCCACTCTCTCCTCGTCCCACGGATGTGGACCATTTTACAACCTGGCCCGGCTCAAAACTTTTGCGTGTGGGCTCCCCTTTTAGTAAGGCTGTAACTTTGCTCCTCTTTTTGCCTTTTCTTCTTGCTGTCTACTCAAACCGTCCTTTTACATATTTATTTCATGTACATCTGTCTGTAAGTGACTTTTCCTTCTTTATCTCCTTCTGTTACCTTTATAGCCCTCTTTACAATTGGCGCTTCTTAGCCTTCCCACATTTTACTATCGTTTCCTCCAATCAGTTTATTTTTTGCAATTCCTTCTTTCAATTTCCAATTCCGCGGACAGAATGTCGTTGTACTCTACCGCACTTTACAAATAAAAAATTTAATAAATATTTACAAAATAAACAAATTCAAAGAGTAAGCAACACCGGAAAATATACACGACCCAGGATGAAGAGCAGACATTGCGTTCTTTCTTAATTTTACAAAATTTCTAAGCATCTTATTTACATAATTTATACCTCTATAGAAACCATATTGGATAACTTGATATTTATATTATAAATAATAACTTTTAAATAAACTGGATACCCCCAATAATATAATATTTAAGGAGTCTCATAATGTAATATTTATAAAAGGAAATTTTAGAAATAGGCATAGGAGTTTATTTATTTCTATAATGTTTAAAAGAGGTATGAAAAAAATGTTTTATTCCTCGATGAATGTCTAAAACGTTTTAATTTTTTTTTTTTTTTTTTTTACTTTTAAACGGAAAATCTTTAATGCCGTTTCTCTGAAACACTGAATTTTATCTCAGTGCATATCATATTATATACTAATGCTGACTATTTTATTAATTTTATACTAATTTTTCTGACTATTTTTTAATGTAATCATATTGAATTGATCTAAAATTTATATACGTCGAATTTGTCTTTAAATGTTTTAAGTAGGCAATAAAATATATCAAATTTTTGCTTTTTTTATATGATGGTAACTTAAAAATAGAAAAAAAAGATTTAAAAAGGATCTTATATTTCATTATCATCTGATGCAGAGTTATGCATTTTAAGAATACCTTTTTTGAAACGGATTGATGCTCCATTTTTACGCGAAAAAATTTTGCAAAACATTTTGCGAAAGAAATTATGCTATCTTTCATTCGAAAAACACTTCCTATTTTCAGTCTTTTTTCGATAACCTGTGATAAATATGTATGATGTAGTTAAAATCTGTTTCAGAAAGTACATAGCCTGACGGGCACTCGCTTACAAAGAATCTAGAGTGAATTGATGTTTTTATTATGTTTTAAAATGTCCTATTATGTTTTAAATCTAAAATTTCATTCTTTGGAGAAAAACCTTTTCCTATTTCTGGCGCAAACTAATCTAATTTTTTTTTCCTTGCGAAACAAACAGTTCCTAATTATATTTGTCTTTAAAAAAATATTAAATGTATGTCATGAGCTTTGAAATAAATTTCGAAAAATTAGAGTGTGAAGGATAAAATACACGTATGACAAAAATAAGCTCCTTATAAAAATTATTTTTGATCTCTTTTGAAATAAGTTTTCATAGAATAATTAGGGTTTTCTGATGTGTATTGTAAAATTTTCGATTTTTCAAGTTAATTGTTGTTGCCATATTTAAGTTGTCATTCAAATTTTATGCATAAAATATGATTTCACGAAGTTAAAAGTGACCAAGAAATATCTAAAATGGAAAGCTTTACAGAGGTAGTATTTTTTTCTGTCGGTTCACTGCTGTTGACGGATTCTTTGACTCTTCAATCATTTAATACACATTCACAAACTTCGACGCCGTAAGCTCAGAAATGCACTCAACGTATTCTTGAAATGCATGGATTTAGTGCATCAGTGGAAGAATCATTCGTTTCATTTGATGAAGTACACAGATTTCCTCTCGTAAAGTGATCAATCCTGGGGTAAATTAAATTTTCTCTGCACTCAGCTACGATAAGCACGAATGAATAAAACGAAAGATACTGAAGATGAGTAACATGCATCCGAATTCTTAAGCAATGTTGTCAACTGATGTGCTCCAGGGATTTAGAATATTTAAGGAATTAAGAAAAGATGTCTTAAATCTGAAGAAACAAACACACACACACACAAAACACACACACACACACACACACACACACACACACACACACATATATTATATATATATATATATATATATATATATATATATACATATATGAAAGAATGAAAACTTCGACGCATAATCTGGAGCTGTTTCAAAGAAATCGAGATGCATAATTTCATCACCGTCGAGGAAATATGAAAACATTCCTCCTATTTAAAAACGAAATATTAGTCAAAACAGTGGTCTAAAGCAGGTAAACCTTCGAAAACGACAGGAAAGGTTATGGCCACTGTTTTATGGTACAATCATGGTATAATAATAATTACTGACTACTTAAAAAAGGACTAAACAATCCACACGTAGCACTATGCATCTTTACTGGATCTAGGGCAAGAATTTGTGATAAATGGTACTTTTCCATCATGAGTATGATCTAACACATGTCCCATTGCGGCGGCAAAACTCTTTGAATTACTCTACGAAATTGTTCCATACCCTCTGTTTCCTATAGATTTCTACCCCTAGGATTACTGTTTTTTCTTAACTATAAAAACTTATCCCCGAAGGCAAAAATTTGCGTCAAATTCTGGAGGGATTTCAAAAATAAATTCCGCATATTCCGCACGGCTGGACAAATCTTACTTTATGTAGGGTATAAAAAAGCTTGACAATTGTTGTACCATATGTATCCACCATAAAAGTAATTTTAGATGATTCAAAATCCGTCATTTTAGTTATTTTGTTTCCAGGAATAATTAATCAACCATGGTATATCATTAACCAATTTCCATACACAATTACTACCAATCAGAAATATTTCTCTAACTTAAAAATAATTTTATATTTAAAGCATGCATTATTTTTATCTTGTATATAAATTTTAATTTAACAAAAAGTCTGTCAATTATACAACAGGAATCGTAATAAATATCCTATAAGACCCTTGATTTTAGTTGAATATTTAACCTCATTTACAATATTATTCTAGCATCACATTCTAATAATCTGCTTTGCAGAATAAAATAATTAGGAAAAGTTTAAATGAAATGTCCCCAGTGTTTTCTGTGAAAAAAATACTTTGCATTTTCCTCACTTAATACACAAATTTTGTGTTTTTTTTTAATTATGAAATGTTGATTACACAAGACCTTACTTTTTATGAATTTGTACGAAATTTCTTCATGGTTTCGCGCTGTATCAGTACGAAAGAAACTCAAACTTAAAAAATGTGTGTAGCAAAAACTTATTCCATTCTGAATTGTTTAATAGAAGTATAAGCAACGAAAATAGCTGAGCCAAACGTATTACAAAATTTTAGAAATGGTAAAATTTAAAATAGTCACCGTAAAGGAATAAATATGGTATGATCTAAAATTGTTGCATTGATTTCACATATGTGTTGGTGTTTACAATAAAGATTAACACTCTGTTTAAGTGAGTACACAAAGTTTATTTATCAGTAATGCCGTAAAATAAGTTAATTTGATTTAAAACAGGCGTAGTTAAAAGGTATGTACAAATCATGTATGTTAAAACACGTAGTGCGGGAATTATAAAATATGTATTAAACACTCTCTCCAGAAAGTATTATTAGCTATCCAAGAAATACAGCTGCATTCCATGAAGTCAAATTAAAAAAATTGTTTTTTAACCTTCTTGTGTTGTTGCAATATAGCATACACCTAGGGTGTTCGGGTAAAAAATGACCCAAGGCGTAATTTTCAATGTTGTTGTATTATAGTCACATTTTATTTATATTAGTAATTTAATTATTTATTTAGTTATCATTTTATCTACACTTTTATGTATTTGTATATCATTTAATATTGTTTTACAGGTAAGTATTAATAACCATAAGGAAGCTTGAATTTAAGGAACCACTCTGTATTTATAAAATAAAAATGATGTAATTCAATCCTTAGCAGTAAAATCCTTAACTGTAAAATGCTGCAATTCAATCCTTCCCTGAAAATTACTGTAATCTTTCAAATGCAATGCAATGTAGCACGGATTTTTCCTGAATTTATTACATATATTTTTTTACATTCGTTCGATAAAACAGGAAAGTTCGCACCTGAGTATATTATTTGTTTATTTTTGGAAGTAAAATTACATATTAACGTAATATTTATGAAATATTTAGCTTACACCTAACAATACAATTTTGGACGCTTGAACAATCAATGAAGAAAAGTCATAGAAAATTTGTAAATTCGTTAGCCTCTAAGTTGTTCAGTTTATATACAATTGATACACACTTCAATGCAATGTTTCTTCAAGTAAACTGTCTACCTTTGAAACACCTCACAGGACTTTAGTTTTCAGTCTGTGTGCATAAGCGGCATCTTCCCCTTTTGACAGTAGTTGCTACATTTCCGAATTCTTCAGATTGGGATTCAGGCTGTCCTGAGTTTTGAATACAAATCGCCAATACTGGGGCAGCCCTTGCTCTTGCAGATGTTGTCTTCCTTCAAAGTGGTGGGTAACAAAAGTCATGAAAAGGTTCTCAATGAAGGTTCTCCTTTTTTGAAATGAGTTCATCTTCCATTCTGGGTTGATATTGAGAAATAATAAGAATGCTTTATATTCGGATATGTCTAAGATGTTGTAAAAAACTACGATGGACCATCTATTGGTCTTTCTCCGACAGGAATAGTGGGGGATAGTCTATCTAAAGTCTACTCCACCTTTCGCGCTGTTAAAATCTAGAATCATTTGAGGTTTCTTTGTGTCTGTATCTGCTATCTTTCTGTGATGGTGAAGAGTACTCTGGAGGACTACGCACTTGCCTCTTTACTGGCTATACGGCTGTATGTTCCAGGCATAATTGATAGCTTGGTCACAACGTACCCGAAATTTTATGCCGTACTTGGCTGGTTTGCTGGGCATGTACTGTCGGAAGGGGCACTTTCCTCGGAAAGCTAACAATTGTTCATACACAGTAACGTACATTTCAGGGTTATACAACATCGGCAAAATTTCCACTCACTTGTCACAAAGTTCTCTTATGGCAGCAAATTTGTCGGTTACCCGTCATCTTGGTCGGGTCTGCCTGTCATCAAATCCAAGAATCTTTGATAAAATTTTGAATTTTTCTAAGGACATAGTTGCCCTGAAGATATCCCGACCGGTTGTGGCATCCCATAGACTCTCTGTAGACTCATTACGAGATTTATATACCCCAGACAGCAGCAACAAGCCAATAAATGCTTCCAAGTCAACGTTATTCAAATTCTTCCAACTGGTACCAAACAACTTTTTTCCTTCGACGTTACAATTTGTTAGTATGATAATCACAATTTCTGGAGGCAAAAAACCAACTAAATGCAGAGTATTTTCCTCCAATTCTAGACGTGGTGTATCTCGTAGACCCTGGAGTCATGTTCACAACGTTTTCTGCCTCACGCCTACCATATGAAGCTTGTGGTTCAGTTTTCCATTCTATTTTACCATCTTTGCTAAATAGAGTCGCCGTCTGACTTGTCGACTGGTCAGATTCGTCGCTTTACAACGCCCCTTTACACACTCTACGAGAGTTGAAAGGAAAGCGTAGGAAGCAAATACCGGTTACAGAAACTAGGTAATGCTAAGGACAGCGCAGTACTATTAGTGTCATCTATTGTGCCAAAAGGAAACAAAAAATATGTAACGGACAAGAACGAAAGCATTAATGCATTGTCGCAGCAATAATTGAATAATATATTAAAGATTGCATTGCTCATGCTGCTATGCTCTAAAAAATCCACACGGGTCGAAATTGACCCGATCGACTTATGTGTTACAATTTTTATTGTTAAAAAACTACCGCTTAGAAAAAAAAAATTCACATAACTGAATATTTAATATGACTATAAAAACAAAGTCACAACATATCTTTGAAAAATTCCCCAAATTGTAATAAATCTATACAAAATAAATTTGCTATGGGCAATAAAAGGCCCGAACACGCTAAGATGGTTAATGCAATCAGATTATCCATTTTTATTAACTATTAAACACGTGTCGACTACTGTCAGGTTTTCTCACTGATTTTACCTTTGACTTGGTTACTTTGACTATAATATATATATATATATATATGTATATATATATATATATATATATATATATATATATATATATATATATATATATATGTATATATATATATATATATGTATATATATATATATATATATATATATATATATATATATGTATATATATATATATATATATATATATATATGTATATATATATATATATATATATATATATATATGATAAAACTTCATAATGTAAGTCTAAGGTCACTACAAACATTATGAAACATTAAAATCATTAATATTTTCTAAATGGGAAATATTTAGAATTCAAGTCAAAGTAACCAAGTAAAAGGTAAAATGAGTGAGAAAACCTGACAATAGTTGACTCATGTTTAATAGTTAGAAAAAATGGATAATTTGATTGCATTCAAAAATATTTTTTTAAATTAGATTTCATGGAATTCATCAGTATTTCTTGGATAGCTAACAATACTTCCTGGAGAGAGTGTTTAATACATATTTTATAATGCCCGCACAAATGAATACTTAGACACATTGAATCTTATATAATTTTCCGAAAATAAAACATTTTATGCTTTAAAATAAAATCCATTCTCAATTGCTCTGAGTTATAATTTGTAGAATTCTCGAAGAAAAGTTGTCCGACTCCAGTCGAATAAAGATTTGTTACAACACAAAGTTTGAATGACAGTTTAATCTTGTTCGGAAAAGAACTATAAAGTAACATTCAGTGGTATCTGAATACCTTCGATTGCCAAGTATTCGATTTATTGTAAGAAATAGCTTTCTTGTTTCGTATTGTTTCGTCAATGCGAATATTCAGTAATCATGTGTGGTATGTATTTAATATTTTGAACTGTAAAATTATAGAAATTGAAAAATTTTCCTTGATATTAATATTGAGAGATAAAAGGTCCACTTTTTCACTGTGTAAGATATAACATCATTCAAAAGTTATCTTTTAATGTATGGTATGGTTTTAATCACATTATACAAATATCTATCTATCTATCTATCTATCTATATATATATATATATATATATATATATATATATATATATATATATATATATATATATATATATATTATATATATATATATATATATATATATATATATATATATATATATATATATATATATATACATATATATATATATATATATATATATATATATATATATATATATATATATATATATATATATACATATATATATATATATATATATACATATATATATATGTCGGATAAGCGGGAACGAAATAATTACCTTAAAATCAAAGGGGGCTTCGAGTTTTATCTATTATCATAAAGCGCAGGAAATGCGATAGAATCAGATCCTCTGAGAGTGAAAGTGTGTGTTTTCCCAGCTTAGAGGAATTATTTTTAGAACGGGGTACAGGGAATTAGAGCGTGGCGGCCTTCAAACATCTATTTTGAATCTCTACGCAGGCGCAAAAAGAGTACGTATGGAACTTGACCATGAAAAAGTACGCAGAACGCGGGATTTAATCGTTGCTAGTGGACGCGTGTCAGCTGGGTCCACAATTCGGAAATGGCGAGCGCTCAAATATGCGCTACTTGGATCAGTGGTTGCTGGAAAGTGAAATAAATTGGTTTCATTTAGTTGGAACTATGTTTGTTTATTGGATTTAGACTACTTACCACTCGCCACCAGTATTAACATGATGACTTCAAATTAATCTGAGAACATGCAAACCACACGCCTGTCATATATATATATATATATATATATATATATATATATATATATATATATATATATATATATATATACATATATATTGGTGAAGGGTAACACAATTTGGCGAATGCTTTAAAGGTAGACTTAATTGGAGTATAAAATGAGATACAGAATTCTCTAGAAAGAAAAATTAAATTAACAAAGCGATATGTAAGTGATAGTTCGTTAAATACATAATAAATTAAATTAATGGCAACTAACTTCGGACAACTAGCCCATAATCAGGCCCCTTGGAGTCTTGATGGCTAAACCCGAGACAATTTCACATAGTGATCAGGAAGATTTTTACCTACTACTCCGAAACTGGTTGCAATTCTACTGTGGTTTTTTAAGATGCCTTTATTTAACAATTCATTGTTGTGCAGTACTTTGTGTAGAAAATCAAATGAGTAGTTACTTACTAAAACATCAAACTTTTACTTTAGTTCATTATACAGAAAGTGTAAAAATCTGAAAATTCCTAAACTCAGTGAAAAACATCCATAATAAGTGAAGCAAGACAATAAAAATACCACGAGAATACCTGGAAAGAACCAAATTGTCCAAAATGTCATTTAAGAGAAGCGCCGTATAAACAGGTGATTCCTATATAAAGGGATTAAAAATAAAAATTGTTAAGTAAATATTGAAAAAGCAATATATTTAATACTCGAAAGGTTATATCTGGAGCATATAGGGAAATGCAAAATCTTTTGTTTTAGTGATAAAAATATACCCATGCATTATACCCTTTCTACTCCCTCCGTAAAGTTGTATTATAAAATCTGCTTATTCAATTCAGAAAAATATTTTTCATGAGTGTTGTTTCTTTAATCGTAAGCATATGTAAATTTCTACTGAAAATAATCCCAGACATTAATGATTTCCTGAAGAGTGTATAGAATCAAAATCCTAAAAAATAAATCTTACGTTAAAATAACTGACATTTTAATGAAGAGTCTATGTCACTGTATGTAAAACAGCATATATCTTACGCTACCGAAAAAGAACTGTCAGATTTGTTTCAGATCGCAAAATAATTCTCTAGTGATCTTTCTTTCGGTCTCAAAAGTAATGATCATGTGATCAGATCAATGTCTGATGACAATAAGTGCGGTTTTTAGGGCACGTATTTATGACACCATAAAGAATCTTTTAATTTAGGTTGACCATCTAAAGTGCAAGTAAATCTTTATTCCTTCCATAACAAAGAAACTGTACCTGCATTTGTTGGGGATTTTGTAAAATTAATTCAGTACTTTTTTCTATCCATCTTTGACTATCGCGATCGATATCTCAGTGTTCCACGATTTCTGAATTTCTTCTACCCTTCTCAAAGTTTATCTATGGTTTCCGTTATCATTTGGATTGCATTGAAATGAGAGAAGCAACAATGTTTATTTTGGAGTTCTACTGTCAATTTTTTTCTACACGAGGGCTAATTAGACCGGGATCTACAGCTTAAAGACTATTCCGAACGGCTACAAACGTCCTTGCGAAGAGTGGAACTTGAAACTAAAGACTCTCGTACCGAATGCCAGTGCCCTAGCCATTCGGCCATGGACAAGGGATAAGCAACAAAAGATAGCTTCTTTCCAGTAAGATAGTTCTTACTTCTCATTAGGGCTAGTGATCTGAAGGAAGGGGAAGGAACATTTTATTGCAAATGTAACGGGTTTTATATATATCTTTAGTTCCTCCATTCATTCCCTCCCGTTTGAAATCTTAATTGTTCCCCTCATATCATTGCTTTTCTGATCAAAAATCCTTTAACACAATGTGGATTAGGGTCTGTAATCGTTAGGCCCGTGTCTGAGACATCTGTTTGGGAGAATTGCCCATTAGTGAAAGAGAGGCTCGTTGCAGAATAAATCGTTGCAGCATAAATCGTTAATATGTATTATGATGGTCAGTAACTGGGATCATGCTAGCTGTTAGCAGTGGTCTAAATAAAATTCAAATTATTAATGTGAGACCTTCTTACGGCAGAACATCGTCGCTGAAAGTGTTACGACGACATTCCTCCTCTCAAGCGTTTTACCTTGCGTTGTGTTTCGCAGGAAGAGAAACCCGCGCTGCACTTCAAACAGGACTCCAGAAGCACAAAATACCACGGGGAATTCGCTTTCAAGTCTTTATTAGAACATACAGTGAACGGACTTCTTTTGCCAGTCAAAAGGAGGACCTCTCAAACTAACAACTCCCAACTGACTTCCTTTCTTTCTTGGGCAGTGTCAGTCCTTCTCAAGTAGGGTTGCCAGAAAATATGTGCCTCCCAAAAACCGCCAACAAAACAAAGCCTGCTAAGAAAAGGTGAGCCAACACCCATACCCCTAGTGACTAGGAAATAATGATCAGAAGTGCTGACCAGCCAAGATAGTAACCTTTCCCCAAAAACCTCCATCCACCAGAGGGGGACGTCTCAACGATTAATGATGTCCGGGCCCCCAAGACGACAACAGATGTTCTTGACCGATGGATATTGCACTTCCGGCCCACACACCGCGACAAAAAAATTCCCGAAATGGAAGAGAGGGGGACAGAACTGGAAAGTCATATACAAATTTTTCTACAGCAGAGAAAAGTCTTCACAACAAAAGGATTTTACTGAAAGTTTTAATCAGAAAAATATACATTCATATTTATGAAAGTTATCCTATCCACAGTAGTTTTTTTTTATTATTTTCTTTATCCGAAAAGAATCGTGTGTATAAACTAGATTACAAGCAAATTTCTCGATGACTTTATTATGATCCAGAGAACCACGCATGGTCTACATACCGTTCCAACCTTAATGCCACATTTAAAGAAACAAATCTATAAATTAAAGTGCTTACATAATAGGGATGGTATTTTTTTCTCATACGTAAACAATTTTTCGAAAAAAAAACAATCTAGTGTAGCTTTAAAATTGATATTAATCTCTACAATAAAATGATTATTACCCTGATTTTTACATACAAATTTAACTATTCTCACATACATTTTATAATTATATTACAGTACCAAGAAATCAGCCTTGACAAACCACGTACTTGTTATAGCACCATCGTTTCGTGTTATTAATTTAAATGCTTGCACCAATGGGTTGTTTAATAAGACATATATTGCTCAATGCATATTGGATACTAAGAGCTTGATAGTGGCAGTTACGTAATGCGATATATATCAATTTCACCTGCATATGTCCCAGCACAGCTGTTAATAGCGGGTATTTATACTTGCAAGTGAGGTATGAGACATGCAGTTCATAGGTTGAACTAGTCGAATAAAGACTAATGTTTCGTATCTGAGGTTTATAAGATCCTGGTGTTATGTATAACCACGTACTGGAACAGCACACATGTTGTGTCTTACATATCAATGTCAGGATGTCAATATTACTAATGTATGCTCGCATTAGATTCACTCGTAATAATATTGGGATAAATAGGCATTGTGGGACATATTTGAGTAAGGATATCCGCCTAATGATATATCCGCCTGAGTAATCTATCCGCCTAATGACCTTTTACAAAATAGCATTTATAATAAAAAAATTGTTTCATTATAATTATGAACTGAAATACGATAATAGGTCTCATTTGATGAATTATAGGTAAATGGTATATTAAACAATTTTCAATCAGAAACTTAATAAGTTACTCAAATACAGAAGGTCCGTGTTAAAATTATCCTAAAATCATAGCTTATTTTTACGGAACAACACATTAGAAAAATAAAATTAAATAAGAAGAACATCTCACCAAGTTTTACTATCGATAGATTTCGATGTGTGCACCTTTTGTATCACGACCAAAGTCTAAACGGTAATGCAGTTCTTCTTCAAGTGTTTCGTAGCATATCAGGAGTTAGTAGAGGAATTGCTTGAATGATACACTTCTTCAACTCATCCCCAGTTTCCATTTTTTATGCACATCGGATTTAATGAATCCCCAAGCAAAAAAAGTCTAATAAAGTAACATCCTGTTGGAACAGGAAACCGGGTGGAATTTGTGGAACAGCAAAGTTTTCCAGCATATCAAGATAGACATGTCCCGTAACAGTGCCCTCTACGAAGAAACTTGAAATCTATTGATATTAAAAATTGGTGAGATGTTCTTTCTATATAAATAATTTATTTTAATTCTAATGGGTAGTTCCGTTAAAATAAGACATAACTTTTGGATAGCTCGGACACCCTGTATAGCTAATTAAATTGAAACAGCACAAATATAGAGATTCTATAGGAACAAAAAAAAATCCGATTACAAACACATGAACAGTATATGTTGTTGGATATTGTTGGTTAAAAACATTTAAAAGTTTCTATACTTGTTTTATTCTGTTTGTCTTCAAAAACAAATTTTAAGCGCTTCTTTTGGAGATTTGATTTTCCTCGTAGAATTTTGATGGAAAGGGGTATTATATATATATATATATATATATATATATATATATATATATAATACCCCTTTCCATCAAAATTCTACGAGGAAAATCAAATCTCCAAAAGAAGCGCTTAAAATTTGTTTTTGTCCTGTCTTGAAATATTAAGGACAAGAAAAATGTAACATTTAAAACGATGTCATCCCAAAACCCTAAAAACAGCACCGTAGCAGTACATTACATTTATGCCTTTCTCAAAAATGCGTCAAACAGTAATGATATCTGTTACTTAGACGGACCAAATAAATGCCAATTTAACGTCTTTCTTATGTTACGTATTTTATTAGCATAATCAGTATATATATATATATATATATATATATATATATATATATATATATATATATATATATATATATATATATATATATATATATATATATATATATATATATATATATATATATATATATATATATATATATATATATATATTCCTGAATATGCCTTTTAAAAGCATAAAACAAAATGAACTGATATTACAATAAAGCTTGTTAATTAGCCGTTTTTACACAAATTAATTTTGTCATATTTGTATTATAAACAACTTATATACCGCCGTCTATTGGGTTCCTTCGTAGATGAATTTCAAGGTAAGTAAAATTTTTAGAAATTTGTGAATGAGAGATTTGGCCTTAAAAAACTTTCACGTACGAAAAAACGTAACCTAAAATTTTATGAAACAGTCTAATATAAAGTTTCTTATTTAATTGTCTGAATTATTATCCTAATATTAGAATTATAAGAATGTTTCATGTAATTCGTAAATACTTATAACATTGTATAAGGTATTAATGACTTTTTTACTAATATAGTGGGAAAATGCATTGTATTTTTGTTTATCTCTAACGCTGTTAGAATAATATGTAATTCCACTCCGAGGATATTCTGTCTTGAAATATTAAGGACAAGAAAAATGTAACATTTAAAACGATGTCATCCCAAAACCCTAAAAACAGCACCGTAGCAGTACATTACATTTATGCCTTTCTCAAAAATGCGTCAAACAGTAATGATATCTGTTACTTAGACGGACCAAATAAATGCCAATTTAACGTCTTTCTTATGTTACGTATTTTATTAGCATAATCAGTAAAATGTGAGAATTTTTAAGTGAAGAGAAAAAAAAAATCAAATACAGTCGAACCCCATTATAACGAACTTCAAGGGACCAAAGGTTTTGTTCGATTTATACGGTGGTTCGCTACATGCGAACCGTTAAGAAAAATGCTAGAATTCACAAAAATGTATAACTCATTAGTTGCAATGAGTATTCAATAATGATGTATTAAAATAATGATAAAATCTATTAAAAATTATCATTAATGAATTAAATCGACTAAAATCGATTATCTTAATTTGACACAATACTTATTAAATTACGTACAATAGGAAAACGGCGAAACCAAAATTTTCGTTCGTTATATCCGTCAGTTCGTTATATACAGAGTTTACTATAACGGGGTCCAACTGTAGTTTTCTCTGGAAAAGAGGTCCTTTGTTTGGAACCGATCAATTTTTTTAAAAATAAGCTTAACATTGATAACCATTTGGCCTTTTTATCTTTTTTTTAAATATAGCCGTGTCTGGACATAGTTATTATATATCTAAGTTTTTCTATTAATATAGAAGATTTTGATGCAAATATACTATTGTAATTTACTTTTTAAATTTTAGAACAAGTACTCATACATTATTCAATAGTTTATTTGAGCTTTGATTGCTACAGTAAAACGAAATCCCACTTTATATTAATGTACATCAAACACTTATATATATTTTTTATTTCTTTTTTTTTTATCTTGATATCAGTGGAGTTGTCACATTCCTACTCCGTCTTCAGTCCACCCATCAACCCTTCACAATGTTATATTGTCTATTTCCTCTCACGGAGAGACATGCAACTTTTCAATTTCTCCTCACAGAATATGTCAAAAGGAAAAATTCATCGATAATCAACATGACAACTGAGGATTTCTCCATACCTGAATGTACCTGAGAAGGAAAAATGTCATTCACTTTTCCCTGGATATAAGCACAAAGGCGATTTTCCCTCGAGGGACCTTCGTTCTTATAAAAAAAAAGGATACGATTTTGTAACTTATACGCATTCATTTTAAACTATAGAGAAGAATTTTTGACTTCTCAAATTATTTATTTTCTTTTTAAGGACATGAACGTATTTTAGATTTATTATGTTCGTAATGTTTGGTGTTTAGGAAATTTTACTTTTGAAAATTAAATTAGATATGCACACGCATATACGAAATGAAGATTTTTTTCAGTTCCAAAATCATTTACTAAAGGGGATGGCTACATGTTTCGAAAAAAATTATAGTTCATCATCAGGCCGAGGAGCATTGGCGGGGATTGTAGTAATGACTGTCGCGTTTGTGAATTGTTCAGACCAAAAATGCTCCGAAGCCTCATGTATAATTATTAAAGAGTTCGAAACATAGAGCTATCCGCTTTTTTAAAATGATTGTAGAATTGAAGAAGTGTTCGTTACATATATACCATCTACAAGTTACTGCAAATCTTAAATTAGGCATCTTATGTATCTTGTAATTTGTAAGCCAGTATTGAATACATTGAATGATTTACAATGTACAGAAGAGTTCTGAATTCATGGAAGGTTTTAAATTTCGATATTCTGTATGTTTTGACTTCAGCATGATTCAAAATGCTGTGGAAGAAGAAAATAAGTTTAATTTTTTCCTCATTCCAGGGAAAAGGGGTTATTTTATTTCCTCTAGTATTTTATCCAATATCCAATTCGTATTATTGCAAATCATAATCTATGCGAAAACCATAATCATAAAAAAAGGGAAATATTTTATTTAATCATTGTTGTAATTGCTAGTATTTTTATCAGTTAAAATTTTGATTAATAATTTTAAACTGCTACGCTACACAACAAATGTTATCATTAGAAAACTATAAAAGATTTGATGTTCTGTGCTGAATTTAAAGTCCATTCCCTAAAATAAATTTAATTCGATCAATTAAAAAAATATTTTGTTGCTAAGCAAAGGATTTTAAGAAGATCTATTTTTTTATACATGCTCTCATATAGATTATATGCGTTATCTTTGTATATAAAGAATGCGGACAAATGTGATAGCATACTTTATGCTATATAAGATAAAGTTCTGAGAGGGTGCGACAGAATGGACTCCCACATTTCTGAAGGTCACTGGAAAGGAGTGGTGGGAATTAAGGCGGATCGGGAGATGGCAACATTTCGGATGTATTTTCTAGTTGTCAGTAGACACCATGAGTTCTTTCTGTGAACATCAATGTTTCATTATAGAGGCGTTCTTTAGCAACAACGATTCTGTAACCGGGACACAGAGGCAATTCAGGACGCATTTCGGGTTCTATTCAACTGATGCCTTTCCTGGTTGAAAAAGAATCATGCGATGGGTTTCAACCGTGATAGCAAATTGGTCTGCATCACTAAGGAAAATCAAGTCACCGTCCACGGAACATTAGAACACCTGAAAATGTGCAACGAATCCGTGAGTCCACTATTTGTTAGGAAATTGCTGCCATTCCCTCAGAGATGACCAACAGCGATGGAATATTTTAGGGACCGGTTTCGGTGGTGCATAGCAAATAACCGACGACAACTGGGTGATGTATTTTCAAAACCTAGTGACAAAAAACTAGATTCTTGGTACTTTTTGAAAATATAAAGTTTTTTCTGCAAGATATTTCATTCGTGTTTTATTAACGTATGAAATGTGGCAAGCAATCCATTCTCCACACCCTGTATGTATAAGCATTAAGACGCAGTCATTTACAAAGTACAGCAGAAAAAGTTTTTTTTTTTTTAAATGTCAATGCTGTTATAATTTATCTGTATTTAAATTAAGTGAATTTTTAAACTGAATGTAATTTAAGAATTTCATTTAGTGTAAATTTTTTTACCCTAAAGTTGTAGTAAATTATTTGAAGTCAAATTTGGGTGGGACTTGTCTTTCAATTGCACAAAATTATGCAGCTTATTTTTTTTAAACTATATATTTTATAAAAGCTTTTTACAGGCTAATTATTCATCCTTTTTTATTTTACGTTACAATTGTTAAAACTGTAATATTTCAAATGGTCTGTGTGTGTAATAAATCATTTAGTTGCTGGATAATAACGTATATGTGCGGCATTATGGCAGATGTTGATATGTCCAAAAAATTCAACTTTCTGTTTTAAGTTGATATGTCACACTTAAAATTGGTTCTTTCATTTGGCAAGAGCTGCTAACTGGAATTATGAAATAATACTAAGTTATTCGTATTGGTAAATGCTGATACTTGGTATGGTAATACTTGGTATGGTAAACTATGATATGTTACTTATCAGACACTGACACGGTCTATAAATAACATAAATACTGAAGTGAGAATGTGGTAGAAGTTGATATGTCATCATATCAACATGTTGTTTCCTATATTATCTACAACAAACCTGTGTGTGTAATATAAACTCTCTAACGCTGTTATACTCAACCTGATGATGTTTACCTCAGTAATCTCTGTAATAGTTAAATTCATCAACTTATTCGAGCTGAGCGATTTTAATTCTTTTGTTATTTAAATTAGTTTCATTTCAGTTTTGTGGTTTTTCAAATGTTTAGAAATAGGGAAGATTTTCTAAATGCTTTGAAATATGCTGTCAAATCAAAAACCAATTTTGATACAAAACTTTGAACAGATAAATATTATCATTTATTTTTGTAATTTTAATCTTTTAAAAATAAAAATAAACATTATTTGAAATAAGATTCCAAATCACTTTAAAATTCTTCAAAGGTAAGCAAATTTATGTAGCTTACAAATTTAATACTTGTTAGAAAATTGTGATGAGCTGAAACAAGTTTGAGATTTCGTAACAGAATGATGGTAGAGACATTGATGAGGAATTTTCAGATAACGAAAACTAAGAGGAAAGTAAAGCTCAGTGAGTGGGTACAGAAAAGGTAATTAGAACAACTGTAACCCTCAGAAAAAAAGAAAAATCGAGGAAATGAAAAAAACATTATGGACTGCAATATACTAATCGAAAAGGAAAGTAGTGTGGTGCAAGAGAGTTTAAGAGCATGACAGATTGCTGTCGTAGAAAATGTAGTTTTTTATGCCCTCCAGATGTTCAAACGTAAATTTTTACATTCTGTTATCGACTTTCTATTGAAGGACAGCAACAAATTTTAAGTGTTGGGGTTTCAATTCCTAATAAAAAAGAGGAACGGGAGAGGAAATACTGGAATACAACATATCCGTACAATAACAGCTACCAACACATTGAAAGTAGGACAGGAAAAAGTATAGGAGCTTATAAAAATGTGTATTAGGCTGTTTATGGAATAACAAGAGAAGAAGTAAATCGATTAGTTGAGGTAATTAAGAAATGCGTAATGGATTCGCACAAGCACCCAACTTTGGACATCATCCACCTGCTAACAAGCTGGTAGAAGCGGGAAAATTGATGAAAAACCTCCTGGAGAAATATTAGAAATATCAGAGCCCCTATTCTAGAAGAGATTCATCTAAGTTTTACGTTAATAGCAACCTCAACATTAAGAAAATGTATGATGAATGTAAGAAGTACCACGAAACTGCTGATTTCCATTATGGGTCGTACGAGGTGTTTAAAGATGTTTTTCAGGTTTCAGGGTATAAATTTAAAAAACCGAAAGTCGACACATGTAAGACACGTGATATGTTTTCACTGAAGCTAAAGTAGTGTAAAAATAAAAAGGAAAAAACTGCTTTAAAGCTGGAGTACAAACAGCACCAAGAAACAGCTGATTAGGATACTCTAAAAGAAAAGAGATGATAAAGCAGATGCCTCAATATCTCCACACAAACAAGTACTTGTATTTGATTTGCAGCAAGTAATAGACACACCGTGTTTAACCACAAATGTTTCATTTTATAAATGCTTACTAGCAACTTATAACTTAACAGTTAGGGATTGCAGTGAAGGTTCATCTAATTGTTTTATGTGGCATGAAGGTATGGGTAGGCTTGGTCAGACGATATTGCTTCTTGGTTGTATAAAAAAATGCTCAGATTACCACCCCAAGTATCTCATGTAATTACATATTCTGACTCTTGCGTTGGCTAGAATAGGAACACTAATATTAGTATTATATTGAGTTATTTTTCTGCATCCTCTTTGTCAATAAAAACTGTGGACCAAAAATGTTTGCTGCCTGGCCACACACACCTAGAATGTAATGTAGATCATGCACAAATAGGAAGAGCTAAAAAGCTCAGAGAAATTGATATAATGGTTCCACGAGACTGATTTCAGTTTGTTCGAACAGTGCGGGGCAAAAAAATATTTAGATTGCATGAAATAAAACAATTGGATATTTTTTTTGTTTTTCCCAGTTCTTGAACCACCCGTTTCAAAAACTCTAGTACCAGTGATGGTACTAAAGTAAATTGGTTTCACATTAGATGGATAAGATACGAGAAACCATTTGTTGTCCTTCAAATTAAGTATACCTTAAATGAGAATAATGATTTCAAAATTATAGATTTAAGGAGAAGTAGTGGAAGAGTTAGGCATCCAACTCGAAGGAAAAGTAATGATCCTGGATCGCAAAATCTTGTGTTATGACAATCCATTCCCTATCAATAGAAAAAACAGATTTGTTGGGTTTGTTGCCCTTGATTTATGAATACTGCCAAGAATTTTTCAAAAGTCTTCCTACATCAGTTGGAATTTCGGAGGTTGGCGATGACTGTTCTAGTGGAGATGATATTGTGTAACCTTTTGTGAGATTTATGGATTTAGTGGACTGTAAGGTTTTAAAGATTTATTTAGAATTTAAACAAAATAATTACATAAGCATGGTTAATAGAATACGTTTGTACAATTAAAATAATACATTTTCGCGATTACTAGAATATATTTGCACATTTAATATCATACACTTGCCCAATTAATAGAATACAATTGCATAATTTAATTGAATATAAGGGATGGATCGACGTTGGGGAAATGAAAAACCCAATCAGCATAAAGAATGTGAATTATGATTTGACTTACAGATCAATGAAGAAGAATATATTTCTTTCCCCAGACATCATCCAAACCTTCCACTTTAGATAATAGATAAAAAACAGAATAATTGTGCAGAAGCCGTTTTGGACCATCTGCTCGCTGAACGTGCAACAGATTTCTGATTTGAAAAAAGATGCTGCCACAAACCGTTAGAAAAATAAGAAATTACTAGGTCAGTGCTACCGCATATGAACGATTATTGCTGATGCTGGACGGAACACCTTCAAAAATAATTTTATTTTCATTTTATATTTTTGATATGTCATACCTCAACCTGAATAACATTTGGCAAAAGTTGATATGTTTTCTCTTTTTTTCAACCGTCCCCAAAATTTTAATCCCTAATTGGACATTTTCATTGAAGACCAGAAGTATGCTTGAGGTAGAATATGAATATTATCTAAATAATATTTAGATTGAAAAGAGCGATTTTATATTTCACATCAAAAGTAACTTTTTCAATTTTCCGAAAACATAAAAAATGGCATATTAACATCTGCCATAATTCCACTGATATATTGGACAAATTGCAAAATCTCAAAGAGTAAATTTTTAAAAAAATGCACTCTGGTATGTATGAATAAAAAAGTGTTCTTTGGTGGTTTTAAGAAATTTGTATTCACGTTTCCTTTATAGTATCATAATTTGTGTGTCACTTTTAAATAAACTGAAGCTCCCATATGCATCCATGTTTATTTTTTCGTCATGGTACATAGCAGGGTAACAGCTCACCAGCCTATAACTTACAAAGTAAAACTAAATGACTCAAAAAAATAAGTATTCTTACATTGCAACATTTCAAATCTTTCATCGTATTTTTTAGTATAGTATAATAGTTAGATTACGATAATAGTAAATTTCTTTAATAGTTACTTATATGCATTTTTTTCAAGAACATAAATTATTGGGGTTTTATTCTTTGGTTATACGATGCCATCATAAATGATAAAAATCCAATTAAATTACCTTCCCTTTGACAACTGCCGTTGAAGTAGGACAAAATTTCCTTTTAAAATGCATATTTTGAAAACAAAATTTAATCTTTTTTTAGTTTAAACGAAAAGTTTAAGGTATTTGACTATTTTGTCCTCAAGTACTATATTAATGTCCGAACTGGGGAAATATACTGCCATTAATTTGCTGCTTATAAAATACAGAGTAAGGATTTAGCGATATTTTTTGTGCAACCATTTGAAAAGATAACATTATAATGAGTAGCAAAAAGTAAGCTTCTTTGGATCGAAATAAGCATCTTTAGGTATAAGCATATTAGACTGCGATTGTGGAAGGCAATTACCTTTGGGTTTTACATCAAAATAAGATATATTTTAGACATCTGAAATTTTAATAAATACCAGGTAAATAAAATTTATGGATGGTATTTTAGTGGGGTAGCTATAATAATATTAACTTTTAATGAAGAAAAATCTTTCAATAGTTCAAAAAATGATTACATATTCTGAGTTGTAGGTATAAAATGAAAAAGATATTAAATGCATTTGTCTAGCCTAATATTACATTAGTTTGCTTAAGAAATAATATATTTCTATATATAAATCGTATGAAAAATATAGATTGGCTATTAAACTTTAATTTTAGCTGTTATTAAAATGCATTTATTGTCATCATGGATAGTTAGGTTGTTACTACATCACAGTTAGGAGCGAAAAAATCTTGATTTTATTACTCAGATAAATACAAGATATATTTGAATGAACTACACTTTATCCGTGTACCTTTTCAAACGAAACCAAAGTATGTCAATCTGTTTAACAGTTAAGTATTGAAATTTTCAATTTTCGTTGAATATACTTAATGCTTTAGTTGAATCAAATGGTAAAAGTGTACTAAGAGGTTATTAAATATTTTATATATTCTTATTCATTAAGGCCGATAATTTTTTTTTGTTAGACTCCTTATTATTTTCATATTTCAAGACATTTAGACTTATACTTCCACTTGTATCTTAAGTAAAGAAATTTTATATGCGTATTTAAATTCATGATGTCATAGTATAGCCACAGATGTAAATGGATGTAAATATTTCATTTGATTTTTGTAACATTATCAAGTGACCTTTAAATGTTTCTTTACATCCTAAGACTTCAAACGAAGTTTTTTGGCTCTGAAAAGAGTCATATCTGTAATTTAACTAGAACCCCCTTCTTTTTTGTATATAAAATTAATCCCATTTTTTTTTCTAATATAAATTATGAGATTATCAATCAAACTGTCTATATAGTATTCTATTTGTTTAAAATTATTAGTTTAAATCATGCAGCCAAAATATATAGATTAGTGATGTTATATAGGTTACGATAAGGTGGTGAATAGCCAAAGTCAATGCAAACTAGACGGTTATTGAGATGAAAAAGTACAACTCAAAAAACGAAAGTAAGACGACAGTTTTTTTTTATTCCTTCTATGCAATTGGTAAGTTGCCAAATCCTAACTGTTCCCTCTGCGATGTTGATGATAGCTACCTCGTTATTCAATGTAGATAATTCCGTGGGGCTTCCAGGTGAAGAAATACTGGATGCGATAAGCAGATTTAAGGTTGTGACTTCTGTACAATTCTCTGAATAAATGTATTTTTCTTTATTCAGTTTAATTCGTCAAACACTCTCCCATTGAAAATAATGCATATTAATTAAAAAGTTTAGATGAATATATCACTACCCCAATTCAAACTTAAAGCAGTGGTTCATGAGATATGTAGTATAATAATCATTATTCCGATAAAGGAGAACGGATTAAAATTGTTTGGAAACGCTACAAAGTAACTTTTTTTGGCATGTCTTCTATGTTTGTAAGATTGGTTCAGATGACAACTAAGCCTTACATACCGGTGGAAAATGCTATGTTAATGTACCTATTTATCTACGTTGATTTATGGTTTTCACTTCTCTACAATTCTCCGCATTATGTATTTTTTTATTCAGATTTATTCATAAAATTCTCCCCTATTGAAAATAAATATTAATTAAAAAAGTTTTATGAATGTATCCCTAGCACATATTAGGCTTAAAGTGGCGATTCATACGATACATAGTATAATAATTGTCACACCGATTGAGAGAACACCTTCAATTAATTTGGAAATTGTTTGGGGACAAAGTAATTTTTTTCGAATTTCTTTGATGTCTGTTGGATTGATTCAACTAATCCATGTTGACATTGTTAAACTTTGTTTACCTTGCGGAAGAATACATTATGATGATATGCTTATTATCGTTTTAAATTAAACATGAACTTATATATTTATTAAGACAAACTCTGCTGTAAAATTTTACAATGTTCTTTTAGCACTTCCAAGAACACTTTCCTTACTATAAATAAGGTCTTTTGATACCATTGGTTATATAATCTTCTATGCTGTTGAAGGGCAGACATACTTTGAGAATTCGTAATTTATAATATGATGTATAAGTGTTCTTGTTAAGTATTAGTGTGTGCAGGTATATCATCAAAATGTAGAAACAATGTTCTTCTAATATAAAAACATCCTGTTTATTAATATAGCAATAAAATTCCACAAACCCCTCTTTCTATGTATGATTTCAGATAATGTGCATACACATCAATATAAAGGAAGATATTTTTTAGCAATTCTGAAGACAGATTTTTTAATTTCGTTATATTCTATATCTGCTTTAAAAGAGGTACTCGTATTTTTATCTTGGACCATAATGATCGAAATACAATCATAGAAAAGAGAAATTTTTTGTAAAACAATGAATAATAAACATTTTCAAAATTAATTTCTCTTAAATGATTTAGATTGGAAACGCACTAGTGAAATGTTAAGTGGTATAAGTTTAGCATCTGTCAAAAAAGATTATCGATGCAAATGTGTATAATCAATTCTGCGTAAGAATTTCCTTGCCTCTATTTGACAGCCTGATGTGTCGATCCTTTCTCTGAAACTCGGTTTCTTGTATTTACCAAAAAAATTCACAAATCAGCTAGATTGTTTCTTTTTCTCTTTGATTGTTAGTCAAGTACAATTTTTTTTTTCTTTTTTTGTCTGCACTCAGTTCTCCAAATCTACATTTTGAATATTTCAATGTCTCTTATTGAAAATATTCTTATTTTAAAATAAGAAGGGTGCTCCCTCAGCCTCAAAGAAAGTTTGAAAAAAAAATAAAAGGATTTTCCGTATTTTCTTAGACTGAGTATGTGATAATTTAATATTTCTTCGCGTCATAGAAGGTAATTTAAAATGAAAAGGAGTTCTGATATCTTAAAACGTATGAAGTCAGTCCTTTTTTCTATAACTAAAGTATTTCATATTTTCATAATTGCTTTCTGCTCTAGCAAGAAAACGTAGAATTAAAGGAATAAATCAACTTTCCATCACATGGTTAAACTCTGAAATAAATATTAAAACTGTGAAAGAAATTTTATCACATACATCTAAGCACTTGAGTTTAAAAAGCCAGGTGGAGCTTTTCAGAAGAATGTAATTAAATTGTCAAGCGCAATGAATAGTTAACATGATTGCAAGATTCTTTCATTTTCAGAATCCCCGAAATTAAATAGTTTGTGTCGAAGAAAATAAATTCTTGTGTAAACTTTTGAGGGTGTATTATTTTAGCCGTTTTTAACCTTATAAATTGATTAAAAGGAAACAGTGTTATGTTGTACATAAAGTGCAGGTCCCCGTGAAGCTTTCCGGCAGAAAAATTTAAATAATTATTCATCGATGAGCGTGAAAATAGTTCCAATGAATGTTATTTGTTAATTTCCATTGTTACGAAACTTGGGATTTCCTGAATTCAAAAGATCGAAATTGCGAAAATGATTTATAAAACTTATTTATGAATTATATACATTAAAAAAAACACTGGACCAAGCTATAAGGTGTTTCAACAGAAAAATGTAAGTTAATTTACTTGATAGGTATGCGTTCATGCACGTAAACAGGTGTATGAATGTGCATTTGTAAATGCAAATCAATCATCCCTTAGATATCATAAATATTTGTAAGGGCTGATATGCATATATAGAACTTTGACAGGTATATTACATATATTGGAGGTGTAAAGATCAATTCATATTACGATCAATGTCCATTAAATAACATAAAAAGAAAATTCACGAGATTAAAAAAAATTACAATTTTATTTCTTTGATAGCACGTCCTATATCGTCCCTAGTTGTTCTCAAGGCCGTGAAGTATATCAGTAATTTCAAGTTACCAACATAGATATGTGGGTACATGCATGTAAGAGAAGCATTTAGTGTTTATCTTTCTTCTTTTAGATTTTCATAGTGATTCAATATTTAAAAAAATACTAGTTGGTACCTGTTAGAAAACCAGTTCTTTGCACTTCTCATTTTTACAGTAATGTTGCTTCATGCTGTATGTATGACGCCACTCTGAAGGAGTGAGGTCACAACTACATTTTTTCTGTTTTTATTTCTTTTTGTATCGATACTAGCTCCTTCAATCGATATGTAAAATTGTATGTAAGTACTCGGGTATAAAAGGGGAGTACATACTTGTAACTGTGAGCTTTGAGCTTGGAGCATTTGTTATTGCCTTGACTTTTTTTAGCTGTTTGGGTAAGTTACCCAACGCTATGTTAGTTACTATATAAATGTGATTAAACTTCTTTTATTTTTGATTCTTCGAGTCATATTTTTTCCTTATCAAGACTCTGCTATGTTTCACTGAGGCAGCTTTATTTGAAAGATTATTCAACAGTACCCGTCAAAACATGACGGCTAGATTGTAAATAAATGTACTGATAACCAAATTGTACTCATCATTGCCAGATGTTGAAAATTATAATAACGCACAGAAACAAATTAATGTGTTTAAGCGGCCTCGTGCTTAGTGAGTACCTAAAGCCAGATTTAAAAATGTCACTGAGCATGCGCAGGAAGCAAATTTTTAATTGTAAATTATCGCTAATTAAACAGCGAGAAATAAACAATTTCCATCAGGTTTAATCTTATATTTCACAAAAATAATTATCATAAAAATAAAAATGGCAGAGAGAGATATAGAGACATCCTCGGAATAAACGTGTTTATCATTAAATCATGCCACTGAGCATTCGCAGAAACAGAGTCTCTAAAGCCAGATTTAAACATACCACTGAGCATGCGCAGAAATAAATTTTGTAAATTATCGCTAGTTAGTAGAAATTGCGATTACAAAAACCAAATTTGACAAACCTATAGATTACAATCTTTCGTTTAAGACCAAAATGATGTAAATTGATGCAGTAGTTTTCTCTCACGGACTGCCCAAAAAGTCGGCTTAGCAACTTAAATATATAGATATGGGATCTTCACTTCCTTTGTCTGCTCATGGTCCCGCATCTAAACAACAAGAGGCGAGTTACAACTTCTCAGTCTTCCTTTATCCCTCATACATTTTTTCGCTTTATTCCACTCGCTAGAGAAAAAAAATTGTACTACTACTTCCTATCTTCTATCAAAAAGTTATGAACCACCTATTGCATCTTTTTTTAATGAGAAATAGATAATTTAAAAGTATAAACATGTTTAAAATATCGTATATATCGATATGGTAGTGCAGGATTACGGAAGATATTTGCACTAAACAGTTAACTATGGGAATATCTCTTATTAACCCTCAAACGGTACAGTGCAGGTCGGATCCGACACAAGGATGTGTCTTCCTCCTCCCGTACTCTCCCCTCTCATTGCACGAGATCGAGTTGACCAGACCCTGTAGGCCCGAGCCTAAGAGCCCCCCCCTTCCCAAATTTTTATTTTAAAAGAAAAAAAAGAAAAATTCCCAATTCCATTTTTTTAATTTTTATTTTACCTTTTTCAATAGCAATTTTTTTCATATATCCTTTCAAATTTGATTGATTAGTTCATCATATGTATAGTTATATGTATAATTCATCATATGTATGCTATAGTGTATATAAGGGATTAATAAGTTTTTCTGGGTGCATTGTATTGGTGTTTGAGTGATGAAGTTAATATGTTGTATTGCTTTTTGTTATTTGATAATGTTCTAGGCTTCTACCCTTCAAATAGCCAATTCTTGGTAAAATGGTACTTTCACAATGATTCATAATTATTTTTTGTGTGTGTTAATTTTGAAAATTTTACGCCAACATCAGTGTTAGGGGGCCCCCATCCCGAGTTGTGCCTATAGTCAAGAATTTTCTAAATTGGGCTCTGGAGTTGACAAGGAACCCTACTAGACAGACCTATTAGACCACCCTACTAGATATATGAACAAGTAAATACGAGTGTCTTTGTTGAAAAATTTTATGCATGATCACTAGTCATTTATATTTTATTTTTTATTTTAGATGCTTCTATTTTTTATTTCGATTTTCAAGGCCAACAATATCAGTATAAACAATTTTTTTTACATTTTTGTCCTCGGAAAGTTGGTTTCACTAACTTCTAAAACTAGACTAAATTACATATTAGACATAATATATACAACATTCTATGCAAATGGCACAGATATTTTCTTTGTTTAGCAAAATTTCAAATTCGTTGGAATTTTTTTTTTACAAAATGGTTTTAATTCATGTAAAATATTATCAGTAAATGTTATATACAACAAAAATGCTTATTGTTTACTTATTTCTACCAAGAACCGCACCAAAAAAGATATTGGGTTGGATCCGACCCGACCGTACCATCTATTTCGTCTCAAACCACTGTAGCGTTTGAGGGTTAAAAATTAATTGACTTATTTTTTAGCTGTATTATAATTCCAGCCGAAAAATTAAGATTACTCTGAGATGATAAAAGAATACAAGTTAGGATGAATTATAGTGGATAGTATAAAATGGATTAAACCATAAATATACCACACAATTACACTGTGCAACACTACAAGTGGAATTATAAGACAGAATATCACAAAGAAAGATAAATACGATGAAAAATTAAATTGCGCTGCATATTCTAGCACCTATAGTAAACGTGTCTCAGTGAAATTACAGAATGTGATTTATTTAGTAATTACTTTTTTTTTTCTCTTTTGCATTTCCAAATAGATACGTTAAAATATACACCTAAGGAAGATAAGACATTACAAATATGTACTGATGCAGAAATTGCAACAAAGTAATTGAAACCGACATAAATGTATTAATCGTACACTTTTCTACTTTTTAATATATTCCTGAAAGAAGTTCGACTACTTAGGATCCTGACCACTTTAATAGTTTTAATGGATGATTGGATATACCCAGTTTTGAGATGTAAACTGGTAAATCCAAACACTCGTTAAAATAGAAATTTCTCGATAAATAAAACCCTATTACTGCTATTTAATGCAATGACAACGTTAAAAAAATCATTAACTTATTTAATCAATGAAAAATATTTAAACACAATAGCAAGTGCATTTAATCTTTAAATATTAACAGCTTTAGAAGAGCATTTAATTATGAGGCTGGAATTTCGCTGATACTTATTACCCAAATTCAGTAATATGTTTGTGTCTATTCTTCTTTATTCTCGAAGTAAAATGTTAATAATAAATGAGATGAAAATGAAGCAAATTATTACTTTTCGATAAGAAGTTTTCATGCTTACATTTGAAATACTATTCAGCATTTTTTAATTATATAATAAATTTTTATATGTATTTCACTTGACATTATATATATTTATTTATATATGTATACATTCAAGTCACTGTTTATGTGTGTCCTAAATATTCATGAAAAAAAAAAAATATATATATATATATATATATATATATATATTTTTTATGAATATTTAGGACACACGTAAACAGTGACTTTAATCATCATTATTGGTACGTAAGAGAAACATATGAAAAAAGTAATTATATTAGAATTTTACAATAATTTAGAAGAAACAGGTAATATAATTTTTATTGTGTAATGTTAAACTTTTTTTATTAATAACATATCTACGCATATATCTATATGATATGTTTGTTATACTTGTCTTATTCAAAACTAGCATTATTGCCCGGCGATGCCCGGGTAGATATATAGATATAAAAATTTTCCTGCAGTGCATCAAAAAAATACTGGGCTGCACCCCCCCCCCGGCTCTTCATGTTCATCTGGCTAGACAAATTGCGCTTAGCCGTTTTTACTGAAATGATATACAAACAATAAGAAAGAAAGAAACTTTGAGCTTGCGGATCTTCGTCTGATTATACGTCTGATTTTATTGAGAATTAATAACACAGTGTTGCGTGATTCGCACTTTTGGATTGAATAAGTTTACTGCTTAATTATATTTGTTAGATACTGTTTAATTAGATTTAATTAGATTTGTTTGATCCACTTTTTAATTAGAAATAAGTTTTATAATTTATATTTGCCTTTATTATTTATTTTTCTCTTAAAAGCTCAGTTTGTTCCACAACACCCAAGAGACGCACTTTTTTCCACATCACCCAAGACACGCACTTTTTTCCACATCACCCAAGAGGTAAAGTGCAAGATGCATTATCCCCTTTATTTATTCAAAGTAAGACGCGATTTCACATGAAGCCTATTTTCCTTACTTTGGTGATTCGGTTTTTTATTGTCGACAGGCCAAAAACCGTATCGGTTTTTAATTTCCCCAAGGCCAAAAACCGTTGAGAAAGCGAATTGTAATTCGATTTTTAATTTTCCTAAGGCCAAAAACCGTAGAAAAAGCAAATTGTAAATCGGTTCAAGCGATGAGAAAAACTGCAAATAACAAAGGACAAAAAGCAGAGCCGGGAAAGTTGTGTTAAAACATACTAATTTGAACTGCATTCTTAAAAAACTCCCATCTCAGTTAGTCTAGTGGTTAAATTTTATCTTTTACCGTATTTTAATATTTCTTTTGTGAATTTATTTCGTTGTTATGCACGTAACGCAAAATTAATTTAAAGTATCACAAAAATAAAAGAAACCACGTGATCAGCATTTCATAAATTACATTCTAAAATTTAATCTTTAAAAATTCACCAAAAATCAGAAAAGGGAGGTAGGTAAAGATTCGAAAAAGATTTCGTTTTAAAAAAAATTTTATGATATTTCTCGTGATATAAATTTTATAACCCTCGGATTATCATTTTAAATGCAAACTTAAAAAAATTAGAAAAACAGCTTAAAAATTTAATTTTTAAAAATTGAAGAAGAATTTTTCAAAAATCTTTCTCAGTTTACCCCTCCACTATAAACTCCACTATAGAAGAATCACCATGCAAAATTTCAGCTCTTTATGTCCAACGGTTTGGACTGTGCGTTATCTGTCAGTTAGTCAGTTAGGCAAGGCCAAAGAATTACCATGAATCTCCCCCCCTGCGCACTCCTCTTCTCCCGCGCGGGGGAAGAAGGATAGGTTCGTATTTCACTGAACGCCTGCATCCACATGGGGTACCTCACACCTCTTACGGGCACAAAAAATCATTAAAAAATTAATTTAAAAAAAACTAATTGAGACCCAAACTTCGTTTTTGCTGATTTAAGTTTCTCGGGTCCTAAACATTAACTGTGCCGAATTTGGTCTCTGTGAGTGAAACAGTCTAAGATTCTATAGCGGACAAACAAACAGACAAGCTCTTTTATATATATAGATATGTATAATGCTCCGTATATTCCTTACCAATCATAAAGCAATAAAACCCCATAACGGCAGTTTCCTTTATACGAACCTGAAGGGTGTGCATACAAACTTGATAATAAATTTCATTGGTAATTCCTCCAAGTTTATAACAGATACGAATTTGATAATTTAATCCTGCTGTGTATTAACTCCATTAGATTCGCTCACCTCAATGTTAACCTATGGAGAAAATTTGTCCATGGTTTGTCGACTTGGATTTAAAGATTTTTTTTAATTGTACCCCATAATAGAGACAGAAATTTTACACCTTTGGGCATTTTTCATTTAAGAAAATGCCAATAATATTTTTACATTTTTACTATTCGTGGGAAAAAAAACAGGTATAGTGTGTTTTAAAAGCTCTTAAATATCTTTAAAGGACGAAAATTTTAAAATGAATCCTGTTGCAATGTGCAGAAAAGTTCAGGCTATCTGAAAATATCACTTTTATTGGACTATCTATATATTTAAGTTGGTAAGCCGACTTTTTGGGCAGTCCGTGAGAGACAACTACTGCATCAATTTACTTCATTTTGATCTTAAACGAAAGACTGAAATCTGTAGATTTGTCAAATTTGGTTTTTGTAGCCGCAATTTCTATTAATGAGCGATAATTTACAATTAAAAATTGATTTCTGCGCATGCTCAGTGGCATGTTTAAATCTGTCTTTAGAAACTCACTGTTTCTGCGCATACTCAGTGACATGTTTTAATGTTAAACACGTTTTTTTCGAGGAGTCTCCCAGATCTCTCTCTGCCATTTTTATGATAATTATATTTGTGAAATATAAGATTAAACCTGGTGGAAATTGTTTAATTAGCGATAATTTACAATTTAAAAAATTGCTTTCTGCGCATGCTCAGTGACATTGTTAAATCTGGCTTTAGATACTAAGCACGAGGCTGCTTAAACACATTAATTTTTTTCTGGACATTTTTATGATTTTCTACATTTGGATATAATGTGTTGAGTATAATTTTTGTATTAATACATTTATTTACTATCTAGCCGTCATGTTTTGACGGGTACCAACTAGTCAGCATTTATGTAGCTTTAAATAGTAGATACATTTTCTCTGGATACACGTTGAGGTGAGTGAATCCAATAGGGTTAGTACGCAGTAGCTTTAATTAACTCCCTTTTCAAAAGATTTATTTAATCAGACTTTCCGAAGTTGTATCTTTTTATACATAATTATGATCATCTATATAACATATATCTATTTATGAAATTCTACCTATTTAACCTACCCATTGTGTTCTTCATTTGATTGAAAGGATTGCATGAATTAACGAACACATTAACCCTGAACAACCTTCCACAATGTTTACGACCTATAATAATGCTATCAAAACCCAGTTTATTAATTTAATGACATTGCATATTTTGAAACAGTTTAAACGGCATCCTTTTACGCGTCATAGGAGCAAAGTCGTTTTCGTTCGCGCTTAAAATATTTTCCTTCGCTTTCAAAAAATAAACATTCTTTTCGCAATCTCTTTCCACAATGCATGTCAAAAAGTGAAGTCCAGCGATGATCAACGTGGCAGCTTTAGCATTTCTTGAACCCGTCCTCTGCCGCTGGACAAGAGGCGACATTTCTTTTGCCAGGATACAGCACGCATGGTATTTTGACTGGGAGGGGACCGCCATGAAATTGCGCATGGGATAAAAGAATGATTGAGATATTATAATTCATAAAAACATAAATACATTTATTTTTTAGCAATTTCGGTAATGAGTATATTGCTAAATATACTCATTACCGAAGATAATTTTTTAAGATGTTGTTTTCCTACAATTATTTTAATGTTTATTCGTAAAAATTCTAACAATCTAATAGATCCAGATCTAATAGATATTCTATGTAGATCCTGTCTGGAAGAAGTTGTAAGGTTTACCTAATGATCGATTAACAATAATCGATCATTGTATTTGCATAAATCCAAAGAAGCTACAAAAAATGCTAAAATCAGCATAAACCATTACTATAAATACCGCGGAGCCAGATTGCGGGAGAGACTGGTTTGTTTGGAGCTGTTTATGCGAGTTGCATTCAGTGGCTCATACTTAGATCCCTTCTAAGCCTAAGCGAGTTTTTGTCACTCGCTGGCATAAAGAGTTTGTTATGTTAGTAATAGTGGATTACCGTGCAGCATCACTGGTCTGACTTTATATATATTGCGAGTACTTGAACTTCATTTACTTGTATAGTGTTTATAACATTTGGTACCAGTCGTTACTCAGTATTGTTTTTACACTGCCCGTTATATGTGTCAAGGGGATAATAAACTTTGTTATTTATCTAGTGTAAAAAAGTGTCATTTCTACTTTATTAGAGGGTGACTTCAATATCCATATATCCTAGAATGGGTAGAAGTAAGATATCTCTATAAAGTGAAAAAAATTCATTATTAATTACATGGAGAGTAATTTTGAAATTATATGTTAATATATGTAGGAATGATAATTATATATCTGATATCTGACAAAGAAGATAAATCATATCATCAAATATAAAAATTTTCCCATACACGAGGAAATGTTCATGTAAAAAATTATAATTATTTTGTTTGAAAGAAAACGTTATGTAAAATCAATATGTCTGAGTTCATCTAATCACTTCAAAACAATTATTCAAAATATACATTTAATGCAGTCTGTTATTCACAATTTCTTTCAAAATTTTTAGATCATGTTTAATAATTGTAAATTATTATTTTTTGTCAGTAAATATAAATATAAAGAAATGTTGATAAGCAAAGTAATTTTGATAATTCACTTTTTTAAATGTCTCACAAAGGTAATTAAACTATATCTCAACATCAATGTTTTAATGAATCTGGTAATAAATGTACTAGTTAACTCAAAATAAACTGAAGCTCTTACTGATTATTTAAATTCTAATTATGGTAATTGTTGATGTACCTGCTATTATTACAAATATTATTGAAAAGAATTTTTAAAAAATCAATGAGTTAAAAATTTTTACCTGTATTGTACAAAACAGTACTTTAACAATTTGAAAGTAAATATATACAGGGTGCGACAGAACGAAATGCCATATTTCAAAGGTAAATTCAAAGGTATTTTCAAAGTAATAAAATCGACAGAAATAATCTACACGAAAATGGCTTCAGACAGTCTAGTACCCTGATTACAATATTTATTTATTTAAAAGCCATTTCTCTGAAAAGTGTTTATAGTTAGTTCATACTTTTTCAATTTTCATAATCTGGAATAATTTCTATAAATAATTTTTCTTGGTAGTAATATTTCGTATGAGCTACATTCATTGATATTTTGCGAGGAAAAATATGCGAAGGAAAAAAAGAAACTGATATTTTAAATTTTAAAAAATTCTCATAGCAAGGAAGAAAAAAATATTAAATAGCATAAAATACTAAAACTCATAATTAATTTTTTACCATGACATATAATTGTGATACACGCACACTTAAAACTGCCTAGTACTTTAATACTTTTCTGCATGTACGGAAACTGTAATAAAAATAAATAATTCAACAAATTTCATGCTTAAAAAGGAATCATGCTATCTATGTGTACCTTTACTTAAATAAATATTGAATTTTCTGAAAAGTTTGTTTGCTTCTAATGCTTTTCTCAAAAATTTGAAAAGAAAAATCTTTTTTCGCTACATTTATCACCAAGTGTTCTTTCATGTATGGTTCCCAGATATCCATAGTTTGAACTTTTATTTCCTTTCAATGGAAGACTCAGAAATGCTTATCTAAACCAAAGTTACTTGTCATGTTTCGCCATGTAAAATCGTCTATATTGCTTTAAAAACTTATAGAAGATGAAGAAAAGAAAAATTTATAAAATTTCAAGCTGCAATTTTTATTTATATTTACTCTTGACATTAAAGTGTTGTGTTAAAATATTTAAGAGTTGCGTTTACCGAGAAATTGATTTTTTTATTAACTTGAAGATAAAGTAGACAAATAAATTCTTGCGTTGAATATAATGTGCTGTAACTGTTAAAAGGGTATATAAAGTAAAAGTTTCATAAGCGTTCAAAAGTGTTTAGGAAATCACCTTCAAGAAAACGGAACTAAGTTAATTTAGGTTGAGTTGTCAATCAACTAAAGTTGCAACTCTGTTAATTTAACTTTCCTTTCAGTGTCAAATCATCATATTACCTTCTGTGTTTTAATAATTCTGAAAACACTGAGGATAATAATAATGAAATATATATATAAAGTGTAATGTTTGGGGGGAATAATAAAATAATTTATTGTTTTGCACATAAGCCTTTATTTAGAAATAGGCACTATTCACGTCAAAATTCATAATAAGCTGTAATGTATTAAGCGGGCAGTATTCTTTACAAGAAAAAACTAAACTGTATGGTAAAGTCAAAGCTGTTCGATTCTTTTTTTTAGTGAATCTAAGTGTTCAAAATTATGTCAAACGTAAATACTCCAGGACATGTCCACAGTTATTAATATTAGGTGAATACAAAAAAAAACGAGATAAAGACTTATTTTAGTAGTTAAAAAGACATTTTCCCTGAATTGTAATAGCAGTAATCATAAATTTCTTATACTGTTTATATAAAATGGAAGTTAAAAAACAGAAACATTTATCACCGTTCTGGATTAACATTTTATATATTTAAAAATGTGTTTCCTTACTAATGTTCATGCCTTCTGTATAGAAATTCTTTATTAAGTAAAAATATTGCCGGCAACATAATTTTTAATGTCTTATCGAAAATTGTCAACATTGGTCTTGCAACTTATGCACTAACGCTGCATAAAATTTTAATCGTGTGCCTACCCAACAGCCGAATGTTATAATGTAGACTTAATTCCCTTAATCCCACTTAAAAGACGAAATAAAATTTAGCCATCGTGCTTTCCAAAATATTACTTTAAAATTTGTTGGATACTTCCCACAATAACTATTATTTTCTAAATTATAGTATGGGTTAAAGTACAGTGTTTCTATGAATAATAAACTTAATTTGTTTCGCCAACATAATAAATGACGCAAAGTTCTAACAGAAAGATGAATAGAATCACTTCAAATAAGATATTTGATTTTATCACTAAGCTACAACATAGTCTATAATGAACTAACATCTCAGCCCCACTGTGGGTTTTCTTTTGTAAATAACCTACCAGTATCATCTGCAGTAACCGGTGAAAAGATTCACGGGTGACAGTTAGATCGGATCATGACACCCAATCGGAATTTCACCGAATGAAACTACAAATAAATGCTCACCCAGTATCTGCTGCTTTAATGTGACAGCATAAAATAATGCGTTATAAACAGAATAATAGAAAGGAAGGAAATACAATGTACCTTTAATTAGACTGACATCAATTGGAAGTTTTGATTTCTGTACAAATATGTTGATTGCTATTAATTTAATTTCCCCGTTTTCTAAGAAACAAAAAAAAATGTAACTAAGCGAATAGTTTAATGTTCTCAATTAAAGTAATTAAAGGCAAATGGGGTATTAATCGAAATATAATTTTATCTTTTACAAATATTTTATGATTTATCTCCATTTTCTGTGCTATGCGTGTTCATTTCTGACTTCTATCTAATGAGGTTACTTTTTTTGTTAATGCATTACCATCTAATTATGAAAATTTTAAAAAAATATCAGGTAGACTCTTCTAAGAAACTACCGTGGGTTATTAACGGACTCTGAATTTTTTCTTTCCAGAGGTCTGTTATTGAGGAACGTAAACTTACGTTGAAAATACCGTGAAAAAAGATATGTAGGTGACCACAAGATTCTTTACTTCATAATTGTGTGTTTTCGTCATAATTCTATGATTAATTGTGAGAAAGTTGGATGAACATAGGGCATAAAGATACAAGTCTATGCATAGGCGTAGCGTCGGGGGGGGGGGGGTTGTCCCCCCCGGCGCTACGCCTATGCATAGACTTGTAACTATATTACCCCCAAATTAACTTGAGATAAATTAAAACGTTAATAGAAGTTCAGGTAAAATCGAAAAATTGTAGAAAATGTTTAAGAAAGTTGGCTTTTTCCTGCTTTTTCAAACTGTGAAACTGAAGATTCCGATTATGTCTTTACCCTTAACATAGTTTTTAAGAATGATATGATCCATAACAAAAGTTCGATGCTATATTTTTTTCTCATTTTATTTATATTATATTTATTTTACTCATTGTATAACTTCTGAATGCTACTCAAACATCTATATTGCTATTAATTTTTTTTAAAAATCATAATATTTCATATTTTAAGTACCGTCCAGCAGTCAATGCGCTGAGGAGGGCCCTAACTGAATTCAACTCGTGCTCCCCCCCCCCCCCAAAAAAAAAAAAAGTTAGAAGTACGCTACGCCTATGAGTCTATGTATAAGAAGACATTATTGAAATACTTGAGCCTAACGAAAACATCTTAGTCCATACACAAAAGCCGATATTTTTTGTTATAGTTCATAAATTATCTACGGTGTGCACGTATTTTAAAATATATTTATGCTGATTTTTATTAACAAAAATTGCATTTAGTTTTAGAATTTTCATATTTAATTCCTGAATGATACCTTTTCACATTCTTTTTACAAGTTATAGCTTTCTCTCTTTCTATAAGTTATGTTATACATCTAAAATACACAATTACGGAGTATAATAAGAAACTTCTAATTTATATTCAACGAGAAATCTAAAATTCTATCTAAAATATTTTGAGATAGCGAGAATAATTTTATTTTTCTTGTCAAATCATTGCGATGAACCCTTATTACCAAACACAATTTTCTTTAGGTAAACATTATTAAGTTTTTTTCTTTATTATTGCCATAAATATACAATATTCAATAACGTCAAGAAATCTTATCCAAAATATTAATATTTTGACTGGAAAACATCCTTAAAATTTAAAAAGCATTAGCACACACAACCGAGGAATATTTCGGGAGCTTATCGAAATCCTTTATGGAAATTCCACGGAAAAATATTGAGTCAAGCCGTCATAAAGAACGCACTAAGATGCGCAAAAGCTTTAGTTTTTTGCTCAGCACCGAACCGTGGACTATTATTGCCTTCGTGCCATGGGCATAGGAAATGACACAGGCGTGGAATAACTTCCTCACAAAAACTGACACTAGTAAAGGAAAGCAATAATCATTTTTCTCTATGTGTGCGGACTGAAACATATCAAAAATTCCTCGGCGGGGAAAAATGGAAGATTATATGGACGTAAAATCGGAATATATACTTAGAATATATTTTTTTGTTGCTCTATCACATAATAGTGTAGTTTACCGCTGGGTGAGAAAGGGATGGTGAATTTCAATTTAAATACCTTTAGCTTTACAAACAGATCCAAATTATGTGCATAATTTGCGGATTTATCTGCATCCAAGATGCATTTATTTATTCTGATATTGAAATAAAAAATTATGAAACATTGTCTTTGCAGTGGTATGCTGCAATTTATCATATGTACCAGATTGCCCTTTCAATTGATTTTATGCTCATTATTAGTTGTTTTTAAATATGGTTCAAACAGAAGCTTGTTGTGAACATATTTAACTAATAATTAATGTTTAAGTGAATTCACTTGCATGAGTAATGCATATAGTTATTCAAAGTTTGAAATATAAAATTATAAAAGGTTATATTTGCATTTTACCATTTACCAGAAGGATTCATAAGTTTCAAATTTTGTTCTGTATGGATTTTTTCTGTTGTTTATCTAAAAGAGCTTTTTCTATATTACTAAGCAAAATTCTTACTGTATTCATTAGGACTGGAATAAACAGAAAATAATAACCTATATAATTTAAGAATGGTTGATGTATTATGATGTTTAAACACTGCCATTCTTTCATGGAACAGGGGAAAGACTATAAATTTTCAATCAATCGTTTCTTAAATCCAGAACAAAGCGTCGAAGCGACAACTACGTTTAAACAAATAGAACAGTTCTTGCTTAGGTCACAGTTCTTTATGTGTCCTTGTCTGAATGAACAAATATATTTCTAATCAACGGAATATTTGTGACAAAATTCTCCCTGTTTACCGAGAGTACATCAGTTTGCCCCAAATTAGTAACTACACTTATCAAACATTGCATATTTAAAAGTTTGAATCGGCGATATTTGTTTTCCACAAGTACACTGGGGCTACTACTAACTTTTTTGTAATTAAAAAAAAAAACATATATTTACTGTATACGTTTTATAACAGTTGTTGTTGTTTGTTGTTGTTTCTAATGTCCCCATGCCGGAAGTAATTCCAGACAGGTCCATATAGGCTAGCGGTCTGAGGGGTGCTGCTCTAGTTTATTATGGCACTACAAGTGTCAAAGTCCGCTTTAGCCAGGTGCCACCTTAATTTCGACGGAGAAACCCTCGGGGGTGGCATCTGAGGATTCATACCCTCTCCCACCCTCTATGAAGTCATAGAGGACTTTCCGGTATAAGGATTTAACGTGCCCATATCCGACGTAGACACTGATCATAACAATTGCATGGTCCGGAAATATGCTTCTTTTCTTCCATTAACACATCATTTCAAAATGTAATCTTCACATTAATAATTTTTCCATAATGCCAATTACTCCTTATGTGACAGCTGTCTCAAGATGAACGATACAAATCAGCTGAAAACAAGTCACAATCTTTGCACTATAATGTGGATTCGATGAAGTTTTTAGTTACAACTTGCTTAAACCAAAGTAAATTAAACAGGAAGACCAATAGATCTAGCTCCTTGCAGGTTGAATGGAATGGTATCAATTGAAAACTACAGGGTGGCTAATAAATACTGTAACACTCCAAAAAATAAGAGTTAATTTTAATCGTTTGGAAAAACAATTTATCTATCTATTTGTGTGATTGGCAACTTTTTGGAAACGCAGACGATTTTTGTTTAAAGTAAAACATGTAGAATATTTTTAAAGATGGAAGCCAAAAGGTTAATGGTTAAACAGCTTTTTGATCGCGGATTTTCTGCAGGTAAAATATTTAAGCAATTAAAATGCCTTGGTTTTAATAGGACGTTTATATATAGGACTATAAATCGATTATTGGATACCAATAGCTGTAAAGATCGACCAAGGTCCGGTCGTCCACGCACTGTTCGTACAAAAGAACGTATCAAAAGAATTCGTGAAAAGATACGAAGAAATCCACAACGTTCTGCAAATAAAATGGCAGCAGAAGAGAACATCAGTCGCAGAACTATGCAACTTATCATAAATGAAGACCTGGGTTTTCGCCCTTATCGCAAAAGAAAAGTTCAAGGTTTGACTACTGCACAAATAGTAAAAAGGTTACAAAGATGTAAGAAATTGCTGAACCGGCACGGTAGCAAAAGTGTTGAAAAAATAATTTTCTCTGATGAGAAGCTGTTTTGTACAGAACAAAGTTATAATGCTAAAAATGATGTTGTATATTCAGCAACCTTCGAGGATATACCTGAAAATCTTCGAACTGTTAAACGCTTTCAGAACAAGAATTCTGTTATGGTTTGGGCTGCAGTGTCACACAATGGAAAACTGCCTCTGAAATTCATCGATAAAGGGGTAAAAATCAATGCTGAATATTACAAACAGGAAGTATTGGCTACACGTTTATTACCACATGCTAACAGATTGTTTCCCAAAAAGAATTGGATATTTCAGCAAAATTCTGCACCGTCCCACCGATCCAAAACAACACAGGAATGGCTCCATGCCAATTGCCCGAAGTTTATCAAGCAAGAAGATTGACCACCTTCTTCACCAGATCTAAATCCTTTAGACTATTGCATTTGGGGGATTTTAGAGTCTAAAGTAAATGCTAAGCAGCACAGAAGTTTGGACTCCCTCAAAGCTTCCATACGGAGTGAATGGGACAAATTACCTCATAAAATGATTCGTGCCGCAATAGGACAGTGGCGTAAGAGATTATGTTTAGTAATCCATAAAGATGGCGGTCGATTCGAGTAAAATTATTTCATGGTAAACTTTCATGTATAATGTTCATAATATTGTTGTATTTTCCATTTTCTATTTCATCTGTGTGTAATTAAATGATTCGATATTTGTCACAGTATTTATTAGCCACCCTGTAATTAACGCCAGTGCGGCATTGGCATCAAATGTTTCCCGTTAAGAGAGGGAAGCATCAGAGAAGTGGTCCGATGTTAATTATCTCTCCTATAACTCCCCTGTCCTCTAAAGTTTAAAAAGACAGTTGAATCACTCTGGGAAGCTGAAGCTTTTCCCCCACATATACACAAAATAGTGCATTATCACAAAACCTAGAACACGACATGGACTCTAATGCTACCCTAGAGTCAGAGAAAATAACTGCTTTCTAAAATTCAGTTTCGGGAGAATGAAGCTACTCAAGAGCCGCTGTCTTAGGGCTGTTATTTCACTAGAAAAAATGAGAGTATTTGTATTGTGAAAAGGAAAGTATGGGTAGGATATATTATGGGCATATCCAAAGTTTCAAAGATAGACTCCTTAAATTTTTTTGTACAATTGTTTTTTTGTTTTACACGTAATTAACTTTTCTGCGTATTTGACAGATACTGATACATGCGTGTGCTCTCATAGCACTTTGTTATATGTGAAATAGTAATTTACATAGGAATTTACATTATTCTATTGTTGTGAAGTTTACATCTCAGATGTTTATACCCAATAATCATTATGGCATCGACACCCCACCATTATGAACAACACCATATATGAACGACACCCCACCATTAGATTTTAATAACTAGGGACTGTGTGTAAAATCATTACACATAGTAAAAATGATACGTAAATTATACGTTAGTGTATAATTCAAAGATTAAAAAAAAATTATAATATCATTGAAATATTGATAAGTATTATTCTGGGGGAAAAAATATCCATTTTTTAATATTTCTTTAATCTATAGTAATTCATTGCTTTGTATGAACCGAAACATCCAGAAAAAGAAGTGATTTTGATTTTGTCACTGTAAAACTGATTATTTAATTTTCAAATCACGTGGTATTTACACAAAATATGAAACGCTAAATAATAGATATTAAAATCTAAATCCAAATTGTATGATGGACCTTGGACATTTTCCGCTAAAAACGCAAGGATCAATTATACACACCTTTCAATAAACTGCACTTTTTATTAAGCTGTGAACCCGCCCCCCCCCAAAAAAAAAAAAAATATATATGAATAAATAAAAACAAACAAATGAATAAAATAATGTGTTTCTTAATTGTTAATGCATTAAATCAAATGTTACTATTCTATTGTATATTACGAAACTAATTCCCATGAAAATATTATATTTATTTCTTGACACATGACTATAACTGTGTATCGTTATTTATATAAATATTACTTACAGGAGTAGCTTTATGGTTATATTTTTAGAAATGCGCTTCTCAGACATTCGTGCTAGATATTTTGAAATATATTACCTGACACCAACTGAAAAATTTCATGCTGTAAATACTGATATTTTATACAATATTCGTAACTTGTTACATTTCAGCTTATTTATTTTCATATTTTGTCACAGGTAAATATATTATAAAATGAAGAAGAAAATGAAAGTAAATAGAATTTTGCCTTTAAAGTTGAAAAGTGCAATAAATATCAAATCATTACAAATTATTAAATATCAAATCATTAAACTATAGAGAGGCAATTAAAACGGTGTAAAAGATTGAAAAAGTAACAATGAAAGCAGATATATTATCTCGGTTATACACTTCATGAGATTTTATTTACATACTTATAAGAATCATATGAAATTATGCTTTTAAATATGTACTACACGTTTATAATAGCTGCAAATACAGCAAGTAAAAATTAAAATGCTGTTTCTTAGTCAGTAAAAAACTTCGTTTTCTGTTGTTTTTGTTTTTTATTTTTATTTTACATAAAAATGGAAAATTCTTGTTAAAAGCGATAACTGAAAGAATTTTTTATTTTATGAAAGGCCATATGCGTATTTCATTTCATATCATCAAATGGGATTTGTGTCAAAAACGGCAATAAACGGCAAGCAAATGAAGAGACAACTTTACGATATTTGAATGCGCAGAAAGATTTACGCGGGAGACAAATCACGTTTGACAGTCAAACACGTACGGCAGAAAACCGTCGTTATCACTTTGAGTAATATATCTCCCCATTTTGAATCCTTTTTTTCGGACATTTCAATTCAAAATGCGTCTGTTCCCACCGAATCATGAAAATAATACGAAAATCAGTACGAAGTCACGTGCCCGGCTCATCAACTCGGTCTTCCCCCTCTCCGAAACGAAATCCCCCGTTCATATTCCAGAGTTATGCCTGTCCCATTAAGTATAATGCATCGAAACATTCAAATTCTTCTATATTGGCCACTCAGTCGTCGCGAAAAACATGGATTTCGTTTTTACGCGAAATAAGAGACTTAAAAGAATTACATGTTTGTCGAAATTCCTCATTGTAAATCATAAAGATCGCTTTTGTCCTTTCAACCATTTATCGAATTCCTTTTATGGAAATTTTCGTCTGAAATATTGAGCAGGCGCGTCGTAAAGAACTCGCCAAAAAGCATAAATTTCGCCGGATTTCGCAAAATAAAGGAATGAGAGCGGTTATTTTTTCTTCCCCTGGGGACAAGAAAACGATAAAGGGATAGAACGATTTACGTTGACGTAGGAATAGAATGATTCTTTTTTTTCTCAACCTTCTCTGCTTATAATGGGTGCAGCAGATTTTAAATGAATAGTACGTAAGAAAGATGAAGGCATTTTAACGGAACCTAAACTACGGTCTATTTCAGTGATACAAAGCTAACAGCTCCATTTGATCTTATCATAGCGCTAAAGGAATATAACTACTTTGAAATATTTCGCAGCACTATATTATTTCTAACACAAAAGATTGCAGCACGGCTTTCATAATATGAGGATTTATTTCATGAAAGAAGTTAGTATGTGTATTCGTTGTGCTTATAAGATTTATATATTAGTATAAAGGCAGTGTAAGTGTGCGTTATAAGCATTGTTAAATTACAAAGGTTTTGAGTCATGGAAATGTTTAAGGAACTTGACGAAAATAATTTTAAAAAGCCCTTTCATAAAATTTCCAAGAAAACTGAAATATGTATAAAACGTATTTTTGAGCACGATTTAAACGATAATATCGGCGTTTACAGTATTTGAGTAAATTTATTTTAGCATGTAAAAATAGAATGCAAAGACATTTGCTCGAACCATTTTTTTATCTTTGACTTTTACTAGTACACTCCGATAGTGTTTAAAAAACAAAAATGCTAGATTAAGTTAAATTGAATACGGTTCTACTGAATACTTGGTAAAGTCATTTTACAGATGTCAGTAATCTAATTTTATTAACTAACACAATATTATACATATATATATATATATATATATATATATATATATATATATATATGTATGTATGTATATATACATTACATTTAAACATTGACCCACTTATATGATTATATGAACGTTCATTATAAAAGCAAAATTATATCATATTTACTATCTTCAGTAATACCAATACTATTCAGAAATAGAAAATTGTTTCCTAGGTGTGTGAACTAAAATATGAAGTTTCCTAGTCTCTGTAAAATACCGCAAGACAGAAATACCCCCAAAATAAATGCAATAAATTGAAAGTTGAGCAATAAATGCCATTAGGCTATTAAACCTAATAAAGCCTGAGTGATCTCGAATACATTTTCATACAGGGATAAATTAATTACTTAATTATTAAACGTAGGTAACAAATTGATTTCATCCTAATAACAATCAAAGTATTATTAAACTTGTTAATATCAACGTCTTAGATAAAAATGCCTTGAGGCCGTAAAGCAGCTAAATGAATTTTACTATGAATGTAGTTAGTATGAATTTGATTTTGTATTACATTCGCAGCATTAATATTGCTGCTAAATTAGAACGAATCACTGAAAGGTACTGATTTCTGGAAGATTTTGTTAATAAACTTTGCACATATGAGATGAATATTTTGAAGCAATATCAATTTGTAAAATTAGAAATCAACTTGTTCGTATATTTCTGATCAGATTCTCCAGAGTTTCCATTCTTCAAATTTTATACATGATGCATAACATTGCCATTATAAAAATATCCGTTACGACTTTTTTATAAATAAGTTTCTTGTTTTTTATTTACATCAATTGTATACATAGATCATCGTATTTATTATACATATATAAATATATATATATATATATATATATATATATATATATATATATATATACTAGCTGTACCCGGCCACGCGTTGCTGTGGCTCAGTCTGGTTAAATGGGAAAGAAAGAAAAGAGAAAGCACGTTTTTAATATGTTTAATTTATAGAGCAGGGGTTTCCAACTGGCGGCCCGGGGTGCCTTTTTTGCGGCCCGCGAAGACTTCTAGAAAAATAATTTGCAGCATCAATTTAGATATTCTTAGTTAACGAAAAATGTTTTTGTAAATCTTTATTGTTTTCAAATGCTGTTCATTTATAAAAAAGATTGATTTTTCTCTAATTCCATGAAAAGTAGGGTGTCGACTCATGTTCTATTTCATACCCCCCCCCCCCACTTCTTATTTGACTTTTTTTTATGTGTGTCTGTGTGATTTAACAAAAGTTGGCCAGTTATAATCAAGGTCGTTGTTGGAGGTTCATCCTCGAATTTTTAAAAATTTCATAGTACATACTATACACAAATCCTCCAAATCCCCCTCCTTTAAGAAAAAAAGTCCTGGGCATGGTCCTGGTTAAATTGCGGCCCGCCACTAGACAGGTGTTTTCGATTGCGGCCTTTGGACACTTGTAAGTTGGAAACCCCTGTTATAGAGGCTGCAAAGCTATTACTCATTTATCACTACCCAGGGGGCACGTGTAGCTTAAAGTATGCTACGGAGGTGAGTAACGTTATCCACCAACATATTTTATAGTTCAGTTTTTAGTACTTGCTTGTTTTATGTAATATCTTGGCGAAAGAATTGTGTTCCCCTTTGCCCGCTGCACTGGAAATAAGAAAATATTTAAAATGTTTAATTTTAATATTTAAAATGTTTAATTTTACAATACTTGTGGGTATACAATATTTTTTGTTGTTCCATTGTCTGTGCAGATATATAGATTGTCTGGTTTTCCGACTCTAGAACACGCAACATATAATTGTTCATGTGAGAAACAATCTGTGTCTAAATCTAACCCGCACAATTGTAAAGATTGGCTCTGAGCTTTATTGATGGTGATTGCAAACGCCAATCAAATTGGGAATTGCAATCTCTTAAATTTAAATGGCATATCCATTGGAATCATGGGAATGCGAGGAATGAGGACATCTTAACCTTTGAATGGTCCTGTCAAGATCGTTATTTCTACGACGTTGCTCAGTAATTTTTTTACTGCAAGCCGCGTACCGTTGAAAAGGTTTGGTTGGTTGATATTTCGCAACATTATAATTGTCAAGCCGATTTTCAATTGCAGTACGTGCGGTGGCATCCCTGGCAGATCGAGTAAATTCAAAAATTCTGTTGGATAATGAACCGCTTCATCTGCTTCCACAACAGTGTCGACGGACGTGTATGTGACTGCCTCGCTTTGAATGTTATACTGAATGATATTGTTAAGTTCGTAGACGTCTTTGTTCTTGGCGGCAAGAATAGCTCGTTCACTCATCCAATCACTATTCTTATAATTGGTTAGAATATTGGGAAATACTTTTTCAACCAATTCTTCTTTTGACGATACTAAATTGCAGAAGTTATGAGGCAATGGAATTCGTCCTGATGTCAGATCAACCGGCACCTTTCCGTTCCCAATTTCCATCAATTGATGTGAGAATAACTCAGCTGATCGATCGTTTTGCAGATGGACACACATATTTGTAGATAATTTCAACGTCTTTACGTGTCGACACAAAGTAGAATATTTCAGGCAAGCATTTATTTCGTCCGCTAGTGTCGATCGAGGAATTGTAGGTAATGTTTGCCTGAAATCTCCTGCAAGCAATATTAAAGTGTTCTCAAATGGTCTGATGTTTCCACGCAAATCTTGCAATGATCGATCAAGAACCCCGAGAGATTTTTTGTGTGCCATTGTACATTCACCCCAAACAATAAGTTTGCCTTTCTGCAATACTTTTCCCATGCTGGATGCTTTGGAAATGTTGCAGGTGGGAGTTTCAATGAATTGGATTTTCAATGGCAATTTCAAAACGGAATGTGCAGTTCTTCCACCTGGTAGCAATGTCGCAGCTATTCCGGAGCAGCTATTCGAGAGCTAAGGCTATGCCATTTTGGGTTCGAATTGCTGCCAGAATCAATCTAATCAGGAATGTTTTACCAGTTCTCCATGGCGCATCTAAGAAGACGATTTCTCCAACCCCGTTATTGACAGTTTGCAGTATTTGATCGTAAATGCCTTTTTGCTCAAGCGTTAGCTTAGAAATATTTAATTGCACATACGACAAAAGATCACCCGTGTTGTAATTTTGTTCACGATGCAATTCTACATCGAATGAAGCATCAGCAGATCGATTCGGTGATGGCATTCCCAATTGATTGAAAACTTTGTTCGCGATTTCTAAGCACAAATCTTCAATCATTATAAACGCTTCTTTGTAGATTTCTGCTGTGAAATCCATGTTCATATTTGAATTTTCCTCTCGTATTCGACGGAAAATATCTTAAGCCATGTGCTTTCTCTTATCTAATCGATCGTCTTTTATTGTCTAGAACGTTCCCAGCGTACTTTATGACCTGTGGGGACTGCTGATAGTGGGATCGCACCCCACCGTGACAAATTTCTGTTCTGAGGGGGAAAGGAAAGACATTTATCGTTTGCCGTAAAATATTTAGTATAGCGTGTATTTAAAAAAAAGCATGTTTATACCTGTCACAGGTGTGGTATCTATATAATATGTATATAAAAATACTCACGTATTCGAATGTTCACGTATATATATATATATATATATATATATATATATATATATATATATATATATATATATATGTGTGTGTGTGTGTCATTAATTGCATATATTGACCGTTGTATTTAATTTGAATGTAATCCGTAGCGAAGTGCGGATTTTCAGCAAGTAATTTTAATAAAATTATTTCACTATAAAGAACATCTCACCAAGTTTTAATATCAATCATAGATTTCTATCGAAGTATAGATTTCGATGCGTGCACTTTTTGTAGCACGACTAACGTCTGAGTGGTAATCCATTTCTCTCCAAGTGTTTCGTAGCATATCGGGAGTTATTAGACTTTTTTTGCTTTAAGATTCATTAAGTGCTTTAGGATTCATCATCCGCTCTGTATAGACAAAGAATGGAAACTGTGGATGAGTTGAAGAAGCGTATCATTCAAGCAATTCGTGTAATAACTCCTGATATGCTACGAAATACTTGGAGAGAACTGGATTACCATTTTGTCTTCCTACAAAAGGTGCACACATCGAAATTTATGATAATATGATCAATGTGTATGATTCATATTAAAACTTGGTGGGAAGTTCTTCCTATTTAAATAATTTTTTAAAATTCTAATTGGTAGTACTAGAAAAATAAGTCAGGACTTTTGGATACCTTTATCCCGGACACCGTCTATTGGCTAGGACTGGACCACACAAATAATCGGTGAGATCTGCGAGGTGGACATTCCTGCCCTATATAATAAGATAACTTCAAAAGATAAACAGAGGGACGCTTACGCTTGTATTCAACTAAAATCTTTGATATTTGGCAGTATGTAATCACAGTTTGCAGCAAAAATTTCAGCACATACGATATTAGGGTTCAGATAATAAATGCTTCCCTTGTACAGTATGTTATTCGAAAGTTTAAGCACCTCTCATTTATCTTTAATTTCACTGAGAAGGAGGTATACATTTAAGTTTCAAATATTAAAAAGAAAAAAATTAAAACCTAGTTAAAATCTAAACTCAGTCTCATACACAAATTGATACTTAACTATTTATAAATTTTAATTATTTAAGAGGTGAAAATATAGTAAAGAGATAGAGGCAGTTAAGATCTATGAATACATAATTTAACTTTGCCAGTCTTATAAATAAGGTGATATTATATGATTTTGTGCTAAATTGTATGGATTTGTTTGTGCTTATAGAAGTCTAATAAAGGTTTAAAAAAACGTTTTAATTGATAGCATAAAGAATTTATCAGGCCTATTTTCCCTTATTAAATCAAGCCAACAAGATAATAAATATTTCCACATAAGTATTTCTTGACAAACATATTTCGGAAAGTTAAGGGCTTTTCGTGCTAATAGCAGTCTAATAAATGTTTCAGAAAAATGTTAAATTGATAATAGAAAGTAATAATTTTTCCCCAATTTCTCTTATTGAATCAATTAAACAAGGTTTCACAGAAGTATTCATTAAAGTTTATTGTGGTTAATGAACTATGAAGTGTTGCTTTCTTTTCTCTAATAAACGTATATCATTATATCCAGAACTTCATTTTCACTTACGTACATGTTATTATCCATAAATCATTTATGACGACATTTACTTATGATGGATCGTAATTTACGTGCCTTAAGGTAAGAATTGGCTTCGAGGCACCTGTCATCAAGAACTTTGAGCACATCTTATAAGCAACGACATACTACAGAAAAGATCTGTCACTGTCACGAGTTCCAGACAATCACATTCGAGCGGAATAAATATCAAGATAGAACGTAACATAATTGATATTAAATAATAAATGATATTAGACTTCTCTTTATGTTTAACAATTTTTTTCGAGCTTTAATACTATCAGCTTGATTACCTCTAGAAATAAAATTCCATGAAGATTAATAATAATATTTATGTAAGTAATAACACTTATTATTAGTAATAATACCTGTGCAAAATGAAAAACGTGGGAAACTTGGAAATGGAAATTTACACTTCCCAAAAAGAGTAAAATTTGGGAACTCAACGGCCAAATGTATGATTACTGCCAAAAATATTAAAATTTCAGGAAAATTTGTTATAATACTTACATGTATCAACTAAAAAAACATTGGAAAGTTTAAAATGAATTTTTCTTTTCATTGTTCGAAAGAGTTATTTTATTTAATCATAAAAAAAATTAGAAATTGGCAAATCCTCCACCAGACTTTCAAAAAATAAAATTTCAGGAAGATTAATAATAATATATATGTAAGTAATAATACTTATGATTAGTAATAATACATGTGTAAAATGAAAAACGTGGGAAACATGGAAATATAAATGAGGCGGTGAAAGGCAAAGTGGTGTAAGTCCAAATCGTTTTACTGCAAAAACTATAAAAAATTCCACTATAAATTGAACAAATTATAGTTCATAATAATTATTATAATATTCTAATAATAATTATTTTCAATTCCACTATAAATTGAACAAGGAGATTACATTTTTGCCCTCAAATAAATAAAAAAAAGGGTTGAAAATGTGACTTATACCACTTTGCCTTTCACCGCCTCAAATGTGCCCTTTAATCGTAGAAAAGATAAAAATTATACGATTCTGTAGACCTTGTGCTGTAATTTGTGGTGCACAAGGACTGCCTTATTAATAAATAAATAAAAAAATTAAAATTGGGAACTCTTCTGCCAAAGCACGATTTTCACCAAAAATATTAAAATTTCAGGAAAATTATTGATAATACTTACATGTGCAAAATGAAAAGCATTGGAATGTTGAAAATGTAAAGGTTTTTGTTCGTGTATCGAAAGTGTTATTTTACTTAAGGGGTCAGGTATCTTTTACAAGCCAAGAGACTCGATAAAGATATCCCTAATTTGAATCCTCAGTAGTTAGGGAAATAATTTATTCAGGATTATGAAAATTTTACTGCCAATTAAACACACTTCCTTCTTTATAAATAGTCTCACAATTTTTTCTGGACTGAAGAAATTATTTTTTTTTTAAATTTCAACCATTGTTTTTTTTCCATGATATGTCATGGCGTGCAGGCATGCGTCCGTATATTAATGAATATACATATTTTTTTAATTTTTAAATTAAGTTATATAATAATCTTTAAAAGCACCAGCTTTGAAATCAAAATTCTTAGTTCTTCATAGGAATTTAAATTTTTTTTTCAAAATTTTTTTGATAAATTTTACTGTATAAAATGTTTATTGTAGGAATGACATAATAGTGGTTCATTTTAATGATACATGTTTATATTGCCCGTGCATAAAATTGCATGGTATTCTAGTTAACTGTTCTGATGATATGTGCGCAATGACACAACAATGAAAAACAATGGTTAAAATTTTAAACAATTAAAAATTTCTCTTCAAGCAAAAAAAATTGAGAACCATATTTATAAAGAATAAAAAGTTTTATCGCGCAGTGAAATTTTCATATATCTGAAAAAATTATTTTTGTGACTACTGATGATTAAAAAAAGGGATATGTTTGTCGACTATCTTGGCCATTAAAAGCTATCAGACCCCTTAATCGTAAAAAGAATACAAATAGGTAACTGTTCCACTAGTATTTTTTTATTATACCGAGAAAGTGATCAACACTGCTAGCCACTGTAAATGCAACACCCTGAAGGAAACATGCAAATAACATGAAATTTACAACATGCATTAGCGGAGGTGAGATATGAAAATGATTAGAATTTCAGCGCAGACGCACATCAGGCGCGCCTGTGGCGCCACTTCAAAGCGCCATTTAAGGCTTGGAGATTTCGACGATTTCAAGTTCGGCAATTGTGTTTTTCTTGTGGTTTTTTGAAAAAAAACGATCAATTATGCCTCGTCGAAAACAGCGATCATCTTTTGATCAAGTATCCGAGTTCGACAGAGGAAGGATAGTGGCCTACCGATATTGTGGATTATCTTTCAGGGAAATCGGTAGTTGTGTTGGACGAAACCAAACAACTGTAATGCGGATATGTGATCGTTGGATGCAGGAGGGTAAAACGGACCGACGTGTTCGATCGCATCCACCTCAGCGCACCACTTCACGTGATGACAGGCAAATTGTGCGCATGGCAGTGACGGATCGCTCAGTCACATTACGAGCCATAGCACAGCACATGCAGTCTGTAACGCATCATCCAGTGTCCGCGCATACCATTCGACGCCGTTTACAGCAGAGTGGTCTGTCCGCAAGACGTCCATTGCTTTGTCTACCCTTGACGCAGAACCACAGACGTCTCCGCCGCCAATGGTGCGATGACAGAAGGATGTGGACGGCAGAATGGAATGAAAATGTCTTTACTGACGAGTCACGCTTCTGTCTGCAACACCACGATGGTCGCATTCGAGTCTGGAGACACCGTGAACAGAGGATGCTGAACAGCTGCGTTATGCACAGCCACACTGGTCCTGCAACGGGTATTATGGGACGGTATTGGATATCACTCTCGCACACCTCTAGTACGCATTGCCGGTACTTTAAACAGCCAGCACTACATCTCCGAGGTGTTGGAGCCAGTTGTCCTTCCTTACCTTCAGGGCTTGCCCACAGCCATATTTCAACAGGATAATGCGCGACCACACGTGGAACGCATTCTCCAACAGTTTTTCAATCGCCAGATTGAATTGCTTCCCTGGCCGCTTCGCTCTCCGGATCATTCGCCGATAGAAAACATGTGGTCCATGGTTGCTCTACGATTGACCCAGATTCCATCCCCAGCTGCCACAGCAGATCAATTTTGGCAACGTGTGGAAGCTGTTTGGTCTGCTGTACCCCAAGAACTCATCCAAAGTCTCTTTGAATCAATGCCGAGGCGTGTGGCAGCGGTGATCTCCAACAATGGCGGCTACTCTGGCTACTGATTTTGGCAGGAACCACACTTCACAGAAGTCTATAAATTTAATCATTTGATACTTGGTCAACATGTTATCTACAAAATAAATTTTGTTGTGATATCTCTTGTCTTTCTTGGTGTTGCAATTTGGGTGGCCAGCAGTGTATATTTAATTTCAATGGAAAGTTGAATTTGCGTTCTTTATAATTCGTTGGTTAATAAATTATAAAGAACGCAATTGGGTTTAAAATAATTTTTCACGTTTAAAATAATTTTTCACGAAAGTCAACACGTATGTTCAGATGTCAACAATCTTGTGTTAAATAGTACTGCTAATGAGTATTTTTAAAAATAGCAAATAGTGGATTTCCGAGTTCATTGTAGTACTATAGATACAATTTCCAAACTAAGGTAAAATGTTATCTCGTTAGAGTGGTTCTTTGCAGAGAGAATCATAACTCAGCATATCCTGGTAAAAGCACATTTCTCTTCTTTTTATTTTGACTGTACTATCATATAATGATACTCCTCTTATACCTCTAATATTTCCGGGATTTTTTTGGTTTGTCTTCTTTACCCCGTTGTGGCGAATTTGAAAACGAAAATTAATTTTGTCATGTGTAAAATGATAGAAAAAAGTATGGCGTGTATTTTCATTCGTTTCCTCGATAGTTCAATACAATATCATGCAGAAGAGTGGAACTAGATAGAGTTATAGAGAGGAATATCTTGGCTATGTATAGAAATTTCATTTGATGTACGGAATAAATTTTTCGGGAACTTTTAGCTGATATTCAATACGTAATGCAAGAATAAAATATATAAAGAAGAGTAGTAGGCGTCAAACAAATATAAAGAAACTTTACACAAAACTTTATTATCCTTTTTATTCTGCACACATCCATTTCCTATATGCCAAGCTACATTAAATGTCCCATGCACAGCAATCTGTGTTTCAAAATTTAAAGAAAGAAAAATATTACTAGACGACAGAGATATTGAAACAGTTTTATCTTGCCAGGATTCTATACATATTTCACTGTAGTGGAGAATCGCAGAAAATGAGCTTTTATTTACTATTTTCCCGCATGTATTCATTTCTTTTTCCATATAATGATTGACAAAAACGCTGATTCATTTAACTGTCGTACCTTCGGTTTACCCTTTTCCAATACTGAGTATGTCTCTGCTCTTTTTAGAAAAGCAATGTGCTTTTGTCAGAAAATCTAAATCATATGATAGAGTGAGAGAGACCGATAAGACATGCCTCTTCTAATATTACTCATATGTGATTGTACAAATGTATTTACTATCATAGCGCTGTTCAATTCTTATGGAAACTGCAATAAAAATGCAAATGTATGTCATAGATACTATAACGTATATAACGCTGTAATCTATTTTATATCTATCTATCCATCTCTCTCTATCTATCTATCTATCTATCTATTTATATATATATATATATATATATATATATATATATATATATATATATATATATATATATATATATATATATATATATATATATATATATATATATATTATATATATATATATATATTATATATATATTATATATATATATATATATATATATATATATATATATATATATATATATATATATATGTTATATATATATTATATATATATATATATATATATATATATATATATATATTATATATATATATATATATATATATATATATATATATATATATATATATATATATATATATATAAATATACACACTGTCACAAAAAAATATATGCACCCAGAAGGAACGACTATCACGAAACTTAACATGTATGTAGTGTATGAAAAGATAAGCAAATGATTGCAAGTTCAGAAGAACAGACCGTTTTATTAAGAAGATATGGCATGAAAAAAGTTACAAATTAGTACGTAGTAAATCCACCTCTAGCAGTTATAAAAGCCGTAACACGGCATGGCATTGAATCAATGAGGTCACCTATGACCTCCTGCGGAAGATCATGCCATAATCTTTGCAACTGGGTAGTTAATTCACCAGTATTCCGGGACGGCTGCAGTTGCCTTCCAAGTACGTCCCAGACGTGTTCTATTGACGAGAGGTCTGGTGACCTGACAGGTCATGGGAGTACGGCATATCCTATAGATTTTCACCAGGAAGAAATAAATATCCAAGAAATATTAACCAAGATTTCAAGCGTCAGGCTTTATTCACGTTCAAGAGTACAACACCAACTAACTATACACAAGCTTCGCGCGAACCGCGAAGCAACCAGGTGGTGCTACTAGTACGCCAAAAACAAATACAATATACTATATAATTTCAATTTGCAACATCTTGCCCCCCGATGAACAGGAGGTTCATCAAACATTTTAAAACAGTTTTACATGCATAAATCAGGGATATCAAATAATCATATATATCAAGTAATCACATAAAGAATCATTTTAAACATGAAATCAAGTAATTCAATTATAAAAAATAAGAAAATACACAAAACACAATTAACTAAATAACTTCAAATTATATCATCTAGAAAATTATAATGAATTAATACAAAGAGAAATTTCAATTTAAACATACCTCCAACAGTCAACACAGTCCTTAAATAATAACATGACGCTCAAATTTTTCTTTTTTTTAATATAAATGTATGAAGAAAATATTTACATTATATACATTATTCAATTCAGTTTAAAATATGTGCATATATACAGTTTAATTTTAATCGTTTAACTCAAGATTATATAGCAATTGTACAGGTCGTTTTACTACACCTGTTTCTGTTTTTATGCTACAAGATCTTATTTTGCCATCTCTACCAGGAAATACATCAACAATCCTTCCCAGTTTCCAAAAGTTTCTGGGTAAATGCGCTTGATGAATCAAAACAATATCGTTGATTTTAAATTCGCGAATCCTATTTTTACTTACCAAATCTGTAGATCTTAAATTCACTAAATAATCTTTTTTCCATCTATTCCAAAATGATTGCTTTAACCTTTCTCTAGAATTAAACTTTTTAACTAATAATTTCCTGGTAGAGAACTGACCTTCACAATGTAATTTTACTGCTGATAGATTCGTAACCCTTCTACCTAAAAGAAAATGAGCCGGCGTTAAAGGAATCGGCTCCTCACTAGTGGTGTAAACATAAGTGAGTGGTCTGGAGTTTAATACACCTTCAATTTCTGTAATGACAGTCCCCAGCTGCTCTCGTGTCAACGATGAATTTCCAAGAGTTTTTCTTAGGGCAACTTTTACAGAACGGATCAGTCTCTCGTAAAATCCGCCCCATCGCGACGCCTTTTCAACAATATAGTTCCAGATAATTCCATGTGTAGAATAGAAGTCTTTCACTTTAGGATCACTAATAGTTGACCACCAATATTTCAGCTCAAGTTCAGCTCGCTTAAAGGTACGTCAATTGTCGGAGTATACTGTAGAACACAGTCCACGTCTTAAGACAAATCGCCGAAAAGCTAACAGAAAAGTTTCTGTTGTTAAGTTTCTAACTAATTCCAAATGCACAGATCTCGCAACCGCACAAGTAAAAAGTAAAATGTACTGTTTATCAGGACTGTCTCTGACATACAAGGGACCACCGAAATCAATTCCAACCATAGAGAAAGGTGGCGCTTGTTCGATGCGATTAGCAGAAGAGGGGCAGTAATCTGTGTTCCAGGAACGGAGTTAAGTCTTTTACACACAATACATTTTTTAAGTTGATTTTTTATGGCTAGTCTACCTTTCGTCAGCCAAAAGTTTTCTCGTAACTGTACGATAGTATTAGACACTCCGGCGTGGAAAACTTTTTCATGAGCGTCCCAAATCAATAGTTCAGCAAACCTATCCTTAGAAAGGATTATTATAGGATGTTTAGTATAAAATTCCAGATTAGACTTTTGCAATAGTCCTTTTACTACTATCAGATCATCATCAGAAAGCATAGGGTTCAAGTCAAGAATTCTCGATTTCCTAGGGACTTGTTTTTCTTCTTTAAGACATTTGAGTTCATCAAAATAATATTTTCATTGGATTTGTCGAATCCACATTTTCTCTGCTTCTTACAATTCGTCTGCTGATAACTCATCAAAGTTTCGATCTTCCTTCTTATTTTTAGCGTTAGAAATAAATCTTTTTACCCATGCTGTTATACGCAAACTTTTTTAATAGAATTGTGCTTTTCCAAATCCAAGATAAATTCCACTTTAATGGTGTATTCGATAGCACAATGCAGACTTAGTTCAGGTTTTGATTTTTGTTCTTCCACAACATTATTCACTTCTTTCTTAGCAACAACACAATCACTTCTAGGCCACTGATCTTCAGGCAATGACAAGAATTCGGGACAATGCCACCATTTCCAAGATATCTGTAAGTCTCTAAAACTACAACCTCTAGTTAAAAGATCAGCAGGATTACTTTTACCCTCACGATGTCTCCAATCTATAGGATTCGTAAACTGTTGAAACATTACCCTATTACAAACAAACGGTTTCCATTTCTTAGCAGACCCTTTTATCCAACTCAAAACTATTTCTGAATCAGTCCAAAGAAATATAGTCTGAAACGAGAAAATATTCTTCAAATAACTAACAATCCGCGAAGCAATTAAAGCTCCCATGAGTTCAAGTCTAGGCAATGTTAACTTTTTCAAAGGACTAACTCTACATTTAGACATGATAAATGAGGTCAATATCTCACCACTATCATTCTCAATCGAAAATAAGCAACCGCACCGTACGCTACAGGAGACGCATCACAAAACACATGTAGCTGCGCATTGGAACTCATTCCATGCATACAACCCGAAAAATAATATCTATCAATTCTTAACTCCTTCAACAGACGTATCTCCGAACACCAATCCTTCCACTTCACTATCATATCTTCCGGCAAATCATCGTTCGAGTTTAGTCTTCTTTCCCATATTTCCTGCGTGCTAAGATGCTTAACTCTTAACACGAATAGAGAAACAAAACCCACAGGATCGAATATTTTGGCCACTTATCTCTTACACGCACTTAAGTCTTCTAAACCGTCCAATAAACTAACTACCTCTAACTCAAATTTATCCTCGACCACATTCCATACCAAACCTAACACCTTTAAACTCTTATTTTCCCTATCACTACTAACATCACAAAGTCCATTTTTAACCCATAATTTTTTCAACTCTTTTGAGTTAGTATTCAGTTTTCTCAAATTAAATCCAGCATTACCTAAAATAAACACAGCATCCGAGGACAAACTAAATGCTTTCGACACACTTTCAGCTCCATAAAACAAGTCATCAACATACAATGATGTATCCAGCATCTCAACGCACTATCCTTTACCTTCTTTATATTGTTTAATATGGTGTTTGATAGTAGCGGCCAGTATAAAGAGACTACAAGTGACTCCGAATGTCACTCTTTTCATTTTGTAGGGTACAATATTTTTCTCAATGTTACAGTAGTCAAAATAAAAAAAGTATAAGTAATTCTGGTCTTCGTTCTTTACCTTTATTTGCAAAAATGCACCCTTAATGTCCGCAGAGGAAGCTATTTTGTTTTCACGGAATTTTAATATAATATCCAAAATGTTAGGATTCAAGTTTGGCCCTGGCAACAAACAATCATTCAAAGATGGGCCATTTAATTTTGAAGAAGCATCGTAAACAATATGTAATTTTGTAGTATCCCGGTCAGTTTTTATCACGGGTTTATAAGGCATATAATATGAATCATCTTGAGCTAAATCCTCACATTTTTCAATTATTCCTGTATTTAATTGTTTCTTTATAACTGAGTTGTAATTATCAAATAATTGCCTATCTTGATTAAATTTATTTGTTAGGTTGTAAAATCTCCTTTATGCGACCACAAAATTGTTTTCTAGTTCTTCTTTTGATTTATTCCACAACAAAGGTGCTTCATAACGCCCTTCAGTAAACTTTAAGCTATTTTGAAAATCCTGCAAAACGTGGCATTCGCCAGAGCTCTCATTTGTTTCGACAATTCCCAGAGATTCTAAATCCCAAAAGTTTTTCAGATCGTGAGAGACATTCATCACAGCAACTCTGTTACAAGCTACAACCATTGACTTACTTCCGTAAATCGGTTTGACCCTGAACAGTGCAGCCGAATATTGTTTGTGAAATAAATAAGCCAGGTTTTACTTTCCGAGTCTCCCCCACGTATATTTGCCACAAAAAGTTTCCTCCTAACAAGAGCTGTATTGGCAACTGTCGACAGCTATCGGCGAGTAAACATCTACCATCAGCAATAAATTTGTTTACATCCGGGTCCTGGGAATTATAGCACGGCAATGTGGCGCCGGTAATATTATCTGTAACTAAAGCTTCTACTTCGATATTTTGTTTGGGATCTATGAGACTGGATAACTTTAACAACACAACTTCAAACTCTTTTTCCCAAGCATTTCGCTGACCGAAGGAATAAATTAATAGCCTCTGTTTTCTAATCAGCTGTAAGTGAAGGACATCTGTAATGTTTCTATCTAAGAATGTTTTTTCTGAACCAGAATCACAAAGTATTCGAATAATTTTTGATTTGCCATTCGCGGAAGCTTCAACAGTACAAGTTTGTAAAAGAGCACTATTTAAATCTTGTTTAACTTTCTTTTCACACAAAAAGCTACTACAGTTTCGTTTTCAAGTGGAGAATTATCATTATTAATCGGAGGCTCATATTTAATTTTCTCAACAAGTTTTCTGGATTTTTCGATTTCGTACAAAATAAAACATTATGAGCATTTGAATTACAATTTTGACACTGTTCCAATTTAACTCTGCATTGAGAAGAAAGGTGCCTTCCAAAACACCGATAACACCTCCCTTCTTTTCTCAATTTAAAACGTTTTCTTTCATCATATTCACAGAGACAATATTTAGAATTATGTTCAGTAGATTTACAAAAAATGCAATACGTTTTAGAAAAAGTATTCAAGGCTGCCGATGACGGAATATTATTTTTCACACGATAGTTACTTGACTTATGACTTAAATAATAGTGATCATTGTTATTATTACTTAAGATTTTAGTATTATGAATTTATGTATGCCGTAGAGCGGCTTCTCTACATACAATTTCTTTCTTGAATACTCCTTAGGTACTTAGGTACTCCAAATCGAGGTCGCGGGGATCGGCACCATGTAGTAAATCACCATGAAGAAATATATATCCAAGAAATATTAACCAAGATTTCAAGCGTCAGGCTTTATTCACGTTCAAGTGTACAACACCAACTAACTATACACAAGCTTCGCGCTAACCGCGAAGCAACCAGGTGCCGCTACTAGTACGCCAAAACAAATACAATATACTATATAATTTCAATTTGCAACATATCCTTGAAGACATTATTGGGAGAGTCGCGCAGTATATGGACGAGCGTTCTCTTGCTGATAAATGGCCCTCGGGCGACTTGATTTCATAGGCAGTACAACTGACGTTAAAACCTCGTCCACAGAACTGCGTGCCGTCAAAGTGCATTGAAGGACGACTAGAGGTGATCGTTTGTCCCAACAAATCACTCCCCACACTGTCACACCTTTTGAAATCGCCGTATTCCTCTCGAAAACAAATGCTGGATCGTACCGGTGGCCTGGCCGCCTCCACATGCGTATACGCTGGTCATCAGCATTGAGACTTTATCGGGATTCATCGCTGAAGATCACACGCCTCCAGTCGGTCACACTCCAGCATCCCCAAAGTCGGCAAAATCCAATCGACACTGCTTATGATGTTGGGTCAGTGGTAGGCGTCTTAATGGACGTCGGCTCCTTATACCTGCGTCAGCCAGTCGTCTGCGAATGGTTTCCCTTGATACCACCGGATGTCTGGAAGATGGTAAAGGGCATCGAACCGATTCTAACGACGTTGTTGGTGCGGACGTGGCCGCTCTTAATTTGCGCGACCCTCGCGCGCATTAGTGTTCCTGGGACCCCTGACCCTCCGTGACGGTACAGTATCCCTTTCGTGATCCATTGTTGCCAACACTGAGCAACTACCATATCGCTCCAAACAAGCCTCTGAGCAACTACCATATCGAACAGGCGTATCGGCCGCACCTCGGACGGAGCGTCCGAGGTGCGGCCGATACGCCTGTTCTACCAACCTGCTTCTCTAAGGCCTACTATACGCCCCCTCTCAAAGTCCAACAATTATTCGTACTGTCGAAGGTTACGTGACAGAGGCATCTCTAGTCACAATACCGGCCATCTAAGTCGACAGATTCGTTTCAGTAACCCTAAGGCACAAGCAATCATACTTTTAAACTCTCCCAGCTGCGCATTTCATATGCGCATAGCGCGCTTAGTCTTGTCTCATTGGCGTCAAAATTTTAATCATTTGCATACCTCTTACCAGACTACATTCCTGCCAAGTTTCGTGAGAGTAGCTTTTTTCCTGGGTGTATATATATATATATATATATATATATATATATATATACACTCAACATTTAATAATTATCAGTGCAGATAACAAATATCATCTTGTGCATTGACAGTTCTGTAAACGATGCTACTTAATTTTCGTCTCTGGAAACTTAAATATATTTTTTTTTATTTGAAATCTCCTCATGCACCACAAAGTATAACATGAGGCTTACAGAAGTAAGTGAAAAACTCAAAACAAGAAAAGTTTTAAATTTAAATTACAAACAAAATTTCGCAAGACAGCAAGACTTTCAATGCTCTTAACGAGATGTGAAAAAACAGGAAGCCAACAAATGGACAGACGTCTGAAATCCACCTTTAAGATAGCTCAGGCATTCGCATGTAATTTGCAGTGTAAAAAAAATGTTCAACATCTTCAACAGCATCACCGCAAGCACAAAGTCCACTGGTTACCACATTAAAACGAAGCAAATAGCTCTTAAAATTTCCATGGCCAGTTAAAACTTGAGTTATGTTAAAGTCAGTTGAAAAGTGCTTACACTTTAAACACTGAAATATAGTTGGAAAAAATATTTTTCTCCACAATGCCTTAGACGAAGAAAGAAATTCACTATACAAGTCCAAGACAGTTTTTTCCCTAGCGACACGCTTCCTGTGAGACCGCGGGACAGACATCACTAAATATATTTCAGGAAAAGTCGATCCTTACGCCAACTGGTCTGCTCTTTCATTGCTAAGATTACCACTATGGCCCCGAATATAAGAAAAATGAATCTCAACAACATTTTCAAGATCGTGCAAAATTGAGTGAATTTTAAAACTTTTCTGTAGAAGCCGTATTATGCAAAAGAAAGCGGGAAGAAACAGAATCTGAGCACATAAGATGTTTAAGTGTTCCACTCTCGCGGAAAGAATCCTGAATCCATTTTACAACCAGGTTTAAGGATAAAAGTTCGGCATGGAAAACAGAACATTCATCAAGTAATCGATGCTGAGCTGTAACCTTCTATATTCCATCTTCATAACTCACAAAAGCAAGACCAACCCTTCCATCTAGCTAACTACCATCCGTGAAACATATAGTTTTATACTCCTGAAATCATCCTCTGCATATTTAATAACTATAAGAGGTTTCCTACTTGCAGGGTCCGGCAAACAAGAAATATGAAGCTTCACATCCAGGGTGTTACAAACGCTGTATTTTATATGGTCCATCTTAATCTCAAGATTATTTAAGATAATTAAATCAATAGGTGGAAGACCAGAAATAACAAAGGCTGCATCATAACTAACGGTCCTATAACCCCGAATAATACGAAGGAGAAATCTTCTTTGAATTCTTCTAAGAAGTCTACTATTTATTTTCTTTCTCAAGGAGATTCCCCAAGCTCCTGAAGCATAAGAGATCGATGGTACAATACCCTGATTATATATCAATTTAAGAACATCAGTTTTAACCCCATAAGTGTTTTTTGCAATTCGCAATAAAGCAATAAGATTTTTTTCACTTTTACTGGAGACATAAGAAATATGCTGCTTCCACTGCAGTTTATTATCAACAATAACTCCCAAATACCTTATCTGCTGAACTTCAAACTTAAATATTGGAAATTAACTTAAGATCAGTCAAGTATTAAGTCAAATATTTAATTTTAGGTCAAGTCAACCCAAATATTAAGAGGTGAATTATATTTCGTTAAATAACAGTACCGATTCATTGCGTGTAAACCTGAATTACAATTTAAAATTAAAGAAATGCTGAAATTTAAATGAAGTATGAATTAGCATATCACTTAGAATTAAAATTATAGTTACATCGAAATAAATTGCTATTTTTTAGCTATATTTTCTCTTTCATATCGATAAATTCGGACTGATAAATTTAATTTTACTGTGAAAAGAGGAAGGAATAATTTTCTCAACTAGTTCATTGTTCGATTTTTGTTATTCAGTTTTACTAAAATGTCATTTTCTCAGAAATAATTCTACAAAAAAATTTTTAAAAACACACCAATTGATGCATAATATTGATGTTTGCTTTACTATATCTAAATAATTACCTTCAATTACCTTCAAATCACCTTCAATTTTTCTTTTATAATCACATGCTTACTCGTAAATCACAGGAAACTTTAAGAGCAAATACTTGAAAAATGTGTTGTAATTCATAAAACAGACACACACACACACACACACACACATATATATATATATATATATATATATATATATATATATATATATATATATATATATATATATATATATATATATATATATATATATATATTAGCTCTTCTTTTGCTAACAAGGCAAGCTTCTGGTTACTTAATAATGGAAGATCAACATGACATTATACTTAAAACGATAACAACAGTTTTATTTGAGGAATATAGAAAACACTTAGCGGCTGGCCGTCAACGTGCGACCGCCATCCATTACACATCGCTCTCTCTCTGTTACAATATTGCAGTGCGCATGCGCTCACATTCTTCGTGCGGTCTGTTACATGCTGCCATCTATTAACATAGAAAATTGCTTACATTCGGGCATCCTGACAGAGAATTGCCCTCAATTCGTACTTATAACACTACTAAAAATACAACTGAAACATTTAGAAATATAAACAATGTGCAAAAAAAACAAAAATAATATATGGTCTTCAAAGTCTTTTGGATAATGTCCTAATTGAGTCCTTCTTAGAGTTCAAGAGTTCTTGGGTAAAATTTAAAAAAAGAATAAAAATTATATTACCTGATCTTTGGAGGTTGTTACCTGGTGATGATTTGAACTAAGTTAAGGTGGTTCAGGAGGTTCTGCACTAGGAGCCTCGTTGTCTGAATCGTCATCGTCATCGTCTTCATATCGAGGTTTAGGCCATGGCTTGAGTTGACTGACGTGAGCTGTGGTGGTGTAAAATCGTCCTTTCTGCTTTTCCTCCAGCTGAGTAACTCTGTATGTGTCATTCGGCAGTGTTTCTGTAATTATCAGTGGTCCTCTATATTTCGCTTGCGTCTTCGTAGGTTCTCCTGTTGGTTTTGGTGGTCGTCTGACAACTACTATTTCTCCTGGTTCGTATGTTATAGTTCGACACCTTTTCTTGTCATAATCTTCCTTCATTTTTTGTTGCTTCTTTTCAATCTCTTTACGTGTTTTCTCTTGAATTTCTTTCGGGTCTTCCCATTTTTCTGCGTCTGCGTCTGCTACTTTCCTGAGGATACCATCATTGAATCTGGGCAAGTAACCATGTAGCATCTCGAAGGGAGTTTTATCTGTGGTTTTGTTAACTACGTTGTTTAAATTTCTTTCAGTTTCTTTAATTCGTAAGTCCCAGTCTTTATGACGTTGGTCCTTCATTGATGTCGTTATTGTTGATAAGATGGTTCTATTAACTCGCTCTACCATACAATTGCCTTGTGGATGTTGCGTATGGTGACCGTGTTTCCGAAACAATTTTGCTATCTTTCCATTCTTTCTCAATTTGTTTGATAATATTACGCTCAGAAGCATTCGTCTTATACGGTCGGGAACATACCGGCTTACTACCGTCTATCTCTTTAATATCCATGAAAGTTAAATCTGTGCATCCTAATTCATTTAAATCAAATGCAAAACAGTCTCTATATTCATTCAACAAACGAACTATATCTTGCTTTTGGTCTTCAAGTAACGTCTCGTCAAATTTAATTTGTTCTAAAGTTATAGGTTCTCGTTCTACGTTAGTACTCATGTCTAGAGGTTCTAATGATTGTGCTTCATTAACAAAACTTATATTGTCCTTATACGACTTTAAATTGACATCGTCCACTAATTCCGCTTTACCAACATTTTGATTTCTATTCAATATAATATTCCTATCTCTCGTATTAATAACTGGTACAATTGTTTCCCCTTCCTTGACTTCCAATAATGAGTCTAAATTTTCACCTTCTCCCCTAATCATAATTAAACCATCATTTAAATCTTCAGTCTTCGCTTTGACAAAATTTATACTATTCTTCACAATTTGTACTGTTTCAGTTACTTTCAATTTAACCTTTGGGTTTTCCTCAATAAATTCTAAATTAACGAATGGGTAATCTTTCGCATATCCGATATGTAAGTTTTCTCCAACCCTAGCATATGCTATGTACGGTAAATCGAGCAATGTTCTTCCAACTATTAAATCAACTGGTTGTGTATTGTCTGACACGATCAAAATAGTAACGTCCTTAGCCAAAACATCGTCTATCTCTATATCTGTAACTGTAACACCTAGACTTTGCGAAACTGGATTAATTTGGTTTCCAAACGAATAAAGATCCTTTTTACATGGAGTAATATTTAATCCTAACTTTTTAGCAATTGACATTTTCATCAGACAACTGCTACTTCCCGTGTCAAGTAAAATACTAATGCTTTGATTGTTTATCTTTGCCTGGCGTAGATATTTGTCTGGCGCCGTCATTTCACGATTCCCATAAACATTCAGATTTTCGCTCCGCGCTTCATTCGTTTTTCTGCAAAACCTAGCAATGTGATTTCTCCCTCCACAAACAAAACATGCTCTATCATCGCGTATCGAAGAACTAAATACTTTATGAGTTGCGGTTTCTTTTTCATTTATTTTACTTCTGCTGACGTTCGCGTTTTTGTTCTCAAACTTGGTCGAATCGAACCTATTCCTATTACGATTACTCATCCTGTAATTTGAATGCGGGTAGTATTTAAAATCATCACGATAGTTAGTATGCTTCGTATTTCTGCTTTCGCTATTAGTTTTAATTCCTGATCGAACGTTTTCATAATCGTCCAGCACTTGAGCTAAATCATTCGCTTTAACAAACTTTGGCCAAGAATCAATGAAATGTTCACGCATCGTATTTGGGACTCGCTTTTTTAATTGATCTGTAATCATAAGTTCTTTTAGGGATTCAAAGTCATTTATATTTAATCCTGTTAACCACTCATTAAAATAGGTACGTAATTCGAATACAAAATCAGTCCACGTTCCGTTTACATCTTTAACACGGTTGACAAATTTCTGTCTAAAACTTTCGAGACTTAGTTTATATCTTTTTAACAATAAATTCTTCACAAATATATATTCATTAGTTTCCTGTTCCGATTCTCTCGCAATTAGCTGAGTAATTTCAAGAGGCAATAGCCCTAATAAGTGTGTTACATAGTCACTCTCCATAAGTCCTACTCGTTTAGCTTGCCTTTCAAATAATACCAAAAATGAAGCTATATCTCCGTCTTTTAAGTCAAATTTCTGCATTAAATTCCTCAAATCTATAGTGTTTTTCTTTACTTCTGGTACAATAACATTACTTTCAGCCTGAGAAATTATCTTATTCTGATTCTGGATTTTTAATTTTTCCAATTCAAAAGCATATTGTTGTTCAATTTTATGTAATTCCTGTTCATCTATCTTATTCTGATTTTCAATTTTTAGTTTCTCTACTTGCAAAGCTCGCTCAAATTCAAATTTTTGTGTTTCCTGTTTCACTCTTTCGTCAACTAATCCTGCTAATACTTCTTTAACAAATGGTTCATCATAGTTTTTACTTTTGATTATAATATCCTTCAAAATAACTATCGTACTAATTTCAGGGACACTCTCGCCCAACTCAATCGCTAACTGAACTAAATCACACTTTTTATATCTACCTAAGTACGCCATTTTTGAGTAAAACAAAAATTCAAATATTCAAGATTACCTTGTTCGTTGCCGTTGTCAGGAAGTTCCTCTATCCCTCTTCTGATAATTGTTAGCTCTTCTTTTGCTAACAAGGCAAGCTTCTGGTTACTTAATAACGGAAGATCAACATGACATTATACTTTAAACGATAACAACAGTTTTATTTGAGGAATATAGAAAACACTTAGCGGCTGGCCGTCAACGTGCGACCGCCATCCATTACACATCGCTCTCTCTCTGTTACAATATTGCAGTGCGCATGCGCTCACATTCTTCGTGCGGTCTGTTACATGCTGCCATCTATTAACATAGAAAATTGCTTACATATATATATATATATATATATATATATATATATATATATATATATATATATATATATATATATATACATAAAGCTGATGGTATTAATTTGTGTAATTAAGGGACATTTTAGAACACATTTCATGAAATTATGATGTCGCGTCGGGAGTGTACCCTTTGGAATCAGAATTTTTATGTTTTAACTATTGCCAAATTTGGCAGACCCTATAGTTTAGCCATAGGGCCTGTCAAATTTATTCCACCAAGAAATCAATAAATTACTCTGAGTGTACTCTCTGTCAAATAAAGCCTTTATCATTGGTGGGTTAGAGGAGGCAAAATATTATATTGATAGTCTGTCTAGTGCATTATTCTGATATTGATTAGTGGGTATCACGTAGATAGGAGATATCACGTGCCAGAATTTCATGACATTCGTAGATATATTTTTGTTCAATCTTCATTATTCTCCAAACGCTATTTAAATATAAGTATTTCTAAAAGGCTGTACATTCTTTCTAATTAACATAACATTTTATAATTGAGAAAATTTAGGAAAAAAGTACACAGCTTGGTTTGAAATTACAGACATAAAAAATTTTAAATTATTAAATTTCACATAACTGCAAACGCTGCAAATTTTTATGTGAATGTTTAGCTTCCTACCATAGGAACGCAACTGCTTTATGGTCCTGCAGAAGCTGTAAAATAAAAAAAAGTATTAAAATATTGGTATAACTTCATTTTAATGGTTTTTATGCTCGTCATAGAAATTATTTCTTATTAAATAAGCTTTCGAGCTGTAGAGACTTGCGAGCAGTGATTACAGACAGTAGATGATTCTCGATATTTCCATCTTGTGATAATAATGTGTTTTGAGTCACTTTGAAGATCTTCATAAATAATCTTCAAAAATTCTAGGTCTTAAGAAATTCAAGATCATATTTCTTGACAAACAAACATCAGGCACTGTTCTATAGCACAACATTATGGGAATGAGAGCGGGTATCTCTTTTCTATAGAAATGGACAGTTTTTAGTTGTTCGACTTTTTTTTGTCTTTTTTTTTGTACCAAGACATCTCCCAACCTCAGAAATTCAATTCTAATATTATTCAGCACATTACCGAAGTTCGAGGCTTTCCGCTATCGTTATAATTCCTATATTATCCCCCGTTATTACTAACAATAACGTTAGTATAACCTCCGTTATTACTAACAATAACGTTCTGTTTTTCCTGGGTTCGTTAGGATTGAATAAAATATCTTCAGACACTGCACACAAAATACAATTTATTATTTTGTAAATTCTTCAGGCGTATACACAAATTCAAACAGAAAACACGTAATAACTGTCTTGTATACAGCAGAAAACTCTAAACACACAAGTCAGGATACCAGAATCTTCATTACAATACACGCCTAACGCACTTTCAACACATTCAGTTCTCAGTAGAAAAGAACTGATTTCCAATGCCAATAGCGCCCTTTACACGTACGTTCTTTCCCACTGGAAACCACGATCCCGCGCGATTGTGTGCACGTGTGAAGGTGTCGGAGAGGAAGGGAAAAAAAAAAAAAAAAAATTAGATGAGAGCCCCGGCCCGCTAAAAGCAGGCATCGCTCTGAGAAATAAAAGACAAACGGACCCCAGTCCGGACCGTGGAACAACAAAAGACAAAACCCACTACAACTCTAGTGACAACAAAGGCGTGTGGACAATTCGACCACAACAAACTAAAAATATGACACTCAGTAAAGGAGAACCACGGCGTATAAAGATCACTTGAAGAGGGTTACCAAAGTTAAGATGACAAAATCAAAATACGTTAGAATGACGATGGGCAGAAAAGAAAAGCAACAAAAGAGCAGCACACCATTAAAAGACGAAACCAAAGAAATGTTCAAAATACGAGAGACCGCCGTCTTGCTCAACCAAGCCATAAAAACCAAGGAGAGTCAGGAGACTCCAAATTTAAAACACTCCAAGGAGAACCAAAAAGATAAAAACCAAGGTGAGCCCTTGACAGCTCAAAAGTACGGGTACAGTACAAAATTCATAAATAAAACAAAACTGAAGCAATGAAAAGGGCAATAAAGACAGAAAACGACAGTTAGTATTGAAAAATTTCATCTTCCAGAAGGTTAAGTTGGTGAATGAAGACGGAGATGTTCTGACGAGAGACGGGGTTAAGCAACAGACGAGAAGGATGAATTTCTGAAAGATTATGAGGCAATAAGTTACGACGGAGATCATTAAAGTACGGACAATGGTAGATATAATGAATGGGATCGGCACAGGCCTCACCACAAACACAAACAGGGTATTTATTAAGAAAGCGATGGTAGTAAGAAGGAAACTTGCCGTGACCGGTTATAAACTGAGAAAGAAAATGATCAGAATAATTCCTATTAACTGAAACTCTAGGGACCAGAGAACGCGAGTGACTACTGACATCCAAGGACTCCCAACGCGCCTGCCACTCTAACCACAAATGCCTCAAGAGGCTACGCCGACACCTACTGGGGGAGGTACCAACCCTACCGTCGACGATTGCTAGAACCCCAGCTGACTTGGCTGCAGCGTCGGCAGCCTCATTGCCAGCAGTCCCAACGTGAGCCCTAGTCCAACATAACTTAAACAGCAGATTGAGAGAAGTAAAATGAAAAATATAAGAGCGAATTTTTATGATCAGAGTATTGTAATTAGGATAGAGGCACAAAGCCTCCAGAGCCGAGCGAGAATCAGAAATCAAACAGAAAGAATTAACCTCATTAATATAAGCCCATTCTATTGCTTTGTAAATGGCATAAAGTTCGGCCTGAAAGACCGAAGCTTCGTCGTTGATACGGAATGAACCAGTATGAATTTTTGTATTTTCAGAATCAAGGACAACAAAACCTGTGCCAACTCTATTGTTCATTTTAGAACCATCCGTAAAAATAAAAAACTGGAAGTCACCGGGAGAAAGAGGATTGAAATTTGTAAAATTAAGAATGATATCATTATACGAAACAAAACGATTGGGCTTTTCGATGTTCTCAGGGTGTATCGTAATACCAAAGATGTCAACTGAGTTATTACATTTTAACTGAAATAGAGCGGCTTCAAGGGAGGCGGTCAAATCAATTGGGGGAATACCAGCTATCACCCCCAAAGAGGCGGTAGAGGAAGTTCTATAAGCTTTTGTAATTGTTAAAAGGGCTGATCTGAAAATTTTGTTTAAAGAGTTGACCGTCCTCACATTGTTATTGAACCAGATTGGGGCACCATACAAAATTATTTTTTCTATAACAGTATTGTAAATCAATTTGATGACAGCGTTACCAATCCCCCAAGTAGCCTTAGAAATACGGATGAGTTTATTAAAAATGGTTTAGGTTTTACTGTGGATATATTTAAAGTGTTCATTCCAAGTAAGGTTATTATCAAAAATTAAGCCAAGATATCTAAAACTATTGACTACCTTAATTTTTTCGCCTTCAAATTTAATAATGGGATTTTTCCCCGGCTTACACCCCTTTTTAATAAAGTAGAGTAAATTGGTTTTATTGTGGTCAAATTTAAGACTATGTTTAGAGCTCCAGTCCACTAGGGACTGGGTAACAATATTACACTTGTTTTCAAGACCGGGGAAAGAATAATCAGCAGAAATTAAAAGTATATCATCAGCATAGGCTATTAAGAAAGTATTATCCGGGAGAGCAATATCAAAAATATCATTAACAATTAAGTTCCAAAGCAGAGGAGAGGAAATGGCGCCCTGAGGAACGCCCAAATCATACTGTTTTTTGATGTTAATAAACTGGCTGGAGTAAGAAACAAATCTATTGGAAAAATAACTGAAATAAATGTTAACCAGATATGGAGGAGCCTTAATGTCTATTAACTTTTTTAAAATGTCATCCCAACGAACAGAGTTAAAAGCATTTTTAATGTCAAAGGAAATTAAAGCAACATGATAATTATTAGACCGAAAGTCCTTAATTTTATTAACAACAAAAGAAAGAGCATCGAGGGTGCTTCTGCCCCTGACAAAACCAAATTGGAAATCACTGATAATATTGTTGCTACTGATGAAATCCTGGAGTCTATTAACAATTATTTTTTCAAACACTTTTCCCAAAATGGGCAACAGACAAAGAGGGCGATAAGAACTGAAGTTTTGTGGATCCCGGTCTGCCTTAGGCAGAAAAATCAGTCTTGCTATTTTCCATTCCTCAGGGAAAAAACCCTGGTTGAGACAGTTATTAAAGAAATCAATAAACAAAAACGGATTAATATGAAAAATTTCAATGCGGAGAGGAAGGGAAAGCTGCCTTGGAGCGTACTGTAAGTTTTCCCGCGCGCAATCCCGTACGCTCCAAGCAGTCGCAAAATAACGTACGTGTAAAGGGCTCTAATGTCATGTATATTTATAAACTTCCCCTATCGGTCAGTAAGCTAGATATCTCTAGTAGTTTCCAGAATATTCCAGACGGCAAGTTGGCGATCATTTGGCGTCATATCGCCAAATGTGGAGAAATATCGCCAAATTTTGCGACCAAAATAAGTCACCAAATCCATCGCCAGTTTGGCGATAACTCTCATATTTGGCTAGATTACCATAGACTCGTAAAATTCGTAACAATAATTATGACAAAAAAAAATATGAGATGTGTGTTGTTTAGACACTCGGATTAAGGTAATTCAAGATCCTTTTGAAGAGTATCATACTAAGCAATTAATCCTTTAAATCGGCCACTCTTGAAAAACAGAATATGGCAATTTCTTTTTTTGTTATTAGGAATTTTTTGTATTCTATATAAGTTAGATCATATGTAGAAATTGTAACCTATTCTTCATTGTTTACAAAATGAGGAAATAAAAGCCAATGTTATGTATTTGTAAAACAATCATTATTACTCCAAAAGAAATTATTAAAGCTATCGAGGTATTTGTCCAAGAGTGGATTCTATTTTGGATGAATTCATTTAGTTGCTGCCAGAACCTTTCCTAAATAACGTCTTACTTATCTTTCATAGAGGAGAATATGAGTCCCTGACAAAAGCTCTCCGGCTACAAAAGGAGAAAGTGTATGTCCCTTGTTACAATCCTATTCACAAATTATTTCCTTCTTTCCTGATACGCATTAAATGGCTTCGGTTCAAACCTATTCTATGTATTCTTTCATGGGTACCCAAGAAATCAGGATCATTCTGGGCACAGATTTCCTTGAACACTGTGTGTTTCCTGAATGAGTTTTGGGCATAACCGAATATGATATCGATTTCTTTCAAACTGACGCTGTAGATAATTTTTTCCCACTTATCCGGATAAGAACCTAAATCTTGGAAGTGGTGAATAAAATCAAATACAGACACTGATATTAACAAATGAAATAACCTTGGGCCATTGGTAAAAACATGGTTGGTTTGTTCATATCAAGTGTCATACTGGAGCAACATATATCCTCCACGAAATCTTTTGCTCCTATTCCACTCGAAAAACAGGGAAATTTAAATTTCCTCTTCCGTGTTTTCTTGTCCCAATGGTTTCCCGGATCTGTAACTTCAACACTCAGTGTCTGATTAAAATGCTTTCTATTTTTCTTTTTTTGCCACCATTTTCTTTGTTAAACGCTTACCAAAGGATGGTATTTTATACGCGCTTACAGCAGCCAACTTTTTCAATTGCAATAGGACCTAGTGGAGCACCCAGGGGGGAAGGGGTCCTGTCCCCCCCCCAAAGAAATAGAAATTGCATTATGAATATTTATTTTGCATTATAAATAATTTTACCCGTTCATCTCGCCCCCCCCCCCAAGAAAAAATCCTGGGTGCGCCACTGATAGGGCCTGTCACATAAAATCCTTCAACGACAGTATTCATCGTATATACATATATTTAACCAATCACAGACCTTAACAGTTTCGAGGTTTGAAATTGGATAAATATATTTCAATACAAGTAACGTTGACCCTGACGGATTATGTGTGAACATGCCATTACTTTCTATTTGACAACGTCAAGTTACTAAACTTCCCTTCTGCTTTCTTTTTCAGCTCTTGGCTCTTTTCCATTTTATCTAAACTTACATACAAAATTATTTCTTATTTCGACAGAAAGATTCATACGGATCGGATAATTTATCATATGAATAATGAAATTTATAAAATAAAAACATAAAATTTAACGATTCCTGTTATCAGCAGGAAAGAAATAAGGTTAGAAACAAAGGTAGATCTCAATAATCAAATTGTATTACATAAAAACTTTTATAATAACAGAATTTTACTTTAAAGATTATTCTAATTTCTATAAATATGCCCCATTTCAGTTCTGAAAAACAACTGTCATGTGAAGAAAAATGTGTTTAACACAATATAAGAATTCAAAAGTTTTCTTTGAAAAAAAAAATTTATTTGTGTTATCGAAACATTAAATAACCCAGAATTTTAAATAAATAATTACACTTGTTCCATAGACAGACCTTTTGATTTTCCATGGGATCCTTAACTCGATATAATCTAACATCTCGTATATATTTTTTTCCTTGTTTTTGATATACTCAATAGGCAAAGCAGATTAACGAACCAAAAATCATTCTCATTATTCTCCGTTAACTCTCTCGAGAGATAAACAAGACTTCATTAAAGGAAGGAAAAAGTGGTTTATTTCTTTTTCATACTAAATCCTTCTCTACTAAGCTTATATCATGAGCAAAGCCAAGATGTTTCCAATCAATTCTTTTTGATGTTAAGTTTTGGTCTTTTGTAATAGAGCTCTCTATTTATACTCTATTTATACTGAAAATATAACTTAGAAATACCGGGTATCCGAAAAGTATGGCTACACTTTCAAAAATGAATTAAAAATAAACTAACAAAGATTTTTACTTAGGGTTTTTTATGTTCCGTAAAGAAAATATCAAAGTTTTTTTTTGCAATGTCTTATTCTACGATTGCTTTATACCCCGATTACAATGTGCGCAAAATTAGTCGCGAACAACAGATTGAGTCTACACGAGATTTCTAGCCACGTTCTATGAAGCATTGTAGGATCAACACTCTTAATGGCCTCTGTAATTCTACTTTTCAGGTCATCAGTGACACAAATTGGAGTTTGGTGAATAATGTTTTTCACGTATCCCCATAAGAAGTCCAAAGGTGTTATGTCTGGAGATCTAGGTGGCCACAGTTTTGGACCTCATCTTCCCACCCATCAGCCGTAGAACTTTTCATCTAAAACCTTTCGCACTTCTAAACTCCAGTGTAGTGGTGCCCCATCCAGCTGGAAAATGATATTGGGTTGCAAGTCCTCTACTTGAGGAAATGCAAAAAATTTCAAGCATATCGAGGTAACTGTCAGAGCGGACAGTTTCTTCGAAAAAGAAAAAAAGCCCAATAAGTCGTTCGTGCAGTAAACTACACCCCACGTTTACTTTACGGCTGTCTCTTGCTTCCTCAAGTACGACATGCAAAATGTTGCAAAACGTGGATGTAGCGTCATTTAGTTTGCATTTCATTAAACAGAAACTTTAATCTTTTCTTTATAGAACATAAAAAATTGTAAGTGAAAATCATCGTTTGTTTATTTTTAATTCATTTTTGAAAGTGTAGCCATATTTTTCGGATACCCGGTATATTTTGAATGTTTAATGCTGTTATCTCTGTTTATGTAATTTAACAATTACAAGGTTTTTTTTTAAATATTTGCCTGCATATTTTGATCTGATTATCTGATTGACATGATTGTCTAATTTAAAATAATTTGTTGTAAACATTTATACAACTTGAAAGAACACAAACACGTTTATCAGTACTGTCGTAACCTGGCGTGGTTCTTTTGCTATGTACAACTGGACACATAAAATCTTCATTCGTAAACACAAAGACAAACGTTTATTGACGCAAACAAAAACACTCACACAAAACAACAGGATAGGAATAAAACAGAGACGTTCGTAAGGGGTCAGGCTACCGCTTGTCGGTATGACCTGCGTGATTGAGTTTCTCCATTCAACTGAACTTAGGATGCGCTGTCCCGATAAAAGGCGACAGGGTTATGCGCATGAGAGGCGGAGGGGCGCTATCATAGCCTCGTCCCTGACACCTCCCCTCTAAAAGATTTGATTGGGTCTTCTTGAAGACAAATCAAATTGCTTCTTACATATATATATATATCATCACTTTAACAACATTCACCTTGATAACAAACATGTATGAGAAATAAAAAAAAATGAGACATGAGATTATTAAAAGCATAACACATAAACAAATAAAAAAAAATGAAACCCATACTTTAAAAGGTTTTAGACATTAACTGATAATTAAGCTTCATATGCAAGGCACTAAACATACAAAATTTTTTTAAAAAAAACTGAGCTAAAGTATTTAACTTTTGAGAACTAACAAACTAAATAAAGGTTTAAAATAAGAATATACCAATACTAATCATTTCAATCAAACATAAGAAAAAAAATTAAACAGCTTTTCCATCATCTGCGAGATACATCTACTATTTCCTGGAAAAGACAAGACATATAGGATTAATAATAAAGAAAAATAAATTGTTCATTAAAAGTCATTCAGTTCATGAAAAGTCATTAATTATCTTCCCAGTGATCGGCTTTTAAACGTGACAAGGAATCAGCATTCAATTGTTCTTTTCCTTTACGGTAAGTAATCGTGGCATGAAAACGTTGATCATCAAGCAAGAGACCATCTTTGAAGTCGGGGGCTTTGGGATGCACAGTTCGTAAGGAACTTCAAAGGATTATGATCACTGACGATTATAATTTCTGAGCCGAATACATAAGTCTCAAACTTCTTTAAAGCAAAAATTACGGCGTAAGCTTCCTTTTCGATTACAGCGTACTTTTCTTGCACTTCAGTCAGTTTCTTGCTTGCAAATGCAATAGGATGTTCGATGGCCTGTTCATCTTTTTGAGCTAAACATGCTCCTACAGCATAAGAAGATGCATCTGCGTATATTATGAAGGGTAGCTTGAAATTCGGGGAATAACACTTAGGGGCGTTACATATTGCTTTCTTAAGATTAACAAAAGCAACATCATGTCCGTTTAGCCACACAACATCGTTTGGAGCTCTTCGTTTAGTTAAAGTAGTCAAAGGACGAGCAATATCTGAAAAGTTTGGAACATAAGCTCTATAATAAGATAATAGTCCTAGGATACTTCTTACATCTTTCTTGGTTTTAGGCGGCTCTAAATTCTGTATAGCCTGCACTTTTTCAGGATCTGGTTCGTGTGATCCGGAACCTACGATATGACCAAGAAATTTGATCTTTCCTTTAGCAAAGTCACACTTTTGAAAATTAATAGTAAAGTTAGCTTCTTCTAGGGTCGTCATAACTGCGTCAAGATGTTTGAGATGCGTATTCCAATCATCTGAATAAATCGTAACATCATCAATGTACGACTCGGCGTACTCTTTGTGATTAGAAAGTGTCTTATTCATAGTTCTTTGAAATGTAGCGGCAGCGTTACGTAATCCAAAGGGAAGGACAACAAATGCATACTGTCCTCGGTGCGTGACGAAAGATGTTAAGTCCCGGCAATCAGGGTTAAGCTTTACTTGCCAGTTCCATGGGGCCTATTAAATCGACATTTATCACTTGAACCTTTCAGTAAATCTATGAGAGTGATGTACTTTGCTTTAGACACTTGATAAATTAAGTCCGTAGCATTTTTCATCGGAAATGAGTCTGTTTCAGTCTGGGAATTCAAGTATCTGTAATCCACACATAACCGAACAGTTTCGTCTTTCTTCGAGACACATACAACTGGATGTGCATATTCACTTTCAGAAGGTACAATCAGTCCCAGTTGTAATAATTCTTCAATCTGGCGATCGACTTCTTCCTTCAAAGCTTCTGGGATTCGAAATGGCTTTTGCTTCTTCGGTACACTTCCTGGTTTCAATTTGATGTTATGCTCTCCAACGTGAGCAATTCGTGGAACACCTGACCTAAGGCTGGAATGTTTCCGAAGGATCTTTATAACGTCCATTCTCTTGCTAGGTTCTAAGTGTGTCAGGTCCACTTCGGGATCAGGGTCTAAATGAGTGATCCTGGGGACGTTTTCAATTTCTCCAAAGTCAACATCAGCATCATAAATAACACCGACATTGTTAGCTGATGCCTGGAATTCCCTTATCTTATTGGCATGGATATGTCTAATGCCATTATCAGGTAGTTGCACCAAATAACTGTACGTGTTTTTCCTTTTCACAATCGTAGCCGGCCCGGTCCATCGTGCATAGACTTTATTGTCACTATCTGGAATTAGGACAATTACCTTGTCTCCTTCTTTGAATTCTTTATGACGGGTCTTCCTATTACGATAGTGTGCATAGGCTTCCTGTTTTCCTGCAGCAGTGAGACCAGCATGTTCTGCAGAATTCTCTAATTTCGTCTTTAAATTGTTTAAGTAATCAGTAACTGATTTCAACTGTCCAAGGGGAATCAACGTTTCATCGGTCCAAGTTGACTTTAAAATGGACAGAGGTCCTGTTGGTCGTCGACCATAGAGCATTTGAAACGGGCTAACTCCAGTGGTGGCGTTTGGAACTTCACGATAAGCCCATAATAAAAAATGAATATGCTTGTCCCAGTCTTCCGAATATTCTCTCATCGTATGATGAATCATCCCTTTTAGAACAGCATTAAAACGTTCAACAAGTCCATTCGAGCTTGGGTGACCTGGGGTCGAGAATCTAGGGCATGACCCAAGTCTCTTCAAAAATTCTTTCGTCAAAGCTGACGTAAAGTTGGTTCCTTGGTCCGTCGCAACCATTTTGGGTATTCCTGTACGTGTAAAAATCTGTAGTAAGGCGTCGCATGTAGATTTTGCTGTCACAGTCTTCAACGGAATCGCCTCTGGCCATCTAGTGCATTGATCCACGGCACAAAGAACGTACTTGAAGCCTCGGCTACTTGGTTCCATGGGGCCTATTAAATCGACATTTATCACTTGAAACGGTTCATCGGGACGTGAAACTGGTGTGATTGGGACTTCATCAAATGGGCGTTTCTTGGCTTGAAGCTGACAGGCAACACACGAGTTACACCATTCTTCTATGTCCGTCTTCACACTAGGCCAGTAAAAGGAGTACTTAAGACGTTCGGCCGTTTTCTTTTTCCGTAAATGGCCTCCCCATAAACTAGAGTGAGCAAGCTCTAACAACCGTTTTCTACGAGACGTTGGAACTACTAATTGATCTACGCGTTCACCTAAAATTTTATCTCGGTGGTACAAAAAATTGTCAACCACATAGAATCGATTAATTCCTTTCTGGGCATCTTGCCAACATGACTGTAAACTTTTATCCTCCTTTTGTTCGTTTCGAAACTTTTCTGAATCAGATATTTCATTTTGATCAATCTTGTTAACGGAATCATCCTTACTTACGTTTTTAGACATAGTTGCACAACATTCAATAGTACTCTCGACAATACTCTCGATTAAATCATTACATTTATACACATTACCAGCATCTGAAATATTACTTAAGTTCTCACTTCTATCATCATAAAGCATTTGTAGATTAAAATTACTATCTTCTATCAAATAAAATGCAACATTATCTGGAGTATCACATTTCATTTCATTATTCTGCAATACCTTTTCTCTACCACTTCCGTTTTCATTAAAAATTAAATTTACTTCTTTGACGTTACAATTTAATTCATTTAAAGCACTTACAGACAACAATAAATCATTTGACAACGTAGGTACCATAGCACATGTTATATAAATGGGTTCTTTAAATTTTAAATCATCTTCTACCTTTGTTAATGGTAAATTAATTAATGGTGCTCTTAAACTCTGGCCGAAAGCACATGTTAACTCTACACTGCCATGAGGTGTTTTATACTTTTCGGGTACTAAACTACTTTTGACGACAGATATTTGCGTTCCAGAATCTGCAACACCGATTAGAATATTAGAATCTACTTTCAACTTAATCATTGGCAAAGTGTCAACAAAACTTCTTTCGTTTTCGTTTTCCGGGCTTACGTTAAAGTACTTGTCAGACGAAATGCGAGCGGTTAAAATACTATCATTTTTGACATCTTTATCTTTACCCCTTTCATAATTAACGTGTAACAAAGTTCCATGATATTTTGACTTACATGAACCACATCGTTCTTTCGAATTGCAGTTTTTAGTTCTACAGCCCAATTTGTAACAGACAAAACAACGTTTCGCTTCTTTTAACTTTTCTTTTTTTTCCGTGGGAGTCAGCGGGCAACATTCAATCTCATGTGATTTATTGCAAAATAAACAACCCGATTCTCGAGCATCAACCACAGATACCCGATTCACCCTCTTTGACTCATCAATGCTATGCGGTTTGGCCTTGAATGGCGCCTTATATGTATAACAACTGTCGTTCCAACGCGAAAATTTTCCGCCATTTTTTCCTGCGTCTAAATAAGCAGAATTTAAAGACTGTACGTTCCCGGCTTTCGATTTCAATTCTCAAAAAATCAATTAAATCTTCTACATCAAAATTATCGTCAGACCCTTTTTTGCGCGAATATTCCAAAGCTATATCTTTTGGTATAGATTTCATCAATAAGGGAACTAATAAATTTCCAAATGTTTCTGTTTTGACATTCAGGGAGTTTAAAGAACGTATTTGTATGTTAGCAGTGTCATATAATTCTCTTAATGCATAAATGTCACTCGAATTCTTAACCGGTTTTAGATTTAAGAGTTTTTGCATATGCATGCTAATCAAAATATCTTTTCGATTAAATTTGGCTTTCAGGAGCTTGATTGCTTCATCGTAATTCTCTGGGGTCAACGAAAATCCCTCAACGACTTTTAAAGCTGAACCTCCAAGTAAACTTATCAAGTAATTAAACTTATCAATCTTCGATAAATTCTGGTTTAGTTCTATTGACGTGTTATACGAATTATAAAATGTTTGCCATTCATATGGGTTGCCGAAAAATTTGTTCATTACAATTTTGGGCAGTCGAACACTTAGTTGTGGGGAAACATTTTGTTCATCGCTTTCTTTCTGTGAAGAAACACTAGAATCTGTAGAATTGTCAATACTATTTTTCCCTTTCAGAAATTTAGAACCTCGGTACTTCCATCTTATTATTGTATCTTCGTATTCTTGAACTGTTTCAATTTCGGTTTCGATTTTATTTTCATCTATGAGTTCACAAATTTTACTATCTAAATCAGACAAATTTTTAGATTTTAACCTTAGAAATTAGCTGCTCTTCGACATTTTCAACATTGTTCTCAGCAATAGCAGTTTCAATCAATGAAGTAATTCTAGTGACGGCAGTTCGAACGATTTTTCTTTCTTTCTTAAATTTAGATAGCATTATTTTAAGATCATCGTTTGTTTTTGTTACGTTTTGAGCATTATTTACATCATCGTCCGCCATCGTTGCATGCATTAAATATGGATAACTTAAAGCTCTTACCTTGAAAAAGCTTCTCAGATGAACGTGTTTATCATTCAGTATATCCGTAAAAGTAAGTCCAGTTTATTTACATGACCCCTCTATATGACACCAAACTGTCGTAACCTGGCGTGGTTCTTTTGTCATGTACAACTGGACACATAAAATCTTCATTCGTAAACACAAAGACGAACGTTTATTGACGCAAACAAAAACACTCACACAAAACAACAGGATAGGAATAAAACAGAGACGTTCGTAAGGGGTCAGGCTACCGCTTGTCGGTATGACCTGCGTGATTGAGTTTCTCCATTCAACTGAACTTAGGATGCGCTGTCCCGATAAAAGGCGACAGGGTTATGCGCATGAGAGGCGGAGGGGCGCTATCATAGCCTCGTCCCTGACAAGTACCCTGTTATGATGCTGCATTTAGCAAGTGAAATTAGATCAGCTCGCGGTAGTTAGGTAGCGAAATAGAATACCGACTAATCTAGTTAGCTAATGTAGTTAGCTGTTTGTTTCTTTACTAGTGACTGAGTGGTGAGCTAGGTTAAGGTTAAAACCATATTTATTTTATGTTTGCAAGATAGAATATTGTAACATGTGCTAATTAAGATATTTCTGTGTCTGCTGTGCAAAGGGTGTTAGTCCAAAATAGGCTAAAATTTTATCAAACCCGGCATGTTAAAAAAATCAAGGGCTACTTCAGGGTACAGAAAGCTAAGTCCAATTCCACTCCTAAATATTTTTATTCATCAGAGAATATTTGGGATATGTGAAACAAAACACAAACATGTTAGTCTTAAAGGGGTTCTATCCCAATCAATGACTTAACGCTCTTTACTCAACAAAAACAAAATTGGAAAAATTTACTTTTAAAAAAGGTAAAAATTAAACTTAAAAAAAACTGACTTTACAAAAGCCATTTTTTTTTCAATCCCGTTTTTCTCCAAACTACGATTTTGTACTTGACACTCTTTACACTGCAAACACAGATTTGTGATGTAAAGTTGGATCGTAAAAATGCCAGTTTGAATTAAATTTTTCGTGTTTTACAAAATTGTTACCGAATTGGAGAAATAGACAGATGTTTTTGTAAACTTTAGGCTTCAGGATAAGTGCTCAATGTCCTTAATTTTTTTTCATCCTTTGGAATCTCTTCCGTCTTTAAACACTGTAAGATTAATTCACAATATGTAATGAACGAGAAACAGACATCTAATTATATTATGCACTGCTCTGTCTAAATAAAAACACTTTTACAAGCTTTAGTGACATGGAGTCTACGTTATATGACAATAACGCTTAACCAATGCATAACTGTCATAATGTTTTTAAAAAATCTTACTTTATTTTAGGACTTAGATAATTAAAAGTATTCATTTAAAGCCCCATGAGTTGGACTGACACGGAGAAAATCGAATTCGTTATTACAACAAATAATCCAAATATATTTCAAAAACTATTTTTAAACCGAACAATTGAATATACATATAACCAAGAAACGAACGGAATAGGCAGGAACATCTAAATACGAATATATGGTCTCATTTATAAAAATTAAATGCAATCAATTTTTATTCATTTACTGCTGATAAAATTGAACTTATTCATTTACCCACCATCTGACAGTATAAAATCTAACTACAGTATTAAAAAAATATGCTCAAATTAAAACAACCCTACGTAATGAAGTCTGTTTTTTCATAGTTTTTTGTGTTCAAAGAAAATGGCCTATGGCAGAGACGTTTTAATTCAGAAATTCATAGATTTTTTAAAGAGCTCGATATTATTAAAAGTTTTAAAATTGAAAGAATGAACTGGAACTCTCATATTGCTAGAATGGATTAAAAAAATCCAGTAAAGAAGATTTTTGTTGTAATGCCTTTTACTAGTGGAAAAGAGGGAAGCCAAATCTAAGATGGCTTGACTCTATTGAATATGATTTTGATTGGAGTGATTGGAGTGATTGGAGTGAGGAACTGGCATACCCGGTCTAGAAATAGGTTATCCTGGAGGAATCTTCAACAGAAGGCCCTGGCCCACCCGGGGATGTTGTGCCAAATATGATGATTTTTGTAGTTACTCTATTGTCAGTACACTGTTAGTTACTCCTATGAAATGTTACGTTTTCTACAACTTAAACTCTTCTGTGTTAGTGCGTGGTTGTAATATCCAATAGTACACCCATCACTTATATATATATTTGTAAAGGATTTAATAAACACGTTTATTTAAATTTGTATAATATTTTTTATAAATAAGTACACTCCATAAAACTGATATAATATTTCGGGAAATCAGACCTTTGTGTTGGTGAGTTAAACCTAAGTATGTTTACTCGAAATAGTTTCGCTTAAATCTTAAGGGGACAGTGGACCTTCAAACCTAATTTTTTTTTGTTTTGAATGGATTTGCTTGAAATTTGAATATGTGATTAGAACCATAGATATGTAAAAGTGGTTACAATTTAATGATGAAATATTAATAATTTATGAATTATGAATTATTAATTATATCAAAAATTGGCCTAATAAAAAATGTTCCATGCGCATTTCTTTTGCATATAATATGGTAATTTTTATTTACAGGATACCTTATAGAACTCACAATGAAACTTATTGCTTATTTTAAACATTCATTAAAAATATAAAGAGAAAAAAATAATAATAATGAAAGCACCCTTTTTATTACGCAAAATACCTATAAATCATCTGTTCGAGTACAAAATTTAGAAATTCTGAGCTACGAAGCATAATTATCTTTAATAAGGTTTATTTGATATACAGTTAAGTATATAAAACTTAAATTTCAAAGCAATACGATAATTAGAAATGCACCTGGAGCAGTTTGAATATTCGTACGACATGAAAATTTTTATTTTGAGAAAAGTACATTTAAAGTTATTGCTATTAGTAACCACATAATATCTAAATTAAATAAAAATGCCTATAACTAGGAAAGTAATCACAGAAATTAAAAATTCTTTTTGCAACACATTCCTACTCGTCCGTAGTTTCACAATTCAATAAAATAATAAAAATCGAATTTTTGGACAAATTTCACAATTTTGAAAGTCCACTGTCCCCTTAAGTACGGCAAACTTTCATGGAAATTAAAATACTTAGTAAAATGTATCCAGTCTTCGGATTTTTTACATACATATAAATTGTTTCATTTTTAGTAACCCCCTCCAAACCATAAAATTGTCGAAAATACTTCTTGTTCTAAACACTTTTTGCCACGCCATACATTTTCTTCCGCAGAAATTTTAATTTGTCCAATATAAATACATTCTTACCCATAACTTAACAGAAAAAAAATTATATTGTATAAATTTAATAAATATAGTGTTTGAAAAAGAAGTTTTATTTTCAAATGGAGATTCTTATTCTTACTTTCACATCATATTTCGACCATTGAAAGAATAGCATTTAATATAATGTTGATGTGTATTTCGGATCATTGTATTATCATAAGAGATGGATTTTGGCTTAACAAAACGCTTGTTCATGTTATCATAAAAGATAATCAGATTATTCATGTACAGGAAACTTTAAAATAATTTTAGGGGTATTGACTCAGCTTACAAACTAGAAAATATAAGAAGATCGCTCCGTTATATGAAACAAGAAATTTTCTTCAAGTAATTATTTCTGGGTAATTTGAGCAGAAGTCCAGGAATCTGTATTTAGAATAAAAACCCGCGTGCTCTGCAAAAGATGTCACAAGGGAGAACATTTAACAGAAATTACTTTGAATTTACTTTGCTGATATTTGAATTTTGAAAATCCAGTGTGTCTGGAGGATAGCCAATAAGCTCTTGAAAACATTTCCAGTGCTACTCTTCAACTAGGAGTTTAAAATAATTCTTAATCATCATTTATTTTGAGTCGAATATTTTAGCATATCCCATCTCTCTTTCAGATTATTTATATATATATATATATATATACATATATATATATATATATATATATCGAATTACTTTCAGCCGCTAGAGGGCCCTCCCAGTACTTCCTGTTTGAAGACGAAATACCCCAGTTGGAATTACGCTCTCGCGGAGGAGAGATCGCTTTGCTCGATTAGAAGCCAAGAATCCTCATTTCACTATATGTTTAAAGTGTCTTGTGTCGTCATAAAATAAATGCTGTGAGTGTGTACGAAGTCGTCGTTCCTCAGTTCAACCCCCCCCCCCTCCACACACACACACACATATATATGGTATATATATATATATATATATATATATATATATATATATATATATATATATCAGCAGTTTAATATTTCTTCCTTTTACTTAATAAAACATGAAGTAAAAGGAAGACAAGGGGAACTAACTGCATTTGCATTATTGAATAAGCTTATGAATGCATTAGTCTTAACACTAGAAAGGCGGCTGCCGTCATTTTGACGATTTCGGACATACTATTGAGCGCTATGTCTGTATTTATGTCACGCTTTTGAAATTTTATGACCTTTTTTCTAATTTTACGCGAAATATGCACACACCTTTACAAAATTATGTTCGATAGTAAAGAGGGGGAGAAAATGCGCTTTATTACTACCAAGACTAGATACTTAACTTGACTGCATAGACTAGATACTTAACTTTAAGCAATCTGCACTCACTGTAGTGGTATAAAATATTTTCGGTAATACCAATCCACAAGTAGCCTGAAGAGAAGAAGAAGAATTTTTCGAGCATTTGAACAGCGATTGCCTTCTGTAGAGATATTGGTCTTAATTATACATTCAGGTATTTATTGAAAAAATTAAACAATATCAAAGAATTATTTGAGATACTATTTCACAAAGAATATATCATGCGGTAGTAGTTTTTGTTCATATTTATAGGAATATTACAATGTAAATTACGACTGAAATAATATATTTTCCTCCTGAATAAAAGACTGTTTGAGAATTTCAATGAAATCTTCCCGTAGAGTCATACAAAAAAAAAATTCAGGTGCTCATTTCTGACGAAAGTACCGCGGTTTATTAGCGTAGGATTGCTTACCGTTGCTTACCTCTTTCGTGTTTATACATTACTGTATGTGTTATGTATATATGTATCTAAATTATGTACGTATATATATATATATATATATATATATATATATATATATATATATATATATATATATATATATATGCTAATTTGAATGTCAAAATTTTGACGCATTTTGGTACTTTTCTGTTACTACTATTTAACTGTTTACTGCTTGTCCAAACGATACACAGTGGGTTTGGTGCGCTGCCATAATTATAACTCGCGAGGTACGGACGGACAGTTTTAGCGTCTGAAAATTTCCTTTCCGGATGACCGTTAGGGAGGAACGTAATTCTACGTTAAAATGATCTTTGGATTTTCTTAGTGTGTGTCTAACTACAACCATTTCACTTCCTATATTATAATTTTACTGTTTTAACTCAGAAACACGTACTTAAAGGAATACCACAGTGAGTGTTTCTCACAAAACAAAAAGAGGTTGAAAATATATAGATCATTCAACTAGATCACCTAATTCAACAGAAATAATAATTCTTCTTTTATCTGTGAAACATTTCAAGATTGAAATCCAGAAACGTGCTGAGGTTAATCTATAAAATATAATGCAATAAGCATTTATTCCTTCTATATGTAAGGGGAAATTACTAGTCTCTAAATTCCCGAATAGGGTACATAATATGTTTTCTGACCTAATTGTATCTCGGAAATTTAAACTTCAGAGCAAATTATACAATATTTGGAATGTTATCATATGAATGTCAAACAGTGTCCAGCTATTGTGGCTCTGGTAAAAACTGAACAACAAAAATCCTCTGGACATTATTTGCAGTAAGAAACATAAAAATCCGAACAAAAAGTGATAATAAAAGTAATTATTTTTCTACAAAATTAAGGAACAGTGATTGCTGTTTGCTTCATACGTGGGCTGAATATTTATCCTATGGAAATTGCCATATATTAATCAATTTGTTTTTAGCTGGTATTTTGGAAATATATTTGATGTTTATGCATTACATTTATATATAAACATGGGGACAGACGGACGGAAGGACGGACACACACACACCATATATATATATATATATATATATATATATATATATATATATATATATACATATATATATATATATATATATATATATATATATATATATATATATATATATATATATATATATATATATATATATATATATATATATTAAGAATTGCTATTTGTTCAAAATAAGTGAAGAATTAATAAATGATGGGTGATTTTTAAAATAATTTAGAACTTTTTATACACTGAGAAACAAATATTTAGAAATACCAAAAGTGAGAAAAAGTATCAAAGAGTACAAAAATAATAAAATTTCCTTTACATGTACTTATTTCCTACGTCAGAGATCATACATGTCATAAATTTTTAACACTTCAAACATATTTTAAGGCAGCAAATAAGATACTTCTTAAAAGAAAGATCCTTTAATGCTTTCGTTAAGTTGGTTTTACCGAAATATATGTTTCAAGATTACGTATTTGAAAAGACCACATAATAATTCTATGAAAAGTCGCAAAACTTTCAGTAGTATCATCATCTTTCAAAGATTTCCACTTTCTCACCATTTTTATGATCACGGTATATAATAAAAACTTTTTACATTTATAGAACTCGTAGGCATTGAAGCAGAAGAAAATGGGACGAATAAGTTGAAAAGTCTCGCAATAAAACATTATTATTTTTTGAATTTCTCTGCTGATCTTCAACACATTCAAGGAAAAACATAAAAAAGTCTTTTGTATGTTGGCACAGTAAAATAATAAAAATTTAATATAATGTATCAAATATAATATTCTCCGTGGTATAGCTTATAAATAAAATTGTATTTCTGAACATTTAAAATTTGTATCTTTGGTGTATAATATTTATTTTAAGTAGAAATTTTAGACAGTATGTATTTTGTTAATGGGTTTGGTTATTATAAATTATTTGAATAAAAGTTGTATCTTAAAATAGCATTATGACAAGGAAATATTGTAAAAAAATATAAGTAGAATTGTGAAATATATGAATGTATAGCAATTATTTTAAAAATTCCAATAAGAAACATAAAAATCTTTACAAAAAGTGATAATAAAATAATCATTTTACGGCAAAATTAATGAATCTAAATTCATCAATATAAATGTTACCACCCTGAGTACGCCTTCCATAATAGGATACCATAATTGTACTTCATTCTTTGAAAAAGGTGAAAAAAAAATGTTAAAATAACTCTGAAGTTGATTTAACTGTTATTTGCCCGCATTTCATTTTCATTTTCAAATCACAATTTTTAAATTAATTTTATGAACAGAAAACGGTTTTCTATCATTATCTCCTGTAAAGGACTGCATTCGAATTTAAAAAGTTGTGATGCCAAACCATTCGTCAAATAAAGAACTAAAAATAAATACAAACTATGAGTATATTTATTATTGTCAGTTTTCTTCTCCTGGTTTCAAACGTGTATGATTTTATGAGAATTCATAATAATTCCATTAGTTAGGTACCCAATAAAAATTTCATGACTAAACCACCTAGTTCCTGTCACCTTTTATTCATGATTTGAGAACAGACCCGCTTCCAGACAATAGTTTGAAGTACATGCAAGGCTTTTAGCATACAAAATATGCAATAATTAAAATCGATCCTTGCAACAGAATCCAGGGGCCGAGATGAATCCTTTAGTCGTCCTTTTCTGCATCGTCTTCTTGATTACGATCCTGTGTACACTATAGAACCAACTTGGATGGCCATAATCTGCGATACAAGTGCATATGCACGCAGTAATATAGTCTGTAAATATGTATAGCAGACGTCCTCATGTCTTGACAGTTTCTTTCGTTAATGGGATTTGTACGTGTTTATACGTGTTTATATATTTGATTCCGTCTGACGGTTTTTCTTTTCCGATTTAAATCTATTTAGAACTTGATGTTTAAATTGATAAAAATGGGAATTATTCGATATAACTAACACACACACACACATATCCTTACAAAGGAATCATCCAGATCCGAAATTTACACAGTTAGTAAGTACTTTAATCTCAAAGAAAAATTCATTGATTTATGAATAACAATATTACGGAATCTCAAGTAATATTTGAAGATGTATATATAAGGATCCGAACAAAAACTAAAGCAAAATATCCATAAAAACTTCTAAATGGAGCCTTTTTTCAAGACATTAAACCAGTTTGAGCAAAGGATTTAAGTTTAAAAATTTGAATAAACTTAACATTTTTTACAACTTCTTTCAGATAAAAAAAGAAAACGCTAATTCTCAGCATGACAAATCTATGATATTTAAAAACTCCGTTAACCATTTGGGAATTTATAATTTCAAAAGGATGAATTTCCAGGATGATTTATATTAAAATGCATGAACTTTCAAAAAATTATTATGGGAATCATATCATAACAAAATATTTACACAGAGAAAAAAAAGTCGGTCAGTCGCCGGAATAAGTGGGTTCTGCAACCCACTTCGCGTAGGTTATTGTGAGAGGTGAGTTACACAAACCACTACCCATGATTTTGAACGCGGATCAAAGTGGGTTAAAATACTACCGAGTTATCGCAACTGTGTTATCGAAGCAAGTATGTCAAATAACTTATGTTATGTGTGTTTACTGAGTTGAAAAACCAACTTTAAGTATTAGACCGTAAATGTCACAAAACGCTGAAATGAAGTATTCGGGATGAAAATTTTCGAATGTACTTAAATTTTTATCCATTATTTTTTATAAGGAATTTAATTTTTGGAATACAATGTCTACTTTTTTAGACGAGATTAACAAAAATTCTTTTCTATTATTCCAAATCAATTTTTTGTTTATATTTATATTTTACATATTGACTATTGTTCTCAACTTAGAAATTATTTCCTTTATGTAGAAATGTTTTCCTTTAAAAGAGTATCTTTTAAATCCAAGTTATTGAAAAATTTTGTAGAATTTTTTTCATAAAGTAATAAATGTACAAAGCAACTATCAGTTTCAGATAAATTTGTTAACAAAATTAACATTCTTTTACGAAAAGAAGCTGTAGTTCTTATGCTTATGTTGTTAATATTTTACGCTTTGATCTGTAAGGCAGACGCTTATAGTTCGATAATAAAAGGCTGGGATTCGCAGGTTTGCGTTTTCATACTTTTCTCCTTAATTTTCGAAGGGTTAGCTTAATAGCTTACTAATGATTCGCAAGCTTCATAAGGAATACTTGTGACAATATTTTTAAAAAATTAATAAATAAAAGAAAGAAGTCCTAATTATGGGACATCGCTAATAAAAAATCGCGTAAAATTGATCGGTATAGAATAAACCTCCATCGCACAGCTACCAAAAAGTTATGTTTTATACACCCTTACACACACATATATCGGATACATTATATACGTATATATAACACAAACAAAGATTATGATTATTTTCATTTCACAGACTTTGCGACACTGAAGCTGCTTATGGAAAAAAAAAATTACAATTGTAACTGTAAACTATATTCTTCTCCAATATGTTTTTTTTTTCAAACCTAATTTTATTATAATTTACCAGGCCAAAATCTAGCCACTAATAGCATCTTACATTCACAGAGCACTGACGTTTATGATTACCAATAGTTTAAAATGTATATCTCGATTCATAACTTTTAAAATATGAAATTTGTAATTCTGAAAACGACTATTTTAACAGGTATAAAGAATTGCAATTAGCAAATAGAGGTAATCTTTTCAGTTTGAATTCCATCGTCCGAGTTTCCCGAGGAAAACGTGTTTTCACATGTGTTCGCCAGAGACAGGAAATAGCCTTTGTCCGATTGCTATTTATTCCCTCGTTCTTCAAACGAAACGGTGGGTCTCCGCCATATATTGTCTAGTACGTTCCCGTAAGCATGGCGGGAATCTTTTAAGGAAAGACATCTCAAATAAGGTGTCCCAGGTGTTCTAAGATGTACTATTAAGTACATCTTAGAGCGATTAGTAAGATGTGCCCGACCACCGACTACATATGTATATTTATGGGTGGGAAGGGTGTTAAAGTTTTGAGGGCAGTGTCAGCTCATCGTACTACAGTACCCGACTGCTTCACATTGAAAATAGTTGGCAGTGGATTGTGGCTTCAAAATCATCCCTTTTCTGAGCTAAGGTGAGTGCGATTTATTTAATACTTTTATTATTGAATCTTATTCTATGTCAATGAATGTAAACCTTATCTATTTTACTTTTTAAAATTTATCAGTAATATGCAATAGTGAGGAGGAAAAAAAACTATTGTTTTCATACATACTGTATGTGTAAATTTATAAAATTAGTCTGTTTTGTCTGTTTAAAAAAAATATTGTAGCTGATCATAAGGTTCCAAGTATTAAAGACCAATGCCCCTAAGACCTAAAAATTTAAAAGGTCAGTGCTTTCCCTGATATAGATTTACATTTATTTTTATTGGGCTGAAATATATATTTCTGTTGTTTGATTTTACATATTCTGTTTCTATATTGTTAATTTAGCTATTAAATTTACTAAGCATGCTATGAAATAGGATCTTGGGATTTACTTTATTATTGAACTTAAACTATTCTTAAAAAAAGTGACAGCGTATTTAATTTTTTATGCTAACATTTTTATTCAAATAAGTTTAAAAATGTAATTTCCAGTAATTTTTGTCTTTCTATTTATCATTATTTATATATACATACATATATATCCTTCTATCCATCTATCTATCTCTCTCTATCACATATATAGATACATATATATAGGAAGGGAATTTGGCAATATATAATAATGAATTAATGCACAGTTTTTGTATTCAACTGATGAAAAATTCATATTCTGATCTAAATTTTATATTATAAGTATGTAAAAATTATAGTTAAAATTTTCTTCTGATGTAACTATTTCAAAAGGATTTATCAGTAATTTTTTCATTAATCTTGGAATGCTGAAAATAAAACAATAAGGATACTGTGTTTCAGGCATACATAAAGTTTTAATTTTTAAATACAAAATGTGAGGTTCTCCCTCTCTTCAGTTCTTTTTATTTTAGATGAAATATAAAAAGGAAGCATATATGTTTTTCTTTTTTAAAAAAAATTTCAAGTGCTGTAATTAGTTACATACATAGTTTTTGTTAAAAACCAAACTGAATTTCATGTGTTAAAACCTGATATTTTGTTTCCATTTGTTAATTTTTGTTGTTTATATAACTTTCCTTAAGTATTTTAATAATTAAAAGTCCCTTAATAATTTTTTCTGTGGTAAAAACTGAAAGTATAGTTCAGTTTTATGTTTGCACAAATACTGCCTAATGTCTATTATGCACTTGATGTCTTACTCGTATAATGATAGTATTCTACCTTCATATTTAAAATCTTTGTATATGGCATATTTTTTTCACCTCTCATGCAGGACTTATTTATTCATATTATTAAAAAGTAACCCCTATCTCTACTCTGTGGCTAGTTTTACCCCTAATAAACCAAAGTACGGTTGTCTATATGGATTGGTAAAGACATTGTAAGTAATAAATTTTGAAAAGTTATTTTTTTATTACAAAAAAATATTGTTTTTGATTCTGTTGAAAAATTTTATGTCTATTGATGAGCATGTTGAGGATTTATTTATTAAAGTGAATTCTTAGGTTTTTTTTTTTTTTTACTTTCAATCAAAACAAAAGTTAATTGTGTTCTTTTAAAAATAAAGTAATTAAAATTATTGAAAACCAAAATAATATTTTAGCTTAAATGTATTTCTTCTTAATTTTGAGGGAAATAAGTATTCTGGTTTTAATATAAATGTCTGTTAAAGAGGTTAAGCAATTTATGAATTTTAATTTCGAAATATATATGGCACACCTTTTGTATTTTTGTAAGTTTGGCTGTATTTTAAAGAAAGTGGGGAGAAATATAGATGAGTTTATTAATGGTCTGAAAAAGTATGGATCTGCATTCTCAAAAGAATCTAAAAATATAAATCTTGCCATAAGTTATTTAGGATTATTGACCATTGGAATTAATGTGTTAAGACAAAGTCCTTTTTTTTTCCTTTTTGAAAAAAATATCAATACAGGTTAAGAATAACATGTCTATATAATTTTTACTGCAGACAGTTGAATATTATTTAAAACCTTGAAGCAAAATTACTTTTAACTTTTCCCAAGCAAGTTTGTATATGTAAATGTATTATGCTTTTTAACATCCTTTTTTAAACAATTTAAAAAAACTTTATATAAGAGTTGTATAGATGCGAATATGTATAAAATGTTGCTACACAGTTCTTATTTTTATGTTTAATTAATTTTTTTTCTATTTAGCTATTTAGTCTAGAATCAATTAGTGTAGGAAAACAATTTCTTCATAACATCTGCACTTCATTAAGTTTTGTTCTCTATTTTTAGATAGGAGCTCTTTAAGACCTTCCTGGCTTTTCACATTCCACCAGATCCCAAAACTATCAACTCAACAGGAACTTGAAATGGTAACAATATGGATTTATTACAAAATTGTACTTTGCTATATTTGAAACATACGTTACACTATATTAATTTTGCACCTGTATCTAATTCATGCATTAAAATAAATTTATCTTCAACATCATGAATTATAAAATTTTGGTTATGCGCATTTTGAAATTAATGTATTAGTAGTACCTGTATGAGATTCATCCTTAAAATAATAATAATAGTAATAATGCACACATTAGGATTTATACTTTGGAGGGACTAGTCTCTTAATCTAGCAGGTACTTTACTGAAACATGGAGGATCAGTTCTCTATGCTGCAGCTGCAGTTAAAATTTTGTTATGGACTGGTAATGACAGATATATCCACTCATTCTCACGAACCTTTTTAGCTTAATATGGAAAAATTTGTTCGCTCCTGTGTGTCATTTCTTGCTAGCTGTTTTCAAAATTTAAAATCCTAATGTCAAGATCTGACAAACATTGCAATAAAAATTGAGCAAAAAAGTGTCCATTAATGTAGAAGCTGTCACTGGGCACTTTAAAAGTTTAACTACGTGAAAATTAAAATCAACTTTGATACTGAAATGCATAACATTTATGAAGTTTATTTTATATTTCAGATGAATACTGCAGCCGAAAAAAAGCTTGACTATCTGAACTGAAGATTTTGATTGAAAATAATAAATTTTTGGTTATTTAAATACAAAAATATGTACATATATATGTAAATAAAGTTTCTCTGTATTTGTAATTTTGTTTGCTGGGATTTTTTTTATTTAAATGTGAGTTTATTTTCTTTCTCATTGAAGTGTGAATTTGAAACCATTTCGCTTTGAAAAGATTTAGCAGGAAGGATGAATGCAATTTACATGAGTTATTTCATTTCTATGTAGAAAAGTATATTTATAGTAAATATCTATTAGCACATTATAAAATTTTCAGGGAGCTATTTTTCCTGGAGCTATTTTTGTTTAGAGCAACTAGGTAAGTATATTAACACATTATGAAGTTTATAAAGCATGTAAGTATAAATGGGTGATTTATCGAATAGAGCTAGTTTATACTTGTCAAAAACTTGTCTTAGAAAATAATTATCTATATTTCCTGAAATCTTTGTTGTTGCAGTTTGAGATATTGTAATTGTCTCTGAACTAGTTGTTTGGGATCATGGTATCTCTACCAATTAGAAATATATATTACTGAACTCAAAGTAATTAATTTTCTGCTTCATTTAATAAAATGTTAATATCTCTCCTATGTTAAAGGTAAGATCTGAAAATTCCTTGATCAAATATTTGTACCTCAGTTTAATCAAACTAAAAGTTGTAAAGAAAGCTTTTTGCCCAACGAAATTTTAAGGTTTTATACATTATAATATTCATAAGTTTCCTGTAAATTTTATTTCACTGGTATATAGAAGCACCACCACTAAATCTCATCATAAAATTCAGTTAAAAATTGTTTTCTTTTAATTTGGGTTTTTTTTTGTTCCTCTCTGTTACCCCGTGCCGGAAACTGATTTAAAAAAAATAATGGATGCTTGATTAACATTTTAAATTTCTGATATCCTTACAATTTTTAGACAGCCTTTCATCACTTATGATATAAGTTTGCAAGATTTTATAACAGATATTTAGCTTTGTTTTTATGAGACTTTGAAAAAATATCCTTAAATTTAACATCAATTAAATTTCAAATATAGGTGTATAGCGCAGGGTGATCTTTCTTTCCACGAGAAAGAATATGAGGGAATTGAGATAATACATACATAAACAATGAATAATGAATTACGTGGAAAATAGGCAACCTTTCGAATAATATAGCTTAAACTCATTTACTTAAAAGAACTCAATAGACATGGGTTTTATAACCCGAAATAAAGTGAGATATTGAACTCGAAATAAGAGTTTGTCTGCTCATGTTGGTGTGTTTTTTCGACACACTTTAAAGTGAGTTGTATAACCCATTTTAATGAGTTGGTGGTGGGTAAATCAACCCGCTTGGGATCTGGGTTCTAGAACCCACTTTCCCACATGGGTTGTACGACTCACCAAAAGCGAGTTCCCCTGTGCAGTGGATTTGAACTCGGAGAAGTGGGTTCACCGAACGACATTTTTTTCTCTGTGTATCAAGCGTAATTTATAGGTTACACAAGTGATTGTTTTCACCAATCACATACATTTTGTATGTTTGAACTTAGACCAATACATTTTGTTAGTATATAACATATAATATAAATTTTGCAATAATTATATATTGCTTAATGATAATGCGACAGGATCATGTATGTAATTATTTTACACTGCAGTCTTTCACGGTTTTGAGAAATTGTACATGGGGGAGCGTATAACTGTTCGTATAATTATAAATAACTTGCTTTGACAAAAAAAAATCCTTTTAACTTTCGAAAGTTTTTCTTAATGTAGTAAGTTTATAAATAACTTCATTGGCCATACTGATGAATCACTAACATATGTGTATAAAAAAATTACTAATGTACTAAATAAACTACTTCCCCCAAAGTAGTATTTATAATATATATTTTAATTTAGAGTTTGGTAAATGCACTTCTATAACATATTTCCATTTTCAACAACTCTCTTATTCCGCTTTACATTTATTACATTACGAAATAAAGAACCTAACATAAAGCACTTTCATATATATATATATATATATATATATATATATATATATATATATATATATATATATATATATATATATATATATATTTATATATATATATATATATATATATATATATATATATATATATATATATATATATATATATATATATATATATATATACCAAGTACACATTTAATATAAACATCGATTTCACAAGGGAAATAAATATTTTCCGCACAAAAAAAAATCGATTTCACATCGATCTCAAAAACATTTCTCTCCGAAGAATAAGCATTAAGTAAAATAAATTTAAAGCTCTCGCATAAAGTAGCAACAAAGTGTAAATGTAGCGGAACAAAACCTTCATTGAATTTTTAAGAGTGATGAATACCTAAAAGGGATTGTTTGCGCAATTCATTTGTTTCTTCGAGGCATTTTTTTAACTGTAAAAGAACATAGAAAGGTCATTGATATAAATTATTCTCGACTTAATGCATTTTAAGTATAAAAAAGGAAAAGCTTGAAAATCAAATATTAATGAATATGGAAAAGAAATATGCCTTGCAAGAACGAATAATAGGATTCGATAAATTCTTGTACTTTTCTCTTATATAATAATTCATGCCTACTTGCGACATATATTGCTTTTATTTTATGTTTTATTTTTTATTGTGTATCCTATCATTAAATAAATAATTGATCTTAAGTATATCTGAATGCATTTGTGTCTATGTTATATATATTTATGCTCCTACTATGCATTTTATTAGCAAGATGTACTTATATTGGAAGTGTAATATAAGAAAAACAAAGCATTTCTCTATAATCAGTAAAAATCATTAAATAAGGGATGTTTGCTACAGATACTTTTTGTATAACACTTACAAAATAACATGATATTTAATAAAAACAGCTAACTCCAAATTAAAGAAAAATGTTTCGTTTTTCATAAAATGTCATGACAAAACATTGCAAGCAACAGAAAGTACGAGCAATATGAAAAGTCAAACAATCAATTTAATTAGCTTTCGAAAGAGATCAATCTTTCTTGTTTGGAGGGGGGGGTGCGAAAAAGCAATTCTTTAGAATATATGTCCTCCAAGATAGGGCATTTAATCCAAGCCTAGGTCCTTTAGACCGTTAATACGAGGTGTGCTTATTAAAGTAACGAGACTGGACACCCGATAAGCGATATACCTCTTGGAGAGGTTAGTCCATGGGCAGATGAGTGGCGTTGAAACCTCCGGAACAAGGTTGGATAAGCCGGCTTTATTGGTCTCTTATAATCATTCTGCTAGAAGCGATTGAATGCGGACTTGTGCAGTCGTTTCGCCGGAATAATGACTAATGTAAAAGCTGGACGGAAGAACGTTGATGACCACATCGAGAATGAAGGAGACAAGAATGAGCAAGTGGAAGAGGATGCCAATACTGATTGTTTCCTTCGACATCCGTGGTCTGATTGGGGTTCAATGGGTACAACAGGGTCAGACAGTTAAAAAGCAGTATTATCTTCAGGTTCCTGCCAAACTGAGAGAAGAAGTAAGTAAAAATTAACCCCAGTTATGGAAGTATATCACGTGGATTCTACATCAGGACAATGTTCCCGCTCACATTGCGCTGTCACTAAAGCAGTTTCTGGCCGATAAGTAGATCCCAATTCTGGACCATCCACCCAATTCATAGTAGTCCAGAAGTTAGAATGCATGGAATATGCGAGAATTTTTGACTTCTGGACTTTGTTAGGAGTAGTTAGTAGGTAAACATATAAAAAGTCCCCACCCCTGGGGGGGGAGCTAAAGGGGGGGAGGGGGTGGAAAGGTCCCATTTTTTGGTTTTTCACTTATATCTCGGAAACGGTGCACTGTAGAAAAAAATGTTAAATATAAAAATGAAAGCTAATTAAATTTTCTATAAAGTTGTTCATAAACATATATGGCAAATTCCCAACGGTTTTCGAGATATACATCATTGAAAATCTATAATTTTCGAAAAAATCATTTTTACCTCACTCTTTTTATCAAACATTTGCTTCTAGTGCCTCCCATGATCGTTTCTCAGAAACATTGTCCCAGACAAAGTTGTAGAACATTAAATTTCCTTCAATTTGTTATACACTTTTGCACTTTATCTTCATCCAATCAAAAGTTATAGTATTTCTAACATGTGCGCTCAATTCCGATGTTCCTCTAGAAATGAGTATGTTGAGAGCCTGTTGCGTTTAAACTGCTGTAACTTGCTATCATGATGAATAACAACACTTTAGCAATGGAAATAAGGTAACTTCAATTGAAACACAACACTTTTTTTATAATTATAGCTTTTATTATATTATTACGAATCATATATGAAAGTATTTACATGGACTGATAGTAATTTACATGGACAGATAGCCAAATGAAAAAAAACTGTCGATATCATCGTCGTCATCTTCTTCCTGAATTAATATTGCGACTCCGTTGTTTCAATTGCCCTTGTAATTCGGGCATGTGACAGAGCAGTTTAACGATGCTTTTCTACCAACCACACCTGCCACTGTCACATTAGGGTGGTCCCAAAAAATTAACTTTCGAAATATATTGCTCCACAAGGTTTATTTTATTATTTTACATGTAAATAATGAGCACAATTTTTTTCTTCAAAATAATACAGGTCACTCAAGCTCAAACTTTAAAAGTTCAGATTAACAAAGATTTCTTGGAAGTCGTGGGAAAGCTCATTTGGTGGTTTGCTACTAGACAAAGCAGGAATTGTTTTTGTTCTTCATCTTTTGTAAGGGTTTCATTATATTTTTGTTTTAGGCTTATAACTCTTTCAGCATTGTCATTTATAACTTTCATTTTTAAGCACCTTTCTGGAAACTCAAAAAAGCAAGGATCACTTTCCTACTGAGTTGGTAATTTTTCTATGAAAGTTTGTGATTGAATTTTACCTCCTTTAACCATGGCATCAAAGAATTGTTTTGTCTTTTCAGTCACAAGTCCTTCGATCTTTACATTTTGCTCTTCATTTTTTAGTTCCAGTCGATCATCGCGGGTAGGTTTTGGTGGACGATCAAGATTTTGAATCATTTTCATTTTTGTGTCAATTCTGACTGTTATCAAAAAAAGCTAATGAAACTAAGTGCTCGGATAAATACCATAGGTTTCTGGAAAATGACGATAATGCTATATTTGCTGCAGAAGGATTTGGATATTTCTTCAGGTCACTTAAACACTGAATATCATTGTAAGGGGCCTTAATAGCATGCGGTGCTTCATTCCAATATTTAATATATATTTATATATTAGGCTCATAAAAAGCCACAATTCTGTAATTTTACCAGATTCTTCAGATGACAGCTTAAATTGTTATCGAAAAAGGAATATTTTTAGTGCATAAATACCTTTAGCCATCCATCAAGCGTGATGTGTGGGTCAGGAGCGCGAAACGACTGATTATTATCTCCACCAAGAAAAATTAATGATAATTGCATACACTCTTTATAGTCATCCCTGATAGTTGGAGATTTAAGTGCTTTTGGTAGAAATGTTAACATATATTCTCTCAGTTTAGTAAAGTTTACATTGTCAAATAGTTCCTAATTTGCTGGATTATAAGCAGATTTATCTATTTCCGGCCATAAATTCTTAAAACGCTTAAATATTACAGTTTCTGGGCCTTCAGATGGGCCGAATATAACAGAAAACACACTGGATAGTACAATCTCTATTATATGGTGACGACATGCAACCCAAATAAGATCTGCCCTTAAATATATTTGAATTCTGATGCATGCACCTTTGTGTAAACCGGTATTAGCGGCTGTAGTATCGAACACCAGTCCTCTAATTTTAGATATAATATTCCATTTTGAACTGTCTCAATACATGCTTTTGTTTGTAATTCTCCAGTTCCTAATTCAATCTTCGGAATTTCAAGGAGCTTCTTTTGACCATTTCCTGAAACAATAACGGCAACTTGATCAACTTTTGCTTTTGATCCATCAATATCTGGTAACATCTTACCATTCCAGTGTAATAATAGAGGTTCATCTAGAGAATTTTTTTCTATTTCTGCAGCTTGTTGCCTCCCTTTTCTTCTATGTCTCCTTATTGAGCTTCGAGAAAGGGTTTTTGGAGAAATATCGTTCCCAAGTGCACGTGCAACAGCTCCAGCCACGAATACAGCTTTCCGATAAAAAATATTAACACGATTTAGTGCACTTACAACTTCAGGACACTTAAATATATTTTTTACATATTTCTTTTCAGCAGCTTCGGGAACTGTAGTTGTAGTATTGAGATCGGATTGGGATGTAGATGACAGCGGCAGGTACTCTTCTTCACTTTCAAATTCTATCGAATCTGAAGTTTCTGAGTCTGATAATTCTGACATGATTTTTTCTATCCTAATTTGTAATTTTGCTTCTCTTTCTTCATATCGTTCTTACGTTAACACTTTATTATCTTCTCGTTTTCTGTTTCTTATTTCTTTTTGTGTAGTTTTCATGTCAACTCTACTCATAGAACAACAAAAAACATCTTTCTGCCTTTGAAAGAATTCTGTGACTTCTTTGTTGCTATGTTATATGTTCTTTGAAAATACAAATGTTGAGCGACCTCTTAATATTATCGGATTAGCCTGAAATTTTATTTACATACATTTTGAATACAGAGGAACAAAATAGGGCTTGTGGAAGGAAGATTCTTACACTTTTATTTTTTAACATTATGTCATGGACCACCCTACTGTCACATCCTTTCGTGCATCGGCAAAAAATCATCTTCAAGATTTCGTCAGGGGCAGCATCGAACTCTGAGAGTTTCGGAACTAGTTGGTCATTCCTCCGCTCCCAACCCCAATTCGACACCCCACCATTAGGTTCCTCCCCTAACCACAGGTGTACTTGGTGGTACGTCCGGAATGCATGCTGCTTAACACCTCCTTCAGTTGGAGGGAGACTTGAGAGATCAGGCTTCATGTTTGCAGCTGCTTTGATAAATGATCTGTGGCGGAACTCGTTGAGGGATTTTTCTGCGGCTGGAGCGCCATACCATGAGAGAGTACTCATGATCCCAGCTGACTCAATGGAGTCAGGGGAAGAAGAACCGCTGGCAAATACCTCAGCTGCACGTTGTATGATTTTGGACATCTGGTACATTTTGACAAAACCCACTTTACTCTTGCGATACGCTGCGGATGTTGTGTCACAGCCTGTGAATACATGTAAGAATAACAAATGGGCATTGTCCTTCATTTTCAACTCCTGCTGCAGGTGTTGTGAGGAATATACACTCGTGTTGACCTTTCCACTTCCAGGTTTTACCAGCAGAATGTCGTGATCAGTTGGGGATTTGGCTGCCGAGGGAACAGCCAAGTCTACGTCCACTCCAATAACAGCAACCGAGGAATTTTGCGATTTGTTGATAGCTGTCTTCACAATATCAACGTCAGCATCACTTGAAGCTTGGAGCGTATTTATCCAATTTTTCTGCAGATGCATCATCAGCAGGTTTATCAGCTGACTCTTATTATGAAAGTTGGAAAGGAAGTCCTGTTGTCTGACTTTAATTTCACTTTTCAAATTGACATTGATGTTCACACATCACCTGATTTGATATCGTCGACTCTGTTCAGTTGCTTTTGTGCTCTCTGATGTGTCAGTGTACCCATCAAAAACCACTGTACAACCTCTCCCATGATAATGGATATTCAGAAATCTAACATAACCATCACAAATGGTTGATACAGTGGTCTCTTTTTGCCAAACAACTTTGTGGACTAGGAATCCCCCATCAACAACAAATTCAAAGGTAGTTAAATCAACATCCTTATCAATTTGCTTAAACAGTGTGTATAGTGCTGACTTTCTGCACTTCCTCATTCCACTTTCGTTGAAGAATGCCAGGGGGTAGGGAGCCAGTTCATATTGCATATAATTTTTCAAATCGAGGAGCCTAGTAACTTGATTGTTGTTAAATAATTATTTTAATTAATTTTCAAGAATTATATTTTTGATAATATTAAATTTAATTTTTATTAATTGCTTTTAAATAATAATTTTGATTCATTGAATTTCAAGAATGGTATTTTTAAAATTAATTTAAATGTGTTAATTTTATATTTAAATGTTGTAAAAACGAAATAGTGAAAATAATTGTCAAGAAAATAATTGGAAATAAAAGGGTGGAAGGGTCTGGAACGGGCGGCTTGTGCCTTCAAAGAAAAGAAGAACTTAATACAAGATGGGTGGAACATTCTAGCCTGTCGGCAATTACCTTATTTACATTGCTAAAGTGTTTTTATTCATCGTGATACCAAGTTACAGCAGTTAAAACGCACTCAACAGCTCGCAACATACTCATTTCTAAAGGAACATTGAAATTGAGCGTACATGTTAGAAATCCTATAACTTTTGATTGGATGAAGATAAAGCTCAAAAGTGTATAACAAATTGAAGGAAATTTAATGTTCTACAACTTTGTCTGGGACAGTGTTTCTGAGAAACGATCATGGGAGGCACTAGAAGCAAATGTTTGACAAAACGAGTGAGGTAAAAATGATTTTTTCGAAAATTATCGATTTTCAATGATCTATATCTCGAAAACCGTTGGGAATTCGACATATATGTTTATTGACAATGTTATAGAAAATTTAATTATCTTTCATTTTTATATTAACTTTTTTTCTACAGTGCACCGTTTCTGAGATATAAGTGAAAAACCACAAAATGGGACCTCCCCCCCCCTTTAGCTCACCCCGCAGGGGCGGGGACTTTTAGTATGTTTACCTACTAACTACTCCTAACAAAGTCCTGAAGTCAAAAATTCTCGCATATTCCATGCATTCTACACCCCTCTTTTGAGCACTCATTGACTGGACTATAGGATTTATCTCCATGCGACTTTTACCTGCCCCTAAGATAAAATCTGCCTTCTTAAGGACACATTTGTGAACTACGGAAGATCTCAAGAATGACATATCAATGCGGTTGAATGGGCTGCCACATGATGACTTACAGCCCCGTTTTAAACAATACAAAATTCGTTTTAAACGATGTAGATAGATAGGGGAGATGAGTGTGTTGAAATGGGATACCAATCATGTTGTCATATTGTAATAATAAATACATTTTAATAGCCGCATCTTGTATATAACCTGACTTTACCAGCAATGTGAAGATCAATTTATACTGCCCAATTTCTTACACAGAGCTTCAAATTTAGTTTCCTATCGTTCGTTACATTCAAAGATTTGTTTTTCCAGTGAAAATTTTAATTTTCTCAATTCACATCTGGTTGTTGGTCAAGCTTAATTGGTCTTAAACGGGACATTGTTCTTCATATGTTTAAAATATTTTCTAACTGCGAAAGATTGCTCAAGATTTCACGAGTCTTACTATGATAAATGCTAAATAATGTAAATTACGTATCTATATGATGGTTATTTTATATAAGAAGTAGTGATAGTCCGAGACTGAACAGAAAAAAAAAAATAAAAAGATGCTGGTTTCAGTTTTTGGTTTGCCACCATCTTATTATTCTCAGACACATTGCTTGTTTCATTAATTCCTTTTACTTTTTGACGTAACGTATAAGTATCTAAACCATTTTTTACCTGCTAAAATGGTAATAGTGATAATCATAGTTGTTTCCTTGTTTATCTCAAATACTACAGTTAATTGTTGATACAAATTATGTTTTATTTTGTTGTTAATCAGACTATCTATATATAACAGGAATGTACATTGTAAAAGCTTTAGAAACATTTTCTTAGAAACAATTAGTCCTTTTATAGCTTTAGCAACAATGTAATACACAATTTTAGATTTAAGTTTCAATTTTGCTTAAATTCTTGTAAAATTAAAATGTAAAATTAATTCTTTTTCTCATAAATATGTCACATCGTTCAAAACAATTAATTAATCATAAGAAGATTAGGAACATAATGATGCAAATAAAATATAATAATTTAAATTAAATGGGCGAAAAGCATTAGTTTCTGTTTTAAAACAGAAAGTTCAAACTCTTAACTGGGATTCGAACTGAAGCCTATTCCGTTCAATTTCGTGGGGCTAATCACCATACGATTCTGTATACGTATTTCAGAATATAAATATCTTTAAACTATTTTCAATAAATTGCTTGTATAAACACTGCTCATATAATTCAATTATTCTCCATTCGTCGATTCATAAAAAAATATAATTTTTTTCTTTGGCGACTTATTTTGAAGGCTGCGAAGTATCAGTTCGGATTTGTGGTCCTAGACGTTTTGTTTTGCCTTCATTCTCTAAAGATTATTCAGTGCCACAATGTGTATACTTTGACTAGTGTTCACTTTCGATAAAAATATATTATCATTAGACTTAACCTACTGGAACACGATTTTGTTTTCTAGTACGCATTCTACAGTAATAGCATTACACTAAATGATTATACCAATTGTAGCTTATTTGTTTTCTACCTAGTGTGCTGCGATCAGTTTGATGGTATCCAGTAAATAAGTATATATTTTTTACACAGTATAGACATCTCATTAATGAACATCCAAACGGAAAAAAAGTAGTTAATGTACACTGGTGTGCAAAACTTAACGACCATATGATTTTTTCTCAGTTTCTTCGCTATAGATTAACCTAGATGAATAAAATTTACATCACAGAGACCTCAATATGTAACACATTGGTGATTGAAACATCACATGTGCAAGGAGAATACGAAAGTTAATTCAGGGAATTTATTTAGAAACAGCTATCAAGCATTACACATAATCGTACAAAGGCGTATTTCTCAAAGATGGAATAAAGCAAAGAGGGGGGGTTTCTGTACAAAATATGGTGTCCTATAATTGCAATGGTTGCTTTGCAGCGTCTTTCCATGATTAAAACGAGTTTGTTTATGAGCTGTTGGGATAACATTGACCACTTCTCTTTCAGTGCTCTTTTCAGTTAATGGGCAGTTTGAAGGGAAGTTTGTGGTACAAGACGTCTTCTCAGAGTGTCTCCTCCGTGTTCTAAGGGTCTGGGGACTTCACAGGCCAATATATATGAGTAATATCCTTATTATTTTGCAGTTCATCCACAGAACACGCACGATGAGGTCTGACATTACCAACCAATAAAAGAACCTGAGAACCAATGACACATCAGAAAAGACATACGTGAGAAATGATCACCTTACTGTAGTAGTGGTTTCCTCTTACTGGACTACGTTCGAAAAAGGGGAGCTCAATACGACCATTTAGAATGATAGCTCCTGAGACAATGACACCTGCACCTCCATACCGATTGCTTCCGGTAATGTTTTCTGGATTATAGCATGTTCCCACCTCTCTCCAGATTAGCTGACGCGACGTCCATAATAGCTGGTTAGACTGAAGCGGCTCTCATCAGTTTAGAGCACCGTTATTCATTGCTAGTCAGTCTAATATTTATAGTCTTTACACCATTCTAGATGGTGTTCCCGATGTGCAGGCATTACAGTGATGCAACGTTCTTTAGCAGGGCGAATAGACCATCTTTATTCCCACTAGACATTTGTATCCCACTAGACATTTGTATCACCTGTAACACAATTTCAATTCACTTTAATTTCTTACAATGACGAGCACACTAATTATCTATTCCCTAACTTTTCTCATAAAAACTCCTTTTATTAAGTTCAGCCCTGTCCCGTGAGTATCTAGAAATTTACATATGCGTTATCTTTCTACAGATCAGGTATCCTTATGTAAGTCACCTCCAGCTTTTGCGTTTCATTTTTCGGGTTTAAAACAGTGGAATACTGTCGGTCCTTAAGTTTTGCACACCAGTGTATTAATTTCCAATTTCTTCGCAATAATACGAGACTTTAAGCAAAATATTTTTCTAAAATTAATATATATATATGGGGTTTTTTAATAGTGTTAAAATTTTTTCTATGAGTATGCAGTTTTTGTTTAGGAAAAACAATTTAATCCTTAAGCAGATATCATATTGCTGTTACTCTAAAAGATTGACAGACTGCGCAGTTAATGCATGTATTTTTTAAACACACTACTAAAAAAACATCTTGCCAAACAAAACTTTTTCTCTAGATATTGAGTATATAGAGAAGAAGAGTCAAATTAAACATCCATAGGCATTAAAGAAGATCTCTATTAACTTAATTTACATTAATTTTCAAATTCAGATGAATATTGTAAGAATAGCATTCATTTTTTATCTAGCAATTTCATCTAGATCCCAGAATTGTGCCGCATTTAGTGTTCCTGAGTTTGTAGAAAATAAACGATCAAATCCATTTTCATTGTTTCTAATTTATCAATTTCTAGGGAAAAAACTATTGTATATATCTTTTAAAAAATGTCATTAAATAAATTAAAATATAATCAAAGAACCTCTCTTAACCTCTTTTAACCTCCATTAGTCGAAGTCAATTTCTTTACCTAAGGGTGAATCTATATTTTTATTTCTTGCACGCATATGCGAAGCAAGTGCTATTTGTTACTTATGCCATCCAATTACGACCAACTTTTTCAATTTCTTTACAAACTTTAAACGTAAAAGTAATTATAAACAGATGAAGATAAATATACCTGCAGTGAAAAGGGCAAAAATATCCTTTTAAGTCTTTTCAGAGGTGGCTGAGAAATATTCCTCCAATTTTTCCACACGAAGGACTGTTTATTTACATGATAACTGCAGTGAAATATAAAACAAAAAACTGAAATTTTACTTTAATGCAAATAATATATAGAATTTCAAGGTAGAAAATTCATTAAGACAGGAGAAAAAATAATATTAATTTATTTTATGATAAAAAAAATGTTTTAAAATCACAAAAAAATATATGTTCACGCGTAAGTAATAGGTATAAACATATTAATTTAAATGTGTGGTAACATCATTCAATTTAATTTTGTCTCGTTCATTTTATCCTTTTCATGCGATACAAAATAGCTTCTACTTTAAAACACTGAACCATATATTGGGGAGACTACACATTTTTATTTCCATGTACCAACCGAAAAATTACGAAATTTTCTTAATGATTAAAAAATATTAAAGAGGACCCCAGAATAAATAATTAAACAAAATTATTGACATTTTTCAATGTATTTTAGTTTTATTTTATATTTATTATTTTAATAATATATGATTAAGTTAATACAACACAAAATCTCAACTTCAAAAAGTGACAACAATAATGTGTTATGGAATTTCTCTTTGTAATAAATTATATTATGTCTAGATAAAATGTGAAAGTGATATCCAAGATGAATCCTATATTTTATCCTCCATAATATAGTTTATAATAATTGACCTTTCTTTAATATTTTTTATCTACCTGATGATGGATATTCAAAACGATAAGTTTGGATATTGTTTGCACCGACGCTCTTAAAATACATTCAGTGTCTATTTCTGGGGTGTTAGGGAACATGTTAATATGTCCGAAAATTTCAATTTTATGTTTTAAGTTGATATGTCACACTCAAAACTGATTCTTTAATGTGATAAAGCTGATAGTGGTATTATGAAATAATACTAAGTTATTCGTACTGGCAAATTATGTTATGTATAAAGAGATAACACTTGGTCCCTAATTGAATATTTTAGTTCCCAATCGAAAATTTTCATTGAAGACCAGCTATATGCTTGAGGTTGAATGAGTATTAACTAAAGAATTTTTGTATTGAAAACTTAATTGAGCGATTTTATATTTCTCAACAAAAGTTACATTTTCAATTTGCCGAAAGCATGAAAAAATGTCGTATAACATCTGCCATAATGCCACACATTTGTACGATAATTATCAGTGCTTAGAATTCAAAGTTATTGTTAGCTACATGACATCTTAAAAACATTAATGACAATCCTTGTATTTAAACCTAGACGTGTCCAAGTCGTTAGGGCCCTGGCTTTCTGTACCAGTCTTTAGTTTCGAGTCCCACTCTTAGCATGGATGTTAGTAGCCTTTGAGAATCGGATTTAAGCAGGTCCCGGTGTATCCCTCGATTAGCAAAAATTGACCATGGCGCTTGAAACCAAACCCTGTATTTATATATGAATCAAACAGGTAATGTTATCCAAATATCCATAGGTCCTGAATCTAAATATTTCGTTTATAGATAATGTTACAGTGTTTAAATATTTCGAGAGCATTTTAAATAAATGATTGGAAACTAGAACTATTAGAATCATTTTTATTGCAAAAGTAAGAAGGATTTAGATATACGTAAAATTACTAAGATTTTTATTTATGATAAAAATGTAATGATCATGTATTTTACTTTTTTGTTTTTTTCATTATTATCGAATTTGCAACATGAACGCAATACCGGTGATAATTTCTAAACTAGTTAGTTGTTATGTATTATTAAGTTAAAAATATTATCTTGAGAATTCAATATGTTGGGTTACATAAACTTACAATAATTTATCCATACACACACTAAAATATTTTCGTCTATATATGGTGAGATACATATCTTTAATACTCTAAGAAGAAATTCGCCAGAGAACAATGAAAATAAATCACAGAAAAAAATTTAAATACTTTTTACTTCCCAAAACTGACTCATAAATTTTTCAAAAGAGCAGTTTTTAACTTTTAGGAATCTATGATATTAAGTGTCCTTAACATGTATAAAAATATCATTTGAGCATAAAAACACCCACTAATTTAAAAGTCATTTTTTTACTTCAATTAAACTCTCTTTAAAGTTTCAAACCTGCAAGAAAAAGATATAAAATCAAATATGTAATTAAAAAAAAATTAAATTCGGAGCTCTAAAGGGATTTTAATAGTGTATTTTTTACGCATTTACTAAAAACTCCAGATTTTGGATGAAAAATAAATAATGAAAGTTTAAATACAAACAAATTAAGTAGGACCTTTTTTTTCCAATTTTTCGTAATTTATTATTAAAATGACAGAGCTTAAACTGTCTCAGACAAGACAAATTTATAGGAAAAAATGAGTCATTATTTTCTCAATCATGAATTGGAGGAAAAAAAATCTGGCAAAATTAAATCGGTTAATACTGTCACAGTTAATTATCTTTCCACGCGAACGACGTCAATTTGTTAATTCTTTAAACTTCAGTAAGTAAGAAAAAATGAAGCATTTAATGTGAAATGGCAGACTCGTCCGAATATGTTAAACGAACTGAGTGAAGGAATGCTGCTTGACATGAAATATTTAATTGCAAGATTAATCACAGTTATTTTTTGTTGAATTGTTTCATCAGGAACCTATTTAATTGAAATTAAATTTATATGAACATACTAAAGGGACACATTTTTCGAATCGCCGGCAACAAAAATCAGGGTTATAGTAGTCAAACACTTAGCGTTCATGTGATTACACTGCTTCTAAAATAAGATATTATAATTGAATTTCTGATGAAAAAGATGCTGAAAGTTATACATAACAGAAATAAAGTTGCTTTAGGAATGATAAGCGATAATTGAATTTCTTATAAAATGATACTTCCAAATATACATAAAAGAAATAAGATTGCTTTAGATTATAACTGAAGTACTTTTATAAAGATGCTCAAAATTATTCTTAACAGAAATAAGATGGCTTTAGAAATAACAAATTATAATTCAACTTCCTATAAATTCCTTCTACAAAATTATACAAAACATTAATAAGGTTGCTTTATGAATAAGAAATAACAACTGAACATTTTATTTAACATTTCTTAAAATTCTACATAACACAAATAAAGTTGCTTTAAGAATAAGAAATTATAGTTGAACTTTATATTAAACTCTGCTCGAAACTGTACATAACACAAAATAGATTGCTTTAGAAATAAAAAGTTATAATTGAACAACTTTTAAAACTACACTTAATGTTAAGCATAACAGAAGTAAGATTCCATCGCTCAATATTTTATATATCATGTCTTTTCTAAAAAAACGCCAATGAGGAAAGAATCTAATGACAGAAATTACTGATGTAACAATTTAATATTCATGAGGAATTGGTAAGAAAGTAACATTTTTAAACATTCTCTATATTTACCTACCTTTTAAATCAATTAATGCTTTTTTATACAGCCATTTTAAAAATTTATTGAACTTTTTGGCTATTAAATAATTTCGAACAAATGTAAAATATTGAAACGACTTTTTTCCAAGCACAATGTGCAGTAAAAAATTTGGTTATTTGGATGTTTCATGAGAACAGATTCACTAATAAATATACATAAATATATAAATACACTGGTGTAAGAAATTAAGAGAATTTGCAAACTTGGTCGATTATCTCTAGAACTACTGTACCGATAACAACCGATTTTAATGAAATTTGATATGTACATACATTAATACAATACAAAACAAATAACCATTCAATAATTGTAGTACACACGCATGATAGTGCGTAACACTCGTTGGAGTCGGAAGGTAGAAAACAGCGGTTGCATAATAAACAAAAAAATGGGTTAATAGATGGATTAATAGGGCGTACGGTCCCCTCTTACAAATATTCAGCTCTCACAGCGTGATTTCATACTTGAAATAAGGCAGTTTATCATTTCCTATAGCAATTGGTCCCACTCGTTTAGCAACGTTGTTTTCATTCCCTGGATGGTTCTCGGAGGGGGGTTGAGAGTTGCAATTGCCCTTACCATAGCGTCATAGACAAGCTTTATAGGGTTAGAGTCTGGAGATCTGGCTGGCCAATCCATCCTGCGAATATCCTCATTCTCTAGAAATTCGTCGTCCAAAAGCGCTCTATGTGGCCTCGCGTTATCGTCCATTAAAATGAACTCAGGGCCAACTGCACCCCTGAAAAGGCGAGCATAGGGCTCCAAGACCTCATCCCTATACCTCACACCAGTCACAGTGCCTCTTTCAAAGACATGGAGAGGTGTGCGGCCATCCAACGTGATGACTGCCCAGACCATTAGATCTCCTCCACCATAAAGGTCGATTTAGCGGACATTGGAGGGTAGGTAGCGGGTCCCTGGTTCTCTCCATATGAAAGTATGGCGATAATCGGTGTTTAGGTTGAACCGGAAGTCATCAGCGAAGAGAACGGTCGCCCATTGATCCATACTCCAATCTCTATGCTATCTGCACATTAATAAACGGATTATCCTGTTCGTAGAAGTGAGCGGGACGCAAACAGCAGGTCTTCTTGCAGACAACACTCTCTCATGAAGTCTTATGGAAACAGTCACCCTTGATACACGAGTTCCTGTGGATGCATACAAGTCACGAGAGAGCTGAGAAGCTGTGGCACTCCTGTTACGCCTCGGTATAATCGACAAATGGCGATCTTCTCTGTGCCGTCGTGGCTCTTGGACGACCTTGCCCAGGCTTTCTCTGAATGGATCCGGTATCCTGGAACTGTTTCCATAAGTTACACACGACGCTGGGCGATAAATTGAACTCTCTACAAATTTGGACTTGAGATTGGCCTGCTTCTAGCCTCCCCACAATTCGAAACCTCATTCCATCATCTAAACGTTGGTGGTTACTCATTTTTACTGTTACAATTTGAAATTAACCGATTGCTGATAAATAACACCAAGAAATTCACCGAGGTGTGTTAGCGAACGAAAAGCGTCTTAAATTACGCGCGCTTATAAAGCCTGTTTCTCTACTGGTTCCGTCTACACACACGTGTGCGTTTACGCATTTGACGTAAAATATTTGCATTTTTGTCTAGATGCAGTGGTTTTACAGTCAGTTCAGTTTTTTTCATGAAATCGATAAAATATGTAAATTCTCTTAATTTATTTCACCAGTGTACATACGTACATTTAGAAGAAATGTACTATTAGCGAAGATTAGAAAATTATGTTTATTTCTCTGTATTAATATTCATGCATTTCAGTTTTCAGTAAAATTTAATATAATGTAAACGACAACCATATAAATATATATATATATATATATATATATATATATATATATATATATATATATATATATATATATATATATGTGTGTGTGTGTGTGTGGCACTCGTTATAAAGGGCTTCAATCAAAAAAGGTTATTATTAGATATTTGTTACTATTGATAAAAAATATCTTGTGACTTGTATAAAAGGCTTAGATCTATTAACTTTGTGCACATAAGTACATTTCTTTGTACAAAAGACTCAAGGGGAAATTATTTTTCTGCGATTGATATAAAAGCCAATAACTTGGTATATTCAAATCACTGTTTTTGACATAAGTCCTTTATACCGGGCACCATATATATGTATGTGTATGTATATGTATATATATATATATATATATATATATATATATATATATATATATATATATATATATATATATATGAAACGAATTCCAAACCTTTCCCTTCATTAACTTTGTCCTATCGAGACAGAACATTGTCCCTAATTTATATTTGACCTAGGAATAACCAAATTAATCTATTAGATCTTCTCCGTCCACGTGCGGACAGAAAGCTTATATAAGAAGATTGTTCTAGAAGCTATGACACGACCTCTTCCGATGCGGCGTGATGAGGTCAGGTGCGACGCTTTAACCGGTTAAATGTTCAGAGCGCCCGTGCATTTCGCAAGAATCAGCGTTCCTCGGCATTTCTCTACGCACTTGTGTCTTCGCTCCCAAGCCATTCACATGTAGTGTCTTAGCTGTCCGCATCGTAGCAGCGTTGCGCTGCCGGGTTTTTTCCCCCCGCTGCCCACGATTTCCATCCTATGTTGGCTTTATGTTAATGGAAGCTGTCCAACAAGAAAGCACCTTTTAATAAAGAATAGAAATGCGATGAACTCTTCGCCTCTGGTTTTGATTGAGTTGGTGTTTCTATGGCCTGCCCCGGTTGACTACAAAATTACGGATTAAATCGGAACTTTCCCCAGTTACCCCGGATTTATTATTAGTTACTTACACACACACACACACACACACATATATATATATATATATATATATATATAGATATATATATATTTCTTTATATATATGTGGGGTGTGCTGGAACTGAGGAATGACGCCTTCATATACACTCACAGGGTTTATTTTATCACTACACAAGACACTTAAACATATATAACGAAATTAGGTTTCTTAGCTCCTACTCGAGCAAAGCGATCTCTCCTCCGCGAGAGCGTACTTCCAACTGGCGTATTTCGTCTTCAAACAGGAAGTGGTGGTAGGGCCCTCTACCGGCTAAAAGTAACTCGCTCCCACATATATATATATATATATATATATATATATATATATATATATATATATATATATATATATATATATATATATATATATATATATATATATATATATATATATATATATATATATGCCTGGCCTGTGTGTGTGTTATACATATATATTTCTTCGGACGTTTATTGTTTTATGGTTTCCAACAGGACTCGGATAATTTTTTAAAATTGTACTTAGGCAGAGATTTAGCGAACACGTCTTTAGTTCAGGTGTAAAGGATCGACTCAAATATATGTATAAAAGGAATTTTTGTCTTAATATCTCACATAAAAGCAGATTCTTTATTCTAAACTTGAGATTTAAAGAGAACGTTTCAAACAAAACAATATGATATCGAAATATGTAAGGCTTATGAAATTCGAATAAGGTCATATAGAATACTATTTATAAATATCTCTAGAGAACTGACAAATTGACAGATCATACATTTGAAAACGGGATATGTTGAGGTTTTTGTCATTTATTTCACCAATGTATTTCATTCAAGTCCCACACTGAGACACATAGCCCACAAAAAATTCTAATATGTTTTCTAAAACAGTAGGAGGGAATGCAGTTTAGAAATAGTTCTTTTATTATTTGCTGATAGCAGTTTCTCAAATCACGTTTTTAATATTACATTGAATCGTTCTAGAACTTTAAGAGAATTTAGCTATGGCCTTTGAACATGAATTTCAATTTTTTACACCACAGTGGTGTATATGATAAAAGGTTTTTGTTATAAAATTAAAACCGTGAAATGTCAAGACTTCAACACCTTTCTTAATAAATCAGTATTAAACAACATTAGTGTCTATCAGCTCAAACGAATTAATATACTATGTCGTGAAGTTAATCGTATGTAATCCACAGGGCTCTAAAACAACAGAGGAAAATTTATTTTCCTCATTATTATTATTGTTGATAGTTTTGAATAATAAACTAATATTTTATGTAATATTTGGTGTAATTATGATGAAAATTTAGATATTGATAGCGGGACAGGAAATTATTAATACAAATTTATATCACCACATAATATGGTCCTGAAATGAAAATATAATTTTTAACAATTATTCAAAATCTGTCCTAAGCAATGGATATCTTGAAGATCACAAATTATATAAACAATCATTCGTTTAATGAGAAATCAGCCTCGATGGAATTGAAATATTACGCATAAACTTTTTCATTTCTCATAAATTTCCTTTAACTACTCCTTCATGTCTTGGTTTCCAGTTCTTTTTTACGTAGGAAAGTACTGAAATCTGGGTTTTAATCTTCACATACTTATATTATTCTCTAATTTTTAATTTTTTTGCAATTATCTTAGTTTTATTAAACAAATAAATTTAACATATTTCCAATATATATATATATATATATATATATATATATATATATATATATATATATATATATATATATATATATATATATATATATATATATGATGTAGAATATCCATTACATCTCGTTCTTAAAATGCAACCTGAAAAGGAAAACTAGCTCAAATTTACATGGCTGGAGCTAGACTCAGCCTGAAAGGAATTAAAATTTTGAAGCAGTCGTGTCGAATAGTTTTATTAGAGCGATAGTAACATCTGTCCATCTCAGACGACAGCTCGGAGCGAAGTGTAATATCACCTTTCAACCTTACGCGCTAGAAGCGAGGTACATGTGGCTGTTGTTTTGAAGTCTCAGCGGAATTTGGGGCTGGCGATGCGAACTCACGCCTTTATCGAGACGTATACACGTGTAGAAATGCAACGTTTGCTGTTTTATGGGAAGTCCTGTTGCTATGGTTTTTTAAAGCGATAAAGTAATGTTACTGGGGATTGGGTTTATGAAAGGGAATTTAAATGATAGAATGGAGGGCCTAATATTTAATTTATTACAAATCCCCCCGAAAAAGGGAAAATCGTCACGTTGAAAGGTGACATTTTCACAACATAATACAGATGAACAATATAAGACGAATACAGAACGTTATACAGATGATACAATATAATAAAGTGAGTACAATTACAATCAAATATAATCAAAATTAGCTACATTATACAATTATATGTCTCTGAATGCAACATTGGTGGAAAGAAGTCACGATAAACAACAAGGTGGGTGAGAATTAGAACACATCAAGGTTACAGAGTCAAGAGCTTTGTCCATAACCCATCCTAAATTAACTTCACCGAACAAAACCAAAGCTAAATCTTTTGAATCTTTACTATAAAACTAAGATCACTCTTATGACCTCGTTGCACCATCACACAAAATATATGAAATTAAAGGAATATACAATGAAATCTATAATGAACATTCAAAATATATGGAATTAACATAGTATGCAATAAGTTTATAATTATTATACAATGTGCAATGAAATTCAAATAACTGAAATATTACTGGCTAATAAAATCTAAATAACTTTTTAATTAAATCAAAGTTTTTCATTCAATAATGAGTCCTAAAATAACGTATAATTCTTGGAGTCCTTAAGCTCAGTTTAAATTCAAGCCGTTATACATTGTTTATCAAATAAGTCCTTATTGTATGTAGTTTATATTCAGTGTTTACATTTTACACATGATTTCACATGATTTCAAAACTTCCTCGTTTACATCAATTATCATTCATCGATCTCCATTTTTCATATTCCTAATCTCGAATACTTACACAAATTTTAAAATAATTCACAACGTATAATTCAGAAGATATTTCAATAAGTCCAAGTTCAAAACAACATTACTTTAGACAATATTATTACAAAATTGATTTTTATATTATTCTGAAAGTTTCACTTCAATTACAGCATAGATTTAGATACCTGTCAAGTTTTTTAACAATACATAAGATCATAAGTTAAACAATTCAAAACAACTTGTTATAAATCCTTAATTAAGTAAATGGGCATCATTTTCATATTAGGTAATTTTCAAAAACATTATGTGCTTTAACATCGTCACTTGTTTCATTTCAAAATATGCAAATTCTATCATTGGTACCAATCATGACATAAGTGACAAACCTGGAAGTGAAATGGGCTATCCTCTGTGATGTCCAACGTGAAAGATTGTTAGTGATCACGAGGGTGCTGTGATGCAAAGACAGCAAGAGGCTCATCCCTCTGCGGGAGGAACTACCCCTTGTGCTGGCAAAAGGTTTTTCCGGTGTCAACAAAAATAACAACTCAGATCATCAACATACTTGGCAAAATTAGGGGTAACCTGTGACATGTCATATTAGCCCTAACATTGACAAAATTTTTCTTTAACTTAGCACATCAACATTTTCTTTTTAATAAATATTCTTTTAAAATAATTCAGATGGTAATTTGTGGAAGGCAAACTAGCATCAAAAATTCTCTAAATATGATTAACTACGAAATTTAGGTAGGTATCTAAATCCATCAAAGTTAGGTTATCTTCATCATGCGTTACAGTCTTCATTAGGAAAATTTGGAGGAAGTAAAAGCACTATTTCTATCACTTAAAATTTTCTTAGGTACTTGGTGTTGAAAAATTTGTGTTAAACAATTAATATAAGTATCTGTATTTTCATTTTTAGAAGCAAAGGTCCATATATACCTCGTGGCATGATCTATAACTATGTGTAAATATTTCTTTGTAGACTCATAATAATTTAAGCCACCAACAGTGTCTATGGCAAGAATTTCAAAGGGTTCACTAGTAGGGGGTAACATTTGTAAGAGACCAAATCTTTTTTGTCTAGACTTCTTATTTAATTGACATACTTCACAATGTTTCACATAGTTACTTACATCTTTAGTTATTCCAATCCAATAATATTGAGGGGATATCAGATTTAACATTGCCGAAACTCCTAAATGTCCATAATTAACATGGGCTTTTTCTAATAATTTTAAACGTAAAGAGAAGGGCACAGCAATTTTCATTAAACCTTGTTTTTTAATTGTCTATACATTATTAACTTTTTTAAACTTCTTACCGTTTACATTATCTAAATTTTGATGATGCTCGATTTCTTGCAATGTCAACAATGGGTCACGTTCACGTAAAGTTACATGGCGAGAAATTGGGTTTCTAGTTAACATATCGGCTTCATAATTTGTAGAACCTTTTTTATATTTAATGTCAAAATCGTACATGGAAAGTTTAAGTGACCATCGGAATAATCGTCCAGTTGGATGTTTAATACTTTTTAACCAGACGAGTGCAGCATGATCAGTATGAACGGTAAATGAGTCTCATGTAAATAACAATAATATTTATCAACAGCATCAATAATTGAAAAGCATTCCAGCTCGGTAATGGCATAATTTTGTTCATAGGTTCTAAGTTTTCGAGAATGATAGGCTATGGGATGCAAACTTCCATCAGGGTGTTGTTGTTTTAAGATTGCGCTTACCGCTTGTCCAGACGCATCCACGAAAATATGACATGGGTAATTCGGATTGTAAATAGATAAAACAGGTTTAGAAATTAGAGCGTTTTTTAAATCCTGAAAAGCTTTCTGGCAATCATCTGTCCATTCAAATTCAGTGTCTTTCTTCAATAATTTATTCAATGGTACTCGTAATTTAGCATAGTTGGGAATGAATTTATTATAAACATTTACGCTACCTAAAAATCTTTGTAAGTCTTTAACATTCCTAGGAGGTTGAAGTTTCTTAATAATTTCTATATTAGCGTTACTCGGGTGATAACATCCCTTTTCCACTTCATATCCCAAAAATTTAATTTTTGTTTGGGCAAATTGGCATTTTGAAAATTTTAATTTTATGTTTTCTTTTTCACAAATCGAGAAAATGGTTTTTAAATGCTCTAAGTGTTCTTCGAAAGAGTCTGAAAATATAATTAAATAGTTGAGCGCAAATTTAATTTGGTATTTATTTAAAATTTGTCTGAGTGTTCTTTGGAATATGGCAGGAGCGTTTTTCCAGCCAAAAGGTAATCTTTTCCATTCATATAAGCCAAATTTGAGGTGAAAGCTAATTTTTCTGTATCTTTTTCATTTAGTTTAATATGCCAGTAGCCACTCGCGAGATCAAGGGTGGAGAAAATCTTAGAATTGGTTAGTTGATCTAAAACTGCGTCGATTCGGGGAATTGGTTCCGAGTCCGTTTTTGTAATACTATTTAGTTTTCGGTAATCGATACACATTCTGGATTTTGAATTTTGATCTTTCTTGTAAGCCAACGTAATTGGGGAAGCATAGGGTGAATGAGATGTTTTTATTAAATCTGCAGCTAAAAGCTCGTCTATTTGCTTCTTAATTTCGGCATTATCTTTTGGCGACGCCCTGTATGGACGAAGGGAAATTGGTAGTTCAGAATTCAAAATTACTCTTTGTGGTTCAAGACGTATACATCCAACATCATATTTATTTTTAGCGAAAATATTATTATACTCATTCAATATTTTGTTCAATTGAACACTTTCTGCATCAGCAACATTATTTTCATTTCCAATTTTATAAAAACGAGTATCACAATTTCTATTATATTTAGTATCAAGATTTATAGTATTATGAGAACAAGTATGTGGCACATTAGGATTATCATATGTTAAAAATATATAGCAATTATTAGTAACATTTTCCAAAGTAGATGAAATATTATTTTTTCTTTGATAAACACAAAAATACAATTTAATTTTAAATAGATTAATAATTTCCGACGATAAAATTGCATACTTTAAATTTGTTTCAATAACATAAAAATTCACAAATCTATTCAACTTACCGATTCGGCACTTTGTAGAAATTATTTTATCAGTTTTTATTTTACCTGCGAGGGTACTGACCTGTGAATTGTCCGATGGAAGAATTTTCACATAATATTTAATTTTATCATATACAGTTCGAGAAATAATGTTAATGGTGCTATCTGTATCTATCAGGCCGATAATTAGTTCAGTACCGATTTCTAGATCTACGATGAACATCCGTCATTGTCGCTGTTCTGTCATGTTGTTATAATTGTTTGCATGTTGTGGAGGCTGGAACCGAGTCCTAGGACGTTCCTCTTCTCGAAAATTCTGGGGCCATTTATGCCATAGTCGCGGTTGTTGGTGCCGGAATCTAGGTGACTCGTGTTGTGGGAATCTGTCATAGTCATCTCGCCGATCGAACGGTCTGCGAAAACCGGACTGTTGGTTATGCAAGTCTCTATTATGGTGTTCTTTCCTCTTATCTTCGTAGCTGTTGATCATTTTCCTAGCAAGGGAAATCCACTCAGTAGTTGTACCAACGTTACTTATTAAAAATAAATCCCTGTATCTTGTCGGTAATCCGTCTGTGAGACCTTGAATTATAATTTCTTCTTCAAGTTTTAATGCTTTACCGATATTCATTTTCTTTTTAAAATAATCATTTATATTTTGACTTCCAGAAAGGCTCAACCTGCTGAAATCTTCGAATGAAAACTGTTTTTCTTCTGAGAAATAGTCACTGATTTTTATTTTAACTTCATCCCACTTTTGTGATTCTATTAGGTTTTCGTTGTAAAATTCCAAAGCCTCGTCCGATAGAAAATCCGGAAATATTTGAAGTTTTTCTTCTTCCGTCAATTCAATAGTCTTTTTCTCGAAGAATTTAAACCAGTTATTAATTTTGACCATTCTATTAGGATTAAATTTCGGAAGATTACTTAATTGATTTGGTGAAGATATAGCACTGTTCTCCAATAATTGTTTGTCGTAAACTCCAGAATTATCCCCTTGTTTTTCTTCAGGTTGGTCAGAGTCACTATGATCAGCCAATTTTTTATTTAAATCTTTCGATGTCATTTTCCTTTGCTCGTTTCGAAAAGCGAAATCAAAACTAGGTCATTTCATTCTCAAGTGTTACGCTGGCGAACTCCTATTGCACTTCCCTCAAGGTCGGTATTTCACGCGCACACACTTAGTCCTAGGCAATGGATTCGAAATCCGTTGGGGTTTCCCTGCACAGGTTCGAATCCTGTCGGCTCTATGTAATATATCCATTACATCTCGTTCTTAAAATGCAACCTGAAAAGGAAAACTAGCTCAAATTTACATTGCTGGAGCTAGACTCAGCCTGAAAGGAATTAAAATTTTGAAGCAGTCGTGTCGAATAGTTTTATTAGAGCGATAGTAACATCTGTCCATCTCAGACGACAGCTCGGAGCGAAGTGTAATATCACCTTTCAACCTTACGCGCTAGAAGCGAGGTACATGTGGCTGTTGTTTTGAAGTCTCAGCGGAATTTGGGGCTGGCGATGCGAACTCACGCCTTTATCGAGACGTATACACGTGTAGAAATGCAACGTTTGCTGTTTTATGGGAAGTCCTGTTGCTATGGGTTTTTAAAGCGATAAAGTAATGTTACTGGGGATTGGGTTTATGAAAGGGAATTTAAATATAGAATGGAGGGCCTAATATTTAATTTATTACAAATATATATATATATATATATATATATATATATATATATATATATATATATATATATATATATATATATATATATATATATATATATATACCGGGTGGTTATAATTAAACTTCCCCTATAAACAACCCCTACAGCGCGAACGGGTGAACGGAATGCAACGGAATTTTGTGTATGGGCTATACACGGGATGCGCTCACGGAATTTCGAAAAAAAAAAATGAGTTCCAAAATGTCCACCCGAGGGCGCCTTTTCGGGAAAAACATGTATACGTCTGGAGACAGGCGTGGGTTCGCATCGCCAGCCCCAATTTTTTTGTGACACTTCAAAATAACAGGCACATGTACCTCGCTTCCAGCACGTAAGGTTGAAAGATGATATTACACTTCGCTCAGAATATCTGACATGGATGGACGTACTTGTTATCTCTCTAAATAAAACGATTCGACCCAACTGCGTCAAAATTTTATTCTTTTCAGGCTGAGTCTAGCTCCAGAAAGTAAATATGAGCTAGTTTTCCTTTTAAGGTTGTATTTTAAGAACGAGATGTAATGGTTATATTACACGCACACACACACACACACATATATATATATATATATATATATGTGTGTGTGTGTGTGTGTTTGTTTGCGTGTGTAAGTAATATCCCCTTTACACCACATCCATTTAATTATAACCTGAAAGGGAAAACTAGCTCACATTTTCATGGCTGGAGCTAGACTCAGCATGAAAGGATTAAAAATTAGATTTAAATCCAATCGGGCCAAACATCTTAGTACATCGTTCATTAGAGCGAAAATACATCCGTTCAGTCCAGAAGAACGGTTCGGAATTATATCACCTTTCAACATTAAACAGGAGAGAGCGAGGTAGACATGTGACTATCATTTGTAGGATAAGCAGATTTAGGGCTCGAGAAGCTAACGTCCTCCTAAATTCGGACATATACACGTGTAGAAATACATGCGATTTAAAGGTCTTGTTCTTAAGAGAAGCTCTGAGGCTAAGGGTTTTTAAGAGATAAATTAATATTACTAAGGATTAGATTTAGGAAATGGAATTTAAATGCTAAAATGGAGGGCTTAATATTTAAGATATTACATATGTATCCATCTATTTATATATATATATATATATATATATATATATATATATATATATATATATATACATATATAAAAGCAATGTCATATTTCGGAAAACTTAAAAATAACTAAAACAAATATACATTTTAAATATTTCAAGAAATTTTATACTATCATTTTATTTATTAATATTTTTTATTAATATTTATTTGATATACCTACATACCTTTATGTTCTATTTAACATTGGAAATAAATTTTTCTTTGTAATACATAGTTAGAATGTTATAATAAGTTTTAAAGTATCTTAAATTTAGTTCTCAAGAATTTAAAGAAACTTTTTAATTTAGAAGCTGTAGCATATACTAAAATATATATTTTTTATTTTAAGTAGGATGATAATTTTGCTTATTTACATTAACTTGATAATATTAAACATTTATAAGGTAAATATAGGAAGTTGGAATTTTTATAAACTGCATCTTCACTTTTGTTTTATATTTTGATATCAGTCTAAATAGAAAAAGAAAAAAACATCACTGAATTTGTTCGGTTTTCTTACATTGCTTTTTAGACTCGCTTTTTTTGTTTGATGAATAGATATACTACTTAGAAGGAACATTTTTTTTCTCTGTTATGTATATAGTTTCGCTCTAAAAGAAATTTTTTATAGAAGTAAATTTCGGCTTTATATTAATTTTTGTTCGACAGTGAATCTGTAGTTCTTTCCCTATAATTAAACTCTTTTTCATTTAATAGTTTAATTCTTTCTCTCGATTGAAATTTTTTCCCTGTCTTTTATTTATATCGATGATCATGCTATTAAGAAATTGGATGCCTTTTCCGTTTATAATCTAGATTATTCTGAGTAAAAATATATTTCATGAATCTTCCATATTTTTCATTTTTTGTTTCTACTTCACTGCATTTCAGTATTATATGAGAATTATTTTCGGCTTTGTAAGAATTTATCTTAAAAATGGACTTGTAGTTTTTATCCATACTTTTCAACTTATTTCCATTAAATATTTCATGTTCTGAAAATTTGTAATTTCAGCTTTTCATGTGACAATGAGTTTGCAATTTACAATTTTTTACGCATACTTTTAAACTTTCTTCAGTTCAGTATATCTTATTTGGCAATTTTTTACTTAGTTTATTAAAACTGTTTTTTTATCTTTGTAATCACACCTTTGTAACATTGATGTAGTTTTGCAATTTTTTAGTTGTTTTATTGATAGTGCTTGTTTATCTTGATGATCACACTATTGTATTATTGATGTAATATGTCTACTTGATCTGTCAAGTTTACATAGAAAATATTGTTACGAATTTTACGAGTCTATGGTAATCTCGCCAAATATGAGAGTTATCCCAAAATTGGCGATGGATTTGGTGCCTTTTTTTTGTCGCCAAATTTGGCGATGTGGCACCAAATGGTCGCCAACCTCTTAGGCCTTACTGGAATGTTCCAGTTATATCTAGGTGGTTGACCGATAGAGGGCGTTTTGGAAGTCTATAAATATACCTGACAATGGCATTAGAACTCAGTGTTTTTTTCTGCTGCGTATTGAATCTGTTGAAAGTGCGTTAGGCATATATTGTATTGAAGACTGTTATCCTGACTTGTGTTTTTAGAGTTTTCTTTTGTATAGACGACAGTTGTTACGTGTTTTCTGTTGAATTTGTATATGCACCTGAAGAATTTACAGAATATCTAGTATTTGTTCTCTCTTCATCGAAAAACGCGACATTTAAAAACGTGTCATGAACGGATGGTTTAAAATAAATATGCAGATTTTTCAACTTTGAAGGCAGGACTGGAATTACGAAGCTCTCGCGTCACAGCCAATGGGGTTTGTACAAGTAAATACAACAAGTATTTAAGATGTGCGTATTTTTTCAGCGAGTGGGGTTTTATTTAAGCAGTTACTATTCTGCGAGTGAGTTGGGGCTTTCAATCATTGTGTTAGTAGCTGTTTTCGCAACAAGGTTGATATTTAGATGTGTTTGCGACGAATTGTCGAGCCATTAAACTTGTATCCCTTCTTTCTTCTTGTACATATCCCAAGCTTTACCATTCAGTTTAAGTAGGTTTTTTCAAAATTAAAGTAGATTAATTTTCGCCCGTTTATGACACGATTATCTGTATTCTATTTTTGTTTAATGGTTAAATTTTTGTAAATATTTTTCTTCCAAGCTATTGGGTCAAATCGATCCCCTTTCATAGTATTTTTTATGTAAAATAAGAAAAATAAAGGGATTTTAGTTAGCCTCATCAAATCTACTTTCTTGTGAAAGGTTTTTTATTTCAGATAATTGGGTAATGGACAAATTATGCTGTTTAATCCACCCAACAAAATGGTAGCAGAGCGTCGTTTCGATCCACAGACCTCTGCGCTTATCTGAAATTAGTGTAAGAAGTAAAGCTTAATGTTCGGATATTTTTCGGTTTTTAAAAACGCAAAGATCGGTATTCCTTTTGGATTAAAATGGCTGAAGTCCCAATGATAGGTTCAGTTTTTCGTTTTCCAAAATTAAACGGTGATAATTGGCGAACGTGGCGTTACAATGTGGAGATGTTACTTTGCCACGAAGGTTTATATGGATTTATCGACGGTAGTGAATTCCCACCGATAAAAGTGACAAAACCTGATGGAAAGCCGAGTGATGATTCGTCCTCATTGAAAGACATTCTGAATTTTAATCGGCGTAAGCAGAAAACTGTTTCTACTATCGCTTTGAGTATCGAGCCTGACCAGAAAAATCTCATTATGGGAAATCGTGACCCCAAAAAAATGTGGACACTCTTGAAATCGGCATTTGAACCGGCTAGCAGAGCTCGAATTGCTCATTTAAGAACTGAATTTAAATACTGAAAATAAAGTTTGAAAATTCCGAAAGTATGGCCGTTTTTCTAGGTCATTTAAAGCAAGCTCGAGATCGTTTGGATGTTGTCGGAAAGAAAGTTGATGACGATGAACTTGCCTATCAGATGCTCATGAATTTACCATTTGAGTATGGAAACGTGGAGCAACAGCTATACATGCTCAATTATGAAGAATTTAGCTCTACTAAAGTTAAGGAGAGGCTACTGGCGGAGTATGATCGTTTAAAGTACGAAAAGTCTGATGCTGATGCAGTCGCTACCTCGTCTCGCAGCGAGAATATAATGCTGACGAGGAAAAGCAAGACCCGTTTTCGAAACCGGAACACTAAAATAGTTAAACCAGTAGTTCATAAAGAGACCAGAATATGTTACCGATGTGGAGTGGTAGAGCATATTTCCCCACAATGCAAAGCTCAGAAGACAAGTCGGGGAAAAGTAAGCCTAGTTCTTGTTCTTATACAGAAATTGTTGAACCGGTAAATTTATTAAGTGATTCGGCCACTAGCCTTGACTGGATTGTAGATTCTGGTTCTTCAAACCATTTCATATCTGATAAGTCCCTTCTTATAAATAATCAAGAGTGTGATATCAACGTGAAAGGCATTGGAAATAATTCTGTAAAAGCCAAGGGATACGGTGCTATCTCACTTAGTTTAAAAGTAAAGGGTCATGAAGAAATATTGAATTTTTCGTAAAGTCTATTGGGGCCCATCTTTAACTAAAAATTTAATTTCTGGAAGTCAATTTGATAAACATGGTCATCGTTTAATCATTTGTGATTCTAAGTGCACTATGATAAATTCTGAAGGTCGAACGATAGGAATTGCTCCCTTAGTAGGAAGCTTGTATATTTTACATTCAAAAATTGTTCCTGAAGTCCCATCTGACAATGAGTCAATAAGTAAACCGAAAAATATTCGTAATGACATTATGATGTGGCATCGTAGATTCGGCCATCAAAATTTAGAAGGTTTAAAACATTCGGCTAAAGAAAATATGGTTTACGGCTTAAACAAATTAAGCGGAAAATCACAACTTTGTGATCCGTGTGTTCGAGGAAAGATGACCAGAGCCCAATTTAAAAGTATTGCTGAAATAAAGTCTAAACACCCTCTTGATTTGATTCATCTCGATTTATGGAGTAGTGCGTCAGGCCCTTCGTATGGCCAAGCTAAATATATTTTAACTGCAGTCGATGACTATTCCAGATATTCTTGGGTTTTTCCTCTCAAAAATAAAAATGACTGTTACGCTAAATTTAAGAATTTTAAAACTAAAGTCGAGAAGCAAGTTAGCCGGCCGATAAAAGCCGTTCGTACTGACTGCGGTCTAGAGTTTTGTTCAGACCAGTTTAGAAAGTTTCTTGAAGAAAATGGTATAGTTGCTGAACGTACGAACGTGTATTCGCCACAGATGAATTGCGTTGCGGAGAGACTAAACAGAACCATTGCTGATGGTATTCGAACTATTATGCTTGAAGCTGAGTTGCCAAAAGTGTTGTGGGCAGAATTAGCATTTGCGTTCATTTATTTACATAATCGATTTCCTCATAGAAGTGTTAACAACCATATTCCTTTTACCTTGTTCTTTGACAGAAAATGTTCTGTTAGACATCTGAAAGTCATAGGTTGTCTCGCCTACGTACATGTGGAAAGAAATAAAAGGGATAAACTAGATCCTAAAACCAAAGAAGGCATCCTGATAGGATATGCTTTTGAAACTGTAGGATATCGCATATGGTTGCCGAAGGAACGAAAAGTGATTGAAACCAAGCATATCAAATTTAATGAACTTGTTAAAGGATATGGAAGAAACGAACTTTCCTTGTGCCCAACGTCTCAGTATGTCCGGCCAATCGAAGAAGAAAGTGACGATTTGCCACAAAATTATAGTTCAACCCCCGAAGTAGTTACCGTTGAACATAAGCATTGTCGTGATATTCCTTGGAGACGGGAAGTGACACAGAGAAAATCTGGTGAAAGTAAAGGCCGTTTCGATGTGTACTATTATCCTCCTAATTCGAAAAACTGTCAAATTAGTTTGAAAAGTGTTAAAAAGTATTCTGATTCGAATAACATTGAATTCGAAAAAGAAGTGTTCGATTTTAAACACCACCCTGAATCAGACCCGAGTCCACAGACTGACGAAGGAACCGACACCTCTGGGAATGAATCGTCGTTTGTGTGCATCATGGAGCCTTCAACTTATGAACAAGCTACTAGTGTCCCTGAAGCTGAACACTGGAAGCGGGCGATGAATGAAGAGCGCGACAACTTGAAAGAACGAGACGTCTACGACATTGTACCTCGTCCCCCAGGTAAGAGAATTATTGGCTCCAGATGGGTGTATAAAGTGAAAGAAAATGAGCATAAAGAGGTTAAGAAATTCCTGACTAGACTTGTTGATCAAGGATTTCGACAGATTAAGGGACATGATTATCATGAAGTTTTTTCACCTGTAGTAAATTTTGAAGTCATTTATTTATTTATAAGTTTTTTGGTCATTTCCCTAAAATGGTTCCACAAACATCTTGATGTTAAATGTGCCTACCTTTATGGCAGTCTTGATGAGGAACATTTTATGGAGACGTCCAAAGGCTTCAATTTTCCTGATGGTATAACACAACAAACTAATGTTTTAAAATTAAAGCGGGCCTTTTACGGTCTACACCAGGCCGGTAGGCAGTGGCTTTCTGAATTAGAAACAACTTTGTTAAAGTTAGGTTTTTCCTCTTTTTCAAAAACAAATTGTGTTTACCATCTTAATTGTAATACTATACTTTTAGTGTATGTTGATGAATTAATCGTGTTTTCACGAACCGAATCTGAAATGGCAAATATTACTAAACTTTTACAAACTAAATTTGAAATTAAAGATTTAGGTAAAATTCGAAAAGTTCTTGGTATAGAGTTTAAAGATTCAAAAGGTAACTGGGCCGTACACCAAAAATCGTACATTGAGCGTTTAAAAGAAAATTTTAAACAAATACCTTACGTAAAGTGTAAATTACCTATGTCGCCTGGTAAAATTGTTCAAAGTGGAATTAATGAGCAGTCAGTGAAAGGTGAAGTACCTTATCGAAATTTAATCGGATCCTTTTATTCTTAGCCACACGTTCCAGACCAGATATACTTTTTACAGTTACAATGTTAGCTCAGTATAATTCACATCCCACTTTAACGTATTGGAAATTGTTGTGCCAAGTTTTTAATCACGTTATTTCAACGATTAATTTTTGTATTCCAATGTTAGTAGATGATATGAAGCATTTGACAGCCTTTACAGATGCTTCACGGGCTTCAGATCGTGACGACAGGCGATCTTTTTCGGGCTTTATAATTTTCTTTGAAAATGTTCAAATCTCATGGAGGACCAGAAAGCAAAGATATGTAGCTCTTTCCACTATGGAAAGCGAGTATATTGCCACTTCAGAGTCGATTAAAGAATTGCTGTGGTTACAAAATATTTACGATGAATGTTCTACACTATTGAAAGTAACTGTTGAGAAACCTATAATGTTTTGTGACTCTGAAACTGCTATTTACTATTGTAAAAACTTTATTGAGAATGTAAGAAACAAACATATAGACATTAGGTTTCATTTTGTTAAACAGCTGTTAGCTAATGGACTATTCAAACTTTTAAAAGTTCCTGGAAATTGGAACATTGCTGAATTTGTTAACTAAGCCAGTTACATTTGATAAATTAAGTAGATATTGTGAGCACATTTTCCGATGAAGAGAAAAAGGGGGAATTTGTAGTATTTGTTCTCTCTTCATCGAAAAACGCGACATTTAAAAACGTGTCATGAACGGATGGTTTAAAATAAATATGCAGATTTTACAACTTTGAAGGCAGGACTGGAATTACGAAGCTTTCGCGTCACAGCCAATGGGATTTGTACAAGTAAATACAACAAGTATTTAAGATGTACGTATTTTTTCAGCGAGTGGGGTTTTATTTAAGCAGTTACTATTCTGCGAGTGACTGGGGGCTTTCAGCCTGTAATAACCCAGGTGGGGTTATCAGGCTGTGAAAGTATAGCTATTAACTAATGTCGCATCGCGACCAAAGCTGTTTCAACACTTACCAATGAAAGGGTTACAACTCTCAGGAACTACACACAGGTTACATATATACAATTTTATTTACACACATGTATTTACAGATTCCTTATACAGCTTCGTGCTAAATACAGAATCATCCAATATGATATATTCAATTATATTTATAAACATTTCATCTTCACAAATAAAGCAAGCCGACCCTTGTGGGTTAAGAGGCGATAATGCAATAACGGGATGTGAAATAGATATAATTAATTAAATGCTCACCCGTGGGTTGCCGGCACGGTTGCTTAGTCTCGCTACACCACTAGCGCACATAAGGTTAGGTGATACTCGATAGTCCGGGTACACTAGGTCCGTCTGAACAGATCGATGCGGGCAATTACAGTTCGTTGTTCACACATGGGTTGTCGGCACTGTCGCGTACTCACGTTGCAACACCAGCACACCTAAATTTGGTAATGCTTAAAAGTCACTGTGCACTGAGTTCGTCGAAAGAGTTCTATATTGATACTAAAAAGTCAATGATCGATGATAACTCAGGATGGATCTCGAACACTGGGTTGCGATGTTTCTCTTAGGTTTTTTCACGGGTCAGTCAGCACTGGATGTTGGTCATCGACGTATTCATCATAGCACCTTATATCAAATCTCGCTCCGGTAGTGTTTACTCGTTGGTTACCTTATTTCAGCATACTTTCATCACCACGCTGTAGTTATATATATTTGCATTATATTTCTTTATGTACTCTCGTGGATTCATCAATTGCGTTGCCTCGGGATGCTTCTAATTCACGCAGCAGCTTACTTCGTCTCTTTTTCTTCCTTTCATATGGCTCACTCTCGCATGCGATATTCTGTTGTTCGTAATTTCGTTGGCCAAGCGGTGGCTCAGTTATTTCTTGTTCATTTTGTTTAAGTCATGGGGCTAACTCTTAAAAATGCTTCACACCATGTATATATATTTCTTTTCTTTTTTTGTGATTGGTTCTTGCCTTTTTGGCTTCCTATTTGCTCGCCCCGCCTCTTGATTGTGTTGGGGGCTGAGACACTTAGTTCATAGGTTGGTTCATGTTTTATGATTTTTCATTTTTAATTATGTTGGGCGCCTCTCCTCGTCTGGGAAATTTCTCAACTCCTCATGCACCAGTTTCCTAAGCTTTGATCTTCGATTTATGGCTGCTGTCCTCTTACTTATTTTATGTTTTTATTGCCCGTGTTATTGTGTACTGCCGACGCTTTACTCACAGGCGCCATGAGGCGTCATAAATTCTGCTCACAATACCGGCTGTGTGGTCCTACCAATTTATATTTCGCGCATTCACATCCCGTTTATTACACAGCCATTGTGTTAGTAGCTGTTTTCGCAGCAAGGTTGATATTTAGATGTGTTTGCGACGAATTGTCGAGCCATTAAACTTGTATCCCTTCTTTCTTCCTGTACATATCCCAAGATTTACCATTCAGTTTAAGTAGGTTTTTTCAAAATTAAAGTAGATTAATTTTCGCCCGTTTATGACACGCTTATCTGTATTCTATTTTTGCTTAATGGTTAAGTTTTTGTAAATATTTTTCTTCCAAACTATTGGATCAAATCGATCCCCTTTTTTACTATGTTTTTATGTAAAATAAGAAAAATTAAGGCATTTTAGTTAGCCTCATCAAGTCTACTTTCTTGTGAAAGGTTTTTTATTTCAGATAATTGGGTAGGGGACAAATTATGCGGTTTAATCCACCCAACAGAATAATAAATTTTATTTTGTGTGTACTTTCTGAAAAGAATTTATTCAATCCTATCGAACCCAGGAAAACAGAACAATACCTTAGAAAATTCGAAATTACTCAATTATTCGATTGATTCTACAATAAGGAATCTTAGTTTTAATTGACAATAAAATTGGTCTTTATCGAACCTTTGATAGTAGATTTTAAGATTTTAACCATATATTTTAGCTTATATAATTCAAATATTTAGTGTTTACTTTTTTTAAACTATGTTTATTCTTGCGATTTGTTTATGTCGGCGATCAAGCAATTCAAAACAAAACGTTTTTCAATTTCATATATTTAAACTATCAGTAAAAGAAAATTTTGAGACTTTACTACCTTTCTGCTGCATATAGAACGCGTTATAATTTTGCCATAATTTTATTTATGAAGTTTTATGTACTGGTAATGATATGTAGTGTTAACAACAATTTATCCTCAAATGGAAATAAAAAATGAAGATGTTTCATTTTTTATAAATTTCACGTCAAGAGATAAGTATCTTACGGATGGAGTTAATTATCTTTGGAATGGTCAAGACTTCGATTTCAGGTATTCGTTAACAATTCTAAATATGCCCCTTGTAAACAGGGCGTATGTAAAATGGGTTTTTAAGATATCCCTCTGTTTATGGAAATAAGACATTTAGAAAAAGGACGTCACTGTGGCTTATATCTCCAGAAGAGAGACAATATTTTGACGCAAGTTACAAAATATTCACATTGTTACGAGCGAAAAATACATGAAAAGGAACCAAATAAGTTATTCCGTATTGTTATATAGTGTACTAGTAGTACACTTTCCGTTACAGGATGTAAACGTAAATGTAAATCGTTCGATAATAATACAACTCCTATAAAGTTGTAAGTTCAACACAAAGTTTGATTACGATTTTATCGGTTCTATTATGTTTGATAATAATGTTAGATTAAATATATTATTTCTTTAAAGTTTGTTCTTTTACAACACGTCAAACTTGCACGAAGTATTGGATTAAAAACAAATGACATATTCAGATATTTTTAATGATATTCATTCCAGTCGGCAGTTCCTATAACGTATCAAAAAATATTCACCTTGTTTGCATTATCTCATTAATTTTACATCAAACAGCTTTTCTCTTTGATTAATTTCATTCTTATGAAACTAACCCAGGAAGTAAAAAACAACGAGATTAAAGGTAAACGTTTGCTTTGTATCTTCTAATTTATTTATTTCCTACAGATTTTAGTATTATGTAATTTTTACCAATAATATTCTTCATTTTAAAGCATGCCGTGTAATTTTTAATAACTGATTTTTCCTTAAGAGCTCCGTGTTTAAAGCTCTTTAAACATCCTAGGATTTTTTAATCCTCCCCTTCTGCCGGATAAAAAAAATATGATAAAGATTCAACCGTCAAAATGTGATGTTTTTTGTCAAAATTCTTATTTCTTTGTTGATTTTGGGAAGACTTTTCCGAAGGGCACATAATATTGTACGGAATTCCTGTTCAATCTCTCTGCTAGTCTTTAGTCGTAAAAATAAACAAGGGAATATCATAAGATCTTGTTAAAATATTTTAAAAATAGTGATTTATACATTACTCCGAGTTAAAAAGTTCATTCTCCTACCACTCAAGATTTATAACGAATTATATATGAAATCCAGCTTAATAAAGTTTAAAAATTCATTTTATCGAGGAGATGGGCTCAAAAGAGAAATTTAGCAACATGTAACCTAGATGAACTAATAATCAGAAGTTACAAGAAAATTAAAGGAAAAAATGTAGAATTTTATATCATCGTAATATTATAAACTAATGCAATATTTCTAAAAAGGGGAAAAATCTTGTTTGCATTTTGAAACTTGCATTTTCAAGGAAAACTTAAAATTAATTAGATTTTGCATTCTTTTAAATAAAATTGTACATTATACATATTAAGTTAAATAAAGAAAGAATGAAAGATAAACACACGTGAGAACAATCACAGAAAAATTATACTGAAGCAACTTTGATAACTTATCAGCTTTAATTAATGAATTTTTATCTATAAAACTGTAAGCGAGAGATACGTTGCATAAAAGTCAATCTTTTATCGAGGAATGCCATTTTATACTATCAGGCTGAAAATGGAACGAAAATTTCTTTCGATGAAATCTAGAACTATATAAAGTTATTTTATATAATTTAAGATTTCATCAAGACCAAAGTTAAAAATTATATGCTAAATCCAACGTATATATTCTACTCACGAATATATATATCAGGGAACATCTAGACGTAAAAGTAGAATTTTTGAGCTTTTTCGAAATCCATATACTATTTAATACCCTTAAAGTATTTTAAAAGCATTGACTTTTAATCATCAAAAGATCGTTCACCAATGACGGAGAAGTTGTAGCTCTGATATTTCGTATCTTAATAATTAGCAAATGTATCTTTTTAAGTAGAAATAATTTTTATTATTGAGAATAAATTTTAGCTTATTCTTTAGGGAAGATAAGGAATGTTATAGTAAATTGTGCAAGAATAAATTTATGACGTTATCGTAAGTGTAATAGGCATAAGTCATAATTTCTTATTTTCAGGTGACATTCGGGAAACAGTGGTAGCTACTTTTGCTTGTTGCACTCTTATAAACCAGATTAGTAGTATTGGGAGTCATAGACTGTTGTTGAAATAGTGACTTAATGCGTTGTAAATAAATAAATATATCTGTATGCATAATTTATAAGTCATAATTTCCTATTTTCAGGTGAGATTCTTGAAACAGAGATAGCTACTTTTGTTTGATGTAGTATCTTAAAACACATAAGTAGTGTTATGAGTCTTAGAATGTTGTTGAAATGGTCTTATAGAGTTGTAAATAAATAACTATATATTTATGCATAAAATATAAGACATAAGTTGAAAATAAATAACTATATATTTATGCATAAGTTATAAGACATAAGTAATAATTTCCTATTTCCAGGTGTCATCCGTGAAACAGTGGTAGGTACTTTTCGTTGATGAAGTATCTTAAAACAGATAAGTAGTATTGTCAGTCATATAATGTCGTTGAAATAGTCTTAGTTCGGTTGTAAATAAATAAATATATATTTATGCATATCCAGCTTGCCAGGCAGCATAGACCCAAGGCTGCCTGGTAGGATTCCTGGTAAGGATGTACATTTTTTTTTTCAACTGGTTCCGTCTAGTAGGGTGTGCTGAATACATTTGTCATCTTGCTTGCTAAATGTGTTACCACACTTTGTGATAGACATTGTTTTTTTCCGAACTTGGCTAGATGGTTGTATTATGTGTGTCACCAATAATAATTTAGAAAATTTTTGCATTTGGGATTTCTTTTCCTCTAGCGTGTACAAATATCATCCTACAGTGGAGGGCCCGGCCCATGTAGTGTAGTTACAGCTACTCTTCCTGAAGTATCTACAACGGCAGTGCCTTTCTGAGAAACGCATAACATAGTCAAAACCTAGGACCGAGGACACCTGGTACGGTGGAAGCATGCATTTTGAGTTGTAGATATTTTAAATGTGACTGAAAATGTAAAAAAAAAGAAAAAATCTTCTTTTGAGATTAGATTGTTTCTATATTCAGGAGCTTTATACTAAGGTGCCTGAATAATACCGGGTGGTCATAAAGAAACTTTGCCGATATATGGACATCTAGCGGCAGTTTTGTTCAACCTATGGAGAGGAGATTTCAGATATAGTTACTCAGAGGTATGAGGTCGGGATTCTGAGAACGGCAACACAGTGACACTCACGGTTACAGTTATAGGTATAGAAACTCGAAGTTTTCAAATAGCAACATCCACTTTTTCCCATCGCAAAATGCACAGCGCAAACGAAAACCCTAAAAAGCGTTGGAACGGTACGTGTATCCCAAAAAACGGACGCGTTATGCACGCACAAAAAACCGCTCTGCGAACGGCCAACAAAGACACGATAGGGGCGCACGGAGGAAATTTGCATATGACAGAGGTTAGAAACCAATCACAGAACGCCGTTCGCCAGATATTCAGCGTAGAAAACCGATAAAACCCTCTCTGATCGTGTTTTGCTAGTCATTCGCAGAGCTGTTTTTTTGTGCGTCCATAACGAGTCCGGTTTTTGTGATACACATACCGTTCCAACGCTCTTTAGGGTTTTCGCATGCGCTGAGCATTTTGCGAAGGGAAAAAGTGGGCGTTGCTATTTGAAAATTTCGAGTTGCTGTACCCATAACCGTAACCATGAGCGCCATTTGGTTGCCGTTCACAGAATCCCGAGGCCATACCTTTGAATAACTATATCTGAAATCTTATCTCGATCGGTTAAACGGAACAGCCGCTAGAGGTCCATAGATCGGCAAAGTTTCTTTATGACCACCCGGTACTTCCAGGTATTTGAGTAAAGAACTCTTGTTAGCAACATGTAGTAAGTCATAAGTCAGTAGTACAGCAATAAATTGCACTGTTTTTTGTTTTTTTACTTTTATGAAGCTATTTCTGAAGGCAACAAAAAATTACATAATTTATGGTACTTCCTTCTTTCTCTCGACTACTCCCTATACATGAAAAATCAAAGGGATACTATTAGAATTATACCTAGTAGAAACATACATGTATCAATTTATCTATACTTCGCGTATAGAGATAATTTATAAGGTGAAATTAACACAGAATTTTCAACAATAAAATTTTCTCCTCAAATTGATAAATAAATAATACTAATCTCAAAGGAAAGCTCTTGAAAGATTTTTGTCTTATGGTACGGATATAACTAAACCAGGAGATATGAAAATCACCGACAAAGCCTCAAGTAAAAGGATCGGATTAAGTTATAGCAAAGCTAAAATGTGCACATTGCAAATATATACTGTCTTCTATAGCTTATACGTTTTTTTATTCTATGTCTTTCAAAATTTATTCTTTTTTATCTATGATACATGTTCGTAACTTCATAGTGTACGATAATATGATGGAAGCAAACTTTTCACACTGCTTTCTTGACGTTTGATGAGTCAGACCAACATAAATAAATCCACAGTATCACTAAGTCGCACCACTGAATCTTGCAGCTGAAAAATATTTATAAGTAAAATGTTAATAATATGAACAATGAAATACATTATATATTGATATTCTGAGATCGTATCAAGATCATTCGGTGTATACACTACATAAGAGTTCCATTCTTGGTTTGTTTTTTTTTAATTTGGGCGTAGCTGCGATGGTATATGATACGTAACATTTCATTATAGCATTGTCACGCCTTTCACTTACCTTCCATTAATCATTGTTTACATTCAGTTTATTTCATTAACATGACAAATTTACTTATATGTCATTTAACCCATTTAAGACTGGCTCTGCGAAAACGCAACATTAATTTCTGTATTTTTTAAAGGTAAGTTCTAGGTTTTGTACGTCTGAAGTAACATTTTTATTTTATTCTCTATACTTTAATTGTTCATAATAAATCTTTAGTTACCACATTTTCCCACTTTTAAGACTTGCAAAAAAAAAAAAATTCTGGTGTTTTAAAATGGAAAAAGTGACTACTTTCAAATAATAATTGTAGATGGCAGCCCGTGTTAAACTTCCGATTTGATGCTTGTTCCGTGTTTACTAGAGACTAAAGAAAAAAAATGGCTTCAATGGGTAGGGCATAATTTTTGTTTTTATGTTTCTCAGTTTATATTTTTAAAAGTATTGCGATAAACGCAACATAAGTCCAATGTGTATTATTTAATATTTTGATATACTGCCTAGTTTTATATGTAGTAAATTGGTATTGTTTTCATTTCAGATAAGTTTGTCTCTAGAAAAAAGCGATTTTTCACGTTGGAAGAGGCAATGGAGTATTTTCATGAGCTAAATGATGATGATATTTCGGAATTGTCATCGACGGAAGATGATGAACCAGAATTCATCATTTTCCCTCCAGATCCGGAGTATATGACGGATGAAGAAACTATTGATGATAATATTTTATGTGAATATGTCGAATCACCGAAAGAATTTGCAGTTGAAATCAAAATTTTTTCTAATAAATGTAAAAGTGCGCAATATAGTAAGAAAACGGAGCATATAGGAAAAGGAACAGTCAGAGAAAACAGAAGGGGAAAATATCCATTAGAGCAAGCCAAAAAAAAAATTAAAGTGAAACTAGAGAAACCTATGACTATGCATTTGAGAAAACCAATGAAATTTGTACCGTACGCTGGAATGATAATGCAGTCGTTACGGTGGCTCCTAATTGGGAAGCAATTGAACCAATTACGACGGCCCAAATGAACTCGAAGGTAGAGTAAAACACGTAGCAATTAAGCACCCTAAATTAATTTCAAATTATAAAAAGTATATACGAGGCTTATCTGTTGGATAATTTCGTTGCAACACACAAGATACGTACAAGAGGGAAACATGGTGGCTTCCCATTTTTACAAATTTTATTGACGTTGCAAAGTCTAATGCATGGAGACTCTACATGGATGTAATGAATTCTACTAAAATGTTTATTAGAGTTTAAGATATCTATCACCATATCTTTGAGGAAAACGCCTGAAGAAATGCAGATGAATTCTGTTTTACTTGAAACTTCATATATTGGAAGACCATCTTCAATTCAAAATCTAATTCTCAGCAAAAGTCGGAAAGACCCTTATGGGCCATATTATTACAAAAAATAGTGAAAAATAAACTGAAAAAATGTAAACACTGCAAAAGTAAAAGAATTACTGTATGTAATAAGCGTATTGTACCTCTTCATGCCAAATGTTTTAAAGACTTTCACATTTTTAAATATTTTTTATACCGTTTTGGACTGATGTTGCAAACACGCAACATTTTGTAACTCTCGTAAAAATAAATGTAATTTTTTGGAAACGACTTAATTGTATAATTAATGCTCTAAGCAGTGCTAAAAAGTATTTGGTGCATTTCAAATAAAGGAAACATGTTAGCGGTCTTAAATGGGTTAATCTGAACAAAAAATACAATGTACTTATTCCACTTTTCATTATACGTAAACTGGCTTCCAAATGTCAAGCATAGTCAATAAGTTTGTGAATCACATTATAAACCAAATGTGCGTACAAAATAAAAGTAATATGCTGTTTTTAGCATTTCCCAAATGCATCAATAGAAAACTAAGTAATAAATCATTTATTTTAAATATGTAAGAAAAAAACTTTATTTGTTTTGAGTGCATAACGTTGTGTCAGTAAATAACAATTTAAGAAACTAGTGAAAATCTATTATGTATATGAATATTTTAATGCTACATTTCTTAATGGAAGATAATTGATTATTTCCATGCAAAATTAAACGGAGATATTTCCACAAGTAATTTCATACGAATGTCGGAATAAAATATGCAAAAGTTACTTTAGGTAGTTTGATATTTTCGACATAATGACGTAAGGATATAAAACTTAAATATCAGTTAAGGACCACTATAATTTAAAATGATAAAGGGTTTCTATGAATCTAAACCGCTTGCATCACAAGTTACGATATCGGATCTAGTTACTATAATGAATTAGTAATCAATTACTGATATATATTTAGCTGCACTGCCTTATTGGTAAAGCACTTAATTTAGGTGTAAAATAATTTAAACAGCGTATTTCTAACATCGATTTTGCCATTCATTTGAGTAAAGAATCATATAGTAGTGTCACATACTATATATATACATAAATGGAAAATGTACTTGAATTTTTCTTTGATTAAATAAATTTTGCCTTAATTACAATATCATTTTAATGTTTTCACTTTTGAAATAATGCTAAGAAAAACAGAATTTAAAATGAACTAGCTGTTTGCCGGCGTTTCCTGGGTATTTATTTATCTCAAATTTTTATTAGACAGGAAGAGGAATGTATTCTACCTAAAACGTAAAAAAATCATTTTATTTCCTCTCCCCCAATGCTTATGGTTGCTTAACTTGGACATAAAAGGCATCGGGAGTGTCACTATTCATGTGAGCTACCCCGAAAAGTATGGATTCGACACTACTATCAGTCATTTACGATCATTTTTATGTGTCCCTCTTCCCCCTCCTCTCTAATGTGCCCATCCCAGTGTTCTTTCTTAGATTGTAAATCATATGTGTATCAAATTTGGTTGAAATTACGCAGGTCAACCAGGTGTCCAGAGTCATGATGAAACATACACACATACACCCATTTATATATATACACTGCTGGCCACTGTAAATGCAACAACCTGAAGGAAACATGCAAATAACATGAAATTTACAACATGTATTAGCGGAGGTGAGATATGCAAATGATTAGAATTTCAGCGCAGACGCACATCACGCGCGCCTGTGGCGCCACTTCAAAGCGCTATTTAAGGCTTGGAGATTTCGACGATTTCAAGTTCGACAATTGTGTTTTTCTTGTGGTATTTAAAAAAAAACGATCAATTATGCCTCGTCGAAAACAGCGATCATCTTTTGATCAAGTATCCGAGTTCGACAGAGGAAGGATAGTGGCCTACCGAGATTGTGGATTATCTTTCAGGGAAATCGGTAGTCGTGTTGGACGAAACCAAACAACTGTAATGCTGGTATGTGATCGTTGGATGCAGGAGGGTACGACGGACCAGCGTGTTCGATCGCATCCACCTCAGCGCACAACTTCACGTGATGACAGGCAAATTGTGCGCATGGCAGTGACGGATCTCTCAGTCACATCACGAACCATAGCACAGCACATGCAGTCTGTAACGCATCATCCAGTGTCTGCGCGTACCATTCGAGGCCGTTTACAGCAGAGTGGTCTGTCCGCAAGACATCCATTGCTTTGTCTACCCTTGACGCAGAACCACAGACGTCTCCGTCGCAAATGGTGCGATGACAGAAGGATGTGGAAGGCAGAATGGAATGAAATTGTCTTTACTGACGAGTCACGCTTCTGTCTGCAACACCAAGATGGTCGCATTCGAGTCTGGAGACACCGTGAAGTGAGGATGCTGAACAGCTGCGTTATGCACCGCCACACTGGTCCTGCACCGGGTATTATGGTATGGGGCGGTATTGGATATCACTCTCGCACACCTCTAGTACGCATTGCCGGTACTTTAAACAGCCAGCGCTACATCTCCGAGGTGTTGGAGCCAGTTGTCCTTCCTTACCTTCAGGGCTTGCCCACAGCCATAATTCAACAGGATAATGCGCGACCACACGTGGCACGCATTGGCCAACGGTTCTTCGTCAATCGCCAGATTGAATTGCTTCCCTGGCCGCCCCGCTCTCCGGATCTTTCGCCGATAGAAAACATGTGGTCCATGGTTGCTCTACGATTGACCCAGATTCCATCCCCACCTGCTACAGCAGATCAACTTTGGCAACGTGTGGAAGCTGCGTGGTCTGCTGTACCCCAAGAACTCATCCAAAGTCTCTTTGAATCAATGCCGAGGCGTGTGGCAGCGGTGATCTCCAACAATTGCGGCTACTCTGGCTACTGATTTTGGCAGGAACCACACTTCACAGAAGTCTATAAATTTAATCATTTATTACTTGGTCAACATGTTATCTACAAAATAAATTTTGTTGTGATATCTCTTGTCTTTCTTGGTGTTGCAATTTGGGTGGCCAGCAGTGTATATTATCATAAACTGGAGCAATTCGACTTCCCTACCAAGTCTATTCCGATTGCGCGCCGAACTATGGCTAATTCCTAGCCACTCTGTTCCCTCAGAAATCACTGAGAACACGCTGGATTAAGGAACGTAAAACAAGCACCTTTATTCTTTAGCATATTTACAAACTATGTACATTAACTCCTTCAGTTTTGCACCTGCAGTGCATTCATGGCTTCCAGCCAAGTCAATGATTTACACCTGTAAAACACTCCGGCCAAACAAATCACAATTCTTTCCACGTGGCTTCTCCGCACACGCAAACCGTTGGTCCGAGACAAAGTCGACGTCCACCGTCAACACCGGACCTCTGTCTGTCCCTGTCTGACACTTGCCTGCTCTGGCCTGCATAGACGACCCACCAGTACAAACCGGTTCTCCTTCCACTGCATACCCCCGGAACAACTCGTCCAGAAACCACTTGCATTTCCATTCCTGGTTGTCATCAGTTTACTGGTCATCTGTTTACTAGACAGCTGGCACTCTTATTGATTGATGGACCTGGTATCGCCCCTGGTAAACGTTCAAAACTGTAAAGAATCTTCACCATATTTTTATATAAAATACCGGGGGTTAAGTAAAGAGTCCACCGCCATCACAATATATATATATATATATATATATATATATATATATATATATATATATATATATATATATATATATATATATATATATATATATATATATATATATATATATATATAATATACAAGGTGGGCCCATAAAGTAACTGGACAACTTTTTTATAAATAAGAAAAATATTACTCACCTTCAAATAAATTTATATCCTTCAAAATAATCTCAAAATGAGTCTATATAATTTTTGCAACGTTTCTTCAAGTCATCGAAATACTGTTTATAGGCGTTGCAACTAACTGTTCGCAAAATACACATAACATTTAATTTTATCCGACAAGTTTTCAAATCTCTGTCCTTTCATGGATTTTGCCTTTTTTGATTACAAAGGACTTATTCACCACGAATTTGTTCCTGAAAATCAAACAATTAATCAGTATTTTTCCAAGGAGTTGCTTATTCGATTAAGAAACATCATAAGGCGAATGAGGAAGGAATTTTTTGATTCTGGGCAATGGTTTCATTTACACGATAATGCTAGACCCATATAGCAATTTCTGTACAACAATATTTTGCTAAGCATTCAATTACAGTGATAAATCACCCACCATATTCTCCCGACTTATCGCCAGCTGATTTTTTTCCATTTTCCGAAGCTTAAAATGGCCATGAAAGGACAGAGATTTGAAAGCGTTTCGGATATTAAATCAAATGTTACGGGGGTTTTACGAACGATTAGTTCCAACGCCTATAAACAGTGTTTCGATGACTTGTAGAAAAGTTGGAAAAATTTTATAAACTCCTTTGCCGATTATTTTGAAGGAGATAAATTTATTTGAAGGTGAGTAATATTTTTCTTATTTATAAAAAAAAATGTCCGACTACTTTATGGGCGCACGTTGTATTTATATTATGGAAAATTATAATTAAAAAATTAAAATGTTAATAACAATAATAAAAATGAGATAAGATAATTATTTAGATTATGCTATTAATTTCGTTATCCTATAAAAATTCTAATCCTAATATTTTAATCAATCCATTCTGAAAGATAACGGATTATATAAAAGCAAAATTACACTAAGATATTTCCAAGAGCAAATGAATGTCTGAATAAAATACGCTCAAGTTACTTTTGATAGCTTAATATTTTCAATATAATGACTCACGGAAGTCAAACTTAAATTTCTGATCAAGACCATTATAATTTAAAATGATAAATGGTATGTATAAATCTGAGTCACTTGTATTAGAAGTTACGATATCAGATCCAGTTACTATAATGAATTAGCGATCCATTACTGATATATATTAAGCTACATTGCATCATTGGCAAAGCACTTAATTTACGCGTAAAGTTATTTAAACAGCTTATTACTTACATCGATTTCCTTAAAAATACTTTAACATATATTTGAGTAAAGAATCATATTGTGGAGTGACATAGTATAAATGTATAATGGTAAATGTATTGGAATTTTATTTGAGTTAAACAAAATTTGTCTTAATTCCAATAACATTTGAAAAAAAATTAATAATGATATAATGTATAGAAAAATATTATTTATAATGTATTTAATAACATAAAAACAGGATAATAAATATCATTTCTTCCTCCTAAGTTTAACTAGTGTGTGTGTATATACACTCATGGACAAAAAAATTAGCGCACCAAGAAATAATTGCGGTATCGTAACGAAACTTGAAATGAAGGTACATGTCGGGGAGATATGCAAATGATTAGAAATGCAGCTTGATTGCGCATTACGTATAGCCGGTAGAGGGCGTTGAACATCGTACTCTGTGGAGTATAAAACAGGTAACCAAAGCTTGTTTGAGTGTACTGAATCATTTACAAAGGAAGAGCTGAGATAGACATGCCATTACGCCGTGTTCGAAAACAATATAAGCAGTTGTCGCAGTTTGAGAGGGGGAGAATCGTCGGGATGATGGAAGCTGGGTGGTCAGCTAGGAGAGTACCTCGTTAATTAGGCCGCTCTGATTGTGTTGTGAGGAGGTGTTGGGACCGGTGGACCCGAGAGATGTCATGTACAAGAATACCAGGCTCAGGACGCCCTCGACAGACCAGTCGTCGAGAAGACCGCCACATCGTAAGAAATGCACGCGTACAGCCAACTGCTTCATCGGCCGCCATCCAGGCACAGGTAGCACCTTCACTAGGTGCCTCTGTGTCTTCTCGCACCATACAAAGGCGCCTGGCTGAAGGACAGTTGGTATCGCGGCGCCCATTACGTGTGCTGCCCTTGACGCCCACCCATCGGCGCCTCCGTTTGGAGTTTTGCCGCGCACGAGGAAACTGGACTGCAGCGGAATGGAACCAGGTCGTCTTTAGAGACGAATCCAGATTCAATCTCGGCAGTGATGACAATCGTGTTCGTGTGTGGTGAGCCCGTGGTGAACGCTTCAATCCTGACTTTACTGTACAGCGACACATCGCTCCCACAGCTGGTGTGATGGTAAGGGGTGCCATTGCCTACAATACACGGTAACCCCTAGTATTGTTCCGTGGCACCATGACAGCCCAGCGGTATGTTCATGAAATCCTGCAACCACATGTGTTGCCACTCATGCAACGGCTCCCAGGAGCCATGTTTCAACAAGACAATGCTCGGCCTCATACGGCAAGGGTGTCACAAGACTGTCTCCGCACTGTTACTACCCTTCCTTGGCCTGCCCGATCCCCAGATTTGTCTCGAATCCAGCATACCTGGGATCATTTGGGACGACGAGTTGGGCATCCCACGAGTTTGATCGAACTAGAGGCAAGGTTACAGCAAATATGGAACGAAATGTCTCAAGACATCATACAGAACTTGTATGACTCAATGCCCGATCGTATCGCATCGTGCATTCGCGCTAGAGGGGGTCCAACGGAGTATTAACTCCCCCGTTCTTTTGCCTTTTTCTCTGAAATAAATTATCCTTTTTCTTTGATTTTCTTATCATTTACTTATATCAAAGTAGTCATTACGTATGTAAAATTTCGTTTCATTTTGACGACTCCTTCTTGGTGCGCTAATTTTTTGTCCATGAGTGTATATATATATATATATATATATATATATATATATATATATATATATATATATATATATATATATATCTATGTATATTAATACATAAAAATATTTTTGTTTATGTTCACAAAATATTAATGCTAATATTACTTATAATTCCAGATGCATATTTTTTTCCAATGAGACATACACCTGTCCTGAAGATGTTTCTCCTAATTCACTACAATTTACGCTACTTTATGATGGTAGAACACAATATGATAACCAATCTACTTCCTATTAGAGAACAACACAGGACATATGTGATGGGGACATAGTATGCCTTCTATGTATTTTCATTATTTGAGAAATAGCTCTTTAAACATTTTAAGAATATTTATTACGTTTGTACTCTATGAATAGAAATGGTATGAAAGTAGGACTTATAATTTGTTTTATAAAACTTTTGCGAGAGTATTCGATTGTCTTTTTTTGATGGCTAAATATGGTTTTCATTTGCTGTGATTTTGTTTATATAAACATGAAGATAGAATATGTATGCATGTAATGAATATTGGGATAGGATATGATTTCCCGTGCATTTCCTCATTGCGGATTGCTGTTTATGCAAAACCAGAATGAATAATTGGTGTTTAAGTCTATGCCCATTTGTGTTGATAAATTATTGGATGTTACCTGTATTACATTCGCTTGTGCTATAGGATGTAATTATCAATTTCAGTTAGAGTGATAAATAACTCATTCATTAATCTGGACATTAAACGGCAATACACTGTGTTAGAACGTGATGCATATTGCGCACTATAAATGCTTCACCGAATTATGTTTACCTTCGCATTTACTTTGCCATCACCACTTCATCAACATTTCAAATAAAGAAATGAAGTTGTGTGACTTTTTTTTCGTTGATATTATCAATTATTTAACATATTGTACATATACCATGTTTCAATGTTATACACGTATTATATCTCGTATAAAGCTGAATTGTATTGTTTTTGTCATGAATGGAAACAATGTTTGGATGTGCAATAATAGTGGTAAAGTCAGTACTGTTAGTAAAGAGAAAAGAGAAAAGATAATTGAACCGAGGAAGCATTAGAAATAATTCTAATTAGGCTCCTGTATTTCATACATTAAGGAATAATTTGAAAAATCACACCTACAAAAATATGTTCCAAAAGTATAATAAAATGCAATAAATGTATCAATACAAAACTTAATTAAAATTTCTATCGGGCCTCATTTGAAAATGTGGATTAATTTCTGAGAAAAATACACTAGTTATCAAAAATTAAGGAAAAATCACAAAAAGAGGGATAACACTTTCAAAACTTGTCCAATCTGTTTAAAATTTGGATATGTTGTTAAGTAAAAGGTACTGAACAATACTGAGTTATGCAAAATAGTGGCGCTGCACTCAAAATACGTCATTTGCGAGAAGCATGAAAGTGCATGTCTCCGAGCAAGGCGACAATTGTCGCTGCGAGATTGATATTAGACATCTGTCATAGCCAAAATGTAACAATGACCTCCAGGCATCATTTGACCGAATAACTGCTATGGCGAACTATTGGGAGACTAGAGGCAGGACAAAGTCAGAGAGAAGTGGCCAGATGGCTAAATGTGAGTCAGTCTGTGGTTCATGGTCTTTGGCAACAATTTCTAACCACGGATTCGGCATCCAGGAGGTTGAGCCAAGAACGGCCATACGCTACAACGAGTGCCGACGACCGATATTTGTCATTATACGCACGAAGGAATAGAACCGTAACTCCGTCTGCAAGCTCCGTCTGCAGATCCTCCCTCGCTGCAAGCTCTGGAAGGTTGGTATCAACTTCAACCGTGCATAGAAGGCTTCACGAAGGTGCGAGTCACTTTTTCCGAGGTGACCAACAATTTGCGTCCCGCGCACGTCACGCCATAGGCGGGAACTTTTGCACTGGGCACGTCAACATGTCCACTGGACGCGTGATCAAAGGAGGGCTGCTCTCTTTACGGATGAGTCCAGGTTTATCCTCCAAAGCGACAGTAGGCGTATTTTGATTTGGATAGAACCTCGAACTCGTTTTCATCCATCACGCATCCATGAAAAAAATGCATACGGATTAGGCAGTGTCTGTGTTTGGGGTGCTATCTCTTTGGGTGGAAGCACAGACCTCCATGCCTTTCTCCGTGGAAATGTGAATGTTCACACCTGTAGAGATGACATCCTTGATGCTTATGTCCACCCTTATGCCGGGAAATAGGCGATGCTTTCGTACTACAGGAAGATAACGCGAGACCGCACAGGCTCGCATCGTGGATGCTCATCTTGAGCAGGAAACAGTTCAGCTTATGGAGTGGCCAGCTCGATCATTGGACCTGAATCCTATCGAGCATGTTCGGGGGCTTTCGGACGATATATATCTGCTCTCAATACTCCTCCTAGGACCCTAGCCACGCTTTCAACTGCTTTGCAAGAGCAATGGCTCTTACCTCCTACCGAACTCATAGACCACATTATTAACGGCATCACACATCGCTGTAGGTTCTGTATTGCTTCTCAGTCGGATCATACGCCATATTAACGTTACTTTTACTATAACAAACTGACACATCCAATTTTTTCATTGTATACATATGATAGTTTCTATAACACCATAATTGTCTGGTGATTTCTTTTTATGCTATTCTATACCTACCTATGCGTTGTACAATGTGTATTCATAAAATTCAAATAATTCATATAATTCAAAGTTTCATTAAAGTCTAAGCGTAACTTTTTGAGTAATCGCCATTTTTGTGATTTTCCTTAATTTTTGATGACCAGTGTAATATAAACATATCGACTTCGGAAGACATGCGATACTTCGGATGTTTAAAGTTAAAAACGTTTTGGGGCTAGAATATTTGAAAACAATATAATGTAAACTTTTAGATGGATGAAATATTTTGGGACAAAATTTCAAACATTACCTCTCCAGTTTCAAGTACTTTGAATCCCATTTATATGATTGCTTTGAGTCTTAAAAGGATTAGCTTTATATGAATTTCAAAATTCAAAAGGGAAATAGAATACTTCTAGAAACAAAATATAAATTTATGTTGTTAAGATGTTGTTCGGTTTTTGTCATGTTGTTCCAAATCGTCGTGTTTTTATGTAATGATGAATCTGTATAAAAACAAAACACTTCAGAAGATTATAATAGACAATGATGTTTCTGCCTTTAAATAACAAGATGAAGGACATTTTGAAGTTTTCTTGTTTCACTCCTCTAAATTTCCATATTCCGTGAATTTCCAGAAAGTATTTATACACTCATCTCTATTAATAAGAAAAATTGGGTGTATTATCAATCAAATTAAAGTACTTCTTACTCTATTAAAATTCCTCGCATTCAACAGAAACAAAATTACAGTTATGGATAAACATTGTAACATGATTTTTCAATACATTATTCCCGAAATATCCGTGCATTTTCTGTTTAGATAATTTGACAAAAACTTTTTCTAAAAATTCATTATTGAAAAGGAAAATTTTTGATTGAAACCTCATTTTAAGTACATTTTTTGCAAAGTTTACATTTTGGGTACTTTCATTAAATTTTCATATTTAAATATATACATCACACTAACTGTTTCTAATTCTTATTATTTACTCAAGGTACAACCCGAAAAGTAACTTGACTAACATGAAAAATCGGTTGTTAATGAGCACGGTGTACAATATTAATGCGTTCAACAGTATACTTCCTGCGAATTCAAAAGTATTAACCGACGCAGTAGTTCGAATAGTTTACGTACCTTTCAGTCTTTAAGGGTATACGTGTTTGTCAGACTCAGCCTGGATTGTCACTGCTAAAACTAGCCGTAAGGCGTCAGCCTACGTTAAAAACCCATTTTCGAGTAAAATTTCGATTTTTGTTTTATTACTTAATATGAAAGAGCAATCTTTTAAGATTCCATATACTATTTCCTTTTGTTTGTACGATGGTTAGAAGCGGAGTTATGACGAGTTAAATAAACCGGAAGTAGCATTTAAAGGGCGGTAAAAAGGTAAACATCGTAACTATGCACTGTTTTCTTTTTCTATTTTAATTAAAATTTTACTTTTTGCGACTGTAATTAATTAATTTTTATATAGCAACAATTAGTTTTTATTTTGTGGCAACAAACGACATTCAGAGAAGCTTGTTTACATTTGAAGCACGCTGTTTCACGGTTCGTTTTCAGTATTTGCATTTCTTTCTGAGTGTCTCAAATTCGATAGTTTCTTTCACTTTATATTATTATTTTTGTGTTTATCTTTATTTTAAACCGTATTATATTTCTTTAAAATGCCAAAAGTAAGATCGAAAAGATCGAAATAACGATCTTTCCACGGTAATCGTTACACGATTTCAAAGAAAGTTGATGATAATGCTTCTGCAAGCTCATCGAAATTAAAAGATGATGTGGATACTGCAAGCTCATCGAAATTAAACAGAGTGAGTGATAATGTGCCTTTAGAACCAGATAATGTTAATGAAATCAAAGGAAACAGAATTTTTGATATATCAACATTAATTCATGTGTTTTCTATGCTGTGTTGTCCTGAATGTTTTGGAACTGGCATGCAACTAAATGAAGATTCCAAATTTGGGCTTTGCTCAAACTTTTCCTTAGTGTGTAAGTGTGGATATACAATTGGATTTACATCAACTCCAAAAGTAAATAATAAATATATCCTGAACTCTTTTTTGGTACTTGGACTGAGGCTGATTGGAAAAGGGTATACTGCAGGAAAAAAAACTGCTATTTACTTTGAACTTGCCTTGCATTTCAAAAGCAGCGTTTAGACAACACGAAAACAAGCTATTGAAAACTGTGAAATCCGCATGTGATCAAAACATCAATGAAGCTTCTAAAGAAGTTAGAGAATTAAAAAATAGCAATGATTGCGGAGTGTCAGTGGACGGTACGTGGCAGCGTCGGGGTTACAATTCAGTAAATGGTTGTGTATCTGTCATTTCAATTGACACGGGAAAAATATTAGACATAGAAGTCATGTCACAGTACTGTTATATTTGTGACAGAGGTCGTTACTCGAGTGTGGATCACTTATGCCGCAATCACCAGGGTTCTTCAGGAAGCATGGAAGTTGTGGGCGCTTACCGCATATTTGAGCGATCGGTCAAATGTCGAGATCTACGTTATATAGAGTACTACGGTGATGGTGATTGAAAAGGCTACATGGGAGTTAAAGATATATACGGAAAAGATTCAGTTAAAAAATTAGAATGCATTGGACATGTCCAAAAGCGAGTTGGTTCCCGTGTGAGGAAATTAAAAAAAGATAAAAAATGTTTAGGAGGAAACGGAAAATTAACCGACAAATTCATAGATAAACTTCAAAATTACTACGGAATAGCCATCCGAAGCAATGTCGGAAATTTATTGAATATGCAGAATTCAGTCATTGCAGCTTTTTTTCACTGTTGCTCGAAGAACAACGAAATGCATGGACAGTGCTTAGTTGGACCAGACAGTTGGTGCAAATATAAAAGAGCGCTATATGCTGGTCACCAAATTTCTGATAAATCAACTAGATTACCAGATTCTGTTATAAAAGTTATAAAACCAGTCTACATCAGTTTATGTGATCAGAAATTACTGTCAAAGTGTTTACATGGCATGACTCAAAATCAGAATGAGAGTTTTAACAGTGTGTTATGGACTTTATTGCCAAAAGAAACCTTTGTTGGACTACAGACCCTGTTACTTGGATCTTATATAGCAGTTTTGCTATTCAATTCTGGTTATGGGGGTCTATTGCGTGTATTTGACATATTAGGTGTTAAAATTTCCCCAGAAATTATTGTTAATTACTTTGAAATGGATATCATGAGAATTCAAAACTCGATACGTAAATCGTTACCAACTGCAAAAGTGGTCAGGAAAAAAAACGAGCAGCTAGAAAATCAAAATTAGTAAAATGTGAACTTAATGAAGGTCTGATGTATAAATGTGGTGAATTTTAACTTTCAAAAGTAAGTAAAACACTGCTTGCTGTATGAGTAAAAACTTTAAATGCGTTTTCTGCAAAATGAATATTTTGTTATTTTTATGTACGTTTCCGCTGTTTTCTGAAAATGCACTCAAGATATTTACCTAAAATTTTTTCTACTTGCTTTACACACTTCTTACCGTGACTCAAACAAAAAGTTAATCTCTATCTGCAAATTTGTTGATTTTACAAATGTTTGTATACAATATAATGGGACGATTTTGAAAAAAATATGTCGTTTAATATGCAATTTCCCATTTTTCAGCTAGTGTTAAGAATACGATTATATTTTTAGTTCTGTTCACTCATAGAAACTTTGAATAATTGTGATCAATATCATCGACGGCACATGTCAGTCTTGGGATGAATGAAAAATATCTCTTTCAAAATGTCCCTAAAATGCTAAAAATGCATGAAAATTTCACTTATTAAAGGGGTAATCTCAGTTGTTTATATATTTCCTATATACATTGTGTAAAGTATCATCCTGTTTTGAGAACTTCGTGTTTATTTTGTAATGTAGAAATTGTCTCCCATAGTAAATAACTTTTCACGTTAAAGAATTATACGGAATATTCATACGGAATCAAATGTTTATTCTTAGAATAGGTGAATGTCTGGGTAATGTATATTATACTTGGCGAGAATCATAAACATGCTTTTGAAATTTTTTTATTTACTAAATATATCATTATTAATCAAGTTTTAATTAAACAAAATTTGATATTTTGTTCTTTTAATACATATTTTATTAAGATTGGCTTATTGTATGTATTCCATTCATTATGTTTATTCTAAGGGAAAATGATATATTTCTATAAAATGTTTTATTTTATTTAGAGAGACTATAAATGTTTTTTCCGAATTTATTTTATCTATTGTTTGTATTAAATGAAAATTCGACCTTTCTAGAAACCACAATATGCGCATACATCTTAATTCCATTGTCCTCTTAAATGGTACTCGATATATTCAAGTGTATAAAGCAACATAAAATTTACATAGAAACTTTGAATAATTGCGATCAATATCATCGACGGCACATGTCAGTCTTGGGATGAATGAAAAATATATCTTTCAAAATGTCCCTAAAATGCTAAAAATGCATGAAAATTTCTCTTATTAAAGGGGTTATCTACTATTCATTATGAGGAGTACGATCTCTATAAGGAATTTCTTTCCTACCCGAAATAGACTCCAGGTTCACGGCCATCTCCAAACAGTATGTCTGAAAAATACGCTGCGGAAGAAATATATAATAGACTGGAATCGAATAATTCATAAATTTTTTATGGAAGACTGGCAAATGGGAACAAAACCAGCCTACTATGAAGGAACCAAATGTCCTGCTGATAAGGGTTAAACTGGAGAATCAACCAGGTACAATAAAGACGCCTTATTTTGCATAAATTACCATTTTATAAGCATTATCACGCATTTTTATCGTTTTGGAGTCACTGTAAAAGAGATGTGTTCCATTTTCAGCAGAGCATGCAAAAATTCCACTAATCATTTTGATCATATTTATTCAATACATACAACCTCTGACAATAAAGTTCGGTGAATGAAGTCAGAACGGCCGATCTGGCAACACTGGCGAAAGAAAACGCTGCACCTGCGTAGCGTTAGTTGTTGACCATCTGCCCCCACCGTTGTTCAGTTGAGCGTCATTTGTGTTCCGTGTAAGACTTGTTTTACAAAATGCTTGTTTAGTGCATTTGGTCCGTGCGACAAATCGTTACCCAGAATTTAGGGATGAGAAAAACGTGTTGTCGTCTTGTGCCACATCACTTGGATGACGATCACAAGTAGGCACGTTTAGAGGCTTCACAGGATTTTGTTGAAACGGCGGATGCGACACCAAACTTCTTGAACTGTATTGTCACTGAGGATGAGTCTTCGTGTCTCAGGTACGATCCTGAAACGAAACGGCAAAGCATGGAATGGCGTTATCCTGCATCATCTCGTCGGAAAAAGGTCAGAGCAGAAAAATCACGCATCAAAACGATGATCATCACCTTTTTGATAGTCAAGGCATTATCCACAATGAATTTCTACCTGAGGGAACGACGATCAATGCTGAAGGGTACATTGAAATTTTGACCTGTTTCATGAAACGTCTACGCAAGGTACGACCCCAGTACGCACAACAAGGTTCATGATTTTTTGTTCACGACAATGATCGCCCTCACACAGCCAATATCGTCAAACAGTTCCTGTCAAAAAAGGGGGGGGGGTGCAAATTGAACATCCACCATACTCGCCAGATATCAATCCTCCAGACTTCTTCCTATTCCCACAACTCAAACTCGCTTTGAAAGGAAAGAGATTTGACGATATTCCTGACATCCAACGAAACGTGACGAGGCTTTTGAACTCCATCCCAAAAGAAGACTTCTTGCAAAGTTTCCAGAACATGTATAGCAGATGTTACGGGTGCATAGTTATGGGAGGTGACTATTTAGAAGGACAGTAAGGTAACTTTCGTTAATATTTCATCTACGTTAATGTTACAGGCCTATTCACCGAACTTTGTTGTCAGACCTTGTATCATTGAGAATCATTTAAGAGGGAAAAACAATCAAAGCACATGTGTCTATTATGTTTCTGAAATTGACAAAATGAAATTTAGATAGCATGAGCTTGATAAAACTGTATGCAATACACCCAATACCATATATTGAACCATATATTGTACCACACTCCAATACCCTATATTGTAAGAGAAATTATTTAGGTAAAATTTCCCAACTGCAATAGTATTGTTATGGTCCAAAAATGATATGTTAGGGTATTCCTAAAAATTTTGATTTCTTATTAAAATATGTTTTTTGTCTTGGTTTCAAATAACTTATATATTCGGACATAAGACATCAGCTGTAAATGCCACGAATTTCAATTAATATGTTTTATTCAATGCAAAACTTCCGAAACCGAGAAACTTGTAAATATTCCCAAAAAGTTAGCAAAATAATCAATATCAGGATTATTCAATCTTCGTGTAATATTTATCGAAATGGAAAGGAATTCGGGGGCCAGTTTTATTTCGTTCATTGAATATATTGCTTCAATTTAAGACTTTCACTCTGCTTACAATGTCAGACAAACTATGCAAATAGAAAATAAATAATGTATGAGCATGCACACACACACGAAAAAAACAAATTGTGTACTATCTTATGCGGGACTACATTTCCAATCTTTGTACTAGGGAAAAAATATTTATAATATATTTTAGTTTAGAAATTCTTACGATGTCGCATACATTTGAATAATATTTACATTCCATTCACAGAAGTTAGGGAAGGAATAAAACAATTTATATTAAAACTTGGTAAAATGCCAGACATCAGGTATTTTTAAAAGTACGAATGTTTATAAATGTTCATGCAAATGGAGAAAGAAACTTATCGACACTCGATTTTAATTACGGATGTACTACATCGTTTCTTTCCGAGCTAATAAACAATAACATAGAACGTGAAAATATATAAAATTCAAATTATCATTGAATATATTTTATGTTTGAAAGGTAAGATATTATTTGGCTCCTCTTCATGACCTACGAGCATGATATACCATGTAAAATATAAAACTGAGGGAACAAATAATTTATGATACAGCAAAAAGGAACTATGTAAAATGAATGGAAATTGGGAAGAAACAATAGCATTTAATCAGGTAGTTTTTTTTTATATAAATACTCCTGTAATTGCTGTAAACTTTAAAAAACACTACGATTTTTTTTCATCTCAGAAATTTAAGCAAATCGGTCTCACTATAATTAGATTTAATTACGTGAATTCTACAAAGTATGATAATTCAACTAAGTTTTAATTACGAATAACGCCGTATCATGACACCGGATACGTACTCCATTTATCTCAAAGTTATCAAAACAATGATATGCGAGAACATCATCGCTTTTATTATTGTACTAAATATATGCTAAGTTTCTTTATTTTCCTACCATAACAACGTAAGAAATTTTAAATAGTTCTCGATATTCGATATCGTATTGAATGTAGTTTTCACTTATTAAGACAGCGTAAAGAATTTTGAAGTCACCATAAATTATTAATTTAATATCATAATTTATTTTTCATCTCAGAACTCTAATCAAACAGGTCCCACTAAAAGGAGATTTAATTACGTGAATTCTACAATGTATGAGTATTCAATTAAGTTTTAATTACGAATAACGCCGCATCACGACACGCGATACGTACTCATTTAATCCCAAAGTTATCAAAACATTAATTTTTGAGAGCATCATTGCTTTTATTATTCTAATAAATGTGTGTTAAGTTTCTTTATTTTCATACCTTAATAGGATAAACATTTTTAAATTGATATCGATATTTGATATCTTATTGAATGTTGTTTCCTGTTATTAACCTTTAGATTATGGGATTTTCTCTTATATAATGCCCTTGCACATTTAAGAAAGAAGCAAATTATTATTATAGCTCTGTTAAATGTTACTCAGACAAATCAATATACACATTGTAACTAATATCAAATTGGTTCATGTCTACTTTAAAATTTTAGAATTTTTACAACACTACATAACTAAACATTATATATCTAAAACATAATATAATTAATTTTATGAAATAACACATACATATTGTTTAACACATACAATATTTTCTGATTCAGTTACTTACAAAGCATCAATTTATAGTCATACATTTTGCCTATTTTTCCAATTCCCTCTTTAGAACGGGAAATACCCTACCCCCTTTGTTAGAACGGCCATTAAGGGGTTTATATATATGTGTGTGTGTGTGTGTATATATATATATATATATATATATCTCCATTCATTCATTCTTGAGCAAGTATTCTTGGGATACATGCTATCCCACCCCGTGAGAAAAAGGGTAAGACAGTATAAAGGCTTTGAAATCAACATAAATTATAAATTTAATATAATTCACTATGAATTTAATTATCGTTGCATGGTATGCTCTTAGCTTTTCTCTTATATATGTCATTGCATATTTAAAAAAACAAATTATTATTATAGCTCTGTTAAATGCTACTCAGACAAATCAATATTCACTTTATAACTAATGTCAAGTTAGTTAATTTTTATTTTAAAATTTTTCAATCTTTACAACACTACATAACTAAAAATTATGTATCTAAAACATAATATAATTAATTTTAAGACATAAAACATACATATTGTTTAATAATTTCTGATTCAGTTACTTACAAAACATCAATATATAGTCAGATATTTTACCTGTACACTATGGATATTTGATAAATTTTCATAATATGAATTACAGATATAAATTGAATTGTCGAGATAATTTTGTTCCGGTCAACAGGCCGAAGGCAAACATAATGTCAAATGCCCGTTGCATAACAACAAACTAATAATTCTCCTATCCTTCGTTACTGCTACACCGGGAGTATTACCCGCACTTCAGGAACAGGAATTCAATTGCGAATAGTGAATACACCTGTTTTTGATTTATTTCTTAGAAATATATCGCAGTCACAAATATGCGCAATGACTTGATTATTATTAACTTGTTATTCAACAGACCATAACCACGTTGCTTCGCCGGTTTAAAAGATGAATCTCGAATTCATAAAGTTTTAAAATATCTATTTATATAAATGCACATATCAAATTATTTATAATTAGAAGTATAATGATAAATAATGTAAGGAGCTTCAATTTATTTGATAAAATTAAAATTACTCCTTATTAGTCAAAATTTCAATATTTTTAATAAGGAAAACAAGATTGGCATAACAAAAAAACTGAGGAAAAATTTTTGTAGCAAACATAATATTGTCAATCTCACTGAAAAGTAACCTATATATATATATAACCCAAACGTGAATAAATGTTCCTCAAACCATAATTTGCAGACTGGGGAATTTTGTTGGTACGTATTGTCTTACTGAAAGACGCCAAACCCATTAGAGTAAATGCATGACATGAATGGCCGTAACACATCTGAAATGATGTTAAAATAACGTTAATAGTCAGAGAAGTTGTAGAATTATGAGGGGTCCTAATTCGTGCTAGCTCAACACACTGCATAGAATTACTGAGGGATCACTAGCGTGTACATTCCCTTGTATTCCTCATGTTGGATTCATTAATTTATGGTGTGTTCGTCATACGCGAACACTTCGATATGCCCGCATCAGTTGGAAACGAGACTCGGCAGACCATGTTACTTGTTTCCCGTCTTCTTGTATACGAGGGAAGGTAGTCCCGAGCTCCAAAATAACGCAGAGCTCTGTGTCAAGAGGAATACTCCGGCATTGAATTTCGATGTATTTGCGCCAATTTTGCATTCCTCTCGTTTGAAATAATTCTCGACAGAAGACGATGATTGTCATCCAGAGTCTTTCGACAGCCACATAGTTGCCATAGGTTCGATGTTTTACCAGAATTCTGGTATTCGAGGTGCACCCTTGAAATTGTCTAAGAGGAAAATCGAAATTTTGCCTGCATGTAAAAATTACCATGACCGATCTCAATGCACCAACAATCATAACTCAATAAAATTCCTTTAATTCATGATCACCCGCTATGCTCACTGAGCAATCAAGTCTTTGAATACACGTAGAGTAATGACCGAAGACTATTAAAAGTCTGAACCAAGGCGCTTGACCTATTTCTGGCAAGAAACATTGTCTATTATAAATTGAATCATGTAGCAATTTAGAACGCTTGAAGATGACTAAATGCATAGAGAGTGTAAGGTAGGTGGAGCAAATAGGAATTTGTACTGGTGCCTGGCAGCTTTGGCCGTAGGTATAACTCTTAAGAGCGGAATTAAAGATGTCATCTAGAGGACATTTATTATGGGAAGCATCAAATAAGATCTACTATCAATAAATTGTACATTGTGCATTATTCGCATATATTTTTCGCTCTGTCGTCTTTAATAGCCAAGACATAAAGTGAAGTTATCTACCTGCTATGCATCCTTTTCTAAAAACATGCCTTTTTTCTCATGCTGATTGTATAAAACGCTGGGTAATAGATAACATAATGGCATGTAATGTTTAAACTATGTCTTAGACTCCTGTATATTTAAATATCGTGACCGTTACCGTCCCAAAAATAACAGATTCGACAATTACATGTAAAATGTAATGTACTTGTGAAATAGGGAAGGAAAATTTTCTTGGATGAAATTAGAACATGATATACTGTTTTAACACTATACCACGAAATTTTAATTAGCTTTTGTTGAAATTTTTAAATTAAGCATAAATAAACACAGTGTATAGTGTACAGAACTTACATTTGAAGACCTTACTTGAATAGTGGTCCAACTCAATTCTGGTTCATTTTGAGATACAGAACCTTAAATTATAATGAGTTACGAGAAATGAATGCTGAAGTCTGAATTATAATACCCTCTGTTGGCAGCAGAAATAAGTTGGAGATGTACAAGTTTACAAATAAGATAGAAATGACTTGTATGAACAGGAAAGTGAGGCTAACTTTTTTTAAAGTGGAGTTGGACCACTATTCAAATAAGGTCTTCAATTAAAGTCTCGTCATCTCGAATGCACTTTAATCTTATTCACTCGGAGACCACATTCAGTACTTTATCTGGTGTGAGTCTTTCTAACACAAGAAGTTACTATTCCACACCCACTAACGTTGATAATATAAGGGTATTTTATTTTAAATCAATCAGCATTGTCTGTCTTACGAATTTTCAACACATATAAGTAATCATCTGTAATCCAATTTAAAGGACTTAAATTTTAGTTCTCATGATTTTGTAGGACTTGAAATTTCATCAATAAATGACTTATTTTCAGTAAATTTTTAAACTACTGTCTTCGACTCAATAACACTTGAAAGGAATGGTGACCACTTGGTGAACACTTGGTGAAAAAGTAAACACTCGTAATTCCAGCATAGTTGTTCAAGTTACCAAAATATATCGTAAAATAACGGATGGAAATAAACAACATAAAAGTTTCGGATTATGATTATTTACAACAATTATTATCCTAAAGCGAGGAAAAATATTTAAAATAAAACACGTGTTTGTAATTTCAAACATTTCTAAAATATTAGTATTTTTTGGCTGTGTATTCCTTCTTTAATTTTAATATCTTTTGAGAATCTTCATTCTTTAATAATAATCTTCATCCCCCAACTGGCGTTTTGGGTGCTATATAAGCAATCGAAAACAGTCTATATATCCAATTACCAGGACAATATGCTCATTACAAAAATAATTCAAGGTTATACGAGAAATATAATACGTGAATATATATTTAAATAAAAATCAGTGCTCTTCATAACGACTGTTCACAAAATTTCCTTATTTCTGAAATTTATATATAATTTGAGATACTGAAGTTCAATACAGAAGTGATTAAAAATTCCTTTAAATAATCAACGGCTCTAAATAATAATTTCTATATAACTATGACTTACAACTTTTGACGTAAGCCAATTAGAGTTATTTCTCTACTTCTAACGTTGAATAAACTCATTACATTTAGCATCAAATATTTTCCAACGAACAATGATACATATTACAAGAAGGATTCCCTTAATTACACCTCATAAACATAAATCATGTGTTTGTGGAATACCTTAGGCTTAAAAATTATGACGAGCTACGCATACTTAATTTATGGTGTGTACTTAGAAACGTCGAGGTAATTTATAACATCTGCACGGTAAGTATTTACTTTAAATGATTAATTTTGCTGTTTTATTTTTTGACATTAATTACAGGTTTTGGAAGCATGCAAAATGCAGAATGTTTTTGTATCGTATACGTTGTTTCTACAGTAAAGTTCATCTGATTTTTATTTATGTATCTCCCTTTTTTACTCTTTATTACAATAAGAAAAATATTCACTCGAAAATTGAAAAGAATCAAAAATAAAGTAGAAAAGAATTGAGAAAAGAAAATATAGATTTTTTTTAAAAATTTTATACAAAGTATTTCATCTGTGTTTGTGGAAATGGTGCAATATTTTTGGACAATACCGAGACCTTTAAACAAACTGGGATAGTTGAGAAATCAAACACCTTTAATGAATCCTTTGAATGAAAAATTTTTTTATTACCATAAGGAATACCGCATTTTTTTCGGAATATGTATAACCAATATCAACAAAATTGTTTAAAAGTAGTAACATACTAAAAAATTGGACCCCTGAGCACTTTCCCGAGAATCCATTCTTAAACCCTTTTTCTCTAAATATGGTATTTCAGTCCGCTAAACGTTAAAAAAACTAAAAGTAAACTCAATGGTTCTGAGTAAAGCAAACTATCATTTCTCGATTTTCTTTTTAAATTTGAGATTGTATAAATATGTTTTTTAATATCCTACGGCAATGAATAAAAAATTTCCTGCTATGCACGTTCCAGAAACATATAAAATGATTTTCAAAGGAAACTGCTTTCATGTAATACTCAGAGAAAGTTGAAGGAAAGAAAAATTGAATTTACATTTAAATCCATATTACTTCATTTTCTCTTATAATTAAAGGTTTCAATCAATGTGAATATCATGTTTCAGAAGATAAAAAACGGGGTCCTTTAATCTTACGACAATTAACTTGCCCCTGTTTAAAATGCGCCTATTTCCTTTCAGGAAAATGATATACAAAATCTCAGAGCCAAAGAGAATACACCTATATCATTTTGTTTTAGATTAATGAATATATAAAGGTGGCTATTAATGTATAAAAATGAATTTTACGAGTAAAGAACGTTACTAGTACACCTCAATTCTCAAATACGTTGTTCATGTTTCCTCTGCAAATCAAATACAACACGCGATTTAGAAAATCTGTACGAAGCAAACTCTGAAATATTTCATAAATTTGTACGAAAGCACAAATGTCCATTGCTCATGAAATTATTAAATTATTATTGTGTTAAAAAGCTAGCAAAATTATTCTCCTATATTTGCGATTTGCATAAACAATCAGAATTTCCCTGCTTAAAATTCGTTCTCAAGGCAGTTAAAAAACAAATTTCATATTGCGATAAATGCAATTTCCACAAACTTCATAAATATAGACAAAAATATTATGACGTGCAAATTTTATTCATAAAATAACCAGCATACGCATGTTATCATCTCTTTTTCCCATACTTCAATGTAAATAGATATCAAAATATTCGAACGCATTACAAAGGAAAATCAAATATCCAACACTGCATCGAAAATTTGTGCTTTGTATTTTAATGTATGTAACTGATTTTCAGGGGAATATGAAAACACATAACGCGAAATAACATTTTCCGATCTTCCGTATTGCTCGCCTGTTTCAGATAGATATTCATCTCAATATGCATATGTAGTTTTTTTCCTGTTCTTAAAACTGCTTTTCTGCTCAGTAAAAAAAATATATGTTTTGCATTTATAAATTCACTTTTTAAATTCTTTCAAAATTATTATTCTTTTTAAAAATCTTAATTATTACTCGTAGTTTTAATCAAAATGTTTAAAAATACTTACAAGAAAGCTAGAAATTCTATTATTTTAATGAAATTTTAAAATATGATGACAGATTTCTTGAAAAAAAGTTTTCAAATAAGATTTTTTCAAACTGAAGGAGGTTCAGTTTGATCTGGCTGAGTCTTTCTCATAATCTGTACACTAAACTTAAATAAATTGTAAACATGTATACAAACTGAAAAAGGATAATTTTCTTTGAAGTTCCGAAAGTCACATTATTTAATAAAAGAGATGTGTATGTCCAAAATGGAAATTACTTTTTAGCATTCGTTATCTGCCAAAAAGGTGTCAATTATAACGTTATCTTCAAATATATAGAATTATTTGTAATGATAATTTTAAATAAGTCCTTTTACTGTAGGTGGCTTTTTTAGCAACCATTACTAAGTGAAGATGATTTTTAACTCGAACTCAAAGCTCCTGAAAAAAAAATGACGTTCATGAAAAGAACATTAACAAAACATTTAATTCTCTCGACCTCTAAAGTGTATTTGAAGGTAAGTACTTTTCGGTGTATTTTCTGTGAAAATGGCATCGATTTTATGCAAAGGAGAAATTCAATTCTTTTGCAAGCATTCTATTCAACTCATCACATGAATTATTTATGAACAAGATTATTAACCAAAGGAACATTTGTTCAAATTGCGCTATATTTTTCAATTGCAGAAATTCCTTTTTTAACTGTGTGAGATAGAAATATTAACACTAAATGTAATAGTAAGTTTATTTGACTCTCGATCTTTCATAATATGTTAAAATGTTCTGTATCATTATATAAAGAATTTTAAAAACCTTGAAGTAATCTCGATCCATAATATCTGTATTTTTTAATCTGTTTACTGTGGGGATGAAAGAATGATGCTAACTGACGTAGCAAAGAATGTGAGAAATGCCATTAGCTACCTGGGAAAATCTGTGGGTAGAAAGACAAATCAAATTTAGCCCTCCAACAGTCGCGTGGGTGATATATGTCACCCACCTAATTTTATTTTCCATAATGGCGGTCATCGGAAGATTAGAAGTTTCCCCTTTTCCTTCTACCTTCAAATGAGCCTTCCCTCTTGTCCCCTCTCTTTTCACTTTAGTTAGTCTCTGTTTTTCGATTGAATCGCGTCAAAGTTCACTGGTTGACACCTTTCCCCACGCGACCATCTACGTAACTTTTGAAGCTAAGTGAATTTATTTTATTATCCGTAATATTTAGATTTTAGATCCTTTTCTTTATTTATGATTAAAAATGTAATGGAGAGAGTCAAACCCTAATAGGTTCTTTACGTCAAACTTTTTTAAATCACATTTTTGAATGTCATAAAAAATTTTTTCTCAGAAATGTCAGAACCAGGTGTGAAAACATTATAACACATCTTCCAGGGCCAAAAGGCATAGCAGCAAAATTATTTTCTCAAGAAAAAAATATTAGATTTGTTTATTGACGAACACGTCTATAAAATAATAGCAGACTGAACAAATATTTACATTGATTATGTCAAATGTAAATTCGAATGAGATCGCGATACCAGAAACACCAACGAGGTAGAAGTCAGGGCCTTATTTGGTCTTCTTCTTTTGATAGGCACATATAAATGATCAGGGAAAATATCGATAAGGTATGGGATAACTCAAAAGATAATGGGTTGGAATCATGCTACCTAACAATGAACAAAAACAGATTTGCGTTTCTTCTCAGGGGCCTTCGTTTTGATGACATTCGGAATAGGGCATCTAGACGAAAATTTGATAAGTTTGCTCCGACGAGGAATGTATTTAAAATAGTGTACCTCAAGAAGAAAAAAAGGTGCCAGAGGACGCTATTACGCTTGTAGACGACAGAGAGATAGAACAACGCGAAAGTCTTGAGAGAAATGCGGAAAGTGGAAATGTAATGACCATTTGAAAAATGCATGTACAGAATATTTAAAATTTTTATTTTGAATGTATGGTTGATTTGTAATAAATCATATTTCTTTTTCTAAAATTTATTTGTGTTTTATTTGTAGTATATACTCCTAAAAAACTATAGAAATAATTAGGTTACAAAAAAGTTAAATACCTATGGAAATAAAACTCACATAAAAGTGGGTGACACTTGTCCCCCACGCGACCATTCGTGTTACAGCTAGAGACGCAACTAATCGAGGGATAATACAATTCAACTTTTCAATCTAAACACGCCTTTTTACTTCCAATAGTATACACCTATGTAGTGAGAGCCGACGAGTTGCACGTGGTTTGATATACCCGTTTCAATCACAGGAGCTGCTAATCTTGCATTTCCTATATCATTTTTTCCGAATGATATCTTCCGCTGTTCAAAATATTTTAATTAATAGTTTCCCAATAGATGAAAGCTGTCCTCTGTCGGCATTCGCTTGATTTTTATTGGCTCTTGAAGCTGCGTGAAGAGTTTCTGCTACGTGAATAAAATTTATGTTTTCGCACGTAGTCTTTTTTTCACAATTCTTCCAATGATATATTGTCCTATTGTTTAAATTTTGAAAGAGATACATTATTCCTATAGTACATATATTATAGTATTATTGTACATTATTCCTATAATACATTATTCCTATAGCTTTATACTAATTTGCTGTGTTTTGCTGCCCATATGGAGAATTGGGATTCTAACTCATAAAATTTGTATGGATAATACTAGAAATTCTATATATCATTTAGAATGTTTGGATGTAATGTTTAGTTATTTATTACAAATGCCCGTAAGATTGGCTATGACGCCATTTATGTTCACAGTAAGTTAATCAGTGTTCACAGTAAGTACGAAAGAAATGTTTGTTCACAGTAAAAGGCGAGACTGCTGGCCATTCATTTAAGGGGCACCGTATAGGTGGCCAGCATTACCCCCTACAAGCCGGTCCTGCAATTTAGAACCGAGTCAAGTGACGAGAGCAGAACATTTGACCCCTGTCCTCCAGAGTTAAATTTGAGAACTTGAAGGACATTGCAGCCACGACAGATTTAACGTGCACCATTAGAGAACACTCTGGTGGATTTTGTCAGCGACCGGCATCGAACCCGCAACCCTCAGATTACTGGCTCGACGCCTTTGCTAACCGGGCCCCTCCGCTCTATTTGATGTAATGTCTAATTGCGAAGATTCTGAAGTTATGCACGAATTTTTTTTGGAGCTATACGTCGGAAATGTACATCCTGCACCACAAAGAATTCCGTTTCTTGCAGTTCCGTCACTAAATATGAGCATTGATGATTCCTCCCGAATAATTCTACTTTTTGAGGATTTTTTTATAGCATGACTCACCTCTTAGCTTCTGAAACAAGTTATAATGTTGGCACAACTAAACGAAACAGTATGTTGCGAAGGCTATCGCGGAGCAAATTTTGGAAACCCACAACTATTAAAGAAATGTTTGTTTCTACTCACTTAAATATATTTAATATAGCTTTTTTACTCTTAATCAATGAAAGTAAATATAAAAATTACAATAAATGTTTTATAAAACATACATCTCTGTTGACACGCAAAATGCCTCAAGTTTCAGTGAAATCTACTCTCATAGACTATTGTTCATTCATATCTACTTAATTTTTTTAAGATAAATTAAAATGTCATAGGTGATATTGGTTTTGGTTTAAAATAACTAAGAAAGTCTAAAAATGCAATAAAAAGCGGATATGTTTTAGGTCCAAAGATGTAAAACATTGAATCAGTTAAGTCATAGTAATCTCTAAATTATTTTTTTGTGTGGAAAAATAGCGTTTTATCACTTAATATAGGATCCCAGATGTGTACTTTTAAAACACATTCACATACAATTTAATTTGAAAAAGTTACCTTTAAAGTTCTTAGGAAATTGAGGCATGATACTTCAACATACAAAGAAAAATAATATTTTACATACATAAGTTTATTTCATATCCACTTCTTTAGTTTTCAAATAACGGTCTGTCTGCATGAATTTTGAAAATATAAAACTGAAATACAGAACTTGATTACAAATAAAGTATTGTTTATTTGTTAAAGAGTTTCATACTTTAAATTTTCTTGTTAGTACATCAACATTTTTTATAAAACCTAATTTATTTTAACAGAATTAGAAAGTTTGCTAAAATATTTCTTGGAAAAAAAAATGATTTCATTTAAGCGCTATCGTTTACAAGCACAAACTAATTCATTACAATTAAAATTTTGAGACTCATGTAAGTCGTTAAAAACATTGTTATCAAAAATATATTTTCTATTTCAATTTCAGATAACATTCTAGGTCATCTGTTCAGGTAGTCAAACATTGAGAGGAACTGATTCGTAACAAGGATTTCGAATGACAATTAGGAAAATTTTCCTAACTCAAAAGACAAAAACTCCCATTATGGGATAGCAACTGTCATTCAGCCTTTATAGGACATTAATTATGCAATATTTTCACTCATGCTGCACAAATATTTCAGATGAATGTCAGACTATTTTTCTAAACTCAAACAAGATATTATATCTTGATATCTCTGTATTAAAAAAAATATTGTAGGGGAAATAAGTCAATCAATATTTTCAAACCAATCAATTTACTATTACAAATACTACTTAGTAAAGAAAGAAGTAGATTTTTTCTAAAGTAAACTATAATTTCAATCCTTTGAGAGAATGTTTCTTTTATAAAAAGTAATTGCAACATAAATTAAAGAAATTATTAAAAAGAACCTTTTTTTATGAATAACACTTTCTCAAATAATTTTTGCATATCCTATGTTCATAGAAAAAAGTAAATAGCAAGAAATAGTGACGTTTAAACATTCAGAATTACAATAGATGTCTAGAATCCTGATGTTTCAAGAAAAGAAAAGCCAAAAAAAAAGGTATACTTTTCCTTGAGAAGTTTATTGAGAAGTTTATTTTAACTATTCAAATATCACGAGAAATTTTACTTTAAATTAAAATTGTAAAATGTGACATATTGAAAAAGTTATTGAATTTAGTCAGTTTCACGTTTACGAAAATTTGAAACCTAGTAGATGTGATGCAAAATGATTGCTAATCATTTTTAATGCTTAAAGGACAAAATAAAAAATAAAAATCTGTACTCAGATCTGTTTAATGCGATCCAGAATTCATTAAAGTTCCACACCATACAAAATATCTTATTTCGATTGGAGATATATTAAAAAAGAAATTAAGGCAGTCCTTTTGGGAATGCTATTATTTCATTACATCGAATTATTTGTCATGACTTTGTTCAAGTAATTTAAATGGTGTCGAAACTGTTCTTAAAGGTGAAAAAAAATCTATACTGTGCTTTCTCAGATTAAAAATAACCGCATGGCTATGTATCCTCCAGTTTTTTGACATCAATTTAACTTGAGGCTATCTCACAAAAAAATAAGCTGTAATTCCTATAAATTTTATTTCTGATATCAGCAATTTACTTTTTACGGTTAACATCGTACGGTTAACATGACGGCTACATAGTATTACGGTTAAAAAAATGTACTGAAGCAGTATAGAATACTATACAAATGTTTCAAAGGAAACTTTTACTGTTTTGGGAAAGTATATCATTTCGTCTTTAAATGAATTAATAGATAATATAAATAAATATAAAATACGATGTAAAAGTCCTATAATCATATTGATGTAAATATTTATACCTTAAACGGACTAATTTCATTTTATTGGGAAGTGTTTATTAATCAATCAGCAGAATGAGTTATCATAATTGTTTATTATTTTTCTAATCCTATTAATTCTTTTTTGTTCTTATCTACATCTTTTTTTCTCTTTCCCAGGCTGTTTCTGCTCACAATTTATTATTTGCTGCTAATTTCATTTGTTTCCGTAAAATGTTTATCAATCAAACTGCAGAATGAGTTATCACTATTGCTCGCTATTTTAATAATCATCTCGATATTTTTTTCTAATCTATATTATTTTAATTTTTTTCCCATGTTACTTCTGTTCATAAATTATTATCTGTTACTCTTGATACATTGTTGGCAATAATTTTCAGACATTGATTTTTTTCCGGTGAACTAAATTGGCGGAGAAATCAAATACACAAAATAAATTCAGTAGCCATAAAAATTACTAAATATCTTATATGATATTGCAAGGCAATCGAATACTGGTCAATAAGTTCATACTTAAAATTTACATTTCACTGAGTTAGTAATTTGGTAAAAACTATGGTTCCTTTATATCTACGGAATATCCCCTATTTATAAGTATTTAATGGTGTCTCTCGAAAAATTCATGGATTACACGCATACAAAATAGGAATAATATCCTACATCGCATAAGCATATTGCGTTGTTTTCATTAATTTTATACTTACAACAAAATGTTTTACATTTCTCATATGAGATACTTTAAAAAATGATCTGGTTAAAGGGACGTTAATAAACATTAATCATCTAATGAAGTTATCTGAAATTTAAATCCATAAACTCAGTGAGATTTGCTATATTTTTTTAATAAATTCTTATAATCATATTGTATAAAGAAATTTTACAGAATAACGAAGATGCGCAGTTTAAAATCAACTAAGGACGTATATTAAATAAGTTCATTACCTAATTATGCTCATTTTTAAAAAAGTACTGTGTGTATCTTAAAATATAATACTATACTATGTAAGGTTTACATAAGATTCGATTCACGATAATCGAACTTTTAAGTGAATAAAGTTAAAGAAGCCGCTTCAGATATGCTAATTGCGTCATACGCGGTTGGTATAAATGTCAAGCAGCTAGATTAACGAAAGGAAGTGAGAGGAAGTGAAAGGAAGGAGCTAGGAAGTGAGAGGTAGTGAAAGGAGGAGTAGATCTGACGAAACGAAGTATCGAGCTGGAGCTAGGCTTAGAGTCTGGTTTAATAATAGTTGAGTTTTGCGAGCAGCCGCTCGAGGCATATATAGGTTGCTTCAAACCTACGCGAGTTCTGGTTAGGCCCAAAGTTTACGAAACAGCATTGCTGCTCGACTTTCCGAAGTATTTGTGAGTGTCTCAAGTTGTATTTTCATTGCATGGATAGTTATACCAGGAAATATATTGAATTGTATTTATCTTGGATAAATATTATATATCTCGTACTGGTAATACGCTTGCTTTATGTTCAAAAGCAAAATCTATATTTGCAAGTGTTTGAATAAACATTGTTGTTATGTAAGAACTGTGTTTGAATGAAATTAGTGCCACTTCAAGTTATACATACCCAAAGTTAGGGTGCAGTTGCTAATTCTCTATAACTATATTAAATAAATCTAAAAGTAATGTTTTATACTGAATCGATGCACTGCAAAAACAGACACTAAGATTTCTCATCTTATGATTTCTCATTTAAATATTTTTGTGTAGTATTACTCAATAATGGTTTAAATTTCTACTGTAATGACTATATCAATGTGCAGTTTTGCAGTTTTGATCATTATATGCTACATCTTTTCAAAATGACCATTGACTATTGACTGTTACATCCCAACTTATTTGAAGATAGAAATTTACATATAAGTTCTTGAAGATTTTTTATGTTATGTTTAAAAGATTCCTTTACGCATTCACTTATATATTTTTCTCAATTGTTGAATTACACAAAAGATACTAATTTCAAATTCAAATAATATTTTCTTACATAATAAAAGAAAATCCTAACAGCAAAATTTGATTAGTACTATTTCTTCTAAAAAAGAACATTAATTTAGCATTTTAAGTTCCTATACCATTCCACTTTTAAAAGAATTTAAGTCATATTGAAGATCCATCCATTTTCCTAGTAGTCCATATAAAACCAAAAGAGCACTAAATTTGTGTTATATTTTTCTTTAAACTTGGTCTTGTTAACCGATTGGAACGTAAAATCCTGTTTAATTCAAATTTACATATTTCAAACCCGCAAAATTAAACATAACGTAATAAGAAATTTTTCATTTATATTTAAAAACCGAAATTCAAATTATTATGGTCTCATTTTCCCCAACAACAAAATTCTAGCATTAAAAAATGGCATTTTATGATATCAAAGAAAAACGAATTAATAAATCTCTTAAGAATAGTGACAAATGTTCCTAACATTTTGCATTTATTTTCCAAATTAAATAACATCCCAATCTCAGTATTTAATAAAAAAACAGGTGCATGACTAATATCTTAAGCCGATTTTTATTTCTTTTACTTTCTAATTATTGTCTAGAACACATTATTGCCCTAGTCCTTATTAATTGTCCTAAACTACTTCTGAAACAAATAGTCAAAGCTAAAGAAAGTTTTTTCTTTTTTTTGCGTTCAAAAATATATTTATTATCTTTTTAAATAAGGTATTTATTCACAGTGAGTTATTCCATTGGGAATTCATTGTGTTCCCTTCCTTTTAACCACAAAGAAAAACGCCTCTGGCTCTTAACTGTTTTAATAATTTTTTTTCTGTTGGAACTAGAATATTATTACCTAGTTTCCTATTGTATGTCTGTAGGCACTCTTCAGATATTTAGTTTTGCTGTCATTACATATTACTATTTTTTTTAACTTATAAATAATCCTATAACTTATAAAGTAATTAAAAATAAAGTATTATTAACTTAAAAAATTTTTAAGTTAATAATACTTTATTTTTACAAAATTTTTCATAAATTCTTCAAATTAAATAAAGATCCCAATCTAAGTTTTTAATGAAAAACTTAGATTGGGACATAACTATGGGTACATAACTAAAATCTATAGAGTTACTACTTCTACCCTAACTTGGGTATATGAAAATTGAAGTGACCCTCTAATGAAATAGGAGCAACACAGTTCTAAAGTAATAACAATGTTTATTTAAACTTCTAAACAACATTAACTAGCAGCAATATAGACTGAAAGAACAGGTATAAACACAGTTCAAGACAGTAAAGTTTATATACGCAGAATATATTCAACGATAAAGTCGCACCAGCACGATACTTCCCGCCTACTAATAATACTATCCTTTGAAATGCCGGATTGGCAAGACTCACGTCAGATTTCGAAGCAACCTAAGTAATCGCTATAAAAGCAATTCGCTTGGACAGCTCCAAACAAACCAGACTCTCGACTCTCTCTGTAATCTAGATGCTTGGTATTTATACCAACGGCCTATGCTGAAATTAGCATAATTTAAGCGGCTTCTTTAAATTTATGCACTTAAAAGTTCAATTATTGTCAATCAAATCTTTGGTAAACCTTACAAATCTTATGTCCATATTTTTTCCTTTTAATTTCTGATTTCTGTCTAGAACATTTTAGTGAAGCAGTCCTTATTTATTGCCCTAAATTATTTCAGAAATAAAATACTCAAAACTAAAGAAAGATTTTCTTTATATACGTACAAAAATATATTTATTAACTTCTTAAACAACGTATTTATTCACAGCCAGTTATTCTATTAGGAATTCCTTGCGTTCTCTTCCTTTTAGCCACAAAGAAAAACGCCTCTAGCTCTTAAAAAGTTTTTAATCATTTTACAGTTAGGACTAGAATATTACTGCTTAGTTTCTTATTGTATGTCTGTAGGTGGTTTACGGAGATTAGTTTTGCTGTCTTTATATACTACTAATTTTTTAACTTATAAATAACCTTATAACTCATAAAATAATTAACAATAAAGTATTATAATCATATAAAAGTTTTAACTTATTAATAACCTTAATAAGTTATTACCTAAAAATTTTCATCTATTCTTCAAATTAAATAAAATTTCCAATCTAAGTTTTTAATGAAAATAGGTAATCTTTTTCCTTTTCCTTTCTGATTTCTGTCTAGAACATTTTAGTAAACCAGTTCTTATTTATTGCCCTAAATTGTTTCAGAAACAAAATACCCAAAACTAAAGAAAGATTTTTTTGCGTACAAAAATATATTTATTAACTTCTTAAACAACGTATTTATTCACAGTGGGTTAATCCATTAGGAATTCATTCTGTTCCCTTCCTTTTAACCACAAAGTAAAACGCCTCTAGCTCTTAAAAAGTTTTTAATCATTTTACTGTTAGGGCTAGAATATTACTGCCTAGTTTCTTATTGTATGTCTGTAGGCGGTCTACAGAGATTAGTTTTGCCGTCATCACTATTTTTTAGCTTATAAATAACCTTATAACTTTTAAAATAATTAACTAAAAAGTATTATTACATTATAAAATTTTTAACTTATTAATAACCTAAATTTTTCATCTATTCTTCATATTAAATATCTCAATCTAAGTTTTTAATGAAAATGGGTACATAACTAAATTCGTATATCAAAATTTTTCCCTTCTCCTCTCTGATTTCTGTCTAGAACATTTTAGTGAAGCAGTCCTTATTTATTGTCCTAAATTATTTCAGAAACAAAATACTCAAAACTAAAGGAAGCTTTTCTTTTTTTTACGTGCAAAAATATATTTATTAACTTCTTAAACAACGTATTTATTCACAGTGAGTTATTCCATTAGGAATGCATTGTGTTCCCTTTCTTTTTTACTACAAAAAAATGCCTCTAGCTTTTGAAAAGTTTTTAATCATTTTACTGTTAGAACTGAAATATTACTGCCTACTTTCTTATTGTATGTCTGTAGGCGGTCTACAGAGATTAGTTTTGCTGTCATTACATATTACTATTTTCTAAACTTATAAATAACCATATAACTTATAAATAATTAACTATAAAGTATTATTACATTATACAATAGTTAACTATAAAGTATTATTACATTATAAAATAGTTAACTATAATGTATTATTACATTATAACCTAAAATTTTTCATCTATATTTCAAATTAAATAAAGATCCCAATCTAAGTTTTTAATGAAAATGGGTGCATAACTAAAATCGTATATCAACATTTTTCCCCTTTTCCTTTCTGATTTCTGTCTAGAATATTTTAGTGAAGCAGTCCTTATTTATTGTCCTAAATTATTTCATAAATAAAATACTCAAAACTAAAGGAAGCTTTTCTTTTTTTACGTACAACAATATATTTATTATCTTCTTAAACAACGTATTTATTCACAGTGAGTTATTCCATTAGGAATGCATTGTGTTCCCTTTATTTTTTACTACAAAAAATACCTGTAGCTTTTAAAAAGTTTTTAATCATTTTACTGTTAGAACTGAAATATTTCTGCCTGGTTTCTTATTGTATGTCTGTAGGTGGTCTACAGAGATTAGTTTTGCTGTCATTACATATTACTATTTTTTAAACTTATAAATAACCTTATAACTTACAAATAATTAACTATAAAGTATTATTACATTATACAATAGTTAACTATAAAGTATTATTACATTATAACCTAAAATTTTTCATCTATATTTCAAATTAAATAAAGATCCCAATCTAAGTTTTTAATAAAAATGTGTGCATAACTAAAATCGTATATCAGCATTTTTCCCTTTTCCTTTCTGATTTCTGTCTAGAATATTTTGGTGAAGCAGACCTTATTTATTGTCCTAAATTATTTCATAAAGAAAATACTCAAAACTAAAGGAAGCTTTTCTTTTTTTACGTACAACAATATATTTATTATCTTCTTAAACAACGTATTTATTCATAGTGAGTTATTCCATTAGGGATTCATTGTGTTCCCTTCTTTTCAGCCACAAAGCAAAACGCCTTCAGGCTCTTTAAAAGTTTTTCAATCATTTCTCCGTTAAAACCAGAATAATACTGCCTAGTTCCTTACCGCACATCTGTAGGCAGTCTACGGAGAATTAGTTTGGCTGTCATTACATATAACTGAATATACGAAGGACGGAATGCTTAAATTACATGATTCAAAAACAATTGTTTCCGTTAAATTGCATATTATAAAAGAGAACATAAAACTTTAATAACCTTAAGAAAATTATTTGTTTTAATATGAATTTTTAATATATTTTTTCAAAATAACGTTTAATTTTCCCGTTTGGAAAGTAAAATATGTATAAAGATGATAGCGATGTTATGCTATTAATTAATAGCAAACAAAATTGCACTTGCTGGCGTGATGGTTCAGCTAACGTTTCTGAGATATCAGATAAAGTTATAAATAATTTACAAAGAATAAAAAAAGTGATGAATGTTGGAAAGTGGCAGAATTACCGTTAAGTAAACAGATAAGGTTATTTTATCCATTCTTTGTTATTCGTGGAAATATAAAGTTCATGAGAAGGTACAATATAGCTTGCAAATATAAAGCTCACATTTTAATTATCTAATTACTTATTTACATTTTAAGGCGAAAAATGCAATAGAATTATTTATAAATATTGATCATAATAAAGTAAAATAATATTTCATTAACATTTCTTATTTGCTTATTAATCGTCAGTACCCTTAATTATGAACCTGGAATCAAAATAACAGAGTCATTTCAAGAGATGAAGGTTTTATTTTGAAGCAACGAATTATTTTGAATCCTACTAGAGTTAATACTTAGATAAAATAGTTTAAATATAAACTTAATAAAATTGCATGTAACACTCTTTAATAACATTGGTCACCTAACAGTTATAAACTTTATTGTATTATTTTAAACTCTCTTTGTTAAATATTATATACAAACTGTTTAAAGATGTCAATGAAATGACTACTAGATCTAAGTAATAGATCCTATGATTAAGTAGATTAAAAAATATCGGTTATGTTCACAGGTTTTTCAACCTGCCCCTTTGACCTGAGAGTGTCCTGTTTATGATTAAATTTTAAATTTTGTTAATACAATTACAGAAAATTTCGTAAATTCTATTATATTAGTAGTCGTCGTAATTTTGATTAGAAGATGTGAAACACTACAAACTTAATTCCAAATTATTTATAGATCTGCAATTACTTAAGAATGACGTTAGATAGGAAAAAGGAAACTCTGAATATTATGTGCATTCATTTTTTTCACTTTTTTAAATTTCTAAAAGCTAAATAAATATTTTAAAAACGTCTAAACCTATACTCAGATATGATTTTTTATAAATGAATAAAAACATATACTTGCATTTTCTCTTTTTAAAAATTCATCAGAATAATTGTTGTTATTGAAATATCAGCAGTAACTTAAAATATATTTGTATGGGAAAATATTTTCATAAGAAAACATTTTTTGGCAAAACTCGTTTTAAAGAGATTTAATCATTATCAACGATTTATGTCATTATTAAATGTGCTTCAAGTTCAGTTTAAAAAAAAACATTCGTGAATTGGATAGAAAAAAAACTGTTGAATTTCCTGAAATCAGTTCATAAAACACTTCGTGCTCAAGTATTTATCAGGGATTGTTTGAACTACGTAATAAAGGCATATATGTGCGAGTAAATGAAATCCTTTAACAAATTTGCATTTACTCTTCCTATGATTTACACTTCAATAAATTTATAATTCACTAGACATCAGCTTTCTTTCATAGATAAAAGCTGAAAAAAATGGAGTATGGTTAATACGAAATAAATTTATGCTGTTAAATCTCTAAAATTTAATTAATGAAAGATCGGGAGTTAAATGTGATAAGAAAAACCTTTACATAAAAATAAATTGGCTGTAAAACTGATTCATAAACTCTTACTGAATTATCATAAAATTGAATTACGTGAAAATGCAATTAAAATTTTATGAGATAGTAAACATGTTTCCTGAAACGTTGGCCTATTCACCAAGATTGAAAAGAACGTGAGTGTCAGTGTATACGGCCGTAGTTTAATGTATTACAGTTTTAATTTTATTCCAGACTATTACTTTAATATAGCCTGAATAAGCTGTGAAATTGCTTTTTAAAAGCATGAATATATCGGGAAAACAGCATTAAATATATTATTTTTCTTAAATATGCTAATTAAGTTTGCTGTTCGGAGAAAATAAATTCAATAAATGGGTATTTCAAATTATGAAGTCAGAAAGATGATCATGTTATCTTAGTTGAAGTATAAAATTTTTCTTCTCTTTCTCATTCAACAAAAAAATTTGAATACACATACGAATTTTAATTATAAAAAGGAGTTGCCGAGAAAAGGATTCGAAATACATCATTGTTTATTTGGTCATGGACACCGTCTAATAATTCACTTAAATGTATTTGCTTTTGCAAATTACATATTTCCTTATTTTTATGTTTATTGTATCAATCAAATCTAAAAGTGTTATTATGAAATTTCCTGTGTAAAAATCACTTCTTTAGCTAAGAAAAAGAACTAAGAAAAGAACCCTTTTAATTGTCCCTGAACATAAAACATTTTAAAAATAATTGAAACCTGCAGTTATATTTAAGAAAAATGGATACTGAATCATAATTAAATTTGTTGTGTTGACAAAATAAACATAGGGCCAAAAACTATTTCAAACTATGTAATTAAATAAGAAAAATGTAGTTAAATGTATTTATTTTGAATGTATTCTGAAATAAAGAAAAGTTTAACAAGTTTTCTTCTAATTAGAGCATGAATTGCATATGTTTTTTATTTTTCTGCCTTAAGTATTTCGTCTTTATTTTCTTAAGTTATGAACAACTTAATTTTCTCTCACATAAATTAAAAGAAAAATATAGCTAATGATGTCCCAGAAGGTCTCACCTAAAATTTGTTCGATTTTAGTTTTCAGAAACTGAATTAATTATATTGAAAAGGGGAAAAAAAGTTATTTTTCTACAGGGAGTATTTAAATAAGTAGCGTTAGAAACCGAAGACAGATAATTACCATAAAAATTTATATACTTCCATACTCATTACACATTCTTGAATAATTTATCTAATGTGATATTCTTATAGGAAGACCTGTAACAAATTTATATCACAGAATATGACTGCAAAATAAAACCTTTTTTTTCTCACAGGAAAAAATTCAATGCACTTCTTTTAAGCTTTACTTTCATAAAAATATTAATATCTATAAAAAATCAGATTTTGTTAGATACACGTACATTTTTCATATATGACCACGCATTTTCTAAGAAGTGTTTATGCAGTGGAGCAATTATACCTAAAACCTCGATTCAAACCAGTTCTATACCAAAAGTTCCATATGAATATGTTCGTACCAAAATCCTAATTAATCGTTTTACAGTGATTAACTCGAACAATTCAAGTAGTTGAAAAAGTGTTATGAAGAGACTGTAGTTATTATGCCTAAGGATAGTGCATAAGAAAAAAGAAGAATGAAAGAAGCACTATAAATAGAAGTGGGGTACCATTGCTTCGAATGAGGTTAAACCTATTGGTCCATGGAAGGTATTTTATTTCCCATCTATCACCCTATGGAATTTCCAGTAGAGGGATTCGCCGATTCGCCATCTGGGAACGCGCCCTCTAGGGGTTACAAGTTCCCCCGAGGGTACGAAGAGGTAAAAATAATGATGGGATAATGGGTCTAAAGACTTCTAGAGTAAAGGAAACTCTATTTTAGAATAATGGAGATTATTTAACGTTTTCCTGATTAATATTGTTTAAAAATGTAACTATATCAGCACACTTTTGAGTGTCATTGAAGCCTCAATTGGACGATAGCTTTATTATTTCAACTTTATTATGACTGCCAAAAAATAATGAGTCTCCAGAAAAAAAGAGAGAAAGATCCAGTTATAGTTCCTGTTGATCGTGATACAGGGCAAATTGCACATCTAATGTAGATCTTTTAACGTTTAAAATCATATAAGTATTCCTTTGAAAATGTTGAATATTTCTATACGATTGGCGCATGGCAGGCTCAATATGAAATACCCACAGGCAATTTCTTATATTACAACACTCTTTGCAATGGTGCTAAATGCAAGACACATGCACTGCTTTCTAGAGGTGTTATCTAATAGAGGTGTAGTCACGTGACGCTCAAAGTCTTGCAGTCATTGGATAGCACACTGAAATATGGGCTGGAAAACAACAGGGATTGTATAGGAGTTTACAGGGGTTATATAAAAGATGCCTGAAAGTCAATTCCTTTGTTCTTGGAATCGAAATGTGTAATTAATACTCCCAAGGAAATTTAAAAGAATTTAGAGTTTTGAAAGCGTTTTGGTGTTTTATATGTTATATATATATATATATATATATATATATATATATATATATATACATACATACATACATACATATTGTGACGAATTAAAATAATTCGCACGTTTAAAATCTCTGCAGCTGCTGACACCGTTGCACCGCTAACCCGCCCCCATTGTACGTGTAGCAGGAGAGGGTGAAGTCGGAAAAAAGGGACGCAAGACAGTTTGTAAAACGTGACATCTAGGCTGAAGAGGAATTCTCCACGGCTCGCCAGATTTATGACACGAGACAGCCCCAAGACTGGGAAATTGCAAGAATCGCAGCTTACGGTTCGGCAAATAAAAAAGGCTAAAGAATGACATCACCGTTAGATGAGCCAATGAGAGACGAGTTCTGTGGATGAAGCGCCAAAGTCCAAAATTAGACGACACATCTTAAAAAAAAGGTTAGTTAGCGATCTCCTGACGCGGACTTGTGAAGTCAGCGGTCTTAATCTCAAGAAGAGATTTTTCAGCTTCAGTCAGGAAGCTTGGTTTTCTATTTTTTGGAAGGTATCTCAAGACGGGATATTTGTCCCGATCGTCCTGGTTATAGAGACCTACCTCGCTGTCATCCGCTCTGCCGGTAAAGTAAATCGAGGGCCTTGTCGGATTCAATATTGTTGTGTTAAGTGAGCTAATTCCTCTGACAACTCATCCTAAAAGACTCAGAGACTGTCTAAATCGTCATTGTTTCTGTAACGTTATTTACGGTGCATCACTCTTCATTTTTTCTTCAACTGTTTTTTTAATAGAATAATTCTTTTAGTTTACTTGGCTGTAACATTAGTTTTTTCGATCGCTACCTCGATCAATACGTCACAATATATATATATATATATATATATATATATATATATATATATATGTGTGTGCGTGTGTGTGTGTGTGTGTGTGTGTGTGTGTGTGTGTGTGTGTGTGTGTGTGTGTGTGTGTGTTATTTATTTACGTATTTATTTATGAATAGGTTATCCTTCGCTAGGTTTGTACTCGTGCAAATTCAATTATCTCTATACATTACAAAGAGGATAATTTATATAGTCATGCTGTAATATAGATTAGGATAATTGAAATCTATTCATTTATACGGTCTAGTTTCTAATATTTTACTTCAAAGACATAATACTTCTGCATGTGAAACGTTATGCTATTCAAGGTATGAATTCAGACACTATGAGAATTGCACTTTTTATCGCATTATTTATTACTAGGATAATGAGCCTTTTAATGTTACCCGTACTTTTTGTAAAACATAATAAATATATCATTTTTCTGTCGATGTTATTTTTAACTGTAATATTTTTTTCTAGATCTAGCTTTTTTGTATCATGGATTTTTAATCGTCAATTGTTTAAAAATCTGTCTAATATATGTAATAGAGAGGCAGATGTATTTTTTTACCCTCAGCTTACACGTTAAATAATGGCGATTGTTATGCTCTATATAAAAATTTAACTTAAATATTTACTATTTAATAAATAGATTTAATGCAAAGTAAGATTCACTGATAGCTCTTCACTAGTTTATTGATTATAAATTTGCCATGGAGTCCTTGAATTTCATTTATTATGAATATGTTTGTTGTTGTTGTTGTTGTTGTTTTCTTATGCCCCCTGTCTGGCACGTAGGTTTCAGACCTAATCCATATATTCTACAGGCTGAAGAGTGCGGTTCCGGTTTGAATAGCACAACAAGTGTTGGAGTCATTCTTAGCTATTCGCCACCTGAATTTTGACCGAGCACTCACAGGGGGTATCCGGGGGTATCAAACCCTCCCCCACCCCCTCTGACCTTCATAGAGGACTTTCCGGTCTACGAATTTAACGTGCCCATATCCGGCCTAGACACAGAGATATTTAGTGGCACGCGCCGGGATACGATCCGACCACCCTCAGCACCGAAAGCCTGCACGTTACCACAAGGCCATTTCAAACGCTAAACTGTTTGTAATCCTATGAAATTAAAGAGAGTAAAAAGTATCGCTTTTTCCTGTTTCAAGAGATGATTGTGAATGGAATCAGCATTTATATATATTAGTACTAAAATGTGAAAAATACCTATCCGGTGGTATTTAATCTAAAAAAGGAAAGATTCTTTAAATAATGTATAAGAATTAGTGAAATTTCAAATACACATTTAATAATTCTTTTTCCTTATAGGAACGTTATAACTTCAGTTTTGAAGAGATTATATTAATAACTTCAAAGAAGCTATCAAACGGAATTCAGCCCGAGGAAACTGATGTCTCCCAAACACTAAATCAACGTAATCCAAGAAAGCAGATAAACAGAAAATAACCTTGTTAGGACAGTCATTTTGCTGAAGGAATATTCTTTCAATTTAGACTGATTTATATTCTCTTTACTTCCAATTAGAGTCATTACTTTTAATCAGCCAATAATCTATTATGAACTTCGAGTTATGCAAATTTGAATTGAATCTGAATTAAATGATAAATGTTTATCTTTGAATTTTAACATTTTTGTATTTTTGAAGTAAAATCATATTTAGTGTGATGGACATAGTCAGTATAGATAAACAATAGTGACAACGGTTAAACCTTTTCCGGAAACTGCAAACAGATGTATGTAATAAAGAAAATTAGGAAAAATCCTTTGTATAAAGTTTATATAAAACACAGACATGTTCAATGTAAATAAGAAACAGAGTGTAAGAAAATTTTTCAATTTTATAAGGAAAACTGTATGTATTTGTAAGTACTATATTCTAGCTGCATATTAAAAAAATATCACTCTGAGTATAAGATCTTGAATACACCCAGTTCACATTTGACAGGTTACATTTTCTTTACTTTAAGAGAAATTATATTTCATGGAATGAAACATTCTTTAATGAAAGATAAAATTCTTCAAAGTTAAGAAATTTTAAAGAAATATTTACGTCATATGTCATTTTGGCATTTTGGTCATTTAATAAAGAACAAGTAAGGTTAAAAAAAACTATATATTTACGTTGCTAAGCCGATTCTTTGGGCAGTCCGTGAGGAAAACCATTGCATCATTTTACATCATTTTGGTCTAAACAAAACATTTTAGTCTATAGATGTGTCAAATTTGGTTTTTGTAACCGCAATTTCTATTAATTACCGATAATTTACAATTCTAAATTGTTTTCTGCGCTTGCTCAGTGACATGTTCAAATCTGGCTTTAGATACTCACTAAGCACGAGGCCGCATAAACACATTAATTCGCTTCTGCGAGTATTCGGTGACAGGTTTAAATCTGGCTTTAGATACTAAAGAAGCATGAGACCGCATAAGCACATTAATTTGTTTATTTCGAAGAATCTCTATAGCTCTCTCTCTGCCATTTTTATTCGTATTGAAGTTTGTGAGATAAACCGTCATTGAAGAGCTATATTTCTTTTTATTGTGCACAGCAATAAATTTTAATGTGTATTTCTCTATTCTCAGTATTGTTATTTTCATCATTTTACTGAGTACACATACCAAGTTCTTAGTTTGTCATTGAGTAAACATCTATTTTTATTGAGTTCAATAGTAATTTTTTAAAGTGCATTTCACTATTCTTATTATTAATATTTTCAACATTTGTCAATGATGTGTTGCGTATAATTTTTGTATTCGTACATTTATTTACTATTCAGCCGTCATCTTTTGACGGGTATCAACTATTATTATATAATAATTCCCTGATATAAAATGAATAATGTTAGAAACATAAATTAAATTCTTGGTAAAACAATATTTTTTCCAAGCGGGTGTTACAAGAATCATTTAAAGTTCTTCAGGCAAATTTTTTTATGATTATTATATAACTTTTATTGTTTATTAGCTAATACTTTCATATCTTGTCGATTACGTCATAATTAGCGACGAGTCGAAGTTACAAGTTCAAATAGCATTGAACATTAGATATGACAGCAGGAATTTGAATAAAAAACTGTTTTATGTAATACTAATAACATATTTTTCTTTTAATAATACGTAAAGCAGTGACATATTAACCCTTAATTTCCTATGTTTATGCATAATACATAAAAATTAGAAATGAAAAAATATGCTAAATGCATTTTGTGCATTTTCTTCCACGGGCAGAAGCATACATCTTCGCAACTTAGACGTGGCCTAAAGTATTCTTAATTAAATAACCAAATAATCTGGAATCCAGTTATCATGTTATCCGTAATCTAATTATTATATGTCATTTAATCTAATATTCTGTAAGGCAGGGAAATAATGAATAATACCGTTCAGTGTAGTATCTATGTCAACGAATTTCTCTGAAACGCAGATATAATTTTTCTGCTGGAGAAAAATTGTTGCAGTTTGCAGTGATAATTGATTCATACGTAAAGCTATGTTATCTGCTAAGTCAATAATTCTTAGGGCCAAAAGAGAGAATAGAAAATTATACGCAATTTAACCTTAATGTAAAAAAATAGAGGAGTAAGAATAAAAATAATTAATTGGAATTTATCTTGGAAAATTTTACACAGTAAAATTTAAAGATGAAGCATATTCTCTACAGATATAAAGCAATATTTGCAGATCTGCATATACGAGAATTCTCTGAAGATCTGGTTTCAAATAGATTGCGCTCAATTTAATGTGCCAGTAGAATTGAATAACCAAACTAGACGTTTTAAGATAAGAAATATAAAAATGATAAAATAAATCATTAGATTTTAAAATATTCACTTTACTAATACATTGACTTAAGTATTTATATATGATGTCTTGCTCATATGTTCATTTCTTTAAATATAACAATAATAAGATCAGAATTATTCACATTATGTATATATACATACATAAATACATACATACACACACACACATATATATATATATATATATATATATTTCTATATATTCATTTTATTATATTTGTGTAAAGTTTAGAACGTAATCTGTTCGGAAGAGAAAATATATATCCTGTTTTATAATTCTGTAGGATCAATTATCCCTCAAATTACTCCCCAGCATTCTTAGAAATTGCTCAGTCATTTTCTTTAGGCGTTTTCCGATATTATGAAGTTTATCTCATGACGAATAATTACGTGGTTTACGCTGAAAAATGCCTCCAGCTATGTATAAAGGAAACATCAGATAAAAAAATATCATTATATTTAATTCTCAGCTAAAGAGGAACGTATTTTAGAATTTTTATCCCAGTTTACTAACTTATTTCAAATTAGCAATCTTTTATTACTTTCATCTAGTTTTTAGTAAAGAAAAAGTAACAGATTTTATGTTAAAAATGGACCATGTTAAAAACTGCAAGTTTAGTTTCTAAAACTCCTTTTATGTTACTTAAATGAACTATTTCGTTGTATATAATTTCAGTAATGAGATACTGACAGGCGTAATTGAATAATGAATTTTTGATATCAACAAATTAATGCTTTAATTTTAGCGAGTAGCCGTAAACACAGAATACACCTTTATAACTGTCAAATGTCATTATAATATTAAACATATTTTGAAGTGGCTAGTGATATTTAATAAAGTTTATCTGATTTATAGATGTACTAAGTCTGAACGTGTCTGTCCTCAACCAACTTTTAAAGTGGTCTAAACTAGTAAATAACAATATATCTCCCTCCTTTTGACTAACAGTATGTCAATGAGCACTGTCTATGCGACTGATGTCTTATATATTGACTGGTGTGGCTGAAGTCAATATATGATATCAATATATATGTCGCAGGGTAAATGGCGGCGACATTGTATGGAGTTAAAGAATGAAATAAAAGGACCAGAATAACGAAGATATATTGTGAAGATGGCAGGGAAGATTAAAGAGAGATAAAGAAGAATAAGACGGGAGACCACAAAAAAGGGGAGAAATTGATGAGAAATGGAAGTAGCAAATGGAGAAGTAGCCGAATTGAAAGGACTTAGTTAGATAGAAACATATGTTAAGTAAACTGCACGGCCAAAGAAAAGGGGATGCAGATGTGAAGAAATAGTGACTAAGCGCGTAGTGAATAAAAGAGAGGCATCGATGAATGGAGGAATGGGTTAGCTACGGTAATCGAAACAAGAAACAGATGGAGATCTAAGAAATCGGAGGTAACCATGACAAGAAAAGTGATAATGAGGAAAAGCGACAGGCCCTCAGTGAAGGCGGTGATGGAAGTTTCGAGAAGGAGGAAGGTAACCAATAAATTAAGACAGATAAGTATATGGCCAATAAGAATGAGAAAGAAGGTGGAACCAATGAGTAAGGATGAAAGATATTAGAGAAGCAAGAAAAGATTAACAGGCAGATTTGTTTTTGAGGCTTAGAAATGGGAGACCGCCTTATACAACGAAGCTGAAAGAGTAGATTTGAGCGAGATAAACGGAGCACGGCTTGCAAAGACAATAGAAAAAGCAACGGCCGGAGCAAATAACCAGTCGTAGAATTCAGAAGATTACTGTTTCCAGTGAAGCCGAATAAGAGAGTCGAATTGAATTGAAAAAAGAATCGGAGCGGTGTCGTGCAGTGCGATAAAGAATGAGAACCACGAGCAATCAAATTCCGGGAGAGCAAAGATGATAGCACGTAGGCAAAGTCGATAATAAGGGGAAGATAACATCGCGAGACACGAAGAAAGCCTGAAATGAGCTACCGGCCTCAAGGACACATCGTCGACATTCTAAGAACCCGCTACGATTGCAGAAAGAGGAGGTATATTGAGTGAATTACTCCGTCCAAAGAGACCGATTGATACCAGCGCTGGACATCTGAAAGCAGCGAAACCACCCAGCCTACACCCCTGAATCCGACAGAAAGAAATAATCACATCGCGGAACGTACCCCAAGACAAGAGACCTTTCCTAACTGATGACCACCCAACCGAGTCTGAGTTCATGATGACGTTCGAAAAATGCAACGCTCCAGGTATGTGTGACGTTAATTATTGATCACTATTTTTTTTGCCTCGCTGCCTCTCATCCTCATTTAATTAAGGGACGTAATTAATGGCAATTGCTAAGTTGAATCACAGAAGTGTTTATTAAGTATAATACTTCATGCGTAAATAATTGATGATTAACCCTGCTAATACCATGGGGTCACCAGTGACCCCACGGTGTCTTTGTCAAACAGCTGTGATTACTGTATGATTTCTAGAATTCTGAAAAAAATGACGTTTCTCATTTAGACCCTAACATCCCATACATACATAAAAATTTCAATATACTCAGAAATGTTAATTAATTTTGTCAATTTATACACCGAGTACCATTGGGGTCACACGTGACCCCACCAAAAATAAGTATGAATTTCAAAAGCAACCAAATTTATTTAGAGTAATATTATACTTGAGGGATATTTATAAAAGATTTATGGTTCTGTCTATAGATGGTAGCACTAATCAGGTAAAAGCAATTTGAATCAATATAGAAAGTTTTATAGCACGCTGAGTTAGAAGTGTTTCAAAATGGCACGCATGAAGCTGAAATATATAACTGAAGAAGAAATTTCGAGATTTATGAATGAAGAAAATGATTCTGAATTATCAGCTGATGAATTAGACACCAACGAAGTTTCAGATGATGAGGGAGTGGTCGAATTTGTTGAATATATTGACGATGACAATGATCTCTCAGATGACTCATCATCAAATACAAAAAAAACTGATGTCGCTGAAAAGATAGCTTTGTGTAAGTAAAAAAAAAGCTTCTTTTGTATAATTATATAATTCTAATAAATAATTTCAAATAAAATGTATGTAAAAGTATCTAAAATTTTAAAAATCTTTATTCTTTACGGTATTGTTGAGAACTTTGTAGAAAATATGTTTCTTACAATTTTCTGTATCCGAACTGACTAAGAAATCTTATAAAATTTTTTTATTTATAGGTCAAGAAATAAAAATGAAATATGGTATGGAACTCCTCAAAGACACACACAAGGTAGACAGCCGAGTCGGAATGGGATGAAAACTCCACAAGGGCCTACACGTTACACGGCCCTGGTAAGAAATGTAGATAATATACAATCTACTTCTGAACTCCACAGAAGCAAATATCGTTGAAAAAATTCTAAGAAGAACAAATAAAGAAGGAAAAATAGTATATGGGGATATTTGGGCTAACACAGACAAAGGAGAAATCCTGTGCTTTTTTTGGAGTGCTTATACTTGCTGGAGTGTATAAAGCACATAATCAAACATTAACGAACCTGTGGAATGCAAATGATGGTCGTTCAATTTTCAATAAATTTATGGCTAGGAATAGATTTACAGAAATATCCCGAATCAGAATATATTTGAGATTTGGACAGTCACATTACAAGATGCTTACATTCCTCATGAGAATATCACCGTCGATGAACAATTGTTTACCTTTAAGGGCAATGCCACTTTAGACAGTACATCCCGTCAAAACTAGGAAAATATGGAATAAAGCTGTGGGCTGCTTGTGACAGTAAAACTCCTTATGTATGCAATATTCAGTTATACAGAGGAAAAGGATAAAATATGCCTAGAGAAGTTAATCAAGGAAAGAGAGTAGTTCTGGATTTGGTGAAAGGAATGGAGAAAAGTGGAAGAAATATCACAGCAGATAACATTTTTATTAACTTAAATCTAGCAAAAGAGCTAGAGAATAAAAATTTTACACTTTTGGGTACGATAAGAAAAAATCGATCCGAATTAACTCAGGAGTTCGTCACATGCAAAGGAAGACAGGATAACTCTTCAATATTTGGATTTCAAAAGTCAGCGACAATTGTATCCTATTGTTAAAAGAAAGGAAAAGTTGTAACTTTTGACCACATTGCATTTTTCTCCCGAAATTGAGAATGCAAAGGCAGCGAAACCAGTTATGATTCAAGATTATAATACAGTTGGCTCTCTGTTTAACGACTTTCCAGGGACCATGAAAAATCGTCCTTAAGTAGAGATCACCATTAAACAGAATTTGTGAAAAAATAACATTTCCCTTCACACTTTACAGGTAAGTCAATATTTCTTAATGTATTGGTGTGTTTAAAAATGTTATTTTTATTGTCATTATTATTTTATTCACAAAAAAATATTTTAAATTACATTGAAAAAGGAGTACAAAAAATACAATAAATTAGGTTTTTAAAAAGTCAAAAAGTGTTGACAGCTTCCTTTTTCGCTTTGTTTTCGTTATTCTTTTTTCCAGATTTTCTAAAATGTTAAATGTGTCATCTTCCATATTCGATGTAATATAGCGTCGGACAACATCTAGAGCAGAAGTTGCATCTGTGTAAGACGGTGGCAGTGTCTCGTTTTCCGAGTCTTCAACTTCCCCTTCATCATCTGTTCAAATGTAATCCCATATCTTTCTTTGAACTTCGCTAGCCAACCAGCGGAAGCCAGGAAATTTTGCATTCCAAACTTTTCTGCCAGAACAACAGCATTTTCTTTAAATATCACTCCAGAAATTGGAATGTTGAATGCTCTTGCTTCATGAAACCATTGTAGCACTGTCTTATCAAACTCTTCTGATCGGCCACATTGAATTTTCTGCCTTTCGGATTTGGATCCCAAACCAAATTTTTGTGTTACTTCAACAATTTTCTCTTTGCTTACTAAAATGCCTTTGAGAATAGACTCGGGTAACTGAAATTGTCTTGTGAATTAGACTTTTGTTGTTCCAACACTTTCTTCCCATTCTTCAATAATTTTCACCTTTTCGTGAAGCGTAAGATGCTTTCGCTTTGATGTCATTTTGCTCTGCTCACCACGTATACGTACTGGAATGAGCTCCTACACACAACCATTAATTCTCTAAACATGAACACCTGCTTCCCGGAAGGAGTGAGAGAGGGCTGCTATTGGACTGTTAGAAAAGTCACATGACAACAGATGGTAGGAACAATAGAGTGATTCAGTTCTCGCACTAAGAGCTCCATGAAAGAATATTCGATCTTCCGAGAAACAGAAACCCCCCTCGTTTCTCACCCTGCAATAAGTCTATGATTGCAACATTGCAAAGATCAAGGGAATTCCTGGTCTGTTATTGAAACCAAATTTTTCCCCCACAGAAGGTCCCCCTCCTGCAGATAAAATATTGAAGAAAAAGTTTATCATGTAAAAAAAAATCGTCGTTAAACAGAAACAACGTCGTCTTTAAATATAATTTTTTTACGTTGGAGGGGCCGGGACTGGGAAATATCGTCTTTAAACAGAGATCGTCGTTAAGTAGAGCGTCGTTAAACAGAGAGCCAACTGTAATACAAAATCAGGAGTCGATACGATGGATCCGCTAGTGCATACATATACAACAAAGCGAATGACGAGAAGATGGCCAATTGTCCTCTTTTACAATATGTTAGATATAAGTGCATTGAATGGCCTTATTATTTGGTTACACCTTAACCCAAAGTGGGAATAAAAAACAAATTATAAGAACATAATGTTTCTTTTGGAATTAGGCAAGTCTTTAGTTGAAAAGCAACTGAAAAAGCGGGTACCTGCTTCACAGACACTTGAAGCAAGCATGAGCGTGAAAGGGAAAAAAGGGGTAGATATTTTTATTGTGAATGTTTAGAGGACATAAAATATAGTTATAAATGCAGTAAATGTTCAGTTTTTGTGTGTAAGCAACATTCAAACACTTTTATGTCCAAATTGTGCATGATGCATACTTCAATATACCCACAACTAATTGTGCCTAAATGCAATTTTAAAGGTTCAATATATTGATAACTGTATAAAATGTGTCTGTTAATTAATAAATTAATTGTAAATAATATGTTTGTCATAATTTATAAGCATTAGACTGAAAAAAAAAACTAATGGGATCACTGGTGACCCCAATGGTACTGAGTGTTACAAAAAATGTTGGTAATAGAACTGTTAATAAGTAAGCAATATCTGGGTGAGGGGTATGAAATTGAATGTATACTTTAAAGTGTAATGACTAACAAAGGTTATTGAATATAGTAAATGTGATGAGTTACTGTTATGAACTATATATGTGTTTTGTTCCAATAAATCTATCTATTATTTTTAAATCAGTTGGATCATATAGTATTTGTAACACATCGCAAGAGACGATATTCTTTGGTCAATCAAACCGGTAGCGCTTTGAATAGTTTATCACAATTGGCCTCAGACCAGAAATTAGCTACTGTGGCCACTGCTGTACAATCAGGGCTTCACACAGACCACAATAATGTAAGATATCTTTGAACTAAAATTTAAATCCCTCTTACTTCAAAATACAAGTTCATTGTGTTGCACTCTTAGATTGTACGAATTATGTACCGAAAAACTTGCTAAATGGTGACTACACGAGAAAACAGCATCGATTTTATTCATAAATTAAAAATGATCCTAGCGCTCTCAACGAACAAACCAATCAATAAGCCATCATTCATATGTTAGCCGCAATGAGTTTTTCTTACACACCTTATGTCTTTTAGATAAAATAGGAAAAAAATATTTTAGATACTGTTTGACTCTTCCGTTTTCAGATTAAGATGTAAGCAAAAAATATAATCTAAAGCTTAATGAAAATAAATTCTGAGATATTCCAGAAGGTATCCAAAAGAGCATTTAAAATTTAACCTTCTGCTGTCAAACCGAAAATAAAAACATATGGCTTATTATTCTTTTATCTGGTTCACCATAATAGATTCGTAGACAGGACGCTGAAAACAATTAACTATCCTCGGGAAGACCGAGAGATAGCAACATTCCATTGGAAGAGAGATCCACTACCATGGAGAGCACAGAGAACCAATTGAGGTGTTGAAAACAGATTAAGGGCCAAAATTTCCAAAAAGTATTTTTTCGCTGATACAAGGGTTTTGTCCAAGGCTAAAGGCATGGAGAAGGGCGTAAGTGCCTAGAACAGAACTAAACCAAACTAGCTAGGCAATAATCTATCTTTTCCATGCCATTAGCCTTGGAAAAAAATCTTGTATCAGTGAAAAAATTCACTTCGGAAATTTTAGCACTTACCCTCTTTTCAATGAGAATGCCTCAATTATTAGAAATGACATGCTTGAGAAGGTTTACGCAAAACACATATTTTACCAGTGGCTAGAAACAATCTGATATTTAATTCATCTGACCAGATGACACGTTTTAAGTTATTTAAAATCTTTTTTTTATTGTTCTTGGCTCCATCTCACACATTTTCCCAGACTGGCGTCAGTAATAAGGAGGTGCTACATTGCAGGGAGAGCATACATACTATGTTTATGCAGCTCCCATTGAACTGTTTTCCCTGAAACAGAATCTTTACGACTCGAATTTACCTTTCATGTTATTTGCTGTACCATAAACATACGTTTTCGTTGTACAGTATTTACCAAATTCATTTTCCCTAGCTGTCGTCCAAATTTTTTCATTTCAGTATCAACATTTTGCTCATTTTTGTGCCGGGTCATAATCGTAGACACTGAGTCTCGTGATACACAGACAATTCCTATCGTTTTAGTAACAGAAACACCAGCAAGCCTTGGCCAATTAATAGACTTTTCTGAAAGTCCCTCCTTTCGACATTTTGAACATTATATTTTATCAGTTTCTTACTCGACATTATCAATTTCTTTTCACCTGACGGGATGGTTACGCAAAAGCATAAAACTGGCATTCGACTTTTAAACAAACATTGGTACAAGGTAAAATAAAAATAAAATACTAATTATTGGTGAGTAAACAAACGTTGTCTATATATATATATATATATATATATATATATATATATATATATATATATATATATATTGAAGAATGTCCCCGTTCTTCTACATGTACGTAAGGGAGTGTTTAAGATAAAGTAGTTGACGTTGTCGATAGCCAATAAATGACAGGACACTGGTTCTGTTCAAAAGCTTTTCGTTTAGAAGGTAAGAATACTGGGTCTCGACGCTCTTATCCGGAAAAAAATGAGTCTAAATAGTTTCCATAAAATATATACGTCCTTTATGTATATTCTTTAATTATTTCAGTGTCAAATAATAATATAACCTTAAATGGTATAATAAAACATTTAGTTAAATTTAATGTTAATACATATGTTACAGGAGATTATTCTGAAGAAAAAAGCGTAAATGTATATAGCTGGCCTTTAAATGTCCCATATATAAAAAATATTATTTTAAAATTAAAATCATATGAATGTTTTACTATGTAAACCTTGTTGAATAATCGTACTCATTTAAGCAGTCAATTTTTTTTCTTATGAGTAGCTGATTTTTTTATAAATTCTTCAACCCAAAATATATTTTTTTTTAATTGGCAGGGAATTCTCAAACTTAGTAGAAGTAATTATTTTTTTCATATCACAAGACTGAAATTTCAAGTAAAATTAAAAATCTGGATAATGTTTCCCAGTTGGCTAATTATTATATTCGTAAGACAAAGTTCTTATGAGAAAATACTCTTTTGTCTAAATAAAGTTATTATAGATATACTGATCTTTATTCCGTTGATAAAGATATACTGATTGAAAATGTAAGTAATATTTCTACAACAATGACTGGAACCCTAAAGAATATATCTCTCTAGTTTTACATTTAAAAATTATATCATTTGCAAAGAAAGGTCTCTTGGATTCAGTTTCATTAAATATTTTTCGGTCCCATCGAGATTCTGAGTTTTTCTAAATGTCTTATAAAAAATTGTATTTTATTGATTTCTGGTTATGTATTTGCTTGAACGTGCATGTGGCATATTTGCAAATGAGTAATTCATACTTATAGCAATATTTCGTCCTTATATTCTTGCAAATAACTATGAATATTTCGTCAAAAAGAAGCCTTCATATTTAATGATATCCTAAATATTCATAAAATTTCTTTAAGTCGTCATACCCACTAAAATGGTAACCATTTTCCTGTGGGAACATATCCCACTTCTGTATTATAGATTCGTATTATATATTACTATAATTCCCTATTTGAACTGAATATTACCCCTTTGAAATATTCATTTAGAGTTACGCATGAGAATTACATTCATATTTACCAAAGCTTTAAGATTCCGTGCATGATGTAAGGGATGTGTGGTTGACAGGTCACAAGTTTTCTGTCAAACGGGCGCTAAATCAATTCCCCTTTATTTATTCCCTTTGAATTCCCTTTTATCGTGTTTGGTAAATTTAAGTGGTTGGCTTTACAAAGGATGAAAAATAATTTACTTCGTTAATAAGCATCGTATTTAGTTCATAAACAGTATATAAATTGCTCACTCATGGGGTAATTGTAAAATTGTTTAAAAATTATACAAACTATTAGTAAATTATAATAAATTTTGCAACTGATCTTATTTAACAAAATAATCTGCCAAAATCCACATATTCAATTACATAATTATGTAATTAATATAATTGCACACTTATATAATTACATAATTATATTTAAATTTTGCAACTTACCTAATTTAATGATATAATCTCTGAAAATCCACATACTAATTTCTTTAGTATGGAGATTTTTTTTTATTACATACTCAAAAAATCAAATCTTCCTTACCAATAAAATGAAATGACTGAAAATTAGTGTTGCAGTGAAATCTAAATTCTGACGCTTGCAATGACGTTATTTTACTCGAGACACGACAAAAGCACATAAATCTGAATTATTAAAATTAATACAATGATGAAACTTTATGATTCTCCAGCCTACTTGCTGAGACTATTTCTGACTCGCTGAGGATCTTCACAGAAAGCCGTTGCAACGTTTCTCGCCTAAGCTCGCTGACCGTGCTACCACTGGCTTTCCCAAATCTAAGTTGCCAATATCTTCCCATGGCCTTCAACATACGTCGGGGGTCGCACCTGTTTCCTTGAAACTAGGCCAACCACCACAATGACATGCATTCGCTTTTCTTGGAAGCTCTTTCTCCTATTTGTCCTGTCTGGACAAACGCTCCTATGTAGCCTCTATTGTTCGCCAACGATTTCTATATCTTCGTAAGGTAAATTGGGGTAACTGGGCCATAGATTTTCAAATTTTTTAAATTCTATACTTCTAACACATTAAAATTATACTAACAGGTATACTTTTAAAAGATCTACGTATTACATACCTTTTAGTAATTCTTAGATAGTCTGTCTAAGTTATGATATTGATTTTTAATACATATATATATATATATATATATATATATATATATTGTATATATTTTTAAAAACAGGCGGGCACAGTTCCCCTGTTAAATGGGATAACTGGACCACCCAGGTCTATCTCTCATAAGAAACAACAGAATATGTGACTGGGTTACTGGGTCCAATGCTTGTATATCTAGAAAGAAGAAAAAAAAATCTCCCCCCATTTAAAAATAAATTTTCAAAGCAATTGCCAATGTTGTAAAATAGATTGTTGGGAACACCGAAAAACAAATAATACACAAAGTGGAACTCTCACCTGATATGTATAGGAAAAATCTTGGAGGGAATGGCTCAGTTACTCAATGGGCTCAGTTACACCAACTTACCTTATCATGCACATCTTCTAGCTAAATCACCTGATACTACAAGTGTACAGTCTTATTCAATGCACATTTTATTTATAAGCAACACAGAAATGGGAAATGGCACTGATTATGATTATGTTAGGTACTGTTCAATTCACTGTCAAAGAATTGTACTCATACATATCTAATATCTCAGACAACAGTTATTAAATAACCCAGAGATAACAAAAAAACGTCACCTCTCGCCTTTCAAGAAATATTTTTTCTTTCAAAAAATAAAATTTTTCGAAGACAAAGGTACAAAAAAAGGTATTCGAGACTGCAAATAGAAACAACAGAATAATCCACAGAAAGAAGCAAAATAATGATTTATATCTCGAGATAAGGTATAATGTAAAGAGAGAAAAGATAAATTTCGCAATCATATATCAAATTTTCTTCTATGTCTTTAGATTTAATCTGCAAAATTAAAGCCGTGGACATCTATTTAAATTATTTTGATCTGACACCAATGTACATATTTCATGAGATATCACTCTGCAAAAATTATCAAATTAATTCAATAGGAAATAACTGAATGGAAAATTCTGAAATAGAGTTTACAACACGATCACAGATTTTACTCCCTATATAAGCTGAATTCTTCTATCCACTTTAGGTATATTTTGGTTTGAAGCTTAAGGTTAGAAATCATCATAGAATTTCCAAACAGTATATATTTCAACGAATATAGTTAGGCCTTTAAGGTGAGTTAAATTAATATTTACTTTTCATTTATAAATTTAACATTTTCTAAAGTTTAATCATTTCTTTTTTTTTATGCTGAAAATTAGGGAGAGAAGAGAAACGTTATAGGAATGCAATTCATGTAGTGTTGAAACAGTCCCTTGTGTCACCACGTTATTTATAAGTGAACGCTAAAGTCAAAATATCGGAATCGATGATTATTTCAGAACCGAGATAACTCCAAATAGAAGCGTACTTACAAAATTATTAAGTGTCATATGAAGACTAGAATAGGCAACTTTATAAGAACTTCTTAATTGCAATTAACACTTCATCATGCCTGGAATAAAGGAACGCTTATATTACAAATGCTAAGGTTTTCAAAACTAAGATAGTTAAAACAATAGTTACAATATTCTTATTTTCTTTTCTCACGTAATAAATTTAAGGAAAGGGAGATAGGAACTTGAGTATACGTTATACCAAGCTTTCCTTTCTAATTGAGATAACATGATCGAAGGACCTGTAAATTTAGTTCATCCTTTATTGTACAACCTTTATTTGTTAAGATCGATGTACATTGCATACCATTTCACCAATGACAGGGGCTGTAATTGATCTGACGGTCAAGGCCCATGAAAACGAAGGAAATTAAAAGGTTGCTATCCCACAATCGCTGATGGATTTGATAGTTTCTTACGTTCATGTCTCTTTTTGAATTCTAACTTTCTCAATTTAATCAATACTGTCCATAAGGGATATGCTTCATATTATTTGACCTTCCATTATCAATTGGCTTTACTCTTTCGAATACGCTAATTAAATTTCACTAATGTCTTAATGCTCCCTTCATTAATTCTAGCGTCAATAACCAAACACTTCCCTTACTTTCAATAACCGGGTACCACGGTACCCACATAAAATTTCGAAAGCGTAACGCTGAAATCGGCTTTCTTTCTACCATCCTTCTATTTAAATAGAATTGTTCTTTACACCCCCGTCCTCACAGAATATATGTATCCTGTTTTTACTGAAAAACGAAGTGGCTCATTATTTTCCTCTCGTTTTATGAGTACGTTTCACGTTGAATTGTATATAAGAAAAGGACGGTTTTCTTCAATTTATATTGTATTGGAATTTACTGTATGCTTTGGTGAATTAATAATGAATTAGTAATTATTTATTTATTTATATCCATATAAATCGCAACTTTACTAGGAAAAATGGAGGAATTATATGCAAGACAGTACATAAGGTAATGCAGATTTATATTTCTTTAGACTTAGTATATTTATATTTATTTAGACAAAGATAGAACTATTTGGAATAAAGATCCATCAGTTTATAAGCAAACACCAGCTCATAATATTTCTCGTGAATGAAGTGGGCCACACAAATGAACAAAAAAGTTATCCATTCGTGATAGATTCAAGTGTATATTTACAGATGAAATGGCTGATATGATCGTTAGACATACAAATCAGAAGGCTATTACCGTTTACGACAAATATAATCGAGACAATTCAGAAAAGAAACAATTAATATGGACAAAATTGACAGCTAAAAATTTGATTCTTTTATTGGAATTCTATTAACAGCAGGTGCTAATAATAGCAACACTGATGATACCATAGAAATGTGGAAACCAACTTCATATCCGCTGTAAGGAGCAAGTATGAGTATAAATAAATTTTGGAATATCTTTCGATTCATTCGATTTGATAATCAAAACATACGAACTGCACGACTCGAAAATGATAAAGCTTCTGCAATTCGCGATCTTTGGATCTTACTAAACAATAACTTAGCAAAAAAGTATAAACCATCGCAAAATCTAGCAATAGGTGAGCAGCTATTTCCATATCGTGGAAGAACTAGATTCACCAGGTCTATGCAAAATAACCCCGGAAAATACGGTATAAAAATAAAGTGGATATGCGATGCCATTAATTTTTATCCGCTCTCTGGTCAATTGTATACTGGAAAATCCGGAGGACAGCGTGAAGTCAATCAAGGCTAACGGGTCTTAAAAGAGCTGGCTACTCATACAAACGCTCCGGCAGAAACATTACTATGGATAATTTTTTTACGTCACTCTCTTTGTCTCAACTTTTGCTGTCATCGCGTCGGACAATCATAGGAACTCTAAAAAGAAACAAGAAATATATTCCAACTGAAATGTTACCATGGCAAGTACGAGAATAATAAAATTCTTTATTCGGATTCAATGGCGATGTAACAATGTTCATATGTTCCTAAGAAGAAAATTGCTGTTATATTGCTTTCTACTTTACATCATGATTAAAGTATCTCTGGGGGCCACGGAAAAGCCAGAAATCATTACGTTTTACAACAAAACAAAATTTGATGTTGACACGGTGGATCAGATGCTTCGAAAATATACCTCTCAGAGACAAACGAAGAGATGGCCACTTGCGTTTTTTTCAACATTTTGGACATATCTGCTCTAGCTGCTTATATTATTTATAAGGGGAATATACAGCCATATACAGTCAAACGAAATAAATTGAAAAACTGCACTAGCGTTGAATAACTGTTAAACTTTTCAATAAAAGATTGTGCAGTTGCACCATACTGAAAAAAACCGACAATTATAACTAGTAGAATTTAAATTATTCAACAGAAAAATATATTAAATAACAGGAAGAATATAACGACAGGCAAACGAATTAAACAGAAATCCTGCACATAGATCTAAACGCACCATAAATGCAAGATTCTACAGCTGTATAAAATCTAAACCATATAACGAGGAAACCGAGTGGTATCTTCATCAGGAAGCCTAACCGAATCAGTTACCTCAAGGAGGAACTTTCTGAGTAGGATGCAGGTCTAACCAAAAGACATCCCAAGGCCCCGAGATCCCCATGGAAATAGACAGTCAAATCAATTGAAAAAAGCAGAAATCCTGCACTAAGATCTAAACGCACCATAACTGCAAGATTAAGTAGCAGTAAAAAGAAAACATACAATCCTAAAAGAACACAAATGAAAAGACAGAAATACAAAAGGCACACTCACCCTATCCCGATAAATAGTGAATTGATGGTTATAACTAAAATCAACAATTTTGACCTTAGGAATTACGCCACTGTAGCATAACTACAGCGCCACACTCAATTGTAATTTTAAACTGATAAAACTTTCTAATCTACTTTAGCTGAGATATTTCTCTGACAACGTTTCCGTCGTTTTCAGAGTACTCTCTGTTCAGATAAGATAACTTCATACGTTTTGTTCAGAAGACATAACTTCGTTACTTCTATTGAGGAAAGAAATCAAATTCTGTTGGCGTCAAAAAAAAAAGAAATAAAAAGAAATTTCACCTCTGGAATGTGGACTGTTGCAACAACAACGGTACCCCCGTTCCAGCTTATCAAACAAAATCTTGGAAAATTACTTTATACCGACACGGAGAGTTTCAATAATGAAAACTTTCGTAGAAAACCAATTACTGAAAATTTATTAAAGATATAATAATGAAAAAAAACTTCTCTTGAGTAATATTTAACTATGAAAACTGAGGACATGAATTGTTAGTAAGAAAAAAAATTATTTTGATAATTCAAGCTAACACTTTGAATATGGCTTTCATCAAATTCTCTGGTGCTAGAATTCTATTTCTATGGTACACTTTCCTTTCATTCTCTTTAAAACATTCTTTCGTTTCCAGAAGTATATGCTTCTTTCCTTTCAAAAATATTTGAAACGCATAAAATAATAGAACAAATCCAGGTAAATCTAAGGCATTTTTCATTTCAGGACCGAAATTTCGAGTCATTTTATTTTTATGGCGTGAATGTAAGGTTCTTGATATTCTCCGAAATTCGAGAAAAATAGCGAAAATATTATGTTACATATTAGGTTTTAAGCTGTTTCACGTCTGATTTAGTTTCATGGCAATATGTTTATATGTTCGGAAATGTTATATATAAGCAATGAATTTTATCGGTACCTTGTAAAAGTATTACTCACTCTAAAACATATTACTACTATATTTCTTCTTTTTCGTGCTTTATACATAACTCACGATTTAAAGGTAACAAAAAAATTTTGATTCTTTAGAAATGGTGTTATTGTAAACGTTATATGTTTAAATACTGCAGTTTAAGAAATTATGAAGAAGATAGTGTACAAATTTCAATGGTTCAATCAAAATGTCTGTTCATCATAAGTTTGTTAAGGACTCTTAAAATTAATTATAACTTTGAATTATTATTGTTAAATTTTAATATGAAGATTTCAAGAAAATACATATACACATAAATAAATAAATAAATAATTAAATAAACAAATACATACGTACACACACACACACAGGTGGTTATCAAAATAATGGAAACACCTATCAATATTAGTGGTGTTTATGAATGTGCTTCGTATTCCTTAAACAACATGTCTGGCCAACGGTATTTTTTTATATAATATAGTGTATGTATTATTCTACTGTCAGGTAGAAGTAATGAAGCTAAGGGCATCGTGCTTTGGGGAGTAACAGCGTAGAATATCAAACCTTGCATACCTTGCGAAAAGGGCAAATTTTTGGAGCGCTCTTTAAAAGGAGTATGTGTTACTGCAACCCCCAGACTAATGTGTGTTTTTCGAGCTATGGTATCGAAGGTCATAATAACATACAGAGTACACTGAAAAGCATCTTTTGCCAAACAGAATAGTGGACGAAACGGAGATCTGAGTGAAAGAGACGGACGAGGTATTGAAGCGGATAGTGATATGAAGAAAGAAAATAACTGCAAACAAAATGACCGAAGAAGTCAATATGCATCTCCATGTTCCAGTATCAATCATTAGAGGTAGAAGGGAACTTCACAAACAAAGCATTTACGGTACAGTAGTTATTCCCAAGCCACTTGTAATAGATGTCAATACAAAATATCGTCCGCAATGGTGCCACGAGCTCAAATCCTGGTCGAGTAATATGTGGAAAAACGGCATTTGGTCCGACAAATTATTGTTCACATTGTTCCTGCCAACAGGACATGCATATGTCTGGAGAACACCTACACAAGCGTAAGATTCTGGCTATCTCATCTCAACTGTCAATCATGGAGGTAGATTTATCAGGGTTTGGGATGGCATCTCATGGTTTTCTTCAGGCCCTATTGTAACCCTAAAATAGAGCTTGAATGGGAAGGACTATGTCGAAATTTTAGCTCACTAGTCCATCCTATGGTGCAATTATTGTTTCTTGCAGGAGATGGCGTTCTCTAGGATGATAATTCCACTATACACACAGCTAAATCTATCCAGTATTAGTTTGAAGAGCATGAAAGAGAAATCAAATATCTTATCTTGTCCTGTATAGTCCCCTCCGACTATATTTCATCCAACCATTGTGATCTGTATAAGCGGATAGAACCAGGTATCGATATCCACCACAGCATCTCTACAGAAACTTTCATGATTTTGCTCTGAAGAATTGTATAAAATATTTTTAACCACTATTCATGACTTGTGTAATCCAATTACAAGGTGACTCAGGTGGTATTACATGAAGAAGATGATCCTGTGCCGTATTAATAAAGGTTTTCATGATGTTTCTTAGTGTTACCATTACTTTGATAACCACCTATATATATATATATATATATATATATATATATATATATATATATATATATATATATAAATAGTTCTGCATTCCTAAAATCTGATCTTTCCTCTAATTTATAGAAACAATACAAATAGCTGAATACACTAAACTAATATTTCTTTATAAGATCTTCTCTGTAAACATATTTCAGCTGTCATATCGTATTTTCTGTAGGGCATTAAAAAGTTTGTAAAATTTCCTTTGCAATTACACTCAGCTATGTAGACTAAAAAAAATACTGCTAACTTGCCAGCTAACGGCCCCCGAAAATGCATAATGCGAATTTATGACCTCAAAATGCGAAAGTATCACATTAAACACCATTTTAGCAAGACAGATAATATTAGAAAAAAGTTGATAGATTGCCCACTATCAACGTTAAACACTGTAAAATTTTTTTTTCAGCCGATTAAGTTTCCTCGGTGACCTCAGAAATTTATTAAGTTTTCAAGTGTTTGGGAAGATAATGGTTTCCTCTTTCAAAAAATTCTTCCTCGTTACTGTGATAGGAAATCTACTTCTCTCTTTAATGTTTCCTAAAGAACTAGGTTGAAATACTTTAAGCTTAAAGTATTTAGAAAATGATAATATATTAGGAAAACTATTTATAAAGAAAACATTACAATAATAATAAACGATATATTGCATTATAAACATTTTATTTAAGCTAGTGTTGTAGAGATTTATATTTAATGAAATAATTCCTGAAAATGAGTTCCTATTTGTAAAATTTTTGTTTTTGAAATTTTCAACATTGTTTATAAGTTTATGTTGAACTTTTTTAGAACCTAAAATTGTACTTTTATGGTAAAGATTGAGAGAACCATCTAGTGTATAGTTAGAGGACATACATGGATATACTCCCCTTATACACAGATATGTCCCTAGGATAGGTATTTATTGATTTTTATGTCTCTGCCTAGCCAGCAAATATATCTGCATTTATTCACGTTAAATATTTTTTTAAATGCTATATGTCAGTCAAATATGCTGGAAGCATGATAAAATGCAATGTATTCTGTTCATTTTGGAACCGAAGTATCGTATTTGTATATAACTATATTGTAAATTAAATACACTGTCATCAAGATAAATAATATATGAATAATATATGAATAATATAGGAATATATGAAACTGCAGCCTTTATGAGAATTTTTCCTTCTTTTTATGTGACCCAAAGAGAAATGCACTCCGCCTTTTAAAAAAAGACCTTATGTTTGTCTGACAAAAACGTTCTTTACTCTTTGTATTCATGTTAATCCCCAAAACACCACAGTATTGTAGAAGTTCCAGTTAAGGATTTATCTTTTTCCTTCTCGTGTTACGAGATGACAACCAGAACTTATAACAATGAAAAGTTTAGCGAAACTTCACACTTAATCTCTTACTGCAAGGGGTGGTAAAACCTTGCAGTAGCACACAATGAACTTCTTATAGATAAGAATAATTACAGATCAAATGGCAAATAAGAATGGATTTTTTTTCTTTACCTATTCTTTCAGTAGCTGGTGATATTACTTCTCCCCCTGTTTTCCAAATTTGCGTAACTGAAAAATCTTTGAGTATCTTTTTAAATTAAAATGTTTTTGAACATAAAATATCATAATCTGCTTGCTCGGGCAACGAGTATATATCAGCAAGATATCTTATCCAAGGAATACACAGAACACGTTTTTTCTCTGTATTCCCAACAACAATTTTAAAGATTTTTTACACTTACCCATTATTTGCGAGAAACTAAAATACTGAAAAAAAAGTATTTGTTTTAATTGAATGGTATTTTAAAAATGTCTATTGTTTTTGCATAAAGGAGAAGGTGGGATTATGGACACCTGTTTCATTTTTGGCTCACTGGGGTCATACCAAAGACTAAATTTCATATTTTTTGGCTGTAACCTCTTACAAAACTCCTCATCGAAACATACTTAAGTGTATTTTCCGTTAAATCAAATCTTAAGATGTATACAATCACATAAGTGAAAAACAAAAATTAGCAGGTGACACAAAGTGGAGGTTAATATGGACACCAAACGTTTTGCTCAAGAAAAATCATTTATCTATTTATCAAATAGATGGAAATAAAAAAGAGAAGTTTTCAAAAGAAGAAAAAATTAAAACAAGGTAAGTTTATTTATTAAATAGCTGGAATATCAAACATTATTTGTATAAAAAAATACTTTTTTGGCGACAAAAGTCGTAAATATAAAAATCAGCTTCGGCTCCGGTGCACACAGAACGAGCCCAGTGTAGGCACATCACACAACGAATCCAAAGTTCCCCGCATGCGTCATCTTTGAATGCACCAACACAAAAGATACACGATGCTTCTTGCTGGCCTGGGCCATGTGTGTAAACAGATGGGCTTGTAGCCACTCAGATGGGTGAGCTCTTCCAATTGCTCCGGGTGGGATTCCCTTCATAAGCTGATCCGTCATGTTTTTACGCGGAAATGTCAGCATTGCGGGGAATTACGTTCCCCCAGCACTCATGCAGCAAACGACAGTTACCAGAGAACCACATTCAGCTGTAATCAGAGCAGCCACCTGACGTTTTCTATTGAACCGTATGACCTCGGGAACTTATGACTGAACCACACTTAAACCAGTCTTATCTACATTGAAGATTCTGTCTGGCGGGAAATGATTTCCAGAACACAAGCCTTCAGGCAAATGAAAAATAGCAGCCACCTGCTCATGTATGAATCCTTCTGCTCGTGCATAAGACGTCCCTGTAGGTTTCCTGATCGAAATTTGTCCCTTATGACGAGGTAGGAATCGGTTTAGCCGGTCTCTCCCTGCTGCTCCGTTTATGAAAGGGTGGGGGATATTATAACGTTCAGCCAACTGGAACGCCAATTTCCTCACATCCTGTGAAGTGAGACCATGAAATGCTGACTTTTTCTCTAGCCAATAGGCCACTGATTCTATTTCAATGTAATCTGGTAAAACAGGCTTCCTCCCTAGTTTATGTACAACCAAATCTGTTGGTGGCTTTTCCACTTGTGAAGCCAATAATCTCAAAGTTATTCTTGATGCACCAAACACTCTGGCAGCCTCCTTTAGTCCCATTTCTCTGCATCTTAGCTTCTGGATAACCTCAATCATCTTCACCCTTTCTCAACTTCTGCGCACTACAGCGTCCTTCCCAGTGGGAGATTTCTTCTCAACTTGCATCTTTAGCTTCCAGAATAACCCAAAAAGATTACAAAACATTAAAATTAAAGGTATTACAATTTAATATTCTGTGGAATCGCATTTTCTCATGGAAACATTATTATTACATCATCAAAACCGGTTGTTGGTAATATGGACCCCGGTCCATAATACCAGCACTCATGGGATCCGTAATTCAATCATGGAATCCGTAACACCATCTTTGAAACAAACTCGTTTTTCACATTATGAGTTACATGGAATTTAATTTCAAATTACCTCAAACGGAACTTCATCTCATGTACAATAAGGTACAGGAATCAGTTTTTAGAAATCATAGAAGTAGATATGTAAAGTATTCACTTTTACTTTCCTCAAAAAAAGTTTTTAAACTTGGAAAACAAACAAATGGTCGCAGGACATCATTCGGGGGTGAACTGGGGTCAATGACTTTAACTATCCATTGCAGCCACCTAGGGGCTGTATGTAAAGGATATATAGTTGTGACCGTGATTATAAAAGATCAGCACATTGCAAAAAATAAAAGAATAAAACTGGAATTCACTTACCACACTTTATTTAAGACAAGTTAGGAGAGCACAAAATTATTTGCACGTGGTGCATCACAATTTATAGCACGGATGTTATGGTCACTTATACAGCACGATGGTAAGAACGAAAATTATGTGCTCTTGGAAAATACAATTCTCAGCAAAAGAACCAAGAAACATCGGTCAATTCCGTATTTGTGTAAATCCTTCGTAGACCAGTTGAGTATCCCTTGTGCCACTCGCGCAACCACGTACTTCAGGCAACCCTCTCTCAAGGAACACAGACGGACACCTTCGCCGAGAACATTCGAGGACTGACTTTTCATAATGTCCTTCAGCCGGAAAAATTTCCACACCTTTCCTGTTGCCAACGTTCTTTTTAAAACTTTGCAGGAAGATCTCGAGAATGTCCGATTGGGTGATCAGGAGTGAAATAAAACCGGTTCCGTCTAGTTTCAAGTTCGATGCTTCCGAACCAGTTTTACGCTGATGTTTTCACAACATCTGTTCCCCCCACCAAATGAAAAAAAAGAAGATGGTGATGCTCAAAACAAATATAAAAATTACATAGTATCCAAAACCACATGACAAATAACAGACAAATATACACAAAAACATAATATACACTAATTGCTCTCTGGAGTGTGGTAAGTAGTTCTTAAAGGAAAGGGGAAAAATACATATATATAAGTCTATATACACCATTGAAACCCCCTTTGTAGTAACGTTATGTCATATTAAGCTTTCAATTATCATCTTGTATCTTTTAATGGCTGAAATTCACAGCATACATATTTGTTGAATTTAGTTTTCAACTTAATTAATTCTAGCAGTTGCAAAACCGATTAAATGTAAATAAAATCTGTCTTATTAATTCTATATATTTCTGCATGAACATTTCAATGACTGTACATTGACATCAATTAAAGTTTTTACACCATATGAGTTTGAACAGTTGACCTTTTACTTTAGGTGCAGAAGCTATTATATTTTAAATATCAAGTTACTGTCTTGGATTAAACCAACTTTAAATTTAACTATTTGTCTTGAAAATAAAGATCAGTATATTGCAAAAAAAAAAGAATAAACTGGAATTCACTTACCACACTTTATTTAAGACAAGTTAGGAGAGCACAAAAATTATTTGCACGTGGTGCATCACAATTTATAGCACGGATGTTATGGTCACTTATACAGCACGATGGTCAGCACGAAAATTATGTGCTCTTGGAAAATACAATTCTCAGCAAAAGAACCAAGAAACATCGGTCAATTCCGTATTTGTGTAAATCCTCCGTAGACCAGTTGAGTCTCCCTTGTGCCACTCGCGCAACCACGTGCTTCAGACAACCCTCTCTCAAAGAACACAGACGGACACCTTCGCCGAGAACATTCGAGGACTGACTTTTCATAATGTCCTTCAGCCGGAAAAATTTCTTCTCCTTTCCTGTTGCTAACGTTCTTTTTAAAACTTTGTAGGAAGATCTGGAGAATGTCCGATTGGGCAATCAGGAGTGAAATAAAACCGGTTCCGTCTAGTTTCAAGTCCGATGCTTCCGAACCAGTTTTACGCTCATGTTTTCACAACACTGTAGATCACAGCTATTTCGGATGGCTGCACCTGCGCTTTAGGGCAGATAATAAGGGGGTCAATAATAAATGCAGGGTCCATAATTACACCTTCTCCTCTACCAGTACATAGAGTGTAATCTAACGCGATATATGGCAAGAGCTGCATTAGACACTGGGTGTATGGATTGTCACTAATTACTAAATTCAAATTATTAGGAGAAATCATCTATTACTAAGAACTGAACTAATTTCAGTTTCAAACTGTGCCTACATGTGAGTGTCAGGTAGATAGCAGTTCATTTTAACATTTCTATCGCGACTTAGTGACCTTATAGACTATAGTAAAGAATGGGTCGACACTGTTTTACAGAATCTTGAATATTTATCACAGTTTATTTTCTACTGAAACTATTTTGGGAAAACTGGTTACTTAGTCTCCGAGGTATAATAATACTATTTTACCTAATATCTCCTCTTTGAGTAATCCTGTACTATTAAATATACGACACATACAGAATACGATTTATATTAATGCGATATAATTTTTTAAAAAATATATAAAAATCCCAAGAAAGATAAAATTTTCATACTTTTTTTTAAATTGTTAGGTGGTATTCTTATTCAACCCGAAGAGCATTTTATGATATAGAAAATTATATCGAGGGGACACTGCGACGCCAGAAAAGAGGGAGAAGGTTTCGCTTCTCACATCGTTCCTCGGCCTCGCAAAAAGGGGTCATGTTAGCCCCCCCCCCCATTGGAATTCCCATGTGGGGAAGCATTTATTTCTATATATTGGTATACATTTGTTTTATGTTACAATAAAACCAAAAAGTCCAATGATCGTTGTTGCCATTTGTCGCAGTTAGTCAAAATCGATATATGACATTTAATAGCTAAAATAAATACGTTTATAATTAAAGTCTATAAATGAAGCTATATCAAATAATATAGGATACTAAAGAGGGGCTAACACATTTAAAATTGGTGTTGCGATAACGCTACATTAATTTCTGTATTTTTTAAAAGTATGTTCCAGATTTTGTACATCTGAAGAAACAATTTTAATTTATTCTCTATACTTTAATTGTTCATAATACCTTTTTTGTTTCCACATTTGTCCACTTTTAACACTTGCAAATTTTTTTTTCTTGTGTTTTGAAAGGGAAAAAATTACTACTTTCAAATAATAATTGTAGATGGCAGTACATGTTAAACGTCCGATGTGAGGGTTTTTCCGAGTTCACTAGAGTCTAAAGAATAAAATGGCTTCGACAGGTAAGTTATAATTTTTGTTTTTATATTTCTCAAATCATATTTTTAAAAATGTTGCGAAAACGCAACATCAGTCCAATGTGTGTTATTTAAGACTTTGATATGCTGCCTAGTTTTATATGCTGTAAATTGGTATTGTTTACATTTCAGATCAGTTTGTCTCTAGAAAACAGCGTTTTTTGACGTTGGAAGAGGCATTGGAGTAGTTTCAAGAGCTAGATGATGATATTTCGGAATCGTCATCAACAGAATATAATAATGAACCACAATTCGTCATTATCCCTCCAAATCCGGATGATTTGACAGATAAAGAAGCTATTGATGATGATATTTTATGTGAAAATGTCGCATTAACGAAATATATTCCAGGTGAAATAGAAATATTTTCTAATAAATGTAAAAGTAAGCAATATAGTAAGAAAAAGGAGCATATTGTATGGGAAAATGCCCCCTTACATTCAGTAGGAAACCTTTTGACTTACTTTGTGGCGAATTAAAGAAAAAAGAATACATTTCAAATAAATTAATGAGTCACGAGCCTGTAGATCTATTTTTAGAAATGTTTACTGAAGATCTGTTAAAACATATTGTTCACGAGTCTATAAACTATGCCCATCAAAAAAATAGACTGAATTTTTCTTTATCAGTTCCAATGCTCAAGCGCTTCATAGGTTTCCTTCTATTTACAGTTTACTCATGTTTACCACAAAAAAATTATATTTATCTACTGTAGAGGATATTAGCACCCCTTTGGTGCGCATTACCATGTCACGTTCCACATATATTGCTATAAAGAAAAATATTCACCTTGCAGATAACACTACTATAGATAAAACTGACAAGCTTTCGAATGATCGCCCGTATATAAAAATATTAAATTAAAATTTCCTGAAATATGGCATATTTTCTACCCACCTATCTATAGGTGAACAAATGATTCCCTATTGTGGGAAACATTCTTGTAAAATGTTTTTGAAAGGCAAACCTGTGCGTTTCGGTTTTAAAGTTGGGTGTTTGTGCTCCTCAAACAGCTTTCTTTATCAGTTTAATATTTACAAAGGTAAATCCTTTGAGCATAAAACAGAGCCACTAGATATTAGGCTTGGAGTAAATGTTGTAACCACACTTTTGAGGGTAATAGAAGAGCCACTCAGTCATTTAATTTATTTTGACGACTGTTTTATGTCCCATTCCTTACTGGCAAAGCTTACCAACATGGAAGTCTATGCTACTGGAACAGTCCGAGAAAACAGAATGGTATAATGTCCATTTAACAAACAAAAAAATTAAAAGAGAAACTAGAGGAACCTATGATAATGCATTTGATAAAACCAATGAAATTTATGCCGTACGCTGGAATGATAATGCAGTCGTTAGAGTAGCTTCTAATTGGGAAGCAATTGAACCAATTACGACGGCCCAAAGGTACTCGAGGGTAGAGAAAAAATATCTAACCATTAAACAACCTAAATTAATTTCAAATTATAACAAGTATATAGGAGTGGTTGATTTGTTGGATAATTTCGTTGCAACGCACAGGATACGTATAAGAGGGAAAAAATGGTGGTATCCCATTTTTACAAATTTTATTGACGTTGCAAAGTCTAATGCATGGAGATTCTACATGGATGTAATGAATTCTAAAATAAGCTTAGTTAGAGTTTCAGATATCTATCGCCATATCTTTGATGAAAACGCCTGACGAAATGGAGGTGAATTCTGTTTTACCTGAAACTTCACATATTGGAAGACAATCTTCGATTCAAAATCTAATTCTCAATGAAACACAGAAAGACCGTATGGCCATATTATCACTAAAAATACTGAAAATAAACGGAAAAGATGTCAAAATTGCTAAAGTCAAACAATTAGTGTATGCAATAAATGTAATGTACCTCTTCATGCCAAATGTTTCAAAGACTTCCACATTTTTAAATAATTTTTTTATACCCTTTTGGACTGATGTTGCGAAAATGCAACATTTTGTAACTCTCGCAAATATAAATTTAATTTCATAGAAACAACTTAATTGTGTAATTAATACTCTAAGAAGTGTTGAAAAACTGTTTGATATTTTTCCAATATAGGAAACATGGAGCAGTCCCAAATGGGTTAAGGAAACATGTACTATAACTATACAGGTTTGCTTGAAACATTAAATATATCAAGCATTTTAGATTCTATAACACTTGCCTACCCTTTAGAATTGAATACCAGACACATACAAAAGAATAAAAACGAGAATCAGGGCTCACATGTAGACATATCTATAAAGTAAAAATTCATTGCAGCACTTAGAAAGATAGTTATTGATCTACACTTTCATAATTGATAACTTCATAACTGTATTTGATATTTTGATATTTTTTTTATTCTTTCCCTCTGTTGGCAGCATCTGAATAATTCAATTTTGAGCGTCATAGATCGAGTTAAATAAAAACAAAATTTCCGTGTAAAATATTCACAAATGCGTTTGTAGTCCTATATGACAATTTCACTTGCGGCAGCCTGAAGAAATCATATACTATCTCGAAATCTATTGCTGGAAAGTTTTTGACATTTGGAAATTTTAATGTGGTTTTCAAAAAGTTTCTTTATACATGTTCGTTCACTAGGTATGACGAATCTTTGTACGTGATACGTGATCTGGAGTTTAATTTTCCATGGAAAAAGAGTTTTTATAGTACAATTATTTAAGTCTTGTAGGGTAGAGGGTTTGTAACATTAAAAATGTGTTGACTGGCATGTAACGCTATAGTGATTGGGAGCTTCTCATCTGGAATAGAAAAATGACATCAATAAAGCTAAAAAGAGGAATGACGACCCAAAATGATGAACCATGGAACACATTTATTTTGAGGGAATATTAGGCAAAGGGCTTAAGGCCTCAAAAATACAGAATTTTTGTCATTCTATTTGATTATGAAGACCGGTGGATGAGTCTTGAGTCCCCATGCAAACAGCTCCGTTTTCGAAGTCCAACTCTTTCGCGTCATCATCGGCATCCTGTAAAACCCTTCTCTCTTGAGTCTGTCATCCAACGGGTCCGGGGAAGATCTCTGTTGCAGGTGGTTGATGAGTTTTTCACCCGTCCATCAGTCCAGCAAATTTGGCGAAGAGCACTCGCCAAGCGGCGAGAAAAACTGCGAAAACAAAGCGACACAAAGAGAAGCGATTATGCCCGTGTATCTCGGGGAAGCGAAAAGTAGCCAAACTTGTAGTGTAACATACCAATGCTTCCTTCCTCGCACGAGGAATTTTACTGATAAGAAAGCAGGATGCGGTCCTAGCGCTAAAATTAGATTTTCGTTGAATAAAACTGGGCAGTCAAGAGGCAGTATCCATATTTATGTGGTACACGCAGCTGTTGGAGAAAAATCCCATAAGAAAAATGTAGTTTTAAAGGGCGATACAAAACGTTACGACAGGGTACTATGCGTAGCACAATGGGTATAATTTTCACCTCACAGCTAAGAGTGTTAATGATTTAATTCTGAAATTCAGACGTAGTAGCTAAATGATGAATAAAATGTATCCTTATAATCCTATGAAGAAACCAAAATAATCAAGTTTTCCTTCCTGAACTGTTTGCTTAACAGTTCCGAATTTTTTTTAAAGTATCCAATGATTGTTATACAGAAAGTTAGAAGAAATTAAGTTTGATTGTTTTTTTCTTCGTCTTAACTATACTAAAATACACTATTACGTAGTTCTATACACTACTATATACGAAGTGTTTACACGAAAACTATGACGTCAATGGCAGACTTGTGACAACTATGAGTAACATTCTCTGATATTTATACTAGAAACCCTTACGACATTTGCTGCAAAACTCTTCACAAAAAAAAAATTAATTATCTTCTGAATATAATCGCTTAAAATTTCAATAATACGTAGGGAGGTAGAGTTCTTATAATCATATAATCACCTATGGGAGAATTTGGCTTAGCCAAATAATTCGTCCTATATATTAACTAGATTCCACTAAGCATGCAATGCACTAAGTATCTCAAGAATTTTTCGTGAATGACACCTTCCAGATATTTCGGTAGTGGTAGGATATCTCTTAATCTGAGGTCATTATCAACGTCGTCTCATAAATGCTTAGATGCATGTACTGTGTGAAGATTTATAGGTCCAAGAAATCAAAATAACTTTCCGCAATGCAGCCCGTATCATTCACAACCCGATTTTCCCGACATTTAAAGTGAATGGATCTAAAATCCATTCATACGATATCTTTGAACTGTTTTCAGTCATATTCAGATTATACCACCTTTTATGCAAAATTCAGTTAAATCAATTGCTAGATATTAAATCTGAAACTTAACTTAGGGGATCTTTCATAAATTTTTGCAATATTTAAAATAGAAGACCTCAAATTGTAAAAAATGTTCACTTTTTCATATATATATATATATATATATATATATATATATATATATATATATATATATATATATATCACTAATTCATTAGTTCTAGTCTTTTATAGTTTTATAAATACAAGTCATTTACATGAAATTAAGTTTACCACCGGAATAAAGACATTTTTATTGATTTTGGCTGTCTTTAGCATTTAATATATCTCATTTCATTTCTACTGTGTGTGATATATTTGACAAATTTATTTTCAGATATGTCAGTTATACGATAATCAATCGTGAATGGTCTAACAGAAGTTTGTAAATTATTACATGTTATCCATACTTAAGAGTGATGTAAGAGATTTTAATGGTTTTCGCATATTTTAAAGAAAGGGGACCAAGAATATATTCATCCAATTCTTATTTTAGCATTAAATAGTAATGTCATGCAATCGACAAATCATTGATAAAATATATAGTCTGATAATAGCCATACAACTGAAATATCATTGAAACATTTGCAATTACTATGGTTTCTAGTCCTATCATTTTTAGAAAAAGTAATGATAAATCACTTTTTCTATTTTTTAATATTGTTTCAATTTTAAATAAATAGGAATTTTAAAATATTATGAGGGAGAAATTTATTTATTAATTGTGATAATGGTCTATGGCTTTTATTTATTTTTATTGAGGGACTATATCATAATTCTGCCTTTTTGGTTGACTGATTGAATTTTAGAGAATACTGTGACTTGTAACTACCCGAAGGGTAAACATATCTTCTATATAAAGCAGATTTAGAACAGGTACAACCATCCATGACAACTGGGGAACTGGAACATGCAGATAGTGGTTACGAGTGTTTGCTACCGAGTCGTTCGGCCATCATCTGGAGCTTTTGTCCTGTTGGAATTGTATGTTTTCACAAAGGTTAACTATCAATATAACTGTTCAGAACTCATCTGCAGAACATTTTATAGATTTTTTTATGGTCACTAATCGTTTCATGGCTTTGAAGTTTACATGTACTCCAAAAGTTAAAAAAATAAATGATTTCCAAATTTTGATGTTGCATTCATCAGTCTGAGGAATCGCAACAGAGCAGAAACCAAGGGAATCCCTCATATTATCATCAGATATATATGTGGTGTAGTAACATGATTAATTAGACTAAATAAGTCAATTTTTTCGTTGAAATTTTTTGTCCGCATGTTCCTGGGGATTATTGAGAAATCCAGCTTACCCACAGCAGATACGGACCTTCGCAGTGGCTTCTTCCAGACATAACATATGAGCGCCGGATGATGTGTCCGGACTAGAATACTTGCTTGAACAGTTGTCCGTCTGTTTAAGAGTATAATTCTGGCAACTATCTTGTCAGTTCGAGCCCACCACAGGTATATATAATATACCCCTGCCATACTACTCAAACCCGAATTTTTCTCTAGAGATTAACACTTTGTACAATGTAATAACTGCGATCATTTCGATTATATTTTTAAAATAATTTTTAAATATAGTAAAACATTTAGTGTAATATATTTAATAGGAGAGGTACAACTTAGATTGTCGATTCAAATTTAATAAACTAAGATTAAATCTCCTCAAATCTTGGTTTCTCTGAAATTATCATCTTTTCAAAATATTTGATGAACAAATTTACCAACCTAATATTCAAACTTGATATGGAAATTTGATTAATATTATTAATATCCTTAGCCAACAAAAATTTTATCGATAGTTATATCGTCCCCTCTTGAATGCAATTTCCTATTAAAACTAGAGTTCTTAAAACGACATGCGATTAGATAAATCATTGCGTTATTAAAGATTTTCAGGGACAGTTGTAAGATTTTTTTCTGTGATTATAGGCCATTTAGTGTAGATTAGAGTTTGATTCGCTGGTCTTAACAACATTAAGATACGGGCTCTAAAGACTTACGCTCTCGAAAATACTTGTGTAATGCTGTATTTTGTTAGATCAGCATTTTGAATTCTCGTTTTCTCTAACAAAACAATCTATTCCATAGTCAGAACACACTTTACTCTTACTTTTGTACAATCTGGAAAATTTGGGGCTCACGGTGGCCTTGTGGTAGTGCACCGGCTTTCGGTTCTGAGGGTGCTGAGATCGAATCCTTACACGTACCATTAAATATCTCGTTGTTTAGGCCGGAAAAGGGCATGGTAAATCTGTAGACCGGAAAGTTCCTCTGTGAGGTTAGAGAGAGTGGGAGAAGGAACGATTCCCTAGATGCCAAACCTGGGTTTGCTCCGTCAAAATTGAGGTGGCAACTAGCTAAGGCGGACTCCGACCCTTGTGGTGCTACATAAACTGAAGCCCCACACATCTGTCGGAACCTATATAGACCTGGTCTGGAACTTTCTCCAAGGGGGCATTAGAAACAACAACAACTGGAAAATAGGAAAACCGAAGTTTTTTAATTTTTCGTTAATTTCTCTACCATTGTCACAATTTTTATTTAATATATGTACAGGATACAGTAAATCATACTCTAATTTTTCCTATCTATTTCTCTCACTTAATTGATTTTCTATATATGCAAAACATAACAGTGACATTAAAATATGTTTCTCTCACCGAAGTTGTCACTGTCATTCATAAAAGATGGTATAAAAATTGAATTTCACCGAGCCATAACCACTGTGTAATCACAGATCGGTGAAAATTACGTCGGTCTCTCATTCATTTCACGAAAAACTGCATTTGAGTCTTGCAACAGACGCCAATTTCTTGGCGCTCATTTTGGGCGCCAGATCATGCAGATACGTCACGATTGATAGAGTTATGGATTTAATTAACTTAAATTTCAGATCCAAAATTCCTCTGTCCGAAGAAAACAAATAAAAATAAATGCTTGATAAAGGACGAATTATTTCTGCTGGACGAAACAAATGCTTAGTAATAAAATAAGTCCACTCATGTTTAGATACCACGTAAATATAAAATTATTTCAATTTCTTAAAAGAAGGTTTGAAACAAAATGTTAGATCTTCATTAATCCTGTAACTCCTTTACTACGTAGATCTCGAGTTGGAAAAACTTTATCAAATAATTTATTTTTGCCAGCATTGTCAGTATCTTACCTCCTTTTTTTACAATTTTCGTAAAGTGTTAGAAATAAAATCTATAAGCAGCATCTAAATTCAGCAGTTTAACCCTGAAATTATGCTTATTCCAACCAGACATAAATAACGTAAAAGAAAATAAAAGATTTACTTTTCACTGAACTAGCTGCATACTTTTACTTTGCTACGGAGTACATTTTAGGATAATTACAATGAAAATCGTAACGGATATTTTTATAGACAATATAATGTAGAAGAAAATATTCAAATTAAATCTAATAGAACATACTAAAGAATATAGTACAGTTAATATTGTACAGTTTGAGGAACATTCCCCTGTCCATAACCAAAATTTCCTGAACCAATTTTTGACGGAGATCTGCACAAAGAGACGCCGAGAATAGTCACAAAGAATTTCCACACAAACATATTGGAGTGTCCCAATTTACCCCCTTAGGAATGGAATTCTAAAAAATCGTTTGTTATCGGATATTCATGTAATTATATAAATGCGCTGTCAAAACTTCAGCCCTTTAGGTCCAGCGGTTTCGTCTGTGCGAGGTCTGTCAGTCAGTCACTGAACTGTTTTATATATAGGTTTAATTTAACATCCATAAAACATACTAATTTGAATTAAATTCTTAAAAAACAACCATCTCAATGAGTCTAGTGGTTAAATTTTATCATTTACTGTATTTTAATATTGCTTTGTCAATGTATTTCGTTGTTATGCACGTGACGCAAAATAAATTTAAAGTATTGCGAAAATAAAAGAAATCACGTGATCAGCATTTAATAAATTAAATTCTAAAAATTAATCTTTATAAATTCCCCAAAAATCAGAAAATGGAGGTAAAGATTCGAAAGATATTCTCTTTTAAAGGTTTTTTTATTGTCTTTCTCGTGATATAAATTTTATAACCCTCAGATTATTACTATAAATGCAAACTGAAAGAAAGTTACAAAAAATCTTAATTTTATTTAAAAAAATGTAAGAAGAATTTTTCAAAAATCTTTCTTAGTTCACCCCTACACTATAAGAAGGATCACCATGTAAAATTTCAGCACTTTACATTCAGCCGTTTGGTCTGTACGTCATCTGTCAGTCAGCCAGTCAGTCACGGAACTATTTTATATATATATAAATAACTAGATCCTTGAATAAATGAAGAAGAATTGAAGAAGACAACTGCTGAAAGTTAAGACAATTGTAAAGTGTTAGAAGTAAATCCTATCAGATGTAATTTCAGCATTCTAGACAATTGTCGACAAGTATTGAAGAAGACAATTGTCGTGAAGTATTAGAAGTAAATTCCATCAGATCTAAATTCAGCACCTTAACCGGAAATTATGCTTATTCCAAGCGGGCATATATTACAACAAAAAAAAAGCATAAAGACTTACTTATCACTGAATAGGTGCTTGAAAAAATGAAGAAGAATGCAGTCATTCTGCTAGGACAAATTTCCTTACTAGTTCATATATATATATATATATATATATATATATATATATATATATATATATATATAATCGATATCAAAGTCTAAACTAAATAAGCAAAAGGACCATACCATAACTACACAGATTTAAGAAAAAATGAAGGTTAAATTTAACAGATATGGAAGTCTTGTAGTTGATGACCGGGAGGAGTTGTGACCCCCCACTCCGGTTAAACACTGTCTTATGTCAAGGCAACACTCCCGGAGGTCTGCTACAAAACTAAAACCTTATATATATATATATGAAAGAAATATAAAGAAGACAACAGAACATAAAATGAACTAGAATTTAAATTCAAATATATATTACCAAACTATCACTACAACACCAACACACCAACTCAACTCCCGAACCCGCATCACCGCCTTTAGCTCTATTCACCCACTCAACCATATAGAAAAACGACTTCTATGGTTCCAGTCATCCAGGTAAAAAAACCGGGATAAAATAGATTTTAAAAAATAAAATGTTTTTATTCTTGACTCTTTTCTCATCTGTTTTTAAATCGTCGTTTTAAGTGTTTTTAATCTCTTTATTAATGTAGATGTGGCGTATTTATAAAAAGATTTTTAAAATAAAAAAATTAACACTAGAGCGCCCACAACCTCCATCCCCCTAGAACGCCCGGAGTCATTTCGACTCCTATGGCATTTATAACGTAAAAGCATACACGACAGTACAATAATGAATGCAATCTTCAATTAAAACATTTTAATTTGTCTTTAAGTAAAATGGATACAAAATTAACTACAAAGAAAAGATAACTGAATATACAATTATAAGAAAAATTAATAAAAGCCATGCTTTTCACAAAATACATATACTTAATAATTTTTAAACTAAAGTTCAGGAAGGCAGTTTTTGCATGTATAATCTGTCTTGGCATAAAATTTTCCACATACCATTTTCTTGCATGGAATATAATTGTTGGTAGTCATGTTACTATTAAAAATATTTATTTCACATTTCCGCCTCTTTTTACGTGATCTCTCTGATGAATTCGCTGTGCTTGATTTTCTTTTTGTTTATTTGGAAGGCGTATGTAATTTTGACGCATTTCATCAGCTAACATTTGGATGAATGTTTTTATAGTAATTTTTTTCCAGTAATTTTTTTAAAAAGAATACAGACATTTATGGTAACGAAATCTAACATATTATAAAAAGTATGAACAGACCACCGTCTAGATGATGCCTTTACAGAGTACTTTCTGGTCATCTAAGGAATTATATCAACACCATATTTGGTTGCATTATAAAAACTAATTGTTTCTGGGGTTTTCTTATCATTATTATTTATTTATAAAGATGTATGAAGCTTACTCAAGACCATAACGTTTTTCTTTCTCTTTCCTTGATATACTGTAAGAGTAGCACCTGTTTCATCATCTTTCAGGATTGTAGATTTATACAGTTCCTCTCGGGATCTTTCATGGACTTTGGGATTTCTCTTCTTGCCCTGCTGAAAGTCCCTACCAAGCTTGTTCCCTTTTTCTGCAATTATTTAGCTAAATGAATGGACGGAAAAAAGTTGTCATATCTGACATTTAGACCTTTGCTTAGAAAAGGTTTCTTCAATCTCATAACAACGTATTCAGGTAATCTTTGATTGGATGGTCGTTCTTAATTTTTTCCTAGATAAGGGAAGGCATTCAGGAGGTATTTCGTTCTTACATCGACAGCCAGCCAAAGCTTTTGTCCATATTTGTCAGGTTTTGAAGGTATAAATTGAGTAAAAGAACATCGTGTCTTGCTTGGAAACAGTTGTTCGCCTATAATTATGTTTTCCCCTGGTTTGAAGCAAGAAATGCAATTTTCAATGAAACGATTTCAAATTTCAGATATCATTCCAAATTTGTCTGTTTTCAAACGTGTCGACCGTGTAGATTTCAAGTCAAATCGTAAAATTTGAAGAATTTCACAAAAGCTGTTCCTTCCCATAGTTTTCGTGCAAAAATTCTGGCCCCAAGTATTAGACCACAGAGAATGAAGCTCAATTCCTTTTGCACCACTCGCGCTACGAGCAAATAGTATTTCAATAAATGCAAGTATATCATCTATAGGAAGAGACTAAGTGTCATTCTAAAGCACTCGTTTTGCCTCTGCTTCCGTACATTTCTTGATATTGTTCAAAATTGTGCTGTCTATAAATAAAAACCCAGCACTCAACACGCTATGATCCTTTACGTTTCTTTTTTGCGTGATTTGTTGGTCCACTATCGTGCCGTATGATATTTTCTTTTGGAAACATTCCAGGATCTTTTCCACTTTCATATATTTTCCATTATGTACCATCAGGAGCAATTAAGGCTCCCGTATTATTATTTTTATAGCTTCTTTATTCTCACTTTCACCAGAATCAGATGAATGGTCATTTGTATTTTCACAATTGACATATTCAAAATCCTCGTCTTCAATGTCTGACAGCTCACCCCCATCACATTCATTATCTGAGATCTCTCGTAGAACTGCTATTTCCTCAGGGGTTAATAATTTTTTGTGAGCCATTTTCCACAATAAATGCAAAAAAAAAACTGAGAAGTGCAATAGCTTCTAAAAATTAGAACGCAAGTACTAGAAATGAAATAACGGTGAAATGAGTCATTCAAAGAAGGTAGCATTTGAACCGCAGGTGCAAAGAACTGACCCTATTTTCAATATAGAGGTGGACAGGGGAAGGGTATGATAACTGATAAGTCACTGTTTGGAAAAACAAGTATAGTCAAAGGTGATGGTCCCGAAACAGAGATGGAAACGATAAAATTTCGCTTTTTTTTTTTTGGAGTCGCTACGACACCGTTGGGCGTTCTAGGGGTATGGGCCCGCAAAAGTTTTACTAATTAAATTAAATATTTCTGGTTTCATCAAGTCATAGACATTATTATTTCGTTAAAAGTCACAGAAGGAAAACAACTGAAATGAAAAATTGCTAACGATATCAGCGTTTTTGTAGCGTGAGGAGTCGAAAGGACTCCGTCGGGCGTTCTAGTGTTAAAAATGGTGTTAAAATTTCACTATTAGGTGGTATTTGCGATGGTTTGTGCTATGGTTGGTGTACCTATTGTTATAATCTTTTTTTCACGAAATATGGGTTCGATACCTTTACGGTAATTTTGGGGTGGTTTTACCAGATAATGCTCTTTTGGCTTGCTCTTTTGGTTAGTTTTTCCTTTAGGTTTTTAACCTTTTTATTTAAAAAATCATGGATAAGTCTAATTCGAATTTAGCGACTGGCAATGCTGGTACTGATGTAACAGTTGCTCGTTATGTCACTAATAGGGTACGTGCCGTATCGTCAGCTTACTCCCCTAAGTTAATCACTAATTATTTTAAAAGCAATACACCAGCTGGTAGTGAAAACAAAAAAATTGTCGATGTTGATGCCTGCGTCCCCTACACTAAGCTATCCTTTTGGCCTGTGATATTGAATGATAGTTACTACCCTAATATATACAGATTTACCTACAAAAAATGTAATGATAGGCGTTGTAAGTTATGCCCTAACGCTAACCAGCGTCAAATTGGAGGAAATTTAAAACTTAAGACCTTTTGTAAAGTATACAATTGCATTTATATGATTACATGTAAAATATGCAATATTTCATACATTGAACAGACACAAAACACACTAAACCTGCGTCTAAACCAACAACAAAGCAATGTTTATAGATATAGTAATAATAATGATGAGGATTGCACACTGGAAATATCGCATTTTAAAAAACACGGAATTGAACATTTATGTGTCTCCGTAATTGATATAGTACCAGATAAAAATACTCGAATCTGGTGGGAAAGTCGATACATAAGTATTTACAATACTATATATCCATATGGACTCAACACCAACATATACGATACTAATTATAATTGGAATAATATAGAAAAGTATTCTATCCCCAGTGTACTGAGTAACGTCGTTCGACATATGGGTAATAATGATAAGCAACAGAAACGTAAACAACGGGGAGGTCGAAAGAGAATAATAAATCGTCAGTACTTTTTATCACAATTTGGTATTTTGTGCAGTGCGATAGATAAAAAGCCTAACTATCCCATTAAATGGATACAAAACTTTATTTTTGGAGTTATAAAGTTTGGATACAGGATTTTTGGCGATACTGTAAAGGCAAAGCTTTAAAAAATCTTATCAACATTAACACACAATATATCCCTATCATCATAGACCTCCTTAAGTATAGAAGCAGTTGTTGTGAAATATTATTAAGTGATAGTATACAAGTGTTTAAAAATAAGTTATTTTGTGTTACCAAATACGCCAATAAACCGACTACGCCAGGTACCTTTTGCTAAAATTATTTAAAAAAACATGATATTCTTTCCAATTAAAAACGTTAAGATTTACAATAGTTTCCGTTATTGCAGACCCACGGGACGTATAATTTTCAATTATAATAAGACATCCATTAATTTAAATACTGAAACTCCTAGTAAATGTAGTTGTAAGGACAATATGATAGGATTTAATACTCACTATGGTCACGTCATCACAGGTAACATTAAAATTTCTGATAATCCATATCTGATCGACATCATGGAAAGGGATACAGGCTATCGTATTGGATATTTTAACAATGTGATACCTATCTTTAGAAAAAATGTAGATGAATTTGTACATCGAACTGCTATTAAATTTGGCATGCCGGATGTTGCATGTAATGAGTGGAAATACCATTATTTAAAGGATTTTACAAACACATATTGTGCTATTACGTGTAGGGATGAAAATGACAAATTAACTAAAAAACTTGCGATCTGCTATTAGTAAGTTACAGAGTGATTATGTTATAACTTACGTTGATAAAGTGGCTTCCAACTATGCTTTTATCTGTTAAAAGTTTTATTGCGAGTTTTTACATGGTCAATATCAAAATGATGAGATCTACAATAAACTCGATTCTCCATGTTGTGTTATAGAAAATCGTATAAGGGCCTTGTATCGTTGAGCTGGTATTCAATTACAACAAAAAATTAAATTTCCTTATCTTGTATTAATTCCAAAATTCCATAAATCTCCAATTAAATTTCGATCCGTTACAATAGGGTGCAATACTTATTTAACAAAAGCTAATGATAAATTTTTAAAGATACTTAATACGGTTATGAAAAAACTTATTGCAGAAGGTGGATATTTTATTAAAAACAGTTATTCAGTCGTCAAACAGTTAAAGTGTATGGGAGGTATTACTAACATAAAAAGTTACGACTTTACCGACCTATTTTATTCTATAACTTTAAACGACCTCTATGATGTTATTTTTGGCCTATATGAACCATATGATTTAAAAGAATATATTTCTTTAAATAAATGTCGAGCTCTTTTGGACATTGCACTGCGTGAAACTGTTTTGTTCAATGGGGCTAACTTTTATAGACAGATACATGAAGTGCCAATGGGAGGAGGTTGCTCGTCAGCATTGGCTGATATTTATTTGCACCACTATGAACGGGGAGTAATGATGCTGAATGAGATTATATAGTTTAGATACGTAGACGATATTCTAGTATGTTTTAATAACAATTTTACATCATTGGATATTGATTTTTACCCAGAAAGTTTAAAACTGGTAGAAACAGAGCGTGTAACACAGGAGGACTTGCATTCCTTGATCTAACACTATATATTGACGCAAAACAAAATATTTCTTACAAATTATACGATAAACGAGATAACTATTCCACGTGTAATGTCCTGTAATAGTGACGTCCACAAGAACACCAAATCAACGTCATTATTAATTACTTGGTAAGATGTTCTAGATTACACTCTAATCAAGCAGAAATGGACTTAAAAATGAATAAATTCTTGCAAGATGCTGGTGATAAGGGTTTTCCCTTTTATTTTTTAAAATCTATTTTAACCCGGTTTTTTGACCTGGATGACTGCAACCATAGAAGTCGTTTTTCTATATGGTTGAGTGGGTGTGATGTGAATAGAGCTAAAGGCGGTGATGCGGGTGGGGGTTGAGTTGGTGTCTTGGTGTTGTAGTGATAGTTTGGTAATATATGTTTAAATTTAAATTCTAGTTAATTTTCTGTTATTTTGTCTTCTTTATATTTCTTTTATATATGTATAAGGTTTTAGTTTTGTAGCAGACCTCCGGGAGTGGTGCCTTGGCATAAAACAGTGTTTAACCGGAGTGGGGGGTCACAACTCCTCCCGGTCATCAACTACAAGACTTCCATATCTATTAAATTTTACCTTCATTTTTTCTTAAATCTGTGTAGTTATAGTCTTGTCCTTTTGCTTATTTAGTTTATACTTTGATATCTATTATTTAGTAACTAGTTTGTTAGCAGAAAGGCGCTATAAATTACGTTTCCTGTATTTTAAGCATTTCTAGTGATTTATTATCAATCCCATTACATTTGATACTTACTTATATATATATATATATATATATATATATATATATATATATATATATATATATATATTTGCAACCTGAAATATATCCCTATGTATCTTTCTCAGAGCAGATTTAAAACCCCTATCCATCATATCTCACAATGCCCTCTGATTTCCTTCAGTACGAAATTTGCTGTGAATTTAGTAAAATAAACAATTTGGTGAAATATTTTTGTCAGTTACCGAAAAATTGAGCTTAAAAAGAAAATCGTTTGTTAAATTATGAGATAAAAGCATATGCAAAAGGCGCGAAAATGCATTTGTTTCCCGAGAAACAGCACGCTTCGGTTGAAGTTAAATGAGCCAAATAAGAGAAAATGTGCATCATGTCTTATAAATACATTTTATATGCTAACAACGTCTTGTATGAAATAACCAAAGGGGTACAAACATTTATATACTTAACCTATAGACAAAGATAGAATATAATATTTCTTCTGCAACATTGTTATAAAATAGGAGCTGACTATTTTAGATTAATGTAGCAGTTTGGTGAATTTCTCTTATGCAAATAAACTCCGTGTTTGGATCTATTTCCTTCTTTGTTACAGCTTTAGATTTTTTAAAAGAAAGTAAAATGTTTGTTAGAAACTTTTAATTACCTTTCTGAATCAGGGGTGATGATTTAAAGTTAGGATTACGTTAAGTTCATTTTCTCAAATTTTATTAAAACGCACATAAAGCAGTAAATGGAAGCATTTTTTCATAAGGGTAATTACATTTGATGGTATTTGAATAAAAAAACATTCCTTATTTAAAGTTAATTAAGTTTTATTGTTAATTAGCTTAACTTAAATATTTTTAGTCGTTTTAGTGAAGTAAGAATCCATGGTTATTGTAAGTTTTTGCTCATTAAGTATCGAATAAAAAATGTTTCTCATTCTGCCACATTAAAATTAAAAAGCTAATCTCCTATTTTGAAAAAAATGTGCATATCTTGAAAGAATGCGGTGAAAACAGAGAGTTAATCACCTTATGAAATTTTTGAATGGTTATAGAGATTATGGTTAACTCTGGGAAATTAATCCACGTATATGAGTCAGAGTCATAGATTTTAATCACTGAGTAACATCTACTTCTCCACTGATAGTAGTCAAGAGCATGACATTTAGAGAAATTATTTTTTTTAAATGTTACATCTTGTTAATTAATATATTTTCTCTTGATGATTCTGATCATAAATTATATCGATTCAAAGTTCATCCACTAATATTGGTTTCAGGTGTTGGTTTGGTTTGGCTTGGTTAGGTTTTGGAGCGCTACGGTCATTTTTTGCTACACTTGGGCTAATTTGACCGAGACCTTCTGCTTAAAGCCGATTCCGAACTGCTGCAAACAACCATGCCAATTGTGGGACTTAACTCACAGACTGTGGTACCGAAGGCCATCGCCCGGCTGGTTTCAGGAAAAGAGTATAACAGAGTTCAGTTATAGTAATTTATTTCGTTATCCTGTATTTGCTACATCGTTTGAAACGTCGTATAAATGCATGAACATAACATTTGAAGCAATAGTTTTGGTAATTTAGAACAGTTATTTAATAAAAGCATTGGGACGTAGAACGTTTTGCATTCTGCACTCATCCTATAGTAGAATTATAATTTATATGACAATATTAATGTATGGGATCGTGTGATAAAATGAATAGCCAAGTAAAGGATAATACTCATAAAATAATTCAGATAAATATATATTCCCCATATAGTTTTCTACACACATATTAACACACACATACAGGCAACAAATGTATCAAATATAATTATTAATTCACAGTGCTTACACATACGTTACACATATGCACATATTACATATAAATTGTCTCATGAAATATGGAATATTATTTATTTAGTCATTTATATAACACTCGTCATTTATATGCTTGAATATTTCGCAAGAAATTCTTGGAATTACACGAATTTTAATTCCTAATATCAACAAAACCTCTTTTCAACGAAATGATATTTTTATGCCTTAAGTCAAAGGAACTGTATTATTTTTCAACGTTGATACATATGTATTATATGTCCCATGGTGTGACTGAAATTCTATTTCTTGAAGTTGAACATGAAAGTAGAAATGATATAACTTGCAGCATAATGTGCTGTTGGTGTTTGAATTGAAGAGCATTTCGTCACCTGATTGCAAGAACTAGGTAACTCGATTTTTCAAGTTCTTGAAGATCTCAAATGTTTACTTCTTCCAGTGAGAAAATAAACGTCGTACTGTTTGTCTAATTATCACACTAGTTAAAAGATGGCATTAGGTTAGAAGCAAAGTGAGTTTTCTAATTATTGAATTCACTTCTTATGTAATCTAGCTATAAATAGCCAGATATCTCAAAAATAATTTTTTTGGAGTTACCTAGTTCTTGCATTCCCGTGACGATTTGATCACGACATTTGAAGAAATAATATTTCTATTTAGCAGTATCTCAAAAGGTACTAGAAAGCGATTGATTCTGAAATATTTTTTTATCTTAATTTATATTTGTAAAGTACATTTCTTATTACAAATGGTTAAATCCTGAAATATTCACCCTAAATTTACCCAAAACCCACGGCCTTCTCTCTCTAGAAAATTCTCATCTGAAAGTTTACTCTATATCTAACCGTAGATCTTTTTGTTATTTTTTAACGTGGTAAGCACTTGTCTATTTGACAGTCAACCATTTCACACCGTCAATTTTTTGACTTTTTTATAACGGGAGTACCAAAAATGTGAACCAAAATGACTCCGTATGAAAAGCCAGAACTTAGTCGGGATTTGAACCTGAAACCACTCGAAGTAACCTGTAAGGCTTAACCACTCTAAGAAGTGGGCGACTACATTTTTATTATCAGTTACTGCTACTTTTATACACTCATGGACAAAAAAATTAGCGCGCCAAGAAATAATTGAGGGATCGTAACGAAACTTGCAATGAAGGTAGATGTCGGGGAGATATATAAATGATTAGAAATGCAGCGTGATTTCGCATTACGTATAGCCGGTAGAGGGCGTTGAACATCGTACTCTGTGGAGTATAAAACAGGTAACCAAAGCTTGTTTGAATGTGCTGAATCATTTACAAAGGAAGAGCTGAGACAGACATGCCATTACACCGTGTTAGAAGACAATATAAGCAGTTGTCGCAGTTTGAGAGGGGGAGAATCGTCGGGATGATGGAAGCTGGGTGGTCAGCTAGGCGAGAAGCTCGTCAATTAGGCCGCTCTGATTGTGTTGTGAGGAGGTGTTGGGACCAGTGGACCCGAGATATGTCGTGTACGAAGACCAGGCTCAGGACGCCCTCGACAGACCAGTCGTCGAGAAGACCGCCACATCGTAAGAAATGCACGCGTACAGCCAACTGCTTCATCGGCCGCCATCCAGGCACAGGAAGAACCTTCACTAGGGGCCTCTGTGTCTTCTCGAACCATACGAAGGCGCCTGGCTGAAGGACAGTTGGTATCGCGGCGCCCATTACGTGTGCTGACCTTGACGCCCACCCATCGACGCCTCCGTTTGGAGTTTTGCCACGCACGAGGAAACTGGACTGCAGCGGAATGGAACCAGGTCGTCTTTAGCGACGAATCCAGATTCAATCTCGGCAGTGATTACAATCGTGTTCGTGTGAGGAGAGCCCGTGGTGAACGCTTCAATCCTGCCTTTTCTGTAGAGCGACACATCGCTCCCACAGCTGATGTGATGGTATGGGGTGCCATTGACTACAATACACGGTCACCCCTAGTATTGTTCCGTGGTACCATGACAGCCCAGCGGTATGTTCATGAAATCCTGCAACCACATGTGTTGCCACTCATGCAACGGCTCCCAGGAGCCATTTTTCAACAAGATAATGTTCGGCCTCATACGGCAAGGGTGTCACAAGACTGTCTCCGCACTGTTACTACCCTTCCTTGGCCTGCCCGATCCCCAGATTTGTCTCCAATCGACCATATCTGGGATCATTTGGGATGAGGAGTTGGGCATCCCACGAGTTTGAACGAACTAGAGGCAAGGTTACAGCAAATATGGAACGAAATGTCTCAAGACATCATACAGAACTTGTATGACTCAATGCCCGATCGTATCGCATCGTGCATTCGCGCTAGAGGGGGTCCAACGGAGTATTAACTCCTCCGTTCTTTTGCCTTTTTCTCTGAAATAAATTATCCTTTTTCTTTGATTTTCTTATCATTTACTTATATAAAAGTAGTCATTACGTATGTAAAATTTCGTTTCATTTTGACGACTCCTTCTTGGTGCGCTAATTTTTTTGTCCATGAGTGTATTTTCATCCTGAAAACTGCAAATTAAGACGCTGATATAAAAATTACAAAAACGTTTTCAAAATTGAAATTAAGATAGGATTGAAAAAATTGAAATTAAGATTGAAATTAACATATTTCAAGTTATCTAATACATAGACATGACTTTTGCCATCGATTTACAAAACTAAGTATTTATAGTGTCGTACTTAAACAACCATATCATATCTCAACTTCATTTTTTGTGTTATTTCCTATTAGTTCAAAATTATCAATATTACTAATATAATAAAAACCTTTACACTAGATAAGAACACCATACACCAAATCTAATCAAAATAAGATACAATTGGGAAAATTAGGAATGGTCGCTCAAAAGTATTAGTTAAACTTCTTGTAGAAACATCCAGTTGTGAAAGAAAGTGTGGTAGTTATAATTAAATTAGCTCTGGCTTTACTTTTCAAACATATTCTGTCAACAGCGAAGATTCGAATCTCTATTGATAGTTAGAGCTATAAATGCGCTTATGTTATTTAAGTATATAGTGTCAAGTTTGATAATTTATTTCACATAGGAAATTATTTTGGGAATGAACAATTTTTTAAAAAATTGTAGAATATTTTGTTGGAAAAAATAAATAGGAAAGACGTTTTGAATTATCAAAATTTGTAGCTTTGAAATTAACGTATTATCTTGGGTTGAGATGAGGATCGGAAAGAAAAATTTTAAACTTTTAACATTTAAGATTTAGAGATCAGAATTAGTATCCGAAAAAGATGATAAATGCTTCACTTCATAATAGATGTAATATTTTTCTTCCTAAGACGACCAGAGAGTGTATCTGACTGTACTTATAAAAATTATATGTCGAAATTCTTATAACAAAGAATTTTGACAAATAAAGCCATGAAATCAAACCATAAAAACAAGCCCTGCTCGAAAAGAAACACTTATTCCAAGAAAATGAAATAAAATTGCCTTCTAACCAAGAATGTTAATTTGAAACTCAATACAAAATCGTGAATAAAAGTAACTCCAAGAAACCTGGACGAGTACGTGTCCATGACGAAACGTTTGTGTGTCCCAAAACCTATTACTACATCCTTTGTGGCTCACTTCAAATGATGTCAATTATCCATTTAAGAACAGACCAAGGTCGATTTCTGATAGACGCACATTATCTATATATATAAAACAGTTCCGTAGCTGACTGACTGACTGGCATACAACGCACAGACCAAACCGCTGGACCTAAAGCGCAGAAATTTTGCATGGCGATTCTTCTTATAGTGTAGGGGTGCACTAAAAAATATTTTTGAAAATTTCTTCTTAGATTTTTTAAAAATTAAATTTTTAAGCTGTTTTAGTAACTTTTTAAAGTTTGCATTTAAAATAATAATTTGAGGGTTATAAAATTTATATCACGAAAAAGACCATACAAATTCCTTTAAAATGATATATTTTTCGAATCTTTACCTCCATTTTCTGATTTTTGGTGAATTTTGAAAGTTTAATTTTTAGAATTTAATTTATTAAATGCTGATCACGTGATTTTTTTTTCTGGTACTTTAAATAAATTTATCGTCACGTTCATAACAACGAAATAGACAAAACCAAATTTCTTGCTAATGCGGCAGACGATTGGACATTATCCAAAAAAATATTAAAATACAGTAAAAGATATTATGTTCTTCAAACTGTACTATATTCTTTAGTATGTTCTATAATTTGAATATTTCTTTTTACATTAATTTGTCTATAAAAATGTCCCTCACGATTTTTTTTATAAATGTATTTTTTTTTACATCAATTGTATACATTGATCATCGTATTTATTATATATATATATATATATATATATATATATATATATATATATATATATACATATTAATTAGCATTAATTGCATACATTGATCGTTGTATTTAATTTGAGTGTACTCCGTAGCGAACTGCGGATTTTCAGCTAGTCGTTCATAAACAGACGATGGAGAATAGAACTGGAGATCTTAAGTGATATTGGTTTGCAGTTTAAATTTTTTCAATCAAAATTCGAAATCCAAAAATTATAAAATCCTCGCAAATTTTTAACGGACACATTGTGCTTTTTTCTAGGCTTGTCGTTACTAATTGTAATCAGAATAGGTTATGGGAAACTTCTCACTAAAGTTCGACGTGCTAAAATATTTAGAGATTGATATATACTCCTCAAAAGACATTTAGTCCTTTTAACGCAATGGGTCCATTCAGTAGCGCCTCATGTTCAGTTTCGAGTCCCAAGTTCCATGAACTGAATTCGTGCGGTGAAGAAATATAAAGGGACTAGTACAGAGTTTAAAATTTTTGTTTTGCTGGACACCAGATTTTGTTACCTGGAGGGTAATTTTAAATATCATCGACTAGTACAGGTCGTTATTGAAATTCAGTTTGTTGAAATAAAAACAAATAATGTAATATGTTTTCAGAGAAAAGTGTTATGTCACATAGTTTAAATTTTTTTATTTATTTTGTATGCACCTTTCTTATATGTTCGTTCAGTCTAATTGTTCTTACAGTTTGATAGGAAAAGAATGAATTACAACATATATATGTAACAAACTACGTAAAGAATATTAGTTAAACGTATTGTATAAAGATTTTTTTCAAATCATACTTTTTTAAAAATTTTATTTAATAACGCTCTACAAATTCTGGCAAAAAATACTCTCAAAATGTTTTCTCACACTCTCTTCATGTATGTTTTATCCTGTATCATCTATTTTATTCACTAATGCTTGAAAAACCATTGCTCCTATTGTAGAACGTGATAATAAGATGAGTATTCATAGTGAGAATTTTTCTCGTATCACATGTAAAATTTATTAATTATTTTGATCGCAATTTACACAATTAACAATAAAAGCTCGTCATCGTTAAACAGATTTTCTTTTTCATTTGATTTTCTGGCAAAGTAAACTACCTCCATAATTACTGATTAGGTATGGAAATTGATGATTATTATTTTAGAGCTTAATGCGATTTTGTTATGTATGTTTGTTAATTATTTTCCGTTTATAGTACAATGTATATCGTTATATAATTAAAATAAATTATAGTATTGTTCCTGTCTTGTAATTACGAGGGCCGTTTGATAAATTCGTGGAAAAAAAACCGAAAATGACTTTTTATTTATTTTTCTACCTAATATCCCTTGAGGTCGATACACTTTGTTCAACAAACTCCTCTTTTTTTATCCACTCCATAAAGACTTCTCGAAATCTGGAAAATAAACGTCTGTTTTACTAATCACATTCGAATTTGATACAAACTTCTACGCAGCAAGGATTTTTTCTTTTCATTTTGGGGAACAAGTAGTAGACCAATGGGATGATATCTGCAGAATATGGAGGAAGAAGAACATTTTCATAGCGTATTTCTAACAGTTGATGTATGAGCCGATGATAAGTATTGTCATGTTAGATTAAAGATGATTTTGTCTCACTAAATGTGGTCTTTTTGACAATATTCCAACTTTCAAAAATTCGATAGCTATACAAAGTACTTTCCAATGATTGTATTGTCGATTTCCAAGCACTCAATAAAGATTTTTGTTGTTGCTAATGCACCCTGGTTGAGTGGGCACACGAGCGTCGAAGCACACAAACGTCTGCAGAACAAGAGGTGACCTGTAAAAAAAAAAATGGGTGTCAATCACAGATTAAGCGTTGAGTCTGCTTGCAGTTTGACAAGCGTGCCTTTGAAACATGCTAAATGTGAGAGCGATACCAATTTCAAAAGAGTGGCGCCATCTGTCGGCATATCAAACGACTCTCGTATATGATTCTTTAATGCTTCTTTAAAGAAAAGTTTAACAAGAAAAGTGTAAATGAACAAAATCTATTTGCTGAAGCAGAAGTAACCATCTTGAAATGAGCGACAAAAAAACCATGCAACTACGACTGTGTTCAAAATTACCTCAGTTCAGGGAAGCCTCGTCTGGTTCCATATGCGATTTCCTTTTGTATACAGGAAAAGGTATTCTCTGTTACCGGAATACTCGTCATATCCCCAACTAACTGCTGTTTTGCTTCCCCTTTTACATCGATTTCTAAACAAAAGATTTTGTGTAACAGTGGATAATTATTATATGTCCCCATGCTTGGCAGATATTCTTGTTCAAAAGAAAACAGATATATATGGTACACTTCGCAGCAACATAAAAGATTTACCTCCAGGTTTTTCAACATGAAACATAAAAAAGCCCAATGCATTGCATATCAACGGGGAAATATAATGGTCCTAAAGTGGAAAGATAAAAAAAATAGTAAATATGCTTAGTTCTTTACATGATGCTTCATCTGTTTCAGTGCATTCTGGAACATCAAAAGAAAAACTAAAGCCGAAAGTAATTTATGATTATAATTTTACGATGGGTGGAGTAGACCGGTGTGAGCAGGATATGTCGTACTATCCAAGCCCCCGAAAGCAACAACGCAAGTATTATAAGAAATTTTTTTGCTTCTTATTGGATCAAGCAATGTGGAATTCATCCATAGTATACAGAAAAATAACAAAAACAACGAAATCTCTTCTTGATTTCAAATGAGCTGTCATCGAGGAAATTTTTGACAAATATTCTTCTGCTATATGTTCATCAAAGCTTTCCATGGGCTGCATTCGCATTGTAGATAGGCATTATGCCAGCCATATACCACCGAATCCTATAAAAAAGGAACCTAGAAGACAGTGTGCTGTGCGTTGCTCCAAGAAAGATAAAAATGGGAAGAAAATACATAAAGAGACTTTGGTGTGAAGAGTGCCAAGTTGGATTATGTTTGGAGCCATGCTCCAAAGTTTATCATGCGCAAAAAAACTTTGCATAGCAAGAATAAGTGAGTAAAAATAATAGTTGTTACCTTTTTTTCTAAGGTCAATATAAAAAATGTGTAACATAGTTATAATTAACTTAACTGTGTAATATAGTTATAATTAAGCCTAAATTTTGTCCTTTTAAATATCTTTTTTTTGTATGTATGTAATTTAATATAAAGCAAAACTGATTTTTCTTTTTAACAAATTTGATATGTTCTGTTTTATTAGAAAATTTCTGTTAAAAATTTTTGTAACAAATTAGTTGCAAATTAAATTTATCTAAAAATAAAAATCGCTATGTGCATTTTTTTACCTTGCATATTATTCACGCCGAAATCGCGTGCGCCGTATTATATGTAATTTGCAACCGCAAAAAGCAATTAAAACTCGTTTATAATTCAATAACTGTTCATAAAAATGTGAATAGTAATCAGTGTAGACGGAGAAAATGTAAAAAAATCCTCCCGTATTTCAGAACCGGAAATTACGAAAATCGAGCCGTATGCGGAGGGTTAAGCGTTGAGTCTGCTTACAGTTTGATAAGCGTGCCTTTGAAGCATGTTAAATGTGAGAGCTATATCAATTTCAAAACAGTGGCGCCATCTGTCGGCATATAAAACGACCCTAGTATATGATTCTTTAATGTTTGTTTAAAGAAAGTTTTAAGAAGAAAAGTGTAAGCGAACAAAATCTATTTACTGAATCAGAAGTAACCATCTTTAAATGAGATGCAAGAAAACTTGCAACTACGACTGTACTCAATGTTACCTTAGCTGAGTTACGCGGGTAGGTTAATCAGATGATTCTAGTATAAAGCATTACCAATTTTATAAATTATCCTATTTTGAAATACACTAAGATAAAATATTTCAAATATATATTCATCAATGAGTTTATTGTTGTATTCGGCTGAAATTACGTAACAACTTTAGTTTTATGTATTATGTTTGAGAAAGGTTTGTGTTGTATGTTTGAGAAACTTTGATTCATTAAATAAGAATATACAGAGTTTAACACAATCATTTGTGAGATTTAAAAAATAAATTAAGTTTAAGCTTGATTAATAAAGATTTATACAAAGTGCTATAGGCTAGGAATGTTGTAATCAGTATGCAATAGTAAAAACTGCATAAAACATACTCTCATGGGAAAGCCAATGCATGCAAAAACATTTGCATTGCTTCAACACATGAAAATATATTTTCCAATATGCCTTTACACTCTAAAATTCGTATCACAGTAGTAAAATGTATACATTCATCTACGAATATATAAACATGCGGCGAGCTGTCGTATAATAACACTCATGAATTAGGCATCACTTTAAATGTCAGACCAACTAGTAGGTTGGGTTTGAAAATTGTCGTCTCTTCTTCCTCGATCCTCGAAGAGGATCGAAGGTTTCTGTCTGCGCCGACATACGACGCAGACAGAACCGCTATTGTTATTATGCATCCGTTCGAAAGATTATTATATGGGGTGTTTGAATTTTATCATAGGGTGAACTAGGCACACTCAAATAAATCTTTTACTATGCTGAAACAGCTTGTTGACGCCCTTATAAATGTAAAATATATATATATATTACGCCGTCTATGTTTTTTTTCATATTTAGTGAAATTTTCATTAAATTTGCTTAAGTACTTTTGAAAATGAAGGCTCAGATGCTAAAAAAAAGATATATTTAAATAATAAAAATGTGTTTGTATGTGTGCAATCATACGAAATGCGCCCTCTGGTAGTCGACTCAGTCGCGATACAGATGTAAAATTCCCATGCCACGAGATTGGAGTCACACGAGTTTTGATTGTAGTTTTGATTGGAGTCACCGAGTACGCCGACCGGGTGGCGCAGTGGTTTTTCGGAGTGCCTCGTACAAACGATACGGTTTCGGTTTTATGATCGTCTGGGTTTTGCCGTTCCGTTTACAGTAAATAAATAGCAGCCAATCTTTGTTTAAACCTGTAAATACGTTTTCTGCATGATGGGTGTTTTCACCATTTCTCCTCTTTAAATTGTTATAAGTCAAGAACCGTTAAAGATAAATGGTTCAAACTTGAAACATGTTTTTTATTTTACTTTAATTTTGATTCAACAAATTTGAAAAAGATATTTACTTTTCAAAGTATGATTTTTTAAAAATAAGTTACATAATTTTTTTTTTTCAAAAATTTCTAAATATTTTTAATTTTTTGAAAAATTAATATTTTAGAAAACGCTGAATCGAAATTAAAACATATATTTCTTTCTAATTAAATGAAAAAAAATTTGAAATTCGACAGTTAATATTTCGAGTTATAACGATTTTAAATTACCCCATTTTTTTAAATTTTAAATTTTTAAATTTTTTAAAAAGTTTATGAGAAGTTTTATGATGTGATTTTGTTTGCAAATTATATGGTTAACCATTACCAAAAATTCAAAGCTTTAGCTCAATATATGTATGTATCATCATTCGGAAGTAGTTGAAAAATTTCGATTAATCTCTTTTTAATTCAATCATACCCCTTTGAAAAGATCCCAGACAATTTCTGTCCCTCAAAATAGGATGTACCTAATACGTTCTATAAATTTTTTTTAATGTTGCTTCGACGACAACGATACCAGTACATTACAAGAAAGGAATTTGCGACCATCCTGCAAAGTGAACTACATTGCAATGATTGCAAAGATGTTCTGTGCGGACGGGAAAACCGTATGCGGTGAAAGAAAAACCGGATCGTGTGAACACAGCTTTCGGTTGACATAGAAACGATTATACAACCGAAACTGTATCGTGTGTACGAGGCCTAAGGTTGTGGGTTCGATTTCCGCTTGTCCGAGGACATGGCTGTGATTAGGGAGTTACGACCGCTCATCTACATGGTTTTCCAATAATAAAGAAATCAACAAATCCGCGATATGGGTGGACGAATGTAGTAATAGACAAAATGCCTGCCACGTTGGAAACAAGAACAACAACATTTATGAGTATGTCTATATCAGTGGTTCTACAACGTGGTGGAAGTCTCCCCCCTGGGGGTGGATGGCGTGAGTGGTATTCAGGGGGTGAAGATCGTTGGCAAAAAATATGGGGGTGGGTGGTATTTTAGTGGCGTTTCTTACGGTTTCTAGGCTTAAAAGGGAGCGTAGGTTCTGAAAATAATCTAAAAGGGGTGGAGGGCGTAGTCAAAACAAGTTTGAGAACCTCTGATATAGACGAATGGATACGGTAAATACACAAACAAGCTGACGCAAATGCGATACGGAATTGAGATAATTTTCTACCGTGCGCAGATACTTGAATGTTAGTTTCATGAAAGGCAAAATGAGTCTTTAAAGATAAAAGAATCGGTAATAATTAATAGCTTCTTACTAAAGAATTAATTTTATTAAGTCGTATGGTTATATTATTAGATTTTCTAAATTCTTGTAAATATGTTTCATTAAGAACGATATTTCCGTGGCAACTGTCTTCTTGAAATTGCTACTCAAGTGTCTGATTTAACTAATTAAAATACTTAGAGAATTCTTCCGCGTGTAGTCTCACTTACTATGAAGATACATACTAGCAGTTCTAATATATTCCTCGCATTTAATTTCCCTTTAGTTCGAGATGTCTTTTGTTCCCTAAGCTTTTATTAGAATGTAATACGGGTATAATACTGCATGCTATATTATATTCGCAGAAGTGCAAAATACCATATTTGTGCTTCGTATTGGTGCGAGTTACATGCATTTTGCACTACTAGGGAAATGGGAGAGGAGGTTGTGAGATACGATTGGTATTTGAAAAATGCGGGGATTTTTCAGATAGAAGGAATCGAAATTATCTCTATTAGTCATTATACAAATTACTTTTATTATAAAATTAATTTCATTGCTTTTGGTGCATTTTTCTATTAATAAGATTTGGGTTCAAAATGAAGTCCTGGAACTAGGTCTATTAAAGGTTTATATATTTAGGAACAGTTTTTAAAATCTTGTCAACTGTTTCTGAATAGTTTGATAAAAATATTTATTAATATACATTTATTATTGCAAATTTGAATAAGAATTATATTTTTTAATAAATAACTTGCTACTAATGATTTACTAATTTCCATTAATATCTATATTAATTTTGTTAATTACTATTAATATAAGTTTTATATTTATATTTATGCATAAAATATTTCGATTTTTCGTAAGGTGTCATATTTCATTATTAGAGATTAACATTATTTGGAAGTATTTTAAAATATGCTGAAAAATTATACAAACACGTATCTATCTATCTATCGATATATATATATATATATATATATATATATATATATATATATATATATATATATATATATATATATATATATATATATATATATATATATATATATATTTATATATATATATATATGTATGTATTACTTTTCCCAGAATACCTCTTAAAAAGCTGTCGTATATATATTTCGAATAAATACGTTGTAATAAATCAAAATCTCTTTGAGGAAGTGCAAATTGCTCTTTCTTATTTGGAGAAATAATTCATGAGAAGACAATATTCAACATAAGAGAACATGTCCCATACTGACATTCTTAAGAACACAATATAGCTAATGTTATTGAATTATTTTTTTTCCATTATTGTTTCATTTTAAAAAAATGCATCATAGTAAGTATTAACAATTTATTTGCAAGGGCATTGTTGAAAGCATTTAACCGATTTTAGACGTGAGAAGTTCCTTAGCTTAAAATTGAGTTTTCCAATACTTCTTTGTCAGAACACTCAAAGAGATTAAATTGAAAGTGATGGGAAGAAGTTGGCTAATCAACAGAGAAAAGGGATTTTACTTCGAAAATTGCTTTAGGCTTCTTTATACAAAGTTAGCTGATAAGTTTTGAACAGTTTGCTAAAGATTTGCATTAACAGAATAGGACTGGATGAAGCAGGATTCAGATCGCTGGATTAGACGTTATACTGTTTTTCCCGGGTTTAATTCAGCCAGAATGTTTGAGTTGTCGCTAGATAGAAGTTGATTTTGAAGACATAATACTCACGTCGGTGTTTATTACAAGCTACGATAATGCTGGTTATTTGAAGTAGGGTGTTTTTATGCCTTTAAGTGATTTTTAATTTACGTGCAGCAGAATTTGAATTGCGTATTGCGATCAACCAAACTGAGTTAATCAGTTTTATTAAAAGCGAACGCATCCAAATATTAACATAGGCTGTGTCAAAAATAAAACTCTTTCTTATATTTCTTTTAAAATTAACTTAAAGGTACATTCTTTAAATAATTTTTTTTAAAAACTCCCTGATGAATTTCTCAGATACATCGATAAATTCGAAATGCCCAATAACATGGTGTTCAATAATCATTTTTGTTGCAGTTTCAATCATTTCTATACAATAAACGTAAAGTTTTCTAAAAGAAAAACATTTATTTTCGATTGCACCTCAATATTCAGAAAACGTGCAGCCTAAAAGCAGTTAAAACCTTAATGTTACTTTGTATTATATAAATATATCTTATTCATTAAATTCAAATACTATTCGTTCATATTTTATTATTTTTGCACAAGTAATCTTAGGGTTATATATTAGATTCGAATAATTACATTTAAATTCGAACAGAAAGTCAGTAAAGAATTAAATCTTCAGCGGGAAATTAATTGCTTTAGAAATTATAATTTTTTAAAGTTTATCTAAAAGCAATCCAGTAGAATGAAAAACAAAATAGAACGGGCTTCAAAAATTTGATGCCAGAATCTTGATCACATGATCTAGTAACGAGAGGTCATATCATTCAATGAATTTCATAACGGTACAGCTTTGTTAGACGCACCTCCCAGACAAGTTTGGCGATTTTGTGTATGGCGTGGCAACCAAGCGATTTTGGCAAGTTTTTTTTTTTTTTTTTTTTTTTTTTTAAAGCGGATTTAGTCATGTGCGGTTGTGTCAGCAATTAGATTGAGAGTTTAAATTTAATAATAAATAATGAGAATTATAATTTTGATTGCTTTCTTATTTTTTTAATATTAGCGCAGAGTTGAGTACGTTTTGTATTTTGTTTGTTTATTTTTGCTATTTCTGCTGTGGTCCTTTCGCGTATGCGTTATTTCTATTTTGTAATGTAGGAAATGTATTTGCTAACTGATGTTAGCTGGGGATTTCTGTAATGTTTTTGCAAGTTTAATACAGCCAACGGTAATTTCCTTTTCCCGAAATTAGATTCATGAATTTTCCCCCATTCAAGCGAAATGTTGTTTTGTGTCTTCTAGAGTGTAGTTTGTGGCAAAATGAGTGACATGATTGAATTGAGGCTGTTGTTTAATATATATTTTATGCGTTTACGGCCACAAACCACCCGCTGGGGATTTCCGTAATGTTTTTGGGAGTTTAATACAGCCAGCAGTAAGTTTGCTTTCAACTTATTTGTTATTACTTGGTCTCTAATGAAGTTTTTGTTTACATTTAGCACTTTAAGCCTAACAGGTGTGCGGAATTGGGGAAAGTTGGCATTACGGAGGTGCGTTGTCCCAAAACATTTTTGGCGCAACTTTTCGCCAACAGAGGTGCGTCCGACAAAGCTGTTCCTTCATTCCTTGCGTTCCTTCACGCAATCATCCTAGTCTAACCCACTAACATGAGTTGACGTTTTTCATCAACAATCAGAGGTGGTTCGTCGCATATAATTGTTTCTAATGATCCTTCTGTTTTTCTTCTATAAATACTTGTTTAAAACTTTTCAAGGCTGGACTCCAGAGGTCAGCTTCTCATTGGACAGTCACAGGTCTGAAGCACTCGCAAAGTAAAATATCTGCCCTAAAAAGCATTAATTTAATTTTTTCGTTCAATGTGCATATAAGAGAGAGGAACAATCGTCATTTTGTCTCGGTCTGTCTAGTGCTTCATCATTAGTAAGCACAGAAACTTTATTTCCTTTCACATTTCGTAGCAGCAATATGATCGCTGATAAAATGGCAGAAGAGGTTTAAAGTTGAAATGTGTGTGTATATTATCACGTATCATTGTTATATTTAGCACATTAGCATTTTAATCCCTGAAATAATAAAACCGATAAAAATTTCAAACATTAATTTTCAAAGTAATTTTTAGCACGCTAAAAATTATTTCATTAAGTTTAGATGCACATAATTTTTCGTTTTTTTTGTCTTTTCTTGCTTTCCTTCATCAGATACTTTAATATTCCGACATTCACATATGGTAAATATGTATTTATGTCGTAAGTAAAATCTGTCTCTGGTGGTGCCACATGTATTTAGTTACGACTCTTGAGCGTTTCAAGCATTGTGTCTTTTAGGTATGGGAACACCTAAACAAAGAACTAATGACCCATAAATGATGCATTCCTATGCATTCCGTAGTAGGAGAGAGAGCGACATACATTCTGAAACATTTCCGAAATTCCGGCTTGCGATTTGCCTAATTGGTCACCAATTGTCTTTTAGAGACCCGAACGTTACTCAAGGACTCTCTGCCGCTAGTGCGGGATTTAAATCATTCCCACGGGATTTGGAGCATACGTTCTGACTTAAATCACAGTGACTGAATAAAATGGAAAGCTGAGATCTATTCCTTTCAACCTAGATCAATAAATTTCCGCACTATAAACTAGGTGACAGATTCATAAGATTTAGTTTGCCTTATGTTTAATATATTACATCTTAAAGAAATTGCGTATGAAATAAATTGTAGCTTTAAATCCTTCAGCAGGCGTGCCAATATTTGGAACACCAGCAGGCGCGTGGGGCACAAAGGGCAACGTCTCTTTCAACTTTGATTATTTATTCCTTTTGTAATAAACTTTTATTTTTCAAATTGAAAGTAATAATTATGCGTTTTATTACAAGATATAAAATGTCGATAATATTGAGATATATTTATAATTAAAGGTCAAAGATTGCAGATACCATCACCTTATTTCAAAACTGTCCGGTTTATTGAATCTAAGGACAACTTGCGAATGGATTTCTATTATGTACAAAAATCTAAAAAAACAATGATATTGTCCATCTTCGTGATATTCAGGATACCGTGTAACTGCTGTACAATGGACTGACTACATCAACTCCTGCTTTTGTTGTATTGTAATCCAGTATAATCGCTGGTTTACCACGGTGAAATTACGACTACCAATGAATGGAAGGGAATGCAATGGTCAGAAAATCAGACCTGCATTAGAAAGGATGTAGCTATTAATAGAAACTGTTTAGAACATTCAAACCTTACATATAAAAACAAACCATTCAAAATTACGAAAATGTTGCATTTTGTACACGGGCACGCCCGCTGAAGGGTTAAACCTAGAAATGTATTACACATGAAAGCTGTAACTCTTAACAACCTTCTCTTCGTTTCAACACGACAGGCGCTTGTCCTGGGGACATTCGCCCATCAAAGCCACGAATTTCCCTGACTACTGTATTATGGAAACACAATATAGAGGAAAAAACACTGTCTCTTTTTGCAGGACAATATAACAACATCGAAGCTTCAGACAGGATTAGAATTCGGTCCCACTTTGGGCAAGCCCGTGAAACTAACCACTATACGTTGTGAGCAAAAAAAGCGGTGTACTATAACATTTTTTACCAAACTAAAATAAAAGACAGCTCACTGTAAAACAGTGTAGGACATAATAAAAACAGTTTCATTTTTAAAATTATTTCATTTTACGTTTATTTTCAGCAGATAATTTTTATTTTGATACCAATTTATTCGGTCTATTCATAAATGTTAAGTTAATACAACATTAAGATTTTAAAACGAAAAGTTTCGAAAAGCTGAAGTATTATTATTAAAATTTGTTACTGCTTAAGAATGTCATATGAATTTAGGTTTTTCTTTTCTTAGTTATTTTCATTTTAGTGATATACATTTAATTTTGTGTAGAAAATAAAAAAAGAAAAGAAAGTAGATTAAAAATACATATTTTATGTTAAAATGAATTTCATAAATGAATGGTCTGGATAATCCTTATTCTATAATTTAAAAAGCCTTATTTTATGGCATAATGTTGTAAATATTATTGAATCAAATTCCTTTTGTTCAAATATAAATTCAAATTGATTTTATTTTAATATAATAGAAATAATTTGCATTATTAATCATATACTGTTGTTATCACATGCAAGTGTAGTTAATTGTGAATGAAATTTTATTTAACTGTGCCCGTGAAAAAATAGTCAAATCTTTCCGTATGTTGAGTAATATTCTAAGCAAACACAGCAAATATCTTCCGTTTATACTAAAAGGTAAATAGATTTTCTGGGGACAGTTTATCCATTACCATTTTAACCGCAAAGTAATTTTCGTAGTTTCTATTTTCCTTCTACCGAGAAATAAATCTCACAGCTGTTTTTTTTTCCAATTATGGAACTCAACATGTGAAAACTGCTGATATATCAAATAACTGATCTTCTTACGTATGGTTCTTTTCCTTTTTCTAAACGATGTGTTTTGAATGTGCAAGTCACGCAGAATTAGAGAGTGGAGGGTTACGGAGATTTATTTTCTGTCTGTGGAAACTATTTAATTGAAAGGCACCGTTATTTAAAATTACGCATCGTTTGTATCGTTGGTCGAAAGGTATCGTTATTACGAATTACGGGAAATAATTTTATGTTTAAACACGATGCAAAAAAATATGTAAAGCCAAATTATCTGTTTCTAATAACTAAGTTTAAAGTGAATTTTTTGTAAATGTCACATTCAAACTGTTAAAAAATAGCGCAAAAATGACTAAATGAAAAAAAATATTAGTTCAAAAGTCCTCGGCAAATTTTAAATTATATATTGAAATAATGTGTCACAATAATGTAACATTTTTCTTTAACCCCTTCACGACTGCATAATTTTCAAGAAAACAATAAAAAGAGGACCTATTTTTTCCGTTGGAATCCATTTATTTCTTGATCTGTCACATCTAGTTTTTTAAAAAAATATCCCCAATTATATTATAAATAGACTGGTGCTGCCATCTGGTATGTAAAATAAGAAATGAAAAAAATCATGTTTAAATAAAATGGATTTTTAAAAAATCTTTTTATTGTGCTCCTTTTGAACACTCCAGCCCAGAAATATCACGGCACGAGAAGTAGAGGACGAAACCTCACCCCGTAATTTTGACGGGAGCGAGAAGGAAGGGGTTAAGGAACATTTTTGAATTTTTAAGAAAAAATTGCAGTCGAAAATCTTCTTTTATGTTTTAATTATTCTTGAATTTTACTCCGTAATTAAATAAGGTTTTGAAGCCTACTGCTATACTAAGTTTATCAAACATAATATTGTTCTAGAGTGCATATGGCTCGCTAAACACCTGTTAGCTCTCCTTTTGCTAACAAGGATATCTTCAGGTTACTGGAGAGCGGAATATCAACATGACATTATACTTTCTTAAAACAATAACAAAAGTTTTATTTGAAACATATAGAACACTTAGCGAGTCGCCGTCAAAACATGCGACGTCATTCATTACACATATATCTCTCTCTGATTAAAGTAACGCATAGCACATGCGCTAACATTCTTTTTGCGGTCTGTCACATGCTGCCATCTATTGACATAGAAAATTGCTTACATTCGGGCATCCTGACTGAGAATTGCCGTCAATTCGTACTTATAACACCACTAAAAATACAACTTAAACATTTAGAAATAAAAACAATGTGCAAGGAAACAAAATAATGTATGGTATTCAAAGTCTTTTGGATAATGTCCTAATTGAGTCCTTCTTAGAGTTCAAGAGTTCTTGGGTAAAACTTAAAAAAGAAAAAAAAACTATATTACCTGATCTTGGAAGTTGTTACCTGGTGATAATTTGGACTAAGTTAAGGTGGTTCAGGAGGTTCTGCACTGGGATCCCCATTGTCTGAATCGTCATCTTCATCGTCTTCATATTTAGGTTTAGGCCATGGCTTGAGTTGACTGACGTGATCTGTGGTGGTGTAAAATCGTCCTTTCTGTTTTTCCTCCAGCTGAGTAACTCTGTGTCATTCGGCAGTGTTTCTGTAATTATCAGTGGTCCTCTATATTTCGCTTGCGTCTTCGTAGGTTGTCCTGTTGGTTTTGGTGGTCGTCTGACAACTACTGTATTTCTCCTGGTTCGTATGCCAGGGTTCGATACATTTTCTTGTCATAATCTTCTTTCATTTTTTGTTGCTTCTTTTCAATCTCTTTACGTGTTTTCTCTTGAATTTCTTTTGGGTCTTCCCATTTTTCTGCGTCTACGTCTGCAACTTTCCTGAGGATACCATCATTGAATCTGGGCAAGTAGCCATGTAGCATCTCGAAGGGAGTTTTATCTGTGGTTTTGTTAACTACGTTCTTTAAATTTCTTTCAGTTTCTTTAATTCGTAAGTCCCAGTCTTTATGACGTTGGTCCTTTATTGATGTCGTTATTGTTGATAAGATGGTTCTATTAACTCGCTCTACCATACAATTTCCTTGTGGATGTTGCGTATAATTTAAGGTATCATGTATTCCGTTATCTTGGCAGTATTGTTCGAACTGATGAGAGGTGAAGCAAGTGCCCCTGTCGCTGAAAATTCTATCTGGTAATCCAAATTCTTCAACAAAACTTTTTAGTTCTTTTAAGACATGTAGCGATGAAGTATTCTTGACTGGAAAAAGTCGTGTGAATCTGGTGAAGTTATCAATTATTCCAGCAAGTCTTGATTTCTTCGAGAACTTTTCACAAATGGACCCAGATGATCCATGTGTATAAGAGAGAAAGGTCGTTTTCCTGGCTTAATGGTGTGCAAATAGCCTTGTTGTTTTCCTCCTCGTACTTTGTTCATCAGGCATTCAAAGCACATAGATATATGTCTTCGTAAGTAACGCTTCAAATAAGGGAACCAATATAATTCTTTAATTTTGTTGGCAGTTCTGTCGACTGAGAAGTGTCCCATCAGATCATGGACCTTCACTGCGGTACTTTTCCTCATGCTTTTGGGGATTACGTAAAGTAGCTTTTATTTTCCCTTCTCTTTAACTTTTCTATACAGGTTATTTCCTTTAAAAGCATAAATGCATATTTTCTTTTTTTCGTCTGTTGTCCTTTCACACTCATCTTTTAAAAAAATGTCTATCAATATCCTTAACTCTGGGTCTGCATGTTGAATTATTAAGACTTGTTCTTCTTCACGAAGTGTAAGACAAACTTCTAAATTTCGTTCTATTAAGCTTGTCATAGGATCTTCTGCCTCTAAAACTGGAGCTCTGCTCATTGCATCGACGTGACTCATCTTCGTACCCGGTCTATTATTTTCCTCTATATCAAATTCCTTAATCAGATCATACCATCGAGCTATCTGGGGATCCGTCGTTTTCTTTGAATTCATGTAGATCAATGCTTGACAGTCAGTAACAATTGTAAACTTAATTCCAAGGAGATACTGTCTTAATCTGTCAAGTGTCCATACAATGGCCATTAATTCTAGCTTACTTGAGTGGTAATTATTTTGTACATCAGTTGTCTTCTTACTTACGCAATACACCAAATGCCATTTTCCATCGTCTCCATGTTGATGTAGCATTCCGCTTAATCCATCTGAACTCGCATCTGTGTGTACTTCCGTCTCTAACGTGGGGTTATAGAGAGCTAAAACTGGTTGATTACTAAGAATTTCTTTCAAAGCTATAAAAGCATTCTTCTGTTCTTCTTTCCACTCAAAATCTTTATTTTTCTTAGTTAATCTACTCAATGGTTCGGCCTTCTCCGCATACTTAGAAACAAAACGCCTAAAAAAACCCGTAAGTCCTAGAAATCTTTTTACTTCATAAATATTCTTAGGTTCAACGTATTCTTCAATAGCTTTTCTTTTCCTTAGACCTGGCTTTAAACCATCGGCATTTATTAAAAACCCAAAAATTGTACTTCCTTTTTACCAAATTCGCAATTAGCAAGATTAAGAGTAAGTTTCGCTAATCGTAGACGTTCCAAAACTAATACTAATCTTTCAAGCATGTCCTCCCAAGAGAAAGCAGGTATGAGGATATCATCTAAGTAACAAACAGCTTTAGTAAGAAATAACGGTCCTTGGACTTGATACATTAATCTTTGAAACTCTAAGGGAGCATTAACCAATCCAAAAATCATTCGCTCGAATTGTCCAGTTTCACCAGGTGTAATAAAGGCTGTTTTTTTCATCGATTCCTCTGACAATGGAATCTGCAAGTAACCGTGAGCTAAATCCAAGGTGGTAAATAATTTAGCACCGCTCAAACTTTCCAATAAATCATCTATTTTTGGCAGGGGGAATTTATCCTTTACTGTTTGGTTATTAAGACTGCGAAAATCAATAACTAATCTGTGTTCACCTGTCTTCTTTTTCACTAATAAAACTGGACTTGCGTATGGTGATCGTGTTTCCGAAACAATCTTGTTATCTTTCCATTCTTTTACTATCTGTTTAATAATATTACGCTCAGAAGCATTCGTCTTATAAGGTCTGGAACATACCGGTTTGCTACCGTCTATATCTTTAATATCCATGAAAGTTAAATATGTGCAGCCTAATTCCCTCAAATTAAATGCAAAGCAGTATCTATATTCATTCAACAAACGAACTATATCTTGCTTTTGGTCTTCAAGTAACGTCTCATCGAATTTAATTTGTTCTAAAGTTATAGGTTCTCGTTCTACGTTAGTACTGATCTCTAGAGGTTCTAATGATTGTGTTTCATTAACAAAACTTATATTGTCCTTATACGACTTTAAACTGACATCGTCCGCTAATTCCGCTTTACCAACATTTTGATTTCTATTATTCAATATAATATTCCTATCTCTGGTATTAATAACTGGTACAACTGTTTCCCCTTCCTTGACTTCTAATAATGATTCTAAATTTTCACCTTCTCTCCTAATCATAATTAAACCATCATTTAAATCTTCAGTCTTCGTTTTGATAAAATTTATACTATTATTCACAATTTGTACTGTTTCAGTTACATTTAATTTAACCGTTGCGTTTTCCTTAATAAATTCTAAATTATCGAATGGGTGATCTTTCGCATATCCGATATGTAAGTTTTCTCCAACCCAAGCATATGCTATGTACAGTAAATCGAGCAATGTTCTTCCAACTAATAAATCAACTGGTTGTGTATTGTCTGACATGATCAAAATAGTAACGTCCTTTGCCAAAACATCGTCTATCTCTACATCCGTAACTGCCACACCTAGACTTTGCGAAACTGGGTTAATTTGGTTTCCAAACGAATAAAGATCCTTTTTACATGGAGTAATATTTAATCCTAACTTTTTAGCAACTGACATTTTCATCAGACAACTGCTACTTCCCGTGTCAAGTAAAACACTAATGCTTTGATTGTTTATCTTTGCCTGGCATAGGTATTTGTCTGGCACCGTCATTTCACAATTCCCATAAACATTCAGATTTTCACTCCGCGTCTGATTCGTTTTTCTGCAAAACTTGGCAATGTGATTTCGCCCTCCACAAGAACTAAATACTTCAAGAGTTGCAGTTTCTTTTTCATTTATTTTACTTCTGCTGACGTTCGCGTTGTTCTCAAGCTTGGTCGAATCGAACCTATTCGTATTACGATTACTCATCCTGAAATTTGAATGCGGGTAGTATTTAAAATCATCATGATAGTTAGTATGCTTCGTATTTCTGCTTTCGCTATTACTTTTAATTCCTGATCGAACGTTTTCCTAATCTTCCAGCATTTGGGCTACATCATTCGCTTCAACAAACTTTGGCCAAGAATCAATAAAATGTTCACGCATCGTATTTGGGACTCGCTTTTTTAACTGGTCCCTAAAGTTCTTTTAGGGATTCAAAGTCATTTATATTTAATCCTGTTAACCACTCATTAAAATATGTGAGTAATTCGAAAACAAAATCAGTCCACGTGCCGTTTACATCTTTAACACGGTTGACAAATTTTTGTCTAAAACTTTCGGGGCTAAGTTTATATCTCTTTAACAACAAATTCTTAACAAATATATATTCATTAGTTTCCTGTTCTGATTATCTCGCAATTAGCTAAGTAATTTCAAGAGGCAATAGTCGTAATAAGTGTGTTACATACTCACTCTCCATAAGTCCTACTCATTTAGCTTGCCTTTCAAATAATAACAAAAATGAAGCTATATCTCCGTCTTTTAAGTCAAATTTCTGCATTAAATTCCTCAAATCTATAGAGTTTTTCTTAACTTCTGGTACACTAACATTACTTTCAGCCTGAGAAATTATCTTATTCTGATTCTGGATTTTTAATTTTTCCAATTCAAAAGCATATTGTTGTTCAATTTTATGTAATTCCTGTTCATCTATCTTATTCTGATTTTCAATTTTTAGTTTCTCTAATTGCAAAGCTTGTTCATATTCAAATTTTTGTGTTTCCTGTTTCAATCTTTCGTCAACTAATCCTGCTAACACTTCTTTAACAAACGGTTCATCATAGTTTTTACTTTTGGTTATAATATCCTTCAAAATAACTATCGTACTACCGTCAGGGACACTCTCGCCCAAATCAACCGCTAACTGAACTAAATCACACTTTTTATATCTACCTATGTACGCCATTTTTGAGTAAAAAAAATATCAAATATTGAAGATAAAAACGTTACCTTGTTCGTTCACGTTGTCAGGGAGTTCATTAATCCGACTTCTGATAATTGTTAGCTCTTCTTTTGCTAACAAGGATATCTTCAGGTTACTGGAGAGCGGAATATCAACATGACATTATACTTTCTTAAAACAATAACAAAAGTTTTATTTGAAACATATATAACACTTAGCGGCTCGCCGTCAAAACGTGCTACTCCATTCATTACACATATCTCTCTCTCTAATTACAGTAACGCATAGCACATGCGCAAACTTTCTTTTTGCGGTCTGTCATATGCTGCCACCTATTAACATAGAACATTGCTTACACATCATATATTTTAATGCTTTCTAAATACTGCACATGTATTTCATCTCTTTCTGCATAAAGTACAGTAAACTTGTCTTTGTGAGAAAATGTTCTTGCTTAGATTATTAATATGCAATTTTTAAATCTATAAAACACACGGTATAGCAGTATAGTATGAATCTTTACTTTTGTAAGTTAAATACCTTCAAAAAAATATAACTAGCCTCGTGTTAATTGTGATTTTCCAGAATTTTAGGTGACATGTGCTTCCTGGATTGTGAAGGGCGTTCTGTACTTTTCGTACAGCCCACATGCATCAAGGACGTATTTTAGCATACATTTTCAGTGGACTCTAAAATCAATGCAGTTGCATGAATTCTCAGAGTTTTCAGTCTTAAAAGTTCCAAGCTTTGAAAGGACTCGACGCTTTAAATGATCTCGGTTTTTCACCTAGACAAAAAGAAAAACCAATATAAATGAAACTTGGAATAACATTTGTGACAGTGTCCCACAGGAGAGGGGATGAAATATCGTCTTTTAAGCCTTTTGCTCAAAGAGAACCATTCTTTAGAATGTATGCATACAACACAAACTATATACGAAACACATTTTAACGTAGGATTACAGTCCTCCGGAAAGCAAAATTTCAGATGTCCTGCGCCACGAGATATAAATTTGGCGGCTCAACAAACCTAGTCTGTATCGCTTCGGCAAGCAGTAAACAGTTAAACAGAAAAGTACCAAAATGCGTCAAAATTTTGACTGACACACACACACACAGTGTGTGTGTGTGTATATATATGTATATGTATATATATATATATATATATATATATATATATATATATATATATATATATATATATATATGTATATATATATATATATATATATATATATATATATATATATATATATATATATATATATATATATATATATATATACAGGGTGAATCTGAACAAGTGGGAAAAATTTACGGGGTGATAGAACGCATCTACACGAGCAATATCCGCCATAGAAAGTAAGGGCGGAATGCAAACAGCGAGGCTCTAGGTAGCGCTATAAATGATACCCGCATGCCACACGTCCTCATTCGTTCCTCCGGCGGTTTTCCGTAAATGTTTGGGCAGGGATCCTCCATGACCATTTGCTTGGCCCATACCTCCTGCCACACCGTCTGGACGGCGAATCATATGACACATTGCTACAAGTGTTGTTGCCGGAGCTGCTACATCCGATTCCAACCCCCATCTAGGCGAGAATGTCGTTGCAGCATGACGGTGCGCCTGCACACTTCAGCTTGGATGTGCGGAACAATTTAGATGCAGCATTCCCAAGGCGATGTATTGGTCGAGGTGGTCCCATTGCTTGGCCACCAAGATCGCCGGATCTCTCGTGTTTGAACTTTTTTCTCTGGGTACATATGAAAATCCTAATCTACGAGTACCCCATTGAAACCAATATGGAACTAGTCGCCAGGATCGCCGTTGTTGCCGGCGATATTCAGGAAATGCCTGGTATCCTCGGAAAAGTGCGTCAGTCCCTACCCCTCAGGTGTGAAGCTTGCATTACAGCTGGCTCTTTTGAGCAATTTCTTTGACCATGTAAATCAATTACATTCCTGTTAATAAAATGTTTTCTTCAGTATCCCCTCTCATTCTTGTGTTAATTCTTTAAATGTGACAGTGGAAAACTTCCTTTTAACTTCTCACCATTTGCATTCCGACCATACATTCTATGACGAATATTGCTCTTATTGCTGTGTTCTATCACCCCGTAAAGTTTTGCCCACTTGTTCAGATTCACCCTGTATATATATATATATATATATATATACAGAGGCTGTTCACACATTTTTTAGACGATGTATATTGTATTCACAAAACTAAGTTACATAAAATTCTTGTGTTTTAAATGTTCTATTTGACATCCCTTATTCTGAACTATCTTTCGACACCGCAATTTCCAGGATAATAATGTCAGAAGAGGTATTCTATAACATTCCTCCTGAACAGCTTTCCAGAGTCCTGTAAGGGTTTTGGGACGACGTTTGGATAATGCAGATTTTAAAAGTCCGAAAGCACTAACATCCATAGGTGATACATCGGGAGATTTAGTAGGAATATCAGCATAGGGTATGGCCTTGATACCAGTTTTTTGTTCCATTTCTTTTAGGAAATTTACAGTGGATTTTGATGTGAGACTGCTCGCTTTGTCCTGATACTTGTTTGGAATTTTTGTCCCACTTGAGGCTCCAATTTGACGTTTTTTTCCTTTCTTGTTGACGATATTACCTATCGACGCTTTAGATATCTCAAAACCATGACTCTCACATCGTTTTTGGGTAACAGAGTATGCATATTTCTCTTCGGAAAAAGCATAAATGTAGCCTTCGAACCACTGCTCTGTTAAAAACGCCATTTTGAATAAAAACAAAGCTTTCAAGCCACAGAGGATAATTTTGACTTTTAAAATCATAGTACAATTGCAATTATTTCTTTTGCAGCAAACGATATTTTATTACCGCTTACCAAAATCGTCTAAAAAATGTGCGAACAGCCTCTGTATATATATATATATATATATATATATATATATATATATATATATATATATATATATATATATATATATATATATATATATATATATATATATATATATATAACATACATACAAAAGAGGTAAGCAACGATAAATTATCCCTAGTTAATAACCCGCAATAGTTTCGGTAGAAGAGACAACCTGAAATTTTCTACGTAACTTATTAAAAGTTGATGATATTTATGCTTCATTACATCGTGAAATTTGAATTATATTCCTCTTTAAAGTTTAGTGCCCATAAGAAGCTCGATTGAAAAAACATTTTGTGGTGAATTATGCCTTGAAAAGTTAGTGTGTAAAGTATTACCCTATAGAAAAAAAAATAATCCAATTTGGTCAGCAGTACAAAAAGGATAGTTTAAACCTCAATGTTTTGTAATCGAAAATAAACGTAAACGTTGAAAGAACCACAGAAGTATTGCGTAGCGTGTGCTAGAGCGAGATTGTTAAAGAAGATTAAGACTCATACATCAGTCTGGATATTTTAGAAGGTATTAAAACATATCGCGTCATGAAAATGATCTCAAATACAATGTTTCAAACGAGTATGTCTTCATTTGTATTGCATCGGTTAAAGAACCGAATCCTATTTGTCCTACATGAAGAAATTACACTATATACTGACATAAAGGTTGGCTTAGTGTAAGATTGATTCCAGAAACACAATCAATTAAATAAGGGATATTAAAATGAGTTTTTTGAAGTATATTATGCACCGTTATTTTTGAAGAATTGTGAGAGCAAACGTGTCCGAAATAAAATGTATATTATATGCAATAACCAGCAATTTTATTTAAATAATAATTTTCATGGAATGGGTTTATTAACCTATACGTCAAATCTTCAAAAAACCCTTACGTTACAAATGATATTTTAATAGGAAAAAAAAATGTTCTCGAAAATTCATCGTTACCTACCTTACTTTCAAACGTCTTAGTTAAAATGATAGTGTTTTGTCTGCTGTCAGAATGTTTTATAATGCTATAATAGTTAATCGCAATGTCTAAAAGTGAGAGATTTTACAAACCATTTGCATTTATCTATGCTTCCTGAATGTCTTACCACAAAATTAAACTAATGCTTTCGCTAAGTTAAAACATATATCTCAATTTGTACATTTAATACTATGTCCCTGCTTGATTTTAAGACAGTTTGCACGTTTCTAACATTACTTCCTACTGAAAAAAATTGCATTTCACTTATTGCTTTGAAATTGTTGCTGGAAACTACTTTGGACGCTAGCTTTTTTACTAGCAGATCCGTTAATTTAAATTGTATTGTTTACTCATCCCTAACAGCAAGTCATAAAATATTTTAGACCCATACTCCCATATAAATGAGTAATTGTAATATTATACGCACAATTAGAATTTCCAATGGATAAGCTTTAATGCTTAATTGTTGTTACTTTAAAACCATTTCTTACTTCAAAGAGATAAAAGGAAATATTTTTAATCAAGCTTTTATGTAGTTGAATACTCTTCGTTTTCAATAATTTTGTGAAAGATAATTTTTTTCCTAGATATTTTTCTAGCCACACAATTCGACACAAAGAATATCAACACAATTGTACTAAATTTAATTATAATCGTGTTCATTTTCTCTCATGTCGAGGCATTAATTGAAATTGTACAGTTTACTCCTCGTTAAGATGACCTCTCCTATCCTTTTGTTGTATAGTATATAGTATATATAAAGTACAGTTATGCTGCTATGAATTTAAAACATATAGCTGATTTTGTACAGTTAACTCTATGTCGCTTCTTGATTTTCAGGCAGTTACACGTTTCTAGCATTACTTACGATTAAAAACAAAATTACATTTTACTCAGTGGTTTGAAACTGTTGCCGAAAACTTGTCTGGAGACGAGGTTTTTACTTATATATATATATATATATATATATATATATATATATATATATATATATATATATATATATATATATATATAATGTAGATTTTTAAACTCTAGATCTTACTTCAGTTTAAATTTCAGATAAATATCAATAAAACAAAATATAACTTCTACTTCAGTTTATACCGAATCGGTAATGAAAAGCATTTGGAACCTGATGTTACAATTTTGAACAATAATGTTGCAATTGCAGCGGATTCTTTTTCACAAGACAGAAACAGGAAAACAATAAGGTTATATTTGTTTCAATCGTAAATCTGGACGAAACGTAAATATTCTCTCTCTTACCATCAATTTAGGCTTAGGTCAACAATTTTGCATTCTAATAAGTTACTATATAATTCAACCTTACGATAAGAGTATTTGATTATTGTTTTCGAAGTCAGATTCTGAAGCTATTTAGCATGAAATTGCCAATTCATAGACAAGTATAGGATAATTTCCTCACATTTCTCTTATAACAAGTCTCAAGCTATAATTATTCCAAGATGCAACTAGCATTGTTACACAGTTAAGTAATATTCCTGGCTGATACGGTTGCATTTAATTGTCGATATGTTACAAAGGAATGCTCTAGAAGGATAATGTCTACCATTATCTTAACATTATGGCGCGGGAGTGTAATGAGATTAGAACAACTGTGTTGGAAAATCGGGCTGCCCACTCACAGTTATAAACTAATTTCCGTAGAAATAAGAGGTTATCTGTCTCTCTATATCTAGGTAATAACAAAAGGAATTGTTGACAATACTTTCTCGTTCGATTACATGCTAAACATATGCATCCTATTTAAAAAATTATCTTTTCTAAATGTTACATTCTTATGATATAGCAGTCTTTCCAGATGATGTCGATAATGAAGAGCTTTGAAGCACTTTACTCCAAAATTTAAAAAAAAATATTAGGAAATTTGGTTTAAGATAGCTGTCCTACAGAGTTTCGTTATTGTTTTTAGCCTTGATTGTTTAATATATGAATGTAACCAACCATAGAAATTTCAGTTACTGCGTTTTTTGTCATCAAATCATTATAATAATGTGCCAGGCATTAAATAAATTGTAATAGCAAATATGAAATCAAAACCGGATTTTTTTTCACAAAATACATACATATACAAAGTTTGCTGTTTATGTCTTTTTAAGAAATTAGACATTTGAAACAAATATGTATTATGCTTGAATTCGGTACAAAATAAGTGAAGTTATTTAGGAGATGGTCTTTAATACATGAGCTTCAATCTTACAAAATACATAAAAATTACAGCAGCCAAACTTTTTCTAATAATTGAAGACAATCTTATATTTAAGAAGGAAAAACGCAAGTTTTATTCAAATTTAATTTTTTTAAATTTAGAATGCATTTTATAAACTCAATATGAATGTAAAAATTCATTTCTGACTCAAAACAAAGTTTGAGATTACCACAATTTCCTCACGTTTATTACTAATTCTTCCATATCGTTGGCCTAAATAACAAGCCACGCAACTCCCCCAAAATACAATTTTAGGATTTTCATGCAATTGCATTGTTTTATGGTCCCTGTACAACTCTGCCAAACCTCGTGACTCCAAAAAAATTAATTCATTCACAAAATGTGAAAAACAACACATACAACATAACTCGTTAACTTAACTGTTTCTAACTTTGTAACTCCACTTTAACACTAGAAATACTGGGATTTTTTTCTTACTAAAAAGACTGGACGCCGTCATTTTAACGGCTAAATATAAGCCAAGAATTTAAAATGTTTAATGTTTTCTAAATGGTTAAATATTTTAAATTTTCAAATATTTCATACTAATATATAATAAATTAGTGTATATATATATATATATATATATATATATATATATATATATATATATATATATATTTATGCAGGTATGCCGAGCTGACAACCTGGTATGGTTTATCCGTAAATATATATGCAGGGTTTGTGCAGTCCTTATTTTTCAACACCAATATTTCTATTATTTGCAAAACGAGGAAGAGACGAAAAGTAACTAACATTTTTCTGATATTATTATAAAGATTTCTGCCTGTTTTTTATACTGCCGTCAAATTGACGGCTCTCAGTCTTAGTATGCATACAACATACTTCCTCCCCTCTTTACTATCGAATATAATTTTGTAAATGTATGTGCATATGTCACGTAAAATTATAAAAAAGTCATAAAATTTCAGAAGCCGAAGGACATAAATACAGACATAGCGCTGAATAGTATGTGCGAAACCGTCAAGATGACGGCATCTGTCATTCTAGAGTTAATTATGAAGATGTTTAATTGTCTGAAAATGTGGCCTATATATAATCTCAAAACACTTTAACAATTATTTTTAAGAATAAACGATAATAATATATCTTTTCAATGTTCAATAAATCTGGTTTTTTTGTTCATCCTGTAAAAAGTGGGAAATGTGAGTTACGTGGTTTGTTAATTAAGACAATGATATATAAAGTTCTCCTTACATGCGTATTTACTAGACTTTACTGAATGTATGCAATCCAATACTAGACATTGCCTGTATTAATGCAAGAGTAGAATATTTACTACAGTTGTTTTTAAAAGAATTTTTTATTCATTTTCGCTTTCTCTATTATCCCAATTCTGCATTCCGTCTTTAAGATTCATTCTTTTAAAGTAATCAGCTTGAAGAACGCAATGGAAAGGAAATGTTTGAAAGTGAAATTAAATTTTGCTGAATTTTCTTTTCTGAAAATTAGAGCACTAAAATATGAGTAACAAGTTAGATAATGCTAAAAGCTGTGCTTTAAGTCTGTGCATTCCCAAGAATGCAATCTTTTAAAGTAAATGTGGTTTAGAGCACTTTAATGACTTCACATATTATTCCAAATTAAAAGAAGCTTTAAAAGTATTTATAAAATTCAGAGCACTTGGCTCTATATATTTCAGGTTTATATTTAGAAGTGTTTACCGTATTCGTAGTTCATGATTAGGTAAAAATGTTAAATTTATTTTGTTTTCGTCTTCTTCTATGTTTTGCTATTTTTTATTACAGGCGTTAGGGGAAATAAGCAGAAAGTGTAAAATGTGTGGATTTAATTTTAGGCTATTAGTCAAACATACTGCTTTGAAAATATCGAAAGTTGTCATTAAAGATGATACAGAACAGGTTTACCGCAACGAATAAATAAGGGGCTAATATAAAAAATTCCTAGAAATCCATTTTCTGCGATAAAATTACAGATATTTATAATTGTTCGTTAACGATTGAAATATGAATCTATAGATTTAAACATTCCGCACTGTTATTTTTCCAGATTAGTTCTGTGACCGTATATTTAACCAGTAAAAGAGGAACACTGAATATATTCGGCAATAGTTTGCTATGTAGCAGACGCTTTCGCAGTCGCAGATATCCACTTAAAAGCTATTATTTAGCATAAATGGCTATATCACGCTTGTTGTTTTATATCTAATATACATATAATACTTATGTATATTAGATACATATGTATTATTGCATTTAAATAAAATGTACAATGTTCCTTCCAGCATCAACAATCATCGTTCATAGGTGGCAGCACTGATCCAGTAAGTTCTTATTTTTTGTAACGGTGTGTGGCAACATTCCCTTTTTTCCAGAAATCTGTTGTACGTGATGCGAGCAGGGCTTCTGCTCGATTATTCTCTTTTTTTATGTATTCTCAAAGTTGAAAGGTTTGGAGGATGTCTGGGAAATGAAAGATATTCATCGTGAATCTGTAAGTCAAATCATAATTCATTCTTTATGCTATTGGGTTTTTCAATTTCCCAGTGTCGTCCCATCCCTTACATTCAATTGTATTCAATTGAATGCGCAAGTATTGTAATTATTTTGTTTAAGTCGAAATAAATCTTAAAATCAGTACAGTTCACTAAATCTATAAATCTCTCATACAAAATATATTGTTTAAATAGAGAGAAAAACTGTAATAGATGTACCACCAGATTCATTCGTAATAAACAGTGTTTTATAATTTATACCGTTACGTTTTTTTGTGATTTATTTTATATATTATATAGGTAGTTCATTATCAGCTTCTCTAAAGAAACAACATGTGTGAATAGATTTTTGTTAACTGTGGGAGGCTAGGGGCCCACTGGCGATTATTTCAAATCAACTTTTTAATCACAAAAATGAAACACATTGATTCTTATGGTAAAGCGCCATTTGACGATTTTTCAGTTGGGGCAACTAAAAAATTCTAACAAGTTCGATTCTATGGGTGATGAAACTGTTGCCGGTGAAAATAGATCATGTTGGTTTAGATAGGACCGCGCTCAGTGGTGATTATTTAGTTGCTTGCAATAGATCTGCTCGAGGCAAATCATAGAGGATAACGCTAAAATCAGCATTCATGATCGCTATGGTGTTACCGATAAAAAAACTAGGAAACAAATACTTGACTAATACAAATTTATTATCTCTTACCTATGCTTCTGGAACTGTTATACAGTCTGCTTTATCAGTGGTTTGAAAAACCTGGGGACATATTCCCTTCGCACACATTCCAGCTCGACAGTCATCAGTGGTTCTTGTGTTTTTCAAAAACACTCTTTTGCTGGCCGTACGAAGTGCTGGGAACACCCTCTTGTGATCTGTATGATATAGCTTATTTATTTAGGGGTTGGTTACGTTACAGAGTGCGTGTTTGGCTAATCCGATTCTCGAGGAGTTGGCAACATATATTTTCTTTGATCTTTGCTCCCTTCGTTCAAGAAATTTAACGAAGATCGAAAATTCACTGCTCCAACCGAGATAATGAACGTTATGAGACGTGTCCGTTTGTCGGGAAGTCCCCACGATGAAACTCCGTTTAGAAACCCATTGTGTCGAGAGCAAACCGGTTGGAATAAAAATTCATTATATTGCAGCACTTGCCATCATCCTGGGCAATATTATTATTCAAGATTTTCTCCGGGGCAAATTGAAAACCCCTTGCTACCTGGAACTCCGACCACACAAGAGGCTTGGGATAACGAGTCAGAAGCTTCGTCCTTTTTATCTTTGTAATAAAATATATGTACTATATTAGTTTAAAGCAAATTTACTTAAAACTATTTACGAAAAATGTTCGTAATCTGTATTTTATTTCAATAAACTTGCAAATTTTTAAGAAAATCTCTTTACTTACCTTAAAGTCACAGCCAATCTTTCTTGTGGTGGTATAGCCAAACGTAATTTTGTATTTTGGTAAGAAATACTGGGCCCCACTAACAACAACAGGTTGTCGAAACTTTCAACGCTCATCCGAAAGTAGTTCAAAATATGTTGTTGGGTGTACTCTTAAATCTTCAAATAATTTATAAAATTGCCCATCAAATAATCTCCTACATGTTATTGGATGGATCCAAAATCTTCTGTGGTTTTGTTTACGTTTTCGCCGTACAGCAAGGGCACAAACACATGCAGCTTCCACGAAATCCATTGTCAGACTGAGTGCAAAGCAACTAATTAGTAGCCAGTGTCCGGTTACCGAAGGTATCTGTCACCTTTCAAGTGACTAAACTGTTTAATAGCCCATATTAAAATTTGCCAGTGGGTCCCTGGCCTAAGAATATTTTAACACGCCTTACAGGCTGTTTGTAGGAATTTCGTTTCTTGGTTGGATCCCTCTAATACATGCATTTCCGTTGGGACTGCATAGACCGTATTGAAACGGTCAAAAACAACGATTGTTGGAAATTCTTGCAATTTATTTTATATTTTACTTAAGTTATTTGTTGTCAGATTTTCTAGTGAATGTAGATATGTAAATATATTTTTGTAAACAGAGGTCTTAAGAATATTTTAACTCGCTTTACAAGATGGTCATGGGAATCTGAATGCCATGATTCTAGCCCTCAAGTGCATATAGTTCCGTTGGATGCATATGGACCACAAAGAAACGATAGCGAAAAACGTGTGATTTGTTTTATCTAACTTGTTTTATATGTTATACAGATGGTATTTTACCAGCTTCTCTAACGGAATAACGAATTTGAATAGATTTTTACAAACAGTGGGTTTAAGAATATTGTAATACGCCTGACAGAAGGATCATGGGAATCAACATTTCCCTATTTGGCCCTCTAATGCATGCAGTTCCTTTTTTCTCATGTGGACCATATTCACACGATCTTCACGCAGAAATTAACATCACGGTTGGGAAAGGAGAAATGAGGAGGAGCTAACGATGAGAGAGTTTATATGAAAGTGCAAACATTTAAGATGTGAAAGTTTAGGCATTTCAGCCAAGAATATTTAATAAAATCCAAATTAACAGACACAAATCATTATTATCATTTATTAATTTTGAATTTTTTTTATCGTGTTAAGGCATGCAACATTCTTTTATTTAACATCGAGGACTCAAATTAAAACATAAATTAAAACATACGAACTGACCCAAGGTCATTTCTTGTTAGCAGGATCACCTCGTGGACAATCAACAAGATTTTAATGAGGTCATTATTTAATGTGACTGTGAAAGTTTAGCTAAATTTTCAAGATAATTTTGAACAGTTGGAAGATCAAGCTCCTTATAAATGGGCCCGTATCTAATATATGAAGACGAATTAGTGATTTGCCTAATAGTATTTTGAGCAGCTGCAAATAATTCTGCTGTATATGACCCCTCTGGTCCTGCACAAGTGATTAATGGTCTAAGGAAGGAATAAACGAGAATCTTATTTTTAAAGAACATTAGCTTTTCAGGCTATTAAGGGGGAGATTAAGCGTTTAGCCATCGAAATTTATGTCTAATGTGGGCGATGTAACAGACTTAAAATTTTCGTTTTTGTTATAAAAAAAGCTATTATTAGTTCTTTTTGGGTCAGTTCTAATTTTTCAAAGATTTTTTGAAAAAATCTTTTAATAATTAAAGGAGATTCATGAGGATTTTAACCAGTTCAGGATTTAACTGGCTAAAATCCGTATGTGTTTGCTGTATATGAATATATTAGTATCTTTACGAGTATATATATATATATATATATATATATATACAGGGTGTTCATAATTAAAGTCCCACTTTCAAAAGGCTGCAAAAAAAGAACAACTGGTCAGAATGACTTCAAATTTGAACAGAATATACTGGAAGTAGGGGGAAATGATTTGGCATAATAAAAAAATTCCAAAATGTATCAATAGATGGCGCTGTAAGCGGCATAACAAACGTGGATTCGGCTACAAGTTACATTTTGAATCGAAATACAACGGCTTTGGCATGAGTTGCACAGTAGACCAACTGTAGTGTTCAATGTGCATGTGTGTTTGGGTCGTTTGACGGAAAAAATGACTTACAATTCAGTCAACAGTTGTGGCACTGTTAGTGGAAAGCCCACCCCACCACATAGGATGGGAAAAATTGGTTTGTAATTGTCCTTGGGCCAAAAACCGCATAAAAAGCAACAATGAAAACGCCTGTTAATTATTCCTAGACTTGCGGCAGACAGGTTCAATATGCTTCCCACCATTGTCCGCCACAAGTTGAAAGCGATAAACAGCATGTTTCACAACAGACCGCAGTGTCTCAGGGGTGACGTTGCGAATGTGTTGCGTAATCCGTGCTTTCAATTCAGCTAAATTTGCAATCGGGTCACTGTACACAACATTTTTAAGATGACCCCACAGCCAGAAGTCACAAGGATTGAGGTCTGGTGATCTTGGAGGCCAGGCTGTTGGACAATGAAGGCTGATAAGTCGATTATTTCCGAAATGCCTCTTGAGCAGTTGCATGACGGGCTTTGAGATGTGCGGAGGATCGCCATTTTGCATGAAAATGATTCTATCCTGACATGCACGCTGTTGAAGTGTTGGAATGACTTGGCTGCGGAAAAGACTCGCATACCGTTTACCATTCACGGTACAGGTAACAGGACCCACAGGACCCATTTCCTCGAAAAGAAATGGCCCTACCATACACGATGCCGTCAACCCGCACCACAATTACCTTTGGCGAATGCATCGGTACTGGTTGAGTTGCGAATGGGTTTTCCTTTGCACATATCCTGCAATTTTGTGTGTTGACAAACCCGTGGAGGTGGAAATTGGCTTCATCTGTCCACAAAATGTTCCATGGCCATTCATTGTCCACTTCCATGCGAGCGAGAAATTCCAGAGCAAACGCCTGTCTTCTTGGCAGGTCAGCAGGAAGCAACTCCTGAACATGTGTAATTTTGTATGGATAGCGATGCAGGATATTGCGTATAATTTTGTGCACCGTACTCGCAGGCATGTCTAAACATCGGGCAATACCACGTGCACTGCACGTTTGCACACCAATGCTCGTCCCTTCCTCTAATGCTGTGGCCACATCTTCTACTACCACTACTGACGTTGAAGCAATTGATTTCCTACCTCTTCCAGATTTCACTTCAGAATAACCTGTTTCTTCAAATTTCTGAATCATATTCTTTAGATGCTTTGCAGAAATCGGACCACAGCCTTTTTTCATTCCCTTTAATTACCGGAATTTCTTTAAAGCTGCAGGCACACAGTCGTCGTTCTTGTAGAAGAGCTACACCAGAAGAACGCGATCCTTCATTGGGAGACTCATGACAAGCTACTCAGATATAATATGATGGGAACGCCACATATCCCGTGCTTTTATACCACATGCAATGTGTCGTGCGCATAAGTGTCTTTTAATCAGGTTGCATAGTATGCCGCTTACAGCGCCATCTTTTGATACCTTTTGGAACTTGTTTTATTATGCCAAATAGTTTTCCCCTTCTTCCAGTATATTCGGTTCAAATTTGAAGTCATTCTGACCAGTGGTTCTTTTTTTGCAGCTTTTTGAAAGTGGGACTTTAATTATGGACACCCTGTATATATATATATATATATATATAGATAGATAGATAGATAGATAGTGACATTGAGATAGTATATAAGCTAATGAGAAAAATTAATTACGCAGCATGGTCTAAAGATATTTTTTGTTTACGCATAATAACGAAGAAATCTGAATAATTTTAATAGTGGAATTTGAAGAATAATGAAGCCCATCCATCGTTATGTTTCTGTCTGAGAACATTACATTTATGACGTGGGACACATTTTTATTTATATTCATAGTCTACAAATGTGGGCAATTTTAACAAAAAAATTTTCCACAACCAAAGCTGAACATAGTGCCATTTATTGCGCATGCTATACTTTACACATACTCCCATCCATTAATAAAAAAGAATGGATGAACAAATTCGATGTGAAAAAGATAGAAACATTCAAACAGTTATAATGGATATGCGCCTTCACGAACAATAATGAATAGCGGACATTCTCGAAAAGCAATAGTTATATATTTAAAATTTTTAATTCTTATTCTATCAGCAGAACACTCCTATATTGTAAACATATGTAATAAACTTATGAATATACATAAGGCAGAGAAATGAACGAATTTGAATAATGAGAGAAATTCCATTATATAATTGAATAATAATATTAAAAATGCAAACGCGATATTTAATATTTACACTTACACTAATTATGGAAAAGATTTTAACATAATAATTTTAACTCAAGCGGTATTAACTTGATAACTTCTAAAATTTTATACATATTCCAAGTGATTATAATGAACAAAACAATTTGGAGTTTAATCGCGTAAATATGTTGCTGAAATCGTTATATATTTTAATATAGTAAACATATATGCTATTTACTAGAACTTACACGGATATTTAAAATAAACCTTTCATTATATTGTAATAATGATTATTTGCTATGATCAGGAGTTGAAACTCTGTCTCAAAATGCTTTTGCCAGTGCTCTATATTCTAATATACATGCAAATATTTAATCTGATTATTTGTGGGAGTAGATGATAATTTATGAGAGTAAACTAGTACACATTTTATATAAAATACAGTGAAATTGCATTGCTATATATAAATTATATATTGCTAACGCATAACGCATGTAAAAGAAAACTTCTACATGCCCATTGAAAGTTTCTGATCTAGATTCAATATTGATTTCCATATTTCATAAACCTACTAATTACTCAGAGGAGGACTTTGAATCGAATATCTTAGGTAATAGTCCAGGTAATTTTGAATTTGGGAAACAGGAAATACATCAAAATGTTTTCAAAGATATTACAGGGAAATACCACCTGTTTATTTGATTTACCAAATTTATTGTGCAATTTAGACTGGGCATACAGTTTCATTGCTATGTCATCCTACAGTGGAGGGTCCGGCCCATGTACTGTAGTTCCCCCTACTATTCCTGAAGGCACAGAGTTTGTATATTTGTATTTTTATGTATGTAAAAATTATCAATGATTGAACGTGTACATGGAATTCAGAAAAGGAAATGCTTAATGTAGTTTTAATATCTACAATAGACTCCATTCAGAAACCTGTTAAACTTCACCATTATCATATTTTAATGTTTAAACAGAATTTGAATAAAATTTGTAAAAAAAGGGACTTACTTCGGTGGGTGTAGTTAGTATTCTTTCTCAATGACTGAATTTGATCTCTAGAACATTTAAAAACTTTTATGAAACAGTGTTATTGTTCAAAGCGAATATTTTCTCTTTTCTACTTCCGTATAATAACACGTCTGTGTGAATGTTTAATGTATTCATTTGATAATTCAATACTTTCAAGAAAATTTAAATTTCTGATATTAAAATAAAGAAGTATATTTTGTGAATATAGCTTGCTTTAATATGAACAACAAGAAAAATAAAAATTAGCGTTATTTAATTAATTTTTGGGTCTTAGTAGAAACTTAGTATATCATGCTTTCGCTTCATTTAACATGCATACTTTGATTTGAATGCTTTTGTTTCAAAATAAACAAATACAAATTGCTTAAAACCAAAGACATGTACTGTTTAATTATGTTAGTGCATTTCAGTACTTTGCTAAATAAACGACTGTAAAAATAGTCTATGAGAATGTAGTGAAATTTTGTTTTTGAAAAATATATTCTTAATTATTACAGATCTTTGCTTCTTATAAATAATTAATTTTAAAAAAGAATTTCATGTATTCATTCTAGTTAAAATTGTTCATCACGAAACTTATTTTTTAACAAAAATTGAATTTGATAATTATACATGTAACATGGAAATGAAAAATATCATTAATTATCCAATTTTAATTCTAATCTTCGATTCAAAATTCATATAATTCATATTAAATATGATTTTTTTTAAAGTTCTATTCATTAATCTCTAAATGTATCTATTTATCAACAAATGCATCTATATACCATATTCGAGGATCAATAAATATTTATTCGTATTTGGAATTATGATTTTTAATTCATTTTGCTCAAATAATTTAATTTGAATCGCTTGCTACCATGCAGCTTTTATATTCGGAAAGAGTCAAAACTTGTTTATTTATTTCTTCATTCTAATTTCCTGAAATCTGAATTCACGCATTCATCAGGAAGAATTAAATTTCCTTTGTTATGTAAATTATTCTAAAATTATTGGTGGAAAAGAAGTGGTGCAAATGTTGACGATATCCCCGTTGATTCTATTACTTTCTGGCGTTAGGACAGGCGTATTTGGCACCGTTGGTGCAAATTAATATTGATATGACACCGAAGCTGAGTAACTCTCTAAAGTTAGGAGAGGAGAGTACTGTATTAAAGCAGATGAAGTAACATTCCCTCATTGCGACGTTATTAAAATTAATTTATCTCTTGAGACACTGTTGATATTGTTGAATCCGAGGATTACAAAGTTTTAAGATAAAATTAGTTTTTCTTTATGATAATATTTTACTATTTATTTCCATAAAACAGCTTGGACTCTGATGAGTATGATTGTGATTTACGAGGGAATATTACATGTGAGAGTAATTATCGGTAAAACTGTGCTAATATAGATTCTAAGACGTAAAATAAACATTTACATTTTTTTTTCTTTCACATATCCTTTACTTTAAATTATAGAAATAATTAAATTCTTTATGTTAAAATGTTTATTAAGCGAGCAGTTTAGTTAAAAGCGATAATGAAATAAAAATTATCATCCTTACTTTTGGTGTTACTGAGAATCCATCACCTTTAGGGTACCTATGATATTTTGATCTGACACTATGGATTATGATTTGTTATACTGGATCTATACTTTGAGGTACTTTGATCTATACTTTCATCTATACCGTATGGGGCATCAAAATACTTTGAAAAATATTTCAGGTAGTTTCGTCTAACGAAATTTTCGTGGGTTATTAACGTAGGATTGTTTACCGTTGCTTACCTCTTTTTTCTTGACGCATTTTGGTACTTTTCAGCTTAACCGTTTTACTGCTACTGGGTTTGGCTCTCTGCCAAAATTAACTCGCGACAACGCTGAAATTTTGCTTTCCTCAGGACCGTTATTTAGGAACGTAATCCTACATTAAAATACTTAAAAGTGCTATGATCAACTGCAGACAAATAACAAATTCATAGGAAGAATAGAAAAAATAGTTTGTATTATAACTCGGTGATTAGAAAAAAAACTTAAGATACACATTTGAAATAACTCAAAAAATATCCAGAGCAAATTCGTTTTTTTCATTGGGAGCAGAGCAGAACGTTTGCTTAGTAAGTTACTCAAGGAGAGCAACATGACAGATAACATTTGGAAAAACAAACAAAATACTCAAAAGTAAACCTATAAAATACGTACGAGCATCGACAGACCAAAAGTATACCTTGATTCAAATAATAGTAATATAATAAACAGGAAAACTGCAAGATATTTTTAAGGGTTGCATCATGGTTTTCCCATTTCAGGATTCAGCAGGAATCTACAATGATCTGTCTGTATCATCTCATAATCTACCTGCATGAATTAAATATTGTCTGATAGGAACTTTCAACATGTTCCTGACTATACATACACACTACATATACGTCGCCCAGTGGCTAAGTGGTTAAGGCATCAGCCTGCCACGCCGGGGACGCGGATTCGATTCCCGCATAAATCTTGGTTGTATTCTAGGGGAACTTGTCAGTCTTCCGCCTGCAAAATGATTAAATTAATAAAGGCCCCGTCTAGAAAGGGGGAACTGCAATTCATCGTCCGTCTCCGGTGTCATCGTTTGTTAATGAAAATTCTTCTGTGACTGTGTGATTTATGTTTCTATTTACTTGTGTTCATATGTACACTGGACTAGGGTGTGACAGTCGTCAGCCTCAGGGATCTTAGACACACACTATACATACTAAGATGGAAACATGCGAAAGTGACTTCAGAGAAAGTGCATTAGTATGTCTATAATAATTACCAGTTATATTAATCTTCCGATCAAGTTTGAAAAAGCTCTTTAAGACGATCTCTTTTAAGAATGCCTTAAGTCGTCTTTAGAAACAAAACAATATAAACACTTCGCAGCAGTTTCAAAACCATTCATAGTTTTAGAAAACTTAAAATCCATGATGAGTTCTTGAATTTGAAGGCCATGAAATATGCATGCGTTAGTTTTCTTATTTGAAAGTACAAGGAAAGATCTGTAATTATATTGGAATCAACAGTAGCCAGCAGTTGAGAGTTCTGTCTCTGCTTAGAACAAAAATGCGCTATAATAACTTCCACTAGACATTGTCATTGTACTTACATTCTTTTAAAGAAAATTTGCGTTTCATGACATGATACACATAATTGTTAATTTATTTATTACAAAACGTCGATATTGCCCGCTATATTTCCTTTTCAGAAATAATGATTCGTAAATATTATATTGCTACATATTATAAAATCCATGAATATTTCTAGTTTGAGCTAAAAAGAAATAAAATTGTATGCATGTACTATAAATTTATGCTTTTATTTTTTTAGAAATTTGTTTATCTTTTTTTCTTTCTATGCCGCCAAAACCCTATAGAGTTTAGCTTCATGAGCTTCCAATACGGAGATTCACATTGTGGAAGGACTAAAGACTAGGGTCCTAAAGACTAGGGTCAGCCGCGTTGGAAAAAATAAAGTTTACTTTATGACAAATTTTTCAAGCACTGTAATCTATGTATTAGCATTAAAAGATATTTCCCATTATTTAGTATATGCAAGTTCTTTCTAGGAACTTATGAGTCACCGCCAACATGAATTTGCTACTGCTATAGTGATCTGTTATAAACTTCTGCGTTCGCTGGCGTTATACAGCTGTAGAACCATCCGATATGATAAGAACACATAAAGAGTGAGTCAATTTATCAACAAGAGTATCTTAGTGCAAATATATTTTACTGTTACGGGGAAAAGACTCTAACAAAACGCGGGACTTTTGGATGACCCCTTACGTAAATGACTAATTTCATAACCAGCTTTATTGAGGTTATACTGCGAAAAGCCATCAGTTAATTATCAATGGATGTTTACTAGGAATCAAGTTATTTTTGATGGATTTTGTGATACGAGACAAAATGAGCTTAGATCGAGGAAGATCGGATTCCCGCATTAAATTCGCATTGTACTTTGTTTTGATAATGAGGCTAATAGCATCATAAAACGCCATCTTACGGAACGTTGAGTAATCGACGTTCCCATGCAGTGCATTGATCTGTGAAGGAACAAGTGATAAAACAAAAACTAGGCAACATTTTCCTTATTTAACAATGCTATAAAACATTTGCGTTGGTGAAAGTTTCAGCAGTGTTGATTATTGTTGAAATCGTTCTACTTATTGAGTTCGTTTTATGAAGGTTTGTAGCGTTATTTGCTTAAGAGACTATACAATAATAGGATTATTCATGCAACTCTAGGGAGAGTACTGGAGAAGGAATTAAAATGTTATTGAGAGAAAATTATAGTTTTATTTTTTGTGTTGAATAATCCGATTACACTTCGAATGCCTTTCCACCAGTTCTTCAAAACATATCAGGCATAAATTTGGAAAAGAATTTACATTTATGTTCATTACGGTAATCAAAATGAGTCTGCAGGAATAAATTACTAAAACCTAATTGGAATTTTTTTATTAATATCCTATTATAATTACTAATTGTTTAAAACAGTCTTTTTTCAAAAGCCTTTGTCTTACTCGATTAAAATAGAAACACTGAATGGGTTGTGGTTACCGAATTTACCAGAGAATTTTCAAATCGAAACTATTTAGCAATTAAAGTTTTTTTATTTATTTGTTCATGTTATGAGTCAAATTTCCATGAAAATGAAAAAAATTAAATGTTTAATTCAAAGCCGAAATTGTCAACATTTTTTAACTATTTTCGAGAGAAATATTATTGTTGCTATAAATGGTTATTGAACATATTATGAACATATTACAAAAATTTACAAAGCCGATGCCATGAAATGCACAGAAGTCCATTGTATTGTTCTCCTAAATTGCAATATTAAATTTTTATTAAAAAATGTTGCATATATACCTTATTACAAATATGATGGTTCTTTGCCAAAATGCTGCTATATTATTGCGGAGACTAGTTTTAAACAAAAATTATCACAATTCCTATACTAAGTACTTTAGCAAATTTTGTCAAATGTTACGCAGTTTTATACAGCTACTTCGTTTAATTTCATTTCCGTGAATTATGGAGATATTAATTTGCTCTGTCCACCTGAAGTGTTGCAACGAGGGAATGAGAGACATGAAAAATAGCTTAGCAAATTCATATGGTACCCTCATCACTTCGTTAAACGTTTCAGCATGCAAGTGGAATGAAAGAAAGTTGATAAAGGAAATTAACTTTCAGAGACGCTGAAGTTAAATACATATTAGGCCTTTCAAGAAAAGGGTGCGTAACTTAAAAGTAATGAAGTGACTGTAATTTATTGTAATGATATGAAAATGTACAAGCTTGAATACTCGTTAAGTATGTAGGTGAGAGTTTAAAGATCTTAGTCGATGCTCTCAGACTCTTACTTGTTACAGTTTTTTACTTGTTAACACTAGAAAGACGAGAATTTTTTTCTTACTCAAAAGACCAAATGCCGTCTTTTTGACCGTTAAAACTAAAATCAAGAATTTAAACTATTTATTTTTTTAAATGCTTAAATACTTTAAATTTTGAATTATTTCATACCAATCTATACTAATATATAAAGAGAGAGCGGATTTTGTACGTGGAGGGTAATCTCCGGAACCACTGCACCTATTTGAAAAATTCTTTCACAATTTGACAGGTACATTATTCCAGATGGACATAGGCTATATATTATGTATATCTGATCAGTAGAAATAAAGTTAGGGGGGGGATACTCTAGATTTGTGTGCACGGCCGCCATCTTGGATTTTTTCGCCAGGGTTTGGCGCATTTCGCATGGCGATAATTATTGCGTTCTGGTAAAAATAACCCAATGTCAAATTCTCTAATTTTAAGATCAAACAATTATTTCTGATGTGATCTTTTAATTACAGTATAATAATTTTAGGTCAGATCTCGGCCTTGAACTGGAAATCTGAGTCAAATTGACTATACTCAAAAGAGTAAATTATTTTTAAAACTAAGAATCTTTTTGTTGAAAATTTTTGAATCCATTATCAGTTTTTCGTTAACTTATTAAATTTAAGTTGCTTTTAATTTTGTTTATCGATTGTCAATTAGTATACTATAATGATACACCATTTCATTTATTTGAAGTAAAAATTATCTGCCATCATTTTTTCGTAAAATGTAAAATACAGTATACATTTTAAATACAATATATTTTAAAATATTTTATAATTCTAAGTTGTAGTGGATTACAAATAAATTTAAATAACTGAAGTTCAACTTCTCTCTCCCCAGGAACCTAAGTTAAGAAGTTAGTTAAGGTTAAGTTATTGGTTTAGGAAAAGGGTTTTTTTTTCTTATTTCCAACACAGCAGGATAAATGGTCAAATAATTCTTGTCCCGATTTTATTGTATGCACCAAATATTTGGTTAAGGTCAAATCTGAAGTAAAATTTCATTACCACAATGCCCTAACCCCCCCCCCCCCAAAAAAAAAGAGGATCTGGTTACTCACCATGAATTTATGGGTTCATAATTATGTAACATTTTTCAAAGCTGAATTTGAGATAATTTTTAAATTGCAAGTTATTTAGGTGGTACAAAAATGCTGTATATTTTTTCTAATTAACAATATATTGGCATAATATTTTGGTGATTCATTGCTATTAGTCAAAGAGTTAAGGCAAACTGAATACATGGCATTGAAATTTTATCTATAAGTAAAATTCATTTGACCAAATTTTTCATATGGATCATAATTTGAAAAGGTAGTTTTTAATTAAAAATGACAAAAAAAAAATCTCAGTCCAACGATTAAATGATTTTTCAAAAATATTTCTAAGTTTCATAATTTAAAAAGGTCGTTTTTATTAAAAAAGCTAAAAGAAAAACCCAAAATTTCCAATATTTGAGAATGATTTTTTCAAAAAAATATCCAAGTTTCATAATTTAAAAAAGTGGTTTTTATTAAAAACCCAAAAATAAATCTAAGTCCAACGTTTAAATGATTTTTCAAAATTTTTTCTAAGTTTCATAATTTAAACAGGTGGTTTTTATTAAAAAGCTAAAAAATTCAAAGTCCAGCGTTTTGAAAACACCGCTTAAAACACATTGGCGAGAATTTTTCCACTCCTCAAAACACGGTAAAATCGCCAAGTTGGCACAAAAAAATCCAAGATGGCGGCGTGCACGCAATTATTAAGTAACGTAATATTATTTTGAATATTATTTTAGGTGCTTAAAATAATTCAAAAAACATTCTTTACTTAAAATCCTTTTTTTATTTTTGTATTTTTATTTCATCTCTTACTCTAATTATGAGATACCAATGTGTATCTATACTTCTATAATCTATCTATATCTATACTTATATATAAAGAGAGAGAGCGATTTTGTACGTGGAGGGTAATCTCCAGAACCACTGCACCTATTTGAAAAATTCTTTCACTGTTTGAAAGGTACATTATTCCAGATGGACATATGCTATATATTATGTATATCTGATCAGTAGAAATAAAGTTAGGTGCTTAATCCTAACAATCTCCATTGTTACCGCTACTGTCCTCTACCGCTTTTTGTGCCGAAGTCTTCAACGACCCTTAGCGTGGTGCTATCGCGGTGGGCTTCTGTTCTGACGATAGTGGTTTGAACCTATCCGTTCTCCGGCACGCCTTTTTCTTTTAAAAAATTAACTTTAATTATTTACTAACGTAATATTAATTTGAATATTATTTTGGGAATATTATTTGAAAAAAATGTAATGTTATTTAAAAAAAACATTCTTTACTTAAAATCCTTTTTTTATTTTTGTATTTTTATTTCATCTCTTAACTTCTCTCTTTTAAAAAATTAACTTTAATTAATAACTAACGTAATATTAATTTGAATACTATTTTAGGTGCTTAAAATAATTTTAAAAAACATTCTTTTTTTAAAATCCTTTTTTATTTTTGAATAAAACTACGGTCTCAAGCACACCTCTTTCTTTTATAAAATTAACTTTAATTAATAAATAACGTAATATTACTTTGAATATTATTTTAGGTGCTTAAAATAATTAAAAAAAATTCTTTACTTAAAATCCTTTTTTATTTTTGTATTTTTATTTCATCTCTTACTCTAATTTTGAGATACCAATGTGTATCTATACTTCTATAATAATATACAAAGAGAGAGAGCAGATTTTGCATGTGGAGGGTAATGTACAACTTTTGTACATTAAAATGTACCTTACATATTTTCCTTTGTCCACCGCAGTCAAGTAACCATAGAAATACCCTTTAGCTTACGGGGTCCGTTTTTCGAAATCGCTCTTTACAACGGGAAAATGTTATCTACTTCCTATCCCCATTTTACGTGGGAGACATTCAGCGTCGGGGGTCAGGGGAAAGAGTGGTTAATTGCTTTCTTATTGCTTTCTTACTATTAAAGAAGAATTTCAATAGTAGTTCATCGGCACTCCTTGCCTCTTTCATCTCTCAAAAGGCTGAAAATGGATGAACCGCCCTTCTGATGTCTCTCGCCTGTAAAGAAATAGCCTCTAGCTAGAACGACAAAAGATTATTATTCAGTCCTTTTCGGCAAGATTCACCCTCCGTTCCCAGAATGTCACCCAATTGTTCTTTGGGGGCAAAGACGTTAGGAAAGTCACAACGAAGTAGAATTCTAGACTATATCTCTGCCGACATCAAACCGTATTTTTCGAGAGTATGTGCTTCGGATATATGCTATCCCACCCCGTAAGGAAAAGGTTTAATATTTTTAAGATTCAAGTAGAGGAGGTATTGATAAATACAAAAAGGATTTTTGAAACTGGCAACGTTAAAGGGTTTATTGAAGAAAACTGCATTTGGAAGTACGCTTTTTATTGGACATTTAAGGTAAAAAAAGATTTACAATTTATTGGCTATCAACTGGAAATTTATTGGTATAATATTTTGTTCAACCCGGACAAAGTCGGGACGGGCCGCTAGTATATAATAAATTAGTATACATTTAGATATATTTTTATGCAGGTATGCCAAGCTGACAACCTGGCATGGTTTATCCATAAAAATAGACACATGGTTTGTGCAGTTCTTATTTTTCAACACCAATATTTCCGAAGAGCCAATATTTCTGTTATTTGCAAAAGGGGGAAGTGACGAAAAGTAACTAACATTTTTTTCTGTATTATATAAAAGATTTCTGACGTTTTGCTATACTGCCGTCAAATTGACGCCTTTCAGTCTTAGTAGGTATACAACACATTTTCTCCTCCTATTTAGTATAAAATATTATTTTGTTAAGGTATGCGCATGTTCTGCGTAAAATTAGAAAAAAAGTCATAAAATTTCAGAAGCCTGAAGACATAAATACAGACATAGCGCTCAATAGTATGTCCGTAAGTGTCAAAATGATGGCAGGCGTCTTTCCAGTGTTAAAAATAAATTTCATAAACATTCGCTAACACTTAGGGAATCATTCCTTGATTTTCTGTTTTTATAACCATTTTTATGATGAATAGCCATCAGCTTAAATAATATATTTGGTTAAACGTAAAATAAATTCATTACCTTGTGTCCCGTTTTGTGTTTAATTTCAAGATGTTTGGTTAATTTATCTAAAAAAAATAGAAGATCATTCTCTTTTAAATTTGCAGCTCGAATTTTTTTTTGATTTAATAGCAAACAAAAATTTAGACAATATAGAATTCCTTGAGCAATATAATTTAATCAAATTGCAACATTAAGCATTGAATAGGTTTAAAGTAATTTTTTTTCATATACATAATTATATTTGTTGTAATTTAAAAAAGGGTTAATATGGGATAATTATTTATGTACTCTTTGGTGATGGGAAGGCATAAACACCAGGGCAAGGAAAGGCAGGAAAAACATGGTGCTTAGTTTTAGTAAATCAGATTAACTATAATAAATACCCTATTAGCGTAACTAAGATATTAAAGAAGAAACTATTTTTAAGTACTTTTTTTAAAAATTTTAAAATCATGATCATTAATAATCATTAGTCAATCATGATCATTAATTTTTTTTCCTTAGAACAAAATTACGATAATTACGGAAAAAAGTAAAACTTGTTAAATACATATATCTATATCTGTTTTCATCCCGATGTATCGCGAAAAAAGGTTAAATACACCGATTAATCGACAGAAAACATATATCCATGCTAAACACCATCGATTTTTAAACATTTGAAGGAAACCGGACTTATCAGAATAAAAATACAAAGTGACAAGTTTTAAAAATTACTTTAAATTGAAATGTATTAATAGAAAATGTTTTAAAAACGGCTGAATCTCTATTTTTCTCTGTTATGTTAAGTAATAGAAAAACAAGAAAAGTTTAAAGAAAATGTAGTTTCTGTTTTATATCTAAGAAATCGAATTTGCTTTGAAAGAATTCATATACAAAATGTAACATTAAATTTTCCAGAAAAAATCACAATTAGTAATTCATTATAACATTATTTTTATCGACTTACATTTTAATCTATTTTTTGTCAAAATTAATAAATTCTTCTCATCGTAAAAAATATAATTACTAAAAGGCTTGGATAGCAAATTAACATGTGCAGAAAACTTTCTGCAATTTTACTACACGTTTTCTTTGATATGAGAATTCCATGTGTTGAATTTCTTTATCTCCGGTAAAATATTGAATTAAACATTTCATATATTTTCGCCCACTGGTATGGTATGATGATGCAAGAACCAGTGAAAAGAAGTAAAAGGTTTGACAGTTTGTGTTCCATGAATTTTGGTCAATTGGTATTGTTTTAACATTATGATACATTGTGTTTTTTATGTAAAAAAAAAGTTCAGATAGTCTCTTTAACGAAACTACCAAGGGTTATTAACTTAGGATTACTTATCGTTGCTTACCTCTTTTGTATGTATATATGTATGTATGTGTTTTGTATATATGTATCTATATATATGTACTTATGTTAATAAATAAATAAGCATATATACACTGAAGTGCCACTGAATTAGGGATAACAAAGCCTATACAAATTGTGTAGCGCTGCGCATCATGTATGCGCAAGTGAGGGCGCTGTGGTAAATGGATATATAGAGCGTACTGTGGTTGTTCTGAATTAGTTGTTGGAATTGCCAGTATGGGTAAACTGCCTGATTTAGACACCTACGATCGCGGACAAATCGTAGGTGTGCGACGCATGGGCCATTCAATTTCCGAAATCGTCAGACAGCTAGGATTTTCAAGGCTGACAGTGTCAAGAGTATACCAAGAATACATGGATGGTGGAAAAAAAACTAGCGATCGGGCAAACTGCAAAGGACAATTAGCCTTGACAGTGCGTGGTGAGATACGGCTCAAGCGTATTGTACGTAGCCAGCGAAGCCAAACATTAGCTCAAATTACCGCCCAGTTTAATGACAGTGCCAGTCGTACAGTCAGTAAACGGACTGTGCAACGCTCGCTTAACCGTATGGGTTTCGGGAGCCGTCGACCTACGAGAGTACCATTGCTCTATACTCGCCATTGGGCTACAGGTCTTGCCTGGGCAAGAGAGCAAAGGGACTGGAGTGTAGAGGACTGGAAACGAGTAGCATGGAGTGATGAGTTTCGATTCCGACTACTTAACACCGACGGGAGGCTGAGAATATGGTGTCAGGCTCATAAAGCTATGGATCCTGCATACCTGGCGGGAACTGTACAAGGGCATGGTGGCTCAATCATGGTCTGGGGTGTTTTTTCGTTGCACAGTTTGGGATCTTTGGTGCGTGTACCAACCTCCCTCAATGCAATTCGGTACGTAGAGTTGCTGGGTGATCACCTCCATCCGTTTATGCTGTTCTGTTATCCGCACGGTAATGGAGTTTTCCAGCAAGACAACTGTACCTCTCACAAGTCCCGGTTGGCTACTGGCTGGTTGGATGAGCATTCCTCTGACTTCTCTGTCATGAATTGGCCACCTAGAAACCCAGACTTAAATCCTATTGAGCTTCTTTGGGATGTTTTGAAACAAGGCGTGAAAGGCCATCACACAGCACCAAAGAACCTTACTGAATTATGGAGAGCTTTAGCCAATATTTGGCAAGCCATTCCCGTGGAACGTTTCCAGAAACTTGTTAAATCGATGCCTCGTCGTGTGGCAGCCGTTATCAAGGCCAGAGGAGGCCCAACTCGTTACTAGGTAGGTATCACTAATTCAGTGGCACTTCAGTTTATAATACATTATATATATATATATATATATATATATATATATATATATATATATATATATATATATATATATATATATATATATATATATATGAGAATTCCCTTCTTGTGGCAACACAGATATTTTAGAGTCACAAGACACGCGCCGCGCAACGAATTAAGGATAACGTGCCACTCGTGCAAATGGGTTACAACTCAACCGTTTCTTTGGAACGCACGTTATTTGATTTTATTTTATTTATGCTGGATTAAAATTTTATGCTATGTTATGATGGTTGACGGAATGTAGATTGAAGGTTTTTCTTTGTGGCTCTGACTAAATGAGCATTATTGTCGTGTCAGACGGATACAGATATTCTTTTTCTTTATTGTAATAATATGTTGTGGTGATTAATGTTAGTTGTGAATACGCATTATTATATTTTGACTTGAAATACTTTTGATATTTGTACCGTGGGGATAAATTTCCCACATTAATGGTATCAGAAGATTTACGGACCCTATAGAGACCCTATAGTTTTGAGAAATGAACTAGTGGCGTATGAAGAACGCATGAATTTTCTTTCTTAGAGGAAGACCAGCATTTCTGTGAGTACAAAACATTTCGTTTTTGGTTTCCTTTCAGAATAATTATATGCAATGGCTTTTTTGTATGGAGCACGTAAAACTGATTTGTTAACTTTAATTAATGAGTTAGGACTAAAAGCAGCAAAAGGTACTTAAGTCGCTGATTTAATTAGTATCATCACCAGTTCAGAAACTTATGATGAGGACTTTAGTAAAAGTAGATTAGATGTTATTATTGCTGAGAAACTAGAACAGAAAGAGATAGCAGAACGTCAGAGGCTAGAACAGATAGCAGGACGTGAGAGACTTGAACAGATAGCAGAACTTGAGAGGCTAGAAAAGATAGCAGTCCGGGAGTTTGAATTAAGGAAACTCGAATTGGAGGCAAATATTAAAAGAATTGGCGATGTTCCGGTTCCGCCAACTGTTTTTAAAAAACATAATTTGTTGAAATTAATGACACGTTATGATATGTACGGCGATATAGGTGTTTATTTGAAATTATTTGAAAGGCAAATCAGTCGAATTGAAATTCCTAAAGAAGATTGGGTCACGTATTTACTCCAATTGCTGCCGTTAGAGATTATAAGCATTGTCGCTAGAGAACCAGATCCGTCGGATAATGAGTATGATCATGTTAAGAAGTTACTTTTGAAACACTTTAAGCTGACCCCAGAACAGTTTAGACAAAAATTTGTTCAGCACAAGAAGGAATCGGTCGCCTCTTGGCGCGATTTTTCTTTTGAACTTAAAACTTATTTTGAAGAGTGGATTACCGGATTAGAAGTCAAAACATTTGAAGATTTGAAGGAACTTTTGGTTGTAGACCAATTAAAGCGGAAAATGTCTCATGACGCTCGTAAACATTTTTTAGACGACTTACCAACAATAAAAAATATTGATAAGTTGGTTAATAAATTGGATGAATATGAAGCTGGGAGGCGTAATTTTCAAAGGGATGGTGATTTTAAAGCAAGGATGAAATTTAATTATAGTAATAGTTCAAGAAATGATCATAATTCAAAGATTCGTTGTTTTAACTGTAATTTGTTTGGTCATAAATCCTCAGAATTTAAAAATAAGACAGAATGTCCCCGGTGTTTTAAATGTTCAAGGTTAGGACATACCGCCAATACGTGTGATGAAAAGAAAGAATCTCTGTTCTCAATAACAAAAAATGTTCCTAACAGAATCGAGATGACAGCTGAAATTGAAGGTGTAAGTCTGAGTGTAGTCTGCGATTCAGGATCAGAACTTTCTTTAATGGATTATGAATTTTATGTTAAAATTGGATTACCTAAACTGAATTTAAGTAATATATTTTTAACGGGAATCGGAGGTGAGGAAATTTCACCGATTGGATACTTTCATTCTGAAATATCTTTTGAAAAATGTGTAATTGAAACTGACATTTATGTTCTCAGAAAATTGTGTCATGAAGTAATTATAGGGACTGATGTAATTAATAAACTGAATATTTCGATTAATGAGAAAGGCGTTAAAGTTTTGGGAAGAAGAAATGCATTTTGTGTCAGTTACGCTAAGATTAACAACAGAGTTTCGCTTAATAGTAAAATAAATGAAGCACAGACTTTCTTTCAACCAACACCTGCATCAAAAGCAGAATATCTTGACCGCAAATCCCTGTATGTGACTGGATGCAGAGTACACAGACGAAAGAGCAAAATGGCGTCTTATCCAGGCACTCGCTTTCCTGGCCCAAAGTTTAACCAAAATTTTCCGCGGAACAACTTTATTCCGAATCCGACTAGTAATAGATTTAGCAGGCAGCCATTTCAAAGGCCTCCAAATCCAGCGCCTAGGCCCTATCATCACTCTGAGAGGAATGTACCTGGAAATTTTCAAAATATACCTCATTTCTCAAATTTGCCAGGGCCTATGAATCCACCAGGTTTTTTAAACAGACCACCGCCTAATAATCAAGTGTTTCCTATGAATCCAGCTCATTGTTTTCCTAGACAACGTGGTTCCTTTGGGCACCCATTTAGATTTTGGTATCCAAGACCTCAGTTACAGAATCGTCCCCGAGCACCAATGCTATCTCAACATCTTAGAAATTTTCTTTTTGAACCGAATAGAAGAGGGAAACTGAAAATCCGAGAATTCAGGAAATCGAAGGAGGATACTACTGCAAAACTATTTTTTTGTGAAACCTGTGAGAGAAGATTTGTAACTCAGAATGAGTTAAAGGACCAATTAATGAAAAATCGTAATGACATGAGAGAAGATGCCAAACGGAAAATTTAAGAGTTACGGGAAAATAATAGAAAATAATTCAATAAGAAGAGATAGAGATCTAATCTCTATAAGATAAATGACCGATTTGATGTTGAAAAAGTTGGGTGTCATGACGGACCTCAGAAAGCTGCCAGTGCCGAAGACCATATGAAGTCATGGTCAGATGATTTGGAGTAGTTTTTTCCATAAAACTTTCAGTGTGCTATCCACGAATCGGATAGATATATTTTTTTCGTTTCTCTTTATTTTATATTTTTAGATTCATCGGTTTCAGGCAGCCGAGGACGTCTGAGTTGCAGGATGGCCGAACTTGTAAAAATTCTGGATTAAAATTTTATGCTATGTTATGATGGTTGACGGAATGTAGATTGAAGGTTTTTCTTTGTGGCTCTGACTAAATGAGCATTATTGTCGTGTCAGACGGATACAGATATTCTTTTTCTTTATTGTAATAATATGTTGTGGTGATTAAATATTAGTTGTGAATACGCATTATTATATTTTGACTTGAAATACTTTTGATATTTGAACCATGGGGATAAATTTCCCACATATATATATATATATATATATATATATATATATATGTGTGTGTGTGTATGTCAAAATTTTGACGCATTTTGGTACTTTTCTGTTTAACTATTTATTGCTTGTCAAAGCGATACAGACTGGGTTTGGCGCACTGCCAAAATTATAATTCGTGACGCAGGACGTCTGAAATTTTGCTTTCCGGAGGACCGTTACGGAGGAACGTAATCCTACGTTAAAATCATTTCGTACGAAAATATAAATAATATTTAATTATTATAGATTAAATATAGATCATTTTATTTAAAATTGCATAAACTTCAACAAACCGGAACATCAGGAATTTGTTTTATTTATTTTCATATTTAAAGTAATTTAATACGATGCCGCATCAGATAAATTTAATCGATGATTTAAAATGTTTTTTTTTATTATATCCCTAATGTTTATCAATTAAAAAGAAATTCCAAACATTCAGCTTTTCTTAACAACTTTCCTTTATATGAGTTAAACACAACGGAGGGGGGGGGGGATGAATTTTTCTTTGTCCTCTTTAATCATTTGAAATGAATATTCTGTACTGATGCCTGATAAACTCATGTATTCATAAACTATATGGATGAGAAAAAAAAATTCCTCTCCAGCATACAATGTAGCCTTGAACCAAAGCATTGCTCTTGTTATAGATTCCTCAGCGAGTCATAATCTATGAGTATCATAGAGGGAAAGTATTTTCTAATGTGGGATTGCTGAAAAATTTTTCACTGGTGGCTGATAAAATGCAATCAACTAGCCTAACTTCGTTAAGGGGACTCACTACTCTTAAATCTTAAAAACATTCGATTTTTTGAGAAAAAATATATGTTAAAGTCTGATCATTTCTAAACAAAATAAAGCAAATGGCATGAAAACATTGCTGTTAGTTCCGGAGATATTGATATTCTAAATATTTAATTACTGATCAAGTTTATGGTAAGAAAAATTTTAAACTCATTTTTCTCAAAATGTAATTTTGAATCATTCCGCAACTGATATCTCAAAAACTATGAAACATACTTCCATGAAATTTTTATCATTGCATAATCATGTTATTTTATTGCGTGTGAACTAGAATTATTGCAATCACTGCACATTTTGTTATTTTTTCAGGGGTAAATTAATGCAAAAATTCAAGGAAATTTTAAGTATAATTTGAGCAGTTTTAAAAAAATTTAAAAAAATTTTAATGTTGAATATTTTAGTTCAATTGTATTTTGAATTATTTATTTTTAATATAAAACAGGAATTATACATTTAAGTGTAAAATTAATTTCATAGTTCTGCGCGCAAGCCAGTATACAATAAAAATACATAAAAAACAAGGTATATCTAAAGCATTTAAAAAAAATATTCAAAATTATTTTGAGAATTGAAAATTTGTTTATTAAAATAAATATATCAATTTATCATATACATAAAATTTGGAAAAATTCGGAGTAAATTGAAATAGTTACAAACAGTCAAAAAGTATGAAAATATGCCTTATTTCCTCGACTTCCCTCGCGAGTCCCCTTAAGAACCATTGTTTATCACGAATCGTGGTACACAATTTACACCGAATGAAGATGACAAAATCCACAAAGAATGCCAAAGAGGTTTAGTAAAAACAAAAATACACATCTCCAGAGGAAAATTAGTTGTGGACTTAGTTGCCGATTAGGTTATTCCCCCTCTGCAATTTATAACCAATGAGTCCGTTAGTGAGGTACCATCAGTGACGTAGGGAGCATAACTGGCACCCGGGACACAATGGGGCACACTACCTTTTTGGCGCCTCCCCCGAAAAACATACAGTAATATAATATGTAGAATTAATTAAAAGGAACATTTGGCGCCCCTCTGCGAGAGACGCCCGGGGCATGATAGACTCCCTTTCCCCCCTCTCGCTACGCCACTGGGTACCATACAGATGAGACCAGGAACTCCAGGCATTAGACGTACCACCATTCTGAATACTCCTGTCTCAAGAACAAAATACTTATAACTAATGAAGTTACGTTCAAGTATTTGTTATAATCGCGTAAAAACACAAAATACTCCCTCGGTTGAGCTTGTAACCACTGGAGGGCGCGTCCCCAGGTGGTGGATCGGGGAATGCCTCCACTGGAATTTCCATTATGTTTTAGAAGCGAAGTAAAATACCTTCCGCGGACCAACAGGTAGAAGTCAAACCTCTTTCAAGGCAATGGCGACCTTTTATTGTAGATAGTTCATTTTTTTCTTTTTTCTTCTGACATATTCCTGGGCATGAAGACAACAACAACAGATAAAACATATGACATCGTGCGAAAATTAGACAAGTTTAAACTTTATTATGAAAAGTATATTTGAGTAATGGTTCTTTCTTTCACTTTATCATTCTTTAAGAGTAAAGGAATTTCATTTCGTTCCAGCAATAGCAAGTTAATTATAGCGAATAAATTCTTACGCAATAATTCCCTTTCTTTAAAATGCATATCTTACCTTTAGGGATTATTAATTTTGCGAAAGTAAAAAAGATATTTCGCATTATTTGAATACTGCTAAACAGTAATAAAAAGATTTTTAATATAAAGGATTTATATTAAATTTCATTTTTAACAGAAATATTACAGCACGTTAAATACATATTTCATGTGACAATTTGTTCCTATTTTTATAGTAAGAATTCAGTATTTTTTATTCATATTCTATATATATTAGTTTACATAAATTTCTTCAAAAGTCATATCTATGTGTGCAAGAAAGTTTTTATGAATATACATCTATCTTCCTTTAAGCTACACCAGAAAATTTACCATGCATATTTTTACTTATGGGAGCTATAGAAACAGTTCCTATGGTAACAGCTATATTGTAACATACAGTAATATAATATGTAGAATTACTTTTTACTTATGGGAGCTATAGAAACAGTTCCTATGGTAACAGCTATATTGTAACAAAGTATTGAAGAAAAGTATTACTTAAAGAATAGCGTTAAAATTAAATGCATAGCTTATAGGAACATACATTGTACAGGAGCATTTTTTAAATTCCGAATATGGAGTTAATTTATTTTCTTGCTACCTTTTCGCTGACGGAATAAATATGTTAATCTCAAATTACCGTCTTATAGTGTAGTACATTCTTTCTTTATTTTTTTGTATTTCTTATAACCAGAGTTATGAGGGATTTGAAGTATATAAATGTTAAAGATTAATATATTCAACGACCCTGAATTCGACCCTTTTTTTTCAACTTGTGAAGTATTTTTAATTGTTGTCCCTTCTAATATATCCATATTTGGGTTCTTAAAAAACTGATATTACTGACATCGATTTCAAATTATTTTCTCTGACACAAAAAAAAAAACCCTGACAGAGTATCAAAGCGTTCGATCTAACTTTGGGCTTTACATCAGAGTGCGTACTTGCATGTGGTCGATCAATCCTACTTTAAAGTATCCTACAATGGCATTACTTGTGAAATGAGCCAGCGAAATTCATATCCCAATTAGGTAAGCTTGATGATAAAAAAATGTAATGAAATATAAAAATAAATTATACCAGTGTCTTCATAAACTTTATTTATTTTTTTAACACATATATGAACTTGAAATAAAAATAAAACCTGCTAATCTATGTTAAGTTAAAAAAGGAAAAAAATACCAGATACAAAAGTAAAAGAGCATCAGGGTATACATTTTCACTCCAATACCGAATGAGAAAGTTTTTCTTTGTAAATGTGTAATTGAGAACTTCAAAACAGAAAACCTTGTCACGCAATGTATAGCAATATTTATTTGACTCCAGTTTATCCTTAAAATTTTATGAATTACTTTTCGTAAATAATGTGTTTGTGTCGTCCCTTCATAGAGGGTAATGCTGTCCGTCCATATGGTACCCACATAATAAAATGGACAGTAAATGCGGCGTAGTATAGGCGAATGTTGACGACACGTCAAAGAAAAAAAAACCTTTTCGTAAATCATTTCCTATATAATGAATTAAAATCTTTTTTTTTGTAATCACTCTACTTAACATCCAAAAAAAAAATTATTCTCCTGTGTCGTTCGTAAAAAAAAAATCCCTTTCCATTACGTAAAAAAAAAACTTTATTTTTAATCGTGTTACAAGTAAAGATGTCAACATTTCAAGTTAAAATTTTCGCTATTTACACTCTCTTTATATCCCATTAATTCAATCAAATTACCAATTTAAAAATCCACTTCTTTTAAAGTGTTTTCCACTGTCATAAAATGTTATGAGCATCACATTTTCTTTCGACTCTAATGAAATCTCTCTCACTTTACTACTACATTCCATTATTATCGTAAAAATTTTAAGGCTATAACTAGGATTACAGAATGTTAAGTAAGAAGTTAATGTAATGTTAAGTAAATGTTTAATTGTATTCATTGAAACAAAATAATGGTGAACATTTCTTGAGAAATTAGAATTATTAAAAAAAAAAAAAAAAAAAAAAAAAAACTTTTGATCTTTTTTACTACCGTTTTATCAAATTTTATAAGAAAAAATAAAGGTAGCATGTATACTCTTTGAATTTTCTAATTTTCTATTTTTTAATTGCATCATCTGTGTAAAAATCACGGTACAATTTGTTCACTTCGTTCCATCTTATAAATACTTATACTCTGAACTATTCAAAGTAAGTATTAAAAGTAAATATCTTTAGACATATATATATGACGTATAATTTCTCAGAATGATATTGTTAGATTACACATATATCTATCTAACTTAGAAATAAATTCAAAAATCTAATCCTGATTGCCGAAGAATAGGGCAAAATCTTAATTTATGAAGTGTACTTTTTAAATTAAATTACATGTGAATTTAATATATTCAAGTTAGCGGAAATACGTTCCTTTTGGGACTCATACATTGTAATTTATGCACCAGATATTCAGATCTAATAATATAATAAAAGTATTTACCATAAAACTAGCATCAAACATACTAGTTTTCTATGTTTTTAGGTATTGAAAATCAATGGGATCCTTCAAACAAGAAACGGCCTCTTGCAATTCTTGCCAGTGTTTTTGAGTGTTTGTCCCATTCACATTATTCTGAAAACAAATGAAAACCTAAAACTATACATGTCTTGCTGTAAATAAATCTCTCATATAACATAAATTTTCTTACTTACAGGACTTTTTACTTTACTATAAAATATCATTGGATAAAATCTATGATCCTCATTAGATTTTGAATTCAGTTTCGGTATTTGAATGGAATTTTTGAACCGCGAAATTCCAACTTTCCTTGATCGCCCTTGACTTATTAGGCGAGAACAAGGATGCTTTACTCTTATATTTAAGGATGAATGAAGGCATGATGAACGATCAGATTTCATATGTAAATCCTCAACTTTTACTTTCCAAAGTTAACCGTAGAAAAAAAATTATTTATCTAAACTTTCTACTTAGCATTTTTAGATATTTGCTGTATTACACACTAAACTGCGGATCTTATCCAAATCCCTCCTTTTAATCTATCCTGTCTATGTTATACCTTTTAACGTAGGATTACGTTCCTCCATAACGGTCCTCCGGAAAGTAAAATTTATGACGCTAAAACCGTTGTCGCACGTTATAAATCAAGAGTGGCAGAGTAGACATAAGCAACTTATTTTTCTTACCATCGACCTACTCTGCATAGGGTTAACATTCATCCTTCTCTTCGTATGTAGGAATTTAACAGTAAAAAAAAGAGGTAAGCAACGATAAGTAATCCTTCGTCAATAACCCGCAGTAGTTTCGTTAGAAGAGACTACCTGAATTTTTTAAAGGATTTCTTGTAATTATTCAATGCGAAAACTAAAAGAAATATCTGCATTTGAGAACCATATCCAGGAAATGCTATTTCAACCCAAAATCCTGCTGAAAAGCTATTGAAGGGCACTTTTTTCTTTCTTTCACAATAGGTGTGTTTGAACCATGCTTTTGTGAAATCTTTCCCATCATTTTTTTTTCCGATCCACTTATCTCGCCTTGATTTCAGTCCATGCAAGACTGAGATAAAAACATGATTATTTGTGCTGAAATGTATTTATTATTTATTCATACGCTTGTTCATAATCATTTGCCATTAAGCTTAAAACATGTATAAGATAAATGAAATGACTGATATAGTTTATCGAATCTATTTTCCTAATAAGTAGGGTGAAAACCTTATCTATAAACAAGCCACGACGTGTAGTTGATACAGATGGATTAGTTTTGAGCTGCAATCCAAATATGTCTGTCCTCTATAAAGTCTGAAAACTTTGTTTTAATTTTTTAAAAAATCCAAATTAAAATTTTCAGAATATACCAGTACTGTTTAACTTGTGTTTTCGAATATTTTAGACGTCTAGGTGGATATTTATGAAAAGTAGTCAAAAAGAAATATCTCCCTTCTTTCATATTGCCATTCGATAAAACGTAAATTGTAACGATTAATGTACATTTTTCCATTTATGCGTCCTTTCAAAGTCACAAATATAACTACAATCTTTGCTGACAGCGATATTCAATACCTTATTTTAATCACACGTCATTACGGTGTGGAAGGTGGAAAACGAGAAAAGAAACCTCCCTTTCATTCAATGCAAATATTCCACCTGTAAACAAATCGTCCCTTGAATTTCGTGACCTAATTTCATTCCGTAACGATATTTAAGGCCGCTGTGTACTAACACTATTGGATTTGGTCATGTCAATGCTAACACAATGGAGAAAATGTGTCTACTACACTGCTGGCCACTGAAAATGCAACATCCTGAAGGAAACATGCAAATAACATGAAATTTACAACATGCATTAGCGGAGGTGAGATATGCAAACGATTAGAATTTCAGCGCAGACGCACATCACGCGCGCCTGTGGCGCCACTTCAAAGCGCTATTTAAGGTTTGGAGATTTCGACGATTTCAAGTTCGGCAATTGTGTTTTTCTTGTGGTTTTTATAAAAAAAAACGATTAATTATGCCTCGTCGAAAACAGCGATCATATTTTGATCAAGTATCCGAGTTCGACAGAGGAAGGATAGTGGCCTACCGCGATTGTGGATTATCTTTCAGGGAAATTGGTAGTCGTGTTGGACGAAACCAAACAACTGTAATGCGGATATGTGATCGTTGGATGCAGGAGGGTACGACGGACCGGCGTGTTCGATCGCATCCACGTCAGCGCACCACTTCACGTGATGACAGGCAAATTGTGCGCATGGCAGTGACGGATCGCTCAGTCACATCCCGAACCATAGCACAGCACATGCAGTCTGTAACGCATCATCCAGTGTCTGCGCGTACCATTCGACGCCGTTTACAGCAGAGTGGTCTGTCCGCAAGACGTCCATTGGTTTGTCTACCCTTGACGCAGAACCACAGACGTCTCCGCCGCCAATGGTGCAATGACAGGAGGATGTGGACGGCAGAATGGAATGAAATTGTCTTTACTGACGAGTCACGCTTCTGTCTGCAACACCACGATGGTCGCATTCGAGTCTGGAGACACCGTGAAGAGAGGATGCTGAACAGCTGCGTTATGCACGGCCACACTGGTCCTGCACCGGGTATTATGGTATGGGGCGGTATTGGATATCACTCTCGCACACCTCTAGTACGCATTGCCGGTACTTTAAACAGCCAGCGCTACATCTCCGAGTTGTTGGAGCCAGTTGTCCTTCCTTACCTTCAGGGCTTGCCCACAGCCATATTTCAACAGGAAAATGGGCGACTACACGTGGCACGCATTGTCCAACGGTTCTTCGTCAATCGCCAGATTCAATTGCTTCCCTGGCCACCTCGCTCTCCGGATCTTTCGCCGATAGAAAACATGTGGTCCATGGTTGCTCTACGATTGACCCAGATTCCATCCCCAGCTGCCACAGCAGATCAACTTTGGCAACGTGGGGAAGCTGCTTGGTCTGCTGTACCCCAAGAACTCATCCAAAGTCTCTTTGAATCAATGCCGAGGCGTGTGGCAGCGGTGATCTCCAACAATGGCGGCTACTCTGGATACTGATTTTGGCAGAAACCACACTTCACAGAAGTCTATAAATTTAATCATTTGATACTTGGTCAACATGTTATCTACAAAATAAATTTTTTTGTGATATCTCTTGTCTTTCTTGGTGTTGCAATTTGGGTGGCCAGCTGTGTATTTACAGCTACATGAATACTGATAGTCCAATAAAAATGGTATTTTCATATAGCCTGAACTTTTCTGCACCTTGTAACAAGATTCATTTTATAAATTTCGTCCACAAAAGAAATTTAGTAGCATTTAAAACACACTAAACCATATGTTTTCCCTGAATAAGTTAAAATTTAAAATATAATTTTCATTTATAGAAAAAAATGAAAAACACCCCAAGGTGTAAAAAATTTCTTTGTTTATTACGTAGTACAATTTCTTTTAATAAATCTTAAAATCCAAGTCGGAAATTCTTGAACAAATTTTCTCCATAGGTTAACATTAACGTGAGCGAATGCAATAAGGTTAGTTCACAACAGCAATAAGGAAAATTTTTACAAAAATATGTTCCATATTAAAGATTTGAGAAATTTTGGAACAGAAACCTCTGCGTTTTGATCTCAGTATGTCTGTAAAATCTGTCTTTTAAACATTTTAACAAATACATTACATATCATAACAAAATACAATTTATTATTGTCTAGCTATAAATATATATTAATTAATCTTTTATATGTCTTTGTTGATATAATCATGCAACAAAATCACAAAGAGCTGGAATGCAATCTCATCAAGCAACGTTCCTAGAGTTTAAATGTAATGCATCCGAGAAAATTAATTTTCCTTTTTCTTCGTTAGTAATTAAAACCTTTAATAAAGATAACAAGGAATATTGTACTACTTGTGTATATGGTATCTTCATACGATTCGAAGCCATTTCAGGAGATGCTGGATGCACGCCTTAACTGCGTAAAGTAAATTAATAAATTAATTTCCACACGACGCCGCAGATGAATAACTCTTGACACTCTTTAAGGACTGGTGCTAAATTAAAACTAATGAAGTAGGGTATATTCTTTTTTTTTACAATCCAAACGAAATTAATATGCTCCTTGACACACTGTTGAATGTGGGAAATGTTTTTAAGGTAAGTGGTTCGCGATAAAAAAAATTATTTTTCTATATTTTTGCTCACAAGCGTTCACATAACGTATAATTATTTAAAAACTAGAAATTGATAGGTCGAGTGAAAACTTTATGGACAATCCTCGATGTGTAGTTGATACAGATGGGTGAGTTTTGGGCTGAAATCCTAAACATTCTGTCCTCTATGAAATCTAAAAACTTTGTATTACTTCTTTTTTTTATTTAAATCAAAATTAAAATCTCCGCTTAAAAATTTAGGAATATACCAGTACAGTTTAACACGTGTTTTCGGATATTTTAGACGTCTAGGTGGATATTTAAGGAAGGGAGTCCGAAATATCTGACATATTTCATATTTCTATTTGATTAAACGTAAACTGTAACGATTAATGTACTTTTTACCATTTATGGGTCCTTTCAAACTAACAAATATCACCACAATATTTGCTGACAGCAATATTTCAATTCATTTTCAATAAATTATTCTAATCCCATTTCATTACGGTGTTGGTGATAGAAAACGAGAAAGAAATCTTTTTTTTTCATTCAACTCAAATTATTGCATTTTATTATTGCATTTCATCGCATTTCATTCCTCGATCCCTTAGGGATTGAGATAGCGTACTGGCAGCGTGTCAACTTTCGGTGCTGAGGGTGCTCGGATCGAATCCCGACAAGCGCCGTTAAATACCAACGTGTCTAGGCCGCATATGGACACTTTAAATCCGGAGACCAGAGAGTCTTTCTACGAGGTCAGAGATGGTGGGAGAGAGTACAATCCCTCCAGATGCCGCTCCTGGGGGGTGCTCGGTCAAAATTAAGGTGGCAACTGGCTAAATCAGATTCCGACACTTGTGTTATTATAAACTCGAGCCACACCCCTTACCTCTTTAGCTTGTATAGACCTGGTCTGGAATAAATTCCGGCCAGGGGTCATTAGAAACAACATCATCTATCTTGAAGAAATTTTGCGGACGGGATCTTTATGAAGTTGAAGAGGACAATAAAAGTTCTCCGGTGACGTGAGGAATTGTCCGTTGACGAGACAGAAAACCCACGGTAAGAAATGTTCCTTATTCTCACCATACGCAACCGCGAAAGTTCGTGGAGAGAAAACTAGTTGGTTACAACAGTCAATACAGCGTCAATAAAGTTGATTTTCGTTATCAGGAACTCAAACGGAGAATTTTGGAATAATATGAAGAAATCGCTGGTTCCTCAGCAGTTCAGTTGAGATCTTTCACTCACTCACGGCCAAATCGATATCTACAAATTGTGGAGTGCGTTGATTGCAATGACCCAAGTGGATTTACACTGTCATCTTGTTAAAAAATAAAGTTGAAAGCAGCTGGAAATAGGAGTCGAATACCTGATCGTATTATACTGGCTGTGCCGCAATGACCCAGACCTTACAGTCAACGTTGTCTAAAAAAAAAAAAAAAGGCTGGTAAGAAAAAAGTACCAAGAAAGCTGGTGAGCAAGTAATCTTCCAAATCGTTAACATAAAAATATGTTTATTTTCTGAGCCGTCTTGGGTAACATAAAAATCTTTACAAAAAAAAGGAGCTCGGGATTATTGAGCTTAAAGATGAACCATAGGTTTCGACAAATGCAAAAATAGCTCCCCGATGCAGAATTGGCAGAGCCAAAACTGACCGGGGTGCTTAAAAAGAAATTTATATAAGAGACGACTCTCTTACAAAAAAAATATATCTAACTGATATATTTCTTCTCATCACTGGACAAGCCTGGAAAAACGCGGACACGAGGGTTGCCGTAACAAGAAAAGCGCCAATTAACAAAGCCAGACCACCCGCGCCACGCGCACGGAAGCTTACTTCAGCGCGGAGGAAAAATATAGTGAAAAAACTACTCGAGCGCTTAATGGCCAATAACAAGAACCCGGCCATGCCGAAGCCTCGCCAAGAGGAGAAACTCGAACGCGCCGCCAAAATGGAGGCCCGTGAATGGCTTAGCCCTGATAGACGAAAATTCGCGCCTCGGCGTGATTAATCGAACGAGGAGAGAAAGCTCACCTTGGAGAGTGCCTTCACGCCAAGCTGTCGCCAAATTCACACGTGGGAAAAACCTCTCTTGGACAAAGGAAAAAGGAGAAAATGCCATATAATTCTAACTTACAACAGATTTTATGGGGCCAATTTAGTGAGCTAACTTACACGGCGTGCGTGGACAAAAGTTAGTTGGATGTCCACATGACACACCCTGCAATTATCAGCCATAAAAAGTGCATTTTAGTGAAACTTAACAAGGGAATCCTTTGACTGACCTCTTGTTAAGCACGTTATAATTGGAGTTTTACGGTTTAAGAGAAATGGGCAACGGCTAAAATTCTCAAGAACACACACGACGAGGGAACGGTATAGAAATTACGCTATTTTATTTTAAGGGACAACTATTTAGAATTAGAGATATCATTAACTTAACGTGCGCTATGAGCCCAACCAAATTAACTATTTCTGGAACGAATTCCTCGTTACAATCAACAACAACTCCACCTTAAGGCTGCTATGTACTAACCCCATTGGATTCGCTCACCTCAATGTTAACCTATGGAGAAAATTTGTCCATGGATTGCCGACTTGGATTCAAAGATTTTAAAAAAAATTGTACTCCGTCATAGAGAAAGAAATTTTACATTTGTGTACATTTTTCGCTTTTTTTAAACTGCAATTAATATTTTAAAATTTAAATTATTCGGGGAAAAATCTGGTATAGTCTGTTTTAAACGCTCATAAATTCCTGCGGTGGGCGAAATTTATAAAAGGAATCCTGTAGCGCTTTGCAGAAAAGTTCAGACTATCTGACAATACCAGTTTTATTTGATTATTGGCATTTATGTACTTGTAAATAGTTGACAAAAATATATTTTCAATAAAATATTTGGGGGGCAGCGCTTAACCCTCCTATAGAGAAAGAGTCATTGCAATCCCTCAAAATGTCAGTCCTAAGGGGGGTGGAATTCTCGAACTGTCAATTGCACTCCTCCCACCTCAAGAGTCTGCAAGAAGAGGAAAAGGGAAATACGATTTTTTTCTTAGTACATAGAAGCCTTAAGACATTGTCTCTTGAATTCCATGGCGTATTTTCATTGAGTATTTTCATCCCGTACGGATATTTAAGAAAAAAACCTTCGCAAAAATATGCTCCATATTAAAACTATCATGCTCGAGATTCGAAACAGAAACCTTTGCGTTTTTATCTCAATACGTTTGTAGAATCTTTCCTTTCAAATTTTAGCAAATATCAGACAATATATCTGTGGCTTGATACAAGATATGCCTAGGTCAGTTTTCTCTGAGATGACTTAGTTTGCTTATGTCTCTTAAAAAAATATTATTTTCAATGTAAGATGAACCCAAGTCTGTACAATGGTTTAGAAAACACTTTTAAAGCATCGGGCAGATTTATGTACTTCTTACATTGAAAATAATATTTTTTTAAACAGACATAAGCAAAGAAAGTCATCTTGAAGAAAACTGACTTAGGCACTTCTTGTACCAAGCCACAGATATATCATATCAAAATACAATTTATTATTGTATAACTATAATTATATATTAATTATCCTCTGTCTTTGTTGATATACCCATACAACAAAATCACTAAGAGCTAAATTGCAATCTCATCAAGGAACGTTCCTAGAATTTGAATGTAATGCAGCCGAGAAATTAATTTTCCTTTTTCTTCGTTAGTAATTAAAATCTTTAATAAAGATAACAAGGGATATTGCACTACTGTATATGGCATCTTCATAGGATTCGAAAGTATTTCAGAAGATGCTGGATGTACGGCTTAACTTCGTAAATTAAATTAATAAATTGATTTCCACATGGCACCGAAGATAAATAACTCTTCACTCTCTTAAAGAACTGGTTCTAAATTAAAACTAATGAAGTAGAGTTATTTTTTTTTACAGTCCCAAAGAAATTAATATGCCCCTTGACACACTGTTGAATGTCGGCAATGTTTTTAAGGTAAGTGGTTCACGGTAAAAGCAATTTATTCTTTTATGCTTTTGTTCACAGCCGTTCACTGAGTACATAATTACTAAAAAAACTAGGAATGGGATGAGTATAAAATATTTGTAGACAAGCTTTCACCGTATGCAAAATTGCTTAAAAGTTTGAAGTGAAATGAATGTAAAATATAGGGAGAGAAGTGTTTATGTACGCAAAAATTACTCAAAAAACTAGAAATGGGATGAGTATAAAATATTTGGAGACAAGCTCTCACCGTACGTAAAATTACTCAAATGTTATAAATGAGGTGAGTGTAAATTATATGGTAACAAGTGTTCATACACGTAAAATTACTTAAAATCTAGAAATGGAATGAATATAAAATATTTGGAGACAAGCGTTCACCGTACGTAAAATTATTTAAAAGTTTGAAATGACATAAATGTAAAATATAGGGAGATAAGTGTTCATGTACGCAACAATTACTCAAAAGCTAGAAATGGGATGAATATAAAATATTTGGAGATAAGCTTTCACCGTAAGTAAAATTACCCAAAGGTTATAAATGAGATGAGTGTAAAATATACAGCGACAAGTGTTCAAGTACGTAAAATTACTTAAAAACTAGAAATGGAATGAATATAAAATATCTGGAGACAAGCGTTCCATGTACGTAATATTACTTAAAAGTTAGAAATGATATGAGTGTAAAATATATGCCGACAAATGTTCATGAACGTAAATTTACTTAAAAACTAAAAATGGGATGAGGGTAAAGTATTTAGCGACAAGTGGTCATTATACGTAAAAGTGCTTTAAATATAGAAATGGGATGCTTGTAAAAAATTTGGCGATAAAAGCATTTTAGTCTTTCTTTTGAATAATATAGAATTTCGCAATATTATTTGAAATTTTGTAGCAAAGAAAAAAGTTGTAATTTATAAATATCTACATATGAAACAAATATTATATATGCCTAACAGGAGAATACATCACAACAATAATCACAACAGGAGAATAATCACAACAAAAAAATAAAGGTAACAAATAATTTTGAATTCATTAAAAATTATGATTGCCTCTAATGACAATTCGCAATTGCAAGGAACATAAAACAGCTTGATATAAATAGGAAGACGACAGAAAATTACATACGAACATCGTGGGAGGCGGACGCAGAATCACAAGAATGAAAGGGGAGACATTTGAAAGCGAAGCAAGTGAGAGACTTTGTATCAATTCCAGCCCACACATGGGATATACTTGGTAACGAAGCAAATAAAGCAGGAAATTTGTAAAAAAAAAAAGACGAAAAAATAGGACCTGATTAGGAAAAGAAACTAAGGATTTGTATTAAATGAGTAAAAACATAGAAGCAAAACCGGGAAAATAAAAAGGCTCATTAAGGTACAAATATTTTACCAGGTAGCAGATAAAAATAGCGCAGCCATGCAATAGACTAAAAGAGAGGGATTAGCAAAGACAGCAAAGTTATCTGGAATATCTAGTTCAGGAACGGAGTTTAGTTTTTTGGATGATTTTTGGCGCTTCTGAAAATGTATATCCAAACTTCAGGGAGAGTTTGGCTATGATGTATTTAAATATTTCTTGATTTTTAACATAACTGGAAAGTTGTAGTTCAATTACATAACATTTATAGTACAATTTACAATTATATCACAGTACCCAACACAAAAATAGAGATATTGGGGCTATCATGGTGGGAAATTGAAGTTTATTATCGGTTTAAATATTTCTAAATATGAAGCGAGACAGGAGGATTATGAACCTGTCACAACGTTTAGACTTATCAAAGGATCAGAGAAGAGGATATTAACGAAGGATATTGAAGAATATGCTGAAGCCGGGTTTGCCCCTGGTTTTGGGGTCCTCTGCACAACCTAACTGCAAAGTACGCTTGAGTAAACTGTTTTCAAAGGCAGAGTTTATCTTGATTTTTATACACAACTGATAAAATGAAGTCATTAATCTAACAAAGTAATATCGTCTATCACGAATTGCAGTACATAATTTAGAGTGCATCAATACAGAAATGATGCGTGAAACTCGCTCTCGTTACAAGCGTCAGTTCAGCAAAGATATACATTTCCAGCGAGCTCAGATAAACGATAAAACGAGCAAAACCTTGATCCATGGCTCCTGGATACCATGGAGAGGTTTATCTTTGGAAACGTAATCATTTTACCGAGGGTATTTCTTTTCTCTAAAATTATAGAGTCAGTTCTTCTTTGTTAACTTTTTTTCCCTTAAATAAAATAATTTTCTGTCATAAATTGGTACGAAAATTACGAAACATTTACATTGAACTGAATAGCGAATTCTTTCAGTTATTTTGTATATCACGAAAAAAATATAATAAAAATTATATTTTGTAAATTAAATATTTGTTCAAAATCACTATAAAACGAAACTGGTTAATAGATGAACATTCTGTTCCAACCGGGTACTGGGGAACGTTAGGGCAAAATACCTGACAGTGGTTGCAACCATACAATGTACTTTTTGCTATGGATTACTTGAACATCTTAATAAAGAAAATGATCCAAAAGTGAAAGAAAGTTTTCAAAAAATCTAAAGTTTTAAATATCTGAAAAAGCATAATTTTTATTTTCTTTCATTGAAAAAAATTACCACTTTTGTTAATATTGGATTTATTAATAGTACCTGAACTTAAGTTTAATATATCCCCAAAGTAACGAAATGGTATCTGTAAACAATCTATACTTTTACTTTAAACACTCTCAAGCACACACACACACACGCATTCACATTACGGGTAAAAGAAAGTACATTATTTATGTCAGATTTTTTTTTTTTCAGTGAAACTCAATTTCTTTGAAATAATTCCGTTTCACCACATTCCAGAGAAAAAAATTGCTAATATTGTGTACAAATATGCCACAAATTGTTTTTCTAAAGACAAAAACTGAAAAGACACCGATAGCACAGGGCGATTCATTAAGCAATCACGAATGGCAACTCCACATACATTTTATCCCCTTTTTGGTTTTTATCCTTCAAAGAAACAGTGTTTCGGTCAAGTAGAAACATATATCTGAGTATTAAGGGAGAAATTTCAGATATAAATTCCAGGCCAGTACTCACTATAATACACTCCATTATAAATTATTATCAAACAGGAATCTCATAAAAGAGAGAATAATGTGTTTTTATTTATCAAAATAGATTATTCATGACCATTACTCAGCGGTTTCCAATTTATTTTGATGAAGAAACTTTTCAAACTAGAGAAAAAATTAGAACCTTGAGAAATTTACTGATTACATGTAAAACGAAACACAGAAATAATTGAAAATAATTTTATCAAAATATGTAATAACAAAGATAGATTAATAGTGGATACGCGAGCATTTTTAATTCTTCTCAAAATAGAGGGATACAAAAATGACAAATTTTCTGGGATTTTTATGACAAAAATATGAATAATCAAACTGCTTGTTAAGTATATTTCAACAGGATTTAAATATGTAAAATTGAAGAAAAATAATTTTTTTAATAAATTTAGATACAATATATTTTAGGAAATGGAAAAAAATAAAGAATAAAATGTTCCTTATACTGCAATCATAACATAAGGAAAACCGGAAATTAGTGAGAATTATTATTTTTAAAAATATTTTATGTTATATAATATCGTTCCTGATTTAGTTAAAACGCTAAAAACTGATAATAGGTACCGGGTGCCGCAGAATGAACACCCACATTTCTGAAGGTCACTGGTAAGGGAGTGGTGAGGTAGGATGGTGCAGGAGGTGGCATCAGTTCATGTGGACTTTATAGTTGTCAGTAAACACCATGAGTTGGTCTTGTGAATATTACGGTTTCGTTATCGTGGCGTTCTTTCAAAATAACGATCCTGTAACGGTACTTAGGATGCAATTCAGGCTGAATGCCACTAATGCTTTCCTCAGCGAAAAGGAATCGTACGATGTGTTTCAAAGGTGAGAGCTGGTCGGTGGGCCTTACCAAGGAAACCTAGTGGTCGTCCTCGGAACATCAAAACACCTGAAAGTGTCCAATGAGTCCGTGAATCTGGTATTCGTAGGGAGGTTTCTGCTATTCCACCAGAGATGATCAACAGTAATGGAAAACTATTGAGAACGGTTTCAGCAGTACATCGCGAATAATGGGCTCCACCTGAGTGATTTCGTTTTCAAAACCTAGTGGGGAAAAAAAACTAAAATGTTAGTACTTTTCAAAAATATAAAACTTTTTATGGTAAATATTTCTTTCGTGTTTTACTACCTTTTTAAGTCTCCAACAGTCGCGTCTCTAGCTGTAACACGAACGGTCGCGTGGGGGACAATTGTCACCCACTTTTATGTCAGTGTTACTTCCATGTGTATTTAACTTGTTTGTAACCTAATTATTTATATAGTTTATCATGAGTATATACTACAAATAAAACACAATTAAATTTCAGAAAAAGAAATATTATTTATTACAAATAAACCATACATTAAAACAAAAAAAAAACATTCTGCACATACATTTTTCAAATGATCACTGCATATCCACTTTCCGCATTTCTCGCACTACTTTCGCGTTGTACTGTCTCTCTGTCACCCACAAGCGTAACAGCGTACTGTGGAACCTTCTTTTCCTCTTGAGGTACGCTATTTAAGGGAACGGTGGACCTTTATTTGAGCAAATCTCGTCATTGTAATACTGATTGCGTTATTTTAAAATATATATATATATATTTCTGTAGATTTTTTAGTACCAAAATAATTTTTTTCAAGGTAAAAAATTATTTATGAAGCTTCTAGAAAGTAATTTATAATAGGTAAGTGTAGTAATAAATGTTAAATCTGTTTTTCTCAAAACAGATTTTTCAAGGTTTTTCTATTTTTTAAATGCTCCATGCTACTTAATTTTTGTTCAAAATTCATGAAATTGATAAGGAAGAATCCTGATGAAGTTTATAAAAAAACTGGGTATGCATTGTACAATTCGAATTCATTAAGGTAATTAAATTTGATTTATAACTTTTTAAAAGGCAAAATTTTGATGAAAATCGGGACGAAATTCAGATAAAAATCTCTCAAAAATTAACTATTCAAGGTATTAACTAATTGATACCTAGGTTTGTTTGTTATACAGTTTAAAGAGATTACAATGCAAAATCGAGGCAATATCTCAAAAATTAAGTAGCAAGGAGCATTTTAAAATATTGTTTATAAATTTAATTTTTTTTTTAAAATCTTAGAATTATAATGAGATTGGAAATTTCTTTTAAGGTATTCTTTTTATTTATAGTGAAATGTGTATATGTGCAAAATTTCGTATCTCTATGATGAAAAGTAAAAAAAGTAAATTTTAATGTCCCCCGTTCCCTTAAATACATTCCTTATGGGAGCAAACTTATCAAATTCTCGCTGTGATGCCTTATCCCGAATGTCATTAAAACGAAGGTACCTGATAAGAAACGCAAACCTGATTTTGATAATTGTTAGGTAGCATGATACCAACCCATTACCTTTCGAGTTATCCCATAACTTATCAATATTTGTCCTGGATCTTTTATAAGTGCCTACGAAAAGAAGAGACCAAATAAGGCCCTGAGTTCTATCTCGTTGGAGTTTCTGGCATCGCGATCTCTTTCAAATTTACATTTGATAGAATCAATGACAATATTTGAGCAGTCTGCTATTATTCTATAGACCTGTTTTTCAAACAACAAATCTAATATTTTTTTCTGTAGAAAAAGTTTTGTTGTTATGCCTTTTGGCCCTGGAAGATGTGTTATAATGCTCTCCCATCTGGTTCTGACATTTCTAACAAACTTTTTTTTATCACATTCAAAAAAGTGATTTAAAAAAGTGTGACGTAAAGAACTTATTAGCGATTCACTCTCTCTTATTAGATTTTTAATCATAAATAAAAAAACGGATCTAAATTCTAAATATTACGGAGAATAAAATAAATTCACTTACCATCAAAAGTTACGTAGATGGTCGCGTGGGGGACAGGTGTCAACCAGTGAACTTTGACGAGATTCAATCGAAGAACAGTGAATGACAAATTGAAGTGTAATGAGAGGGGCCAAGGGGGAAGGCTCATTTGAAGGTAGAAGGAAAATATTAGACTTGCAACCTTCCGAAGGCCGCCATTAGGGAAAATGAAAGCAGGTGGGTGACATATGTCACCCACGCGACTGTTGGAGGGATAAACGTGGGAGTCCATTCTGCCACACCCTGTATTTATTCTTATAATTAGAGCTGAAAATGTTGAGTTCATACGGAAATTTTGGCCGTACAACGGATAAGAATGGATAAGAACGTTTGTTAATTTTTAGCATAAAAAAATTCTTTAGGCATATTTTTACAAGCGCATAAGCATGTCAAAGAAGCTACAATGTTGTATAAAGCAATATTTCCGTTAAAGCAAATTTAAAGTTTTCAGAAATAATAGTTTCGTTTGTTTAGCTGAAAAATTAAGGTTGATGTGTACTAACCATGTAGGATTTGCGCATCTCAGTGTTAATCTAAGAGAAAATTTGCCTAAAGATTGCCGACTTCGATTGGAGATTTAACAAATTTTTTTATCCATAATAGAGGAAGAAATTTTACACCTTGGGGCATTTTCGATTTTTTTTTTGAAAACTACAAATAATACTTTAAAATTTAAGTTATTCGGTAGAAAATCTAGTATAGTATATTTTAAACGTTAACATATTCCTTTGGTGGACGAAATTTATCAAATGAATGTTATTGCAAGGTGCAAAAAAATCCATGCTATCTGAAAATATTATTTTTATTAGATAATCAGCATTTATGTAGCTGTAAATAGTAGATAAATTTTCTCAATAACTTAACATTCAGATGAGCGAATCTAGTACAAAGCAGCCTTAAGGGTTTAAAAGAATGAAAGGGAGAAGATGGCAATGCTATACTTGACTGTCTTCTGCGCATTACTATCAGATATTTAGTGAGAACTTAGTGAAGCAAATTAATTACTTCTCTCCGACGCTGATAATTATGCTTAAGTACTGGGTGACTAGCATGCGGAATTCAAAAAGTATTCCATATATTGCTGTATAACATATGCTAATACAAAACTTAAATATCTTAAATAAGAGTAATTAAATAAGGTAATGCAAAAATGACTTGAAAAAACTTCCATCATTTATTCTTTGGATTTTTAACTGCATATTTTCATTAACGTTACGTTATAGTATCTTCAGAGAAAACCCTATGTTTGAAGATATATTTTGTGTGTATCATCCATTCATGAATAATTTAACTTCTGTATGCTCATCAGTAATGACTATTTAAAAGCATCTTTAAAGTTAATATGTAGTAAACTATATAACAGTAACGCATTGTATGGTTTATATATATATATATATATATACTCCTGTACACTAATCTGATTGATATGTTAAATTTCATACGTTAAATGTTATGTTCAAACAGAATATTTTTAAATTTTTCAATCAGTAAATTGTGTTTGTATCTTGTAAATATATATCTTGTATATATATTTACGGAAGAAACATTATTTTTTATAGAATGTTATACAGTCATCATGAACATTTATTATTGAAGTTTATGTTAGTCCATTGTGCTGGAAATATTCTATTTCGCTACTGTGAATCACCCATTGATGCATGCATGTAATTTACTGAGTGTTAATTTGAGTTTTATGCATACACACACACATACACACACACAAACATATATATATATATATATATATATATATATATATATATATATATATATACGATTTTTAAACGAAATTTACCAATCTTTTAATTTCAATTTTCGTCCCACTTAAATCATAAAATAAAATAAAAAATAAGAGCATACAAAAGATTATCATTTGGTATATGTAAGTGGTAAATAATTTTGATAATTTTTGACAATAAAATTTAACATATGATTTTAAGAAAATTCTTGAATGGAATACAAAATTCAAAATCAGGGCTTTTTAATGTATTTTGAAAGTTCTCTTTGACTTTGGTAAATCTCTGTTACATATATTGGGTATATATCTTTAAAAAAATATTACATTTTCTACACTACAGAGCTGGATACTTCAAATTCTTTATTCTTGTTTATTGTGAATGGGCTTCTTGGTTGATATACATAAATAAATGCATGGGTTAATTGTTTGTGCAGTAACCAAACTAATGTACTCCTGTACACTAATCTGATTGATATTTTAAATTTCATACATTAAATGTTATGTTCAAACAGAATATTTTAAAATTTTTCAATCAGTAAATTCTGTTTGTATCTTGTAATTTAAACAAATACCAGAGATTAATTTATTATAATTGGAAAACATAATATTGTGAGAATTAAATATTTAAATATTACATTAATAATTATATATTAATCTATTAAATTAATAATGTTTCCCTCCTACGCTAGATTATTGATAACCTGTAGAAAATTTTGCACTCTTTTACGGACCGTTCCAGAGTCCTAAATCACATTACAATAATAATATACCTTTAAAGTATAATGTAAGATGTCGTAATTACCTGTGTTATATTGATTTCATATAAATCGATAGCAAAAGATATATTTTGGGGATAATTAAGTAAAATAATCTCAGTGATAGTTTCCTGTCATGGCAAAGAGACAAAATTATTTGTTTCATTGCTAATGACAATCGAAAAACAATTAGAAGACATATATTAACGATAATCAATAGTGAATTACTTAAAACGTTCGGCATCGTGTTTCATCGATATTTAAAAATTCTGTATTCAGCAGCCTGAATTAAAAAACTGTATTTTAGCAAGCAGTGAAATCCACAGACTAATTAGTTTTTTATGCAACAGCATATCGATATTAGATTATTGATTAACGAAAACATAGGCAATTTTGCTCATTTAAATGTAATCACAAAACCATGTGTCTTAAATAATACTTAACATTCTCATAAGTGTGTTTAAAATTGTTAAGTGTAAAAATGTGCATGGCAGAATTATTCAGAAGTTAGATTATCATTCTAGAATGCCAGACAGGGTGAGTTCGATTCCTAATCCAGCCACAGTTTCTTGTGCTGGTTCTCGTCTATATAAATGATTTATGCGATGTGACAAGTGTTCGTTTTGGCTCGGGCTTCAGCTTCCTCTTCGTTCCTGTTGTAATGTGGCAGCTCCGGTCACCGTAATCTAATCTTCGACTTCTCTGTCGGGGTCGGCATGTTACTTACACACACACACACACACACACACATATATATATACACAGTGCGTCATATAAGTTTTAAGACTGGGTCTGTAAAAAGAAATGGAAACAAGAAATTAATACCTGTTTTGGTTTTTTATTCAAAATGGGACCTTCCGGCTTCAATGCACTTTTTACAGCGATTTAATAATGAATCGAAAGCCTGTTGTAAATCACTTTGTGGAATGGTCTCCAAAGCACGCGTCGAAGCTTCTTGTATTGTCCAAATATCCTCAAAATACCACCCTTTTAACTTCATTTTAAGTTTTGGGTATAAGGAGTAGTCACAGGTTGCTAAATCAGGTGAATACGGTGGATGGTTCAACACACAGACATTATCTTTTGCCAAAAATCGACTAACAATAAGGCAGGTGTGACTGGGTGCATTGTCGTGTAACAAACACCAACTGCTTTCAGTCCTATAGTCTGGACAAATGCGACGATTTCTGGCCATCAAACGCTTTAAAACAGCTAAGTAGTATTAACCTGTAATTATTTGTCCAGTTGGAACAAATTCTTTGTGAATAATACCTTTACTATCGAAGAATGTGATGAGCATCGTTTTGATTTTGGATGGAACTTATCTAGTTTTTTTGGCTTATGGTGAATTTGGTGATTTCCATAACGCACTTTTTCGTTTTGTTTCAGGATCATATTGGAAACATCAGGTTTCATCACCTGTAACAATGGACTTCAAGAAGTTTGGATCGTTTTCAGCGGCTGAAATAATGTCTCCGCAATGTGCACTTCTCATTGCCTTTTGTTCAGGGGTTAAAGTGTGTGGAACAAATTTAGCACACTCTTTAATAAAAGGTAAATTTATTCCGTATTAATTTGCATTTGTTAACACTCTATTTTCTATTACAAAGCGCCAAATATTCCCCTAGCGGTGACATTTTTAACTAATTTATTTTTTCGCCGAATCCTTCATCCCCCGTCTTGTTTAATCTTCCTACAAAATGTGGCGTCATTCTCGCAAATAGATCGCGCTACAGAACACTGTGAGCACTGTCAGTTTAATTATGGCCACCCGGAATATATATATATATATATATATATATATATATATAACTCGTGTAAAATTATGTTTAAAATGAGCTAAATTAAAAAGATTTAAAAAGAGGAAAATAAATTAATTGAAAGTGATAGTATTTAAATGGATCCCATCGCATGTAGATATAGAGGTTAATGAAAGAGACAGCTCTCTGGCGAGAAAGGGATCCCTACAACAACAGATACCACAGACAGTATCATCAGGAACATTAAAGAAATACACTCATGGACAAAAAAATTAGCGCACTAAGAAATAATTGCGGGATCGTAACGAAACTTGCAATGAAGGTACATGTCGGGGAGATATGCAAATGATTAGAAATGCAGCGTGATTACGCATTACGTATAACCGGTAGAGGGCGTTGAACATCGTACTCTGTGGAGTATAAAACAGGTAACCAAAGCTTGTTTGAGTGTGCTGAATCATTTACAAAGGAAGAGCTGAGATAGACATGTCATTACGCCGTGTTCGAAGACAATATAAGCAGTTGTCGCAGTTTGAGAGGGGGAGAATCGTTGGGATGATGGAAGCTGGGTGGTCAGCTAGGCGAGTAGTTCGTCAATTAGGCCGCTCTGATTGTGTTGTGAGGAGGTGTTGGGACCAGTGGACCCGAGAGATGTCATGTACACGAAGACCAGGCTCAGGACGCCCTCGACAGACCAGTCGTCGAGAAGACCTGCCACATCGTAAAAAATGCACGCGTACAGCCAACTGCTTCATCGGCCGCCATCCAGGCACAGGTACCACCTTCACTAGGTGCCTCTGTGTCTTCTCGAACCATACGAAGGTGCCTGGCTGAAGGACAGTTGGTATCGCGGTGTCCATTAAGTGTGCTGCCCTTGAAGCCCACCCATCGACGCCTCCGTTTGCAGTTTTGCCACGCATGAGGAAACTGGACTGCAGCGGAATGGAACCAGGTCGTCTTTAGCGACGAATCCAGATTCAATCCCGGCAGTGATGACAATCGTGTTCGTGTGTGGAGAGCCCGTGGAGAACGCTTCAATCCTGCCTTTGCTGTACAGCGACACATCGCTCCCACAGCTGGTGTGATGGTATGGGGTGCCATTGCCTACAATACACGGTCACCCCTAGTATTGTTCCGTGGCACCATGACAGCCCAGCGGTATGTTCATGAAATCCTGCAACCACATGTGTTGCCACTCATGCAACGGCTCCCAGGTGCCATTTTTCAACAAGACAATGCTCGGCCTCATACGGCAAGGGTGTCACAAGACTGTCTTCGCACTGTTACTACCCTTCCTTGGCCTGCCCGATCCCCAGATTTGTCTCCAATCGAGCATATCTGGGATCATTTGGGACGAAGAGTTGGGCATCCCACGAGTTTGAACGAACTAGAGGCAAGGTTACAGCAAATATGGAACGAAATGTCTCAAGACATCATACAGGACTTGAGTGACTCAATGCCCGATCGTATCGCATCGTGCATTCGCGCTAGAGGGGGTCCAACGGAGTATTAACTCCTCCGTTCTTTTGCCTTTTTCTCTGAAATAAATTATCCCTTTTCTTTGATTTTCTTATCATTTACTTATATCAAAGTAGTCATTACGTATGTAAAATTTCGTTTCATTTTGACGACTCCTTCTTGGTGAGCTAATTGTTTTGTCCGTGAGTGTATATATGCAGCAAAATCGTGACAATACACAAAAAGGAACAGAATTTGTTACCAAAGGGAAAAAGGCTGGGAAGATATCCAGGAAACATAGAAAGACAACAATCATAAATCTCGCATGGAATCAGTGGCAAAATTTACACTAAACCTGGATACGATTGCTTGGTAGAACATTTAAATCGAATTGGCATACTAACCACAAGTGAATGCCAGATCTCTAAATCAGGCAAGATGAATGCAGAACATCTAATTTTTTGCTCAGGACTCGACCCAGAGTCCCAAACAAGTGGTGACCTTTCCAAACTGTATTGGGTCACTAGAAACACGATGTACTTTATGAACTTTGTACACCCATAAGTGACCATCTCTATTCACTGATAAGTATTGTATTTATTTTCTTGTTCTTGTTGTCTGTTTTATTGTTACTTTTTCTTGTTCTTTATTTTGCTGTTCCCTGTCCTTTGCTTGTTTATGTTGCGTGTAATTTGTATGGATTGATTTCCAAATATAGCCATATGAAAAATAAATAAAAGTTGATGAATTGTGAAAAATATGTATCTTTAAGATATACCTACCTTTAAAATACTTTATATCAAAATTTATTTGAGAAACCTTTCAAGAGATTTATGAAAACTGGAAATTTTTTTCCAGGTAAGTGCCTTAAGTGTTATAATTCTATGTGTCTTAAAACAGTAACTTAGTGATTAATATTGCACGAGTATAAGAATAGCTTATAGAATGCTTATTTATACTACTTGACAAATATTGAAAATAAGGATTAAAATGTGCGATATTAATGATCATCATAAACGCACTATAAACACAATACATTAACATTGGAAAGAATGAACATTTTTTGAGGTAATAAATACTCAAGAAACATAATACGACATTGTTAAGAATCTACCGATTTTTGAGGCAGTCTTTTATATAATCAAATGTCTACCGAAGCTTTGCCTGCTGCCCACTTAATTGTAAAATAATGCAAGTATTGAGAAAAATACTTTGGCAAAACGAATGGCAGTCTGGGAGATATACCACCTGCCAAAGAAAACTCTCGAACAAATTTTGGTAACCATCCAAAACCAATGTCCCTTCTCGATAAATTTTCGTCATTTGTATGAAATGATTTTCTTTGACGCATTTATTGGCTAATGGAAAACATATAGTGGTATGTATGTGTAGCATGGTTCAGAATTTAAATATGGAATTAATTACTTTAAAGTCAATTACCGGAGGTGAATCGAAACTCTTCATGTGACTGTCAAAATGATTAGAAATAAATCTCAAGAAATGATCAAATATGCTGTTTGTCATAAAGAATCGAAATGGCACTGCTTGGTGAAGAATTCAGATAGTAATTATTGTCAAACTATTTGGCAATTTATTGATTTCGGGAACTTGTTTTTCTGAAGTTCGTAGGATGGTTAGATATATTTCTCCTGATTAAAGATTTTCAAACTTAATGTTCGAATCAAATACCTCATAAGTAAAATGATTTTACATTTGAACCGCGCAGTTCAAAATAAATAGTATCTTGGTAGTTTTTTATAGCTATTTTGATTTAAAAATGTATTTTAAAATTTAATAAATAGGTTAAACTTATTTAAGAAATTTTATATATTGGTATGAAATTATTTTTTTTTGTTCTTATTGTTCCAAATGCTTCCTGGCGGGAAGTTGCAGACCAGATCCATGTAAGCTTTGTCTGAAGTGTGCAGCTCTGGTTTATATAGCATTACAAAGATTGGACGCCGTCTTAGCTAGTTGATACTTCAATTTTGACTGAGCACCCCACCCGGGATGACATCTGAAGGGATCGTACCATTTCCCACCCTCTCTAACCTCATAGAGGAACTTGCCAGTCTTCGGATTTAACGTGCCCATACAAATCCTAGACACGGTGATATTTAATTTCGAGCTTCGGGATTCGATCCGAACACCATCAGCACCGAAAGCCAGCGCGCTAGCACAAGGCTACCTCAAGTATTTTTTTTTTTTTTTTGTAATAAAGGAAAGTAAATTTCATAAATGTATAAATTTATATTCATACATTCTTTAAAACATTTTTTTTATAATTCTGATGTATAAAAAAGAAACTTTTACCATCATATTCATGGTATGTAATTAGGTTTCAAAAAGCCTAGATTGATCGATAGAAGGTGATTGTTCTCACTTAAAGATTAAGATATCCAACTACGTTTAAAAAATCGATTTTGACGAAAATTCCGAAATTATTTTTATTTATTTTTTTTAAAGATTGTAAATTTACGTTTCTAAATCTGCTTTTATTTTTTCAATACGATCATTAGAAATTAAATTAGAGCGATTTAAAGATCATCAACTGCTATGAATTTCAATATAAGTTGAAAACTTATATTGAAATCGTGTTTTCTGAAGAACATGTTTTTCATCAAAAATGTAAACGACTCTTGTGATAACTCAAAATCTAACCATGATATGTCTATGAAATTTTTCACGTATGTTTTTCCTAATACTAAGAATGTAATGGACTACAGGTTTGGTTCTAGGTATATTTTGTTGAATTATAGCTGCATCATGGAAAATTACTAAAATTTTACATATAATTGCATATAATTACCTGTATTTTTTTAAGATTTTGAGATATCGATTAGCTTGTCATTACACGTAGAAGGCACTTGCGTACATATGACAAAAAAAATAATGCTGTATGCATAACATTTCTTTTTTAGAGCTAGAGTCGTTTTTGTAAAAATTCGTTAAATTTCGACCCAGTTTCCTCAATTTTGAAAACATTTGCATAGTTAATGTCTATTTTTTCCTCATTTTCGAGTTTTGGTGTTATATTCCTTAGAAAAATCAGGTATAAATTTTCTCAAGAACAGTTTTTCATAAAAAAGGGCTCCGAACGTATTCGGATACCTTAACGTGAAAAGATTACTTATCTCTTTTTTTTTTACGTTCTTCGAAAAAACATACCTATGACCTTACACAAATTTATTTGTATTAACAAAAAGGAACGGCTTATTTAGATCAATCTATTCATAAAACAAGAAATTATTTTTAATGCAATTCAATTCAAAGTATTGCTACTAAACTTGCACTTTTTAGAGAAAAATTTAAGAAACTCCGTTGATAATTAACTGAAAATTTCTATTACGATAAACTGATAAATTATAACCTGGAAAATTTACTTTCATAATTTTCGAACAAAATTATTTGCGTAAAAAAGTCAGTTTTTCCAGTTGTTTCATTTTAAATGTAAGTAACGTAAATTTCTAAAATTGAAACGCAACAAATTATGTTTAACATAGCGGTTAGTTGTGATAAAAGTGTCCATTCTTTTGTTTACTCGATATATATATTTCCCATACGTCTCCCTATATATCTGTCTATGTATCAGTCCTAGAAAAGAATCCAGCAGACTGAAAACGATGACGCAGTTCTGCATGAGTAATCATTACAAATGATTTGGTAAAACACTGTGTCTTTTACTATTTGTGATTTATTTCTATGTCTTATTTGTTTGTCCATCCCGCGAGTGCATTAATGAGAGAATATATGATATCTTATATAAAAAAAATCAAACACAGAAAACAATCATCAATAAATAATTTCTATTTTAAAATGTAAAGATTAGGAAAGTTGAAAATGTACCCCGCCACTGTTTCTTCAAAGCAGTTTAGACACATGATAGCATTCCAAGATATAGTATTCATTAAGTTCCTAAAATTCATTAATTACTTTTGAAAAACGATGATGCAATTTGCAGTTTATCTGACCGTAATGAAATATTTTTTCACTATACATCTTATATATATATATATATATATATATATATATATATATATACAGGATGCAGCAGAGAGAACGCTCCGAGGGCATAAAAAAATAAATTAAAAAATAAACAAAATACATAATAATAAAAAATAATAATTAATAGTAAATAAATTATTTATATTTTTAATTTTCCTCAGGTATAAAATATTTCTTTCTCTATCTTGCTTTGTATTTTTGTTATAGACGCTCCGATTCAGAACATACTATGTATGTATGTATGTACGTATGTATATATGTATGTATTTATACATGTGTCCATGCATATATATATATACACACACACAGACATATATATATATATGGATGTGTATGTTTGTTATTGATTTGAAACAAAGTACAATAATTCTTCACCAAACACATGTATACATCAATTAAAGATACAATAATGCGAAATAGTGATTTTCCAGTGCTAATGAAATAATGCAAAATTTCATTTCAAAGAAGTGTATTATGACTATAAAACATCATACATGTGACATACCTTTTCTGAATAGTATATATCTAAAAGTTTATATTTATGTATCAAAACATACACGTGCATTATTGCTTTATAGTTTAGTACATAATAACTTTAAAGATGCTCTTAAATAAACATTATTCATGAGTATACACAAGATAAATTATTCATGAATGGATGACACACAGAGGGTACCTTTTAAAACTATTACTTTCTCTGATGAAACTCTAATTTAAGGATACTGAATATATGCGGTTAAAAACCAAAAGGGAAAACGAGCAAAGTTGTTTTTTTCAGTCATTTTTCCATCACTTTATTTAATTATTCGTATTTAATATATCTTCTCAGTTTCATATTAGCATGTGTCACACTGAAATTCATAAAAGACATAATTATTCTTTCCTAAAATGTTCATTTCAAAAGTAAAATTCATGTTTGATATGAATTAGGTAATATTCCACACAGATTTTTTTAAATTAACCCGGCAAAGCCTGAATTAATTTTTTTCCTCAAATTTACTTTTACTCTTTAGTATATGTTCATTGCCTTCCTTAGGATAATATAAAATGTTTAAAAAAAATTAAATTATTTTAGTCAGAAACTGCTGGTACCATATAGTACCGCTAGGTTCTTACACTATCAAATCACCTTTTTTTCAAAATTCTTTTTTTTAAAGAAACAAAAGCAATTTTTATGAAGAACAGATTACATTTTAATTCCCACATAAAATTTGAAATACATATTCAAATAAATTTACATTTTTGTATGAAAAGTAATGAAACAGCCAACACAGAGGCCTACATTGCATTTCGCACATTCGGTACGTGTGCGGAAAATGAATTAGAATCTTTTATATTTTTATTAACCCATATTCTTTTCTTTGAAGAATTTGATCATTCATTCTTCCGTTGTTTCTTTACACTTGGTGGCCCATCAGTTATTGTCTTGGAAGTGTCTAATTCTTCTTCGGAATCTGAAATTTCAATATCGCCACAATTTTTTTTCCTTCATTCTTATTTCGGCATTTGCCCGTAACTGGTTACCCGACAAATTGTCTGTAAGACCTCCTTCATCTTCCTCTGTAGAATCTTCGTCAGTGATTTCAGCAGCATTGGGGGGGGGGGATCAATATAAATTTCTTCAATATCATGAAAATCTAGTTCATCAAGCAGTTGAAGTGTCTCTTCAAGTGTTAAATGTCTAGAAAAAAAATTATATGTATGAAATGTCCCTCAAATTAGCTTGTAAGTTTGACTACAACAAGCTTTCACTGATATAATAATATTCAAGAAAAAAAAATATATATATATATACATATATATATAACGTAATAATAATACTAATAATAATAATGACTATTATTATTATATTATTATTATTATTATTATTATTATTATTATTATTATTATTGTATAGTAAAAAAAAATAAAAATACTTGAATTAATTTGAAAAATGTAAAAAACAAATATACCTGTTACTTCAAAAGAAAGAAAAACTTATTTTATTTTTTAAGTCACAGAAACATGAGTAAAATGAATAAATACACAGTTTCTACATTACTTATAAAAAGCTAATATGAAAGCCTAGCGGTATTTTTTTGAGTACAAAAATTTGAGTACAAAAATTTTCGTATATAATAAGACAGATTTTTTTAAAATGTGGCCTATCAAAAGAGCATACATATATAAATAAAAATGCACATTTCATCAACTCACTTAAAAATTTTAAATATCTATAAAATGTACTTACTTTTGATGACGAGCCATTTTTTCGCTTGTTTTCAAGACGCTGAACTTTCTTGAGACTAATAGCATAGACACGTGCTTAACTACTTCATCTGACTGTTATAATTTCTTCTTTAGACTGTTTAGTGGTGCCGTCTATTAACTAAATATCAGAACGGTACGTTTTTCCCAAAAAGAAGAGGTATTTTTGAAGTAGTAATTGCTGGTACCAAACGGTACCGCTAGGACTTCCCGGGTTAAGTATATTTATAGCTTTCGGCAGCATTACACTAAAATTTCTAGAAAAAAATACTTTCACCAGTATGTAATAAAGGGTTGCGAATGGTTCTCCATTGAGAAATCTGAAATTTCCTGCATGCGGTTAAGGAGTGAGTACGTAATACATTAAAACTTTAAAACTCAAAAACACAAAAGAAAAATCACATAAATGTTATAGAAGTGAATACGATCGGAAATTCAAAGTTTTATTGTATACCTTTATAAGGAAGTTATTTGACTAATCATGCATAGATAACAAAGTTTTTTTAACCCGTCAGCCGGCGCGCCCGTATACAGAGTGCAACATTTTCGTAATTTTGAATGGTTTGGTTTTACATGTACGGTTTGAATGTTCTAAGCAGTTTCTATTTATAGCTACATCCTTTCTAAAGCAGGTCTGATTTTCTGGCCGTTATATTCCCTTCCATTCATTGGTAATCGTAATTTCACCGTGGTAAACCAGCTATTATACTGGATTACAATACGACTTGATGTAGTCGACCCATTGTACAGCTATTACACGGTATCCCGCATATCACGAAGATGGACAATCCCATTGTTTTTTTAGGTTTTTGGACATAATAGGAATTCTTTCGCATGTTGTCATTAGATCCAAGAAACCGGACAGTTTTGAAATAAGGCGATTGTATGTGTATTCTTTGGCCTTTAATTATAAATATATCTAAATATTATAAAAATTTTATATCTTATAAAACGTAGAATTATTGTCTTCAATTTGAAAAAAAATGTTGGCACCCCCGCTGAAGGGTTAAGAAACATTTAAAAAAATCACGCATCGGAAGTAATAATATATAGAATAGAGATAAAAGAAAATTATATTAGACCATTAACTCAGATAATTGTTTAAATCTCACTTTCAAAATAAAGTTGAGAATACAAAACTCTAAATTCTAGTTAAATAAATACCTATTATAAGGTTATTTTAACAATACTTCCTGCACTTTAATCCTTCTTTAAATTATTTTGTGTTAAATTTTTTTAAACGTAATGGCATGCTTTTAAAGAAATGCTCTTAAAGTCTGTATTATTACGTGCTAAAATAGGGGAATAAAATAAAAGTTCTCAGCAAAGTACTCTCGTTTGACATCCAGTTCCTCCTTGATTAGCATATGAATTCCCTTTTGAGCACACAGAGAAGTTTGTTGACATTTAATGCCTAAGATTCATTAATTCAATCTGATAAAGAGAAGACATATTCATTACCATTATTTTCTGTAAACTTTGACAGATTTCTCCAGTGTTTTCCGTCAACAAGTGCAGGGCTGAAATGGAAATTTGAAAATAATTTCCTGTTGCGAATAATTATGATTTCGACGAAAGTGTTAAAAGGTCACGTCTCCGTACTTGCCACTTAATTCCCCGAAATTGAAACAAACATTTCAAGTTATGTTTCATTAGGTAATTAATGAGATTGTTTTAAAAGCGTTGATTCTGAAAAGTTGTTTGTATAAGGCAAGGATTTATTTTCTAAACTACAAGCAACAAATTATGGTCACGTAGACATTCTAATGGGCTTCGAATTATAACCGTAAGTGTACTTACTGTCATAACCAGTTTGAAATGCACTGTTGTAATTAAATAAACCTGTTATAAACATATATTTATATAATAGTCATATATCAAAACATCAAACTGTCTGTCTATCCGTATATTTATAAACAAAGGAAAACAAAATATACATACTATAAATGCAGAAGTATTATCAATAAAATTAAAATTTTAAAGATCTATAAAAATATATATATATATATGACAAAAAATATTACCCAGTCCCTAACTTAATTTGACCGATTACTTTCTAATTATACTAGCCCCTGTTAAACTTTCCGTAATTTTTATATCTACCCTCTGGTAGATGTAAACATGTTAAACACGGCCTTGTGAAACTAGCTAGCTTGCAGTTTTTAGAATTCTAAACTGTAACCTTATAAGGAATCACAAACGATGAAATTGCGGAGTTAATAAAAATTCTGATCACAAAGAAAGTTTCATTTCAAGATAGTCGGGTTGTTACGTAATGTATAATTACCTTTTTACATTTACACTCTTCGGAGGGGGCTTGGGGTGCCTTGAGTGGATGACAGATCTGTACTGTTTGTCCGGCATCCTCGAGCCCCACAGCAATGAAAAATGTCACCGAACTTGGGAAATTAACCCTCTACTGCGTATTCAGGTTTTGCTGCGTAGTGACTGGTCTTCAGGTGATTCATGGTTGATAAGCCCTAGAGGCTTGGGGAACCGGTGGAGTATTCTGACTTACACTCTTCGGAAGGGGCCGGTGGGGCCAAAAGTCGGGAGTTAATTATACTCCTTGACACGGCTCCTAAGGCCGAAAATTAACATGAACAAGCGGGCCTTCGGCTGCGTATACAGGAATTACGCCAGCGACTGGTTACTTGGAGTATATGGTCGTTAATGGCTTGTTGCCGGGAAACGTAAAGTTCTGAATCATTACACTCTTCGGAATCTTCAAAATTAATATCACATATTAATAATTAGAATATGTGATACGAATGTACAATTAGAATATTTGCAATTGCTGAATCAGTGAAACTGTTGAATTCAATATGGCGATATTGTTATTTTAAAATTGTTACCGTGAAATTGTAATTAAACTCTATAAAAAAAGCAATTACTAGGAATACTGATAGTACTCCATGCACTTCCTATAATCCTATCACCTACAGTATTGACATAGACATTGGCATTATTAACTTTAGAGGCTTCTGGGAGCTAGAACACCATATACTCTGAATTCAATGTAGAATGTATCATGATTAGCGTTCTCTAAAATTGATAATAATAGTACTCAGTGTGTGTGAAAAAAAAATAAATGGAATTAAATTGCAAATAGTTTTAAAATTTTAGGATGGTAGGTAATGAAGAAATAACTCGGGGTGTAGAGAAAACATTAATAAAAGAGATAGAGGGGATTTTGGAAAAAATATTTAACCTGAGACAAACGAGGAAGATTCAAAGCGTAAGGATGGCCGGACAGAGATCCGATGAGAGAGAAGCAGCGAATTCTACGATGAGAGCTAATGGGATATGAGTCGACGGGCGGAGCTGTGGTTGATTATTCAGGAGTACTGTAGGTGATAGGATAATAGGACTGGCGTTGCCAGATCTTTTAGTTTTACAAATTGAAAAATAATTATTAAAATAATAATTATGTAGCTCTTTGTCCCGTGGTCCGTGACGGCTACGCCTTCCGGGCTTTCCGAATTTACGAGGTACTCGCTGGTGGAATTGCGGTCGAGCGACTGGACATCGATAGTGCCGAATACCGTTTGGGAGGTCGGTAATTTCAAGCGAATTACACCCTTCAAATAGATTGACTGGGGATCCCTCGCTGAGAAAACCTTGGATCTCTCTCTCAGAATGTCTTGATAAAGTTGTTTTTTTTATATGAAACTCTGAAGTTTTATTGAGTTTTAACCACATCGGCCCAATGACAACAAAACTACGATGCGAATCTAGTTGTAAGTTTTGTACTTAGGTATATATGTATTTATGTATGTAAATGTATCTAGTATAGCATAAACCTAACTCAATTTGCTCTTTCTGAAAAAATTTGAAAGAGATAAATCAGCCCTCAGAGCATCAGATTTATAGGGCATTCCTTATTTTTTTCCTTCTCAAATCCTTTAACGTTTACGCTCAGAGCAATTAACTACAAAATTGATACTATTTTTTGTCATGTCTGTGAGAAGCAATTATTATTTAATCAATCACTGCTGTCATTACTTTTTAATTTGAGTTATTTTCTGTACCTTTAAGAACAGAAAAAATAATTAATACGATTTTATACATTTTCTCTGTATTTGTTTTATATCAGCTAATATACCTTTTCTTTATTATTACAAAGCATTTCCCTTGTTAAAGATTTTTTTAAAAAATAGGCTGAATGTTTTATATAAGTTTAAATGATAAAAGTATAATCTATTATTCACATTATTAATTGAACTGAATTTTACTGCTATGCTTATATATCTGCCTTGAGTGCTTAATACCGAATTTGGTGAATAAATCTTTGTAAAATGACATCAGGCTCGCGAAATCAACAAACTTTCAAATTATTACACTTTATTGCGATATTCCTGTTACGTTTTATTTATGTTTGTCAGTGACTACTCATCTAATTTTCTGACATACTCGTATTATGCAGACAATGTGCTTCAAAACGCATTACCAAACAGATATTTTTTGTAATATAAACGGTAATCATTGATAGACTGCCATTTATTGACCACGGAGATTTTTTTCATATGATGTAATAAAATGTAAGCTAAAAATGGGTATCGTTTGGATGAAATTGCTTGAATCTATTGGAATGGTGGAAAATAAATACGTAAATTAAAGATCAATGAAGTGTACATTTCAATAGCTACAGAAAGCTCCGACAAATAAATTAAAATAAATCAATTTTTAAAGGCTATAATATACATACGTACATACATGCATACATATACATACACATAAATTCTGGGGACTTATGATAGATGTTGATATGCCATTTTTTTATGTTTTCGGCAAATTAAAAAAATAACATTTGTTGTGAAATATAAAATTGCCCAATTAAGTTTTCAATCCAAATATTCTTCAGTTAATACTCATATTCAATCCCAAGAATACGTCTGGTCTTCAATGAAAATTTTTAATTAGGGAGTAAAATTTTGGGGGAGGGTTGAGAAAAACTCTTTTATACATAACAACATTTGGCAATACGAATAACTTAGTATTATTTTTCATAATTCTACATATCAGCTTTTGCCACATAAAAGAACCAATTTTAAGTGTGACATATCAATTTAAAAAGTAAAATTAATACACACAAACACACACACACACACATATATATATATATATATATATATATATGTGTGTGTGTGTGTTTGTGTGTGTGTGTGTGTGTGTGTGCGTGTGCGTGTGTCCGTGTGTGTGAGTGTGCGTCCGTGTGTATGTGTGCGTGTGTGTGTGTCCGTGTGTGTGAGTGTGCGTCCGTGTGTATGTGTGTGCGTGTGTGTGTGTCCGTGTGTGTGAGTGTGCGTCCGTGTGTATGTGTGTGCGTGTGTCTGTATGTGTGTGTATGTATGTGCGTGTGTGTGGATATATGTGTGTGTATTTATGTGTGTATATGTGTGTGTATGAATGTATGTGTGTGTATGTATGTATGTGTGTGTGTGTGTGTGTGTGTGTGTGTGTGTGTGTGTGTGTGTGTGTGTGTGTGTGTGTGTGTGTAAGTAAGTAATAATACCGTCACACCAGTTTAAATTCTACTTCAATCTTCCTTTTCTCATAAAATAATTAACTTCCGCGTTGTTTCTATAATAAAGGTTCTTTCTATACTAAATTCTGGTCTCAAAATATTTACACTGAAAGAAAAAACACAGGAGTACCAACAGTTTTGAAAGACACCAAATGCACAAATTCACCTAAAAATGTTCTAAACTTCTGAAATTTTGCAGAAATCTTTACCAAAACTTCTAAATTTCCAATAAATAATGAAATTAAAAATGTTCGCAATTTTCATCAATGTTTATTTTAAATACACTACTACCTTTGCTTTTCCCCCACTCTTCTCTTCTGAAAAATGGATGAGTAGGGCTGATCAGATCCCCACACAACAAATTTCCAAATCTGATTCAAGTTTTTATCCCAAAACATTTCTTATTTAATTTAGATAACATGAAATAAGCCTCCAAACTCATAATTCTAATCAATTCATAACAAAACTTGCACATGAACAACAAATTAACTCAGCAGTCAATTACTCCTCTGATAAAAATTAAAATGTTTACATTTCTTATCACAAACCAATTTGAAAAGGTGTCATTAAAAATTAATTGGCCAATCCTCATGTTGTACCAAACTTTATCTGCTCTGCAGTGAAACTCGGTGGGAAAAATTCAGTGTTTAAAATTTATGGGTTTATTTTATAACAATATACAATAACTTCAAAAACTTAAAATTCTTCAATACTTCAATAACTTCAATAATTCTCAAAAAAAAATTCTTCAAGACCCATTTTTACAGATTTTATTCTGACACAATCATTAAAAACATATTATTTCACATCAAACATCTTATTACAAAAACAAGATTTAACCCATTTCCCTTTTTAGCTTAAAATCAGAAATTAGCTTACCTTTAAATTAATTTATTCACATTCAAAAATATTTTAAAAACTTTTTACCCATTTATTTTCATCACCACATACAATATTTATCTTCTTAAAAATCCTTTGATTCTCGTGCATTCTCACCAAACAGTACCGGAGAGACAACGTATTTTTCCTTTACTTCTTACACATCCTTAAAAAACCGAACAATTTGAAGGGAGTCACACGGTACAGTTTTTCTGGATATGAAAACACTGACGCTGAAAAGTTCGCTGTCAGGCACAAAAGACTTCTGTCTATTAAGAAATTTCTTTCATCAAAATGTCACACGGAAATTAAACAAAAAAAAAATTCATCAGATATTGTAATAGCCGTCGAACAGCGGCCATGTTAAATTAGCTCCAGAAACTGCAGTTAATCCAGTATTAGAGATTTAGGGTGACTTAATTTCTTCTATCCAAAACGCAAATTTCTTTTCTTGGGACTTGAATTGTCAGTGACGATTTACTCTGATGTCACAGGAGGTGAGGCGAAGGGGATATATTTTAGATGAAGCGTTTCTTAACCTCTTTTTCAACCCAATATTCGAGATGTTTTGGGGTTTACCAACCCGCTGTTCTGATACTGCGTGACTCTTGTAACGGCGACATTTGAACTCTATTAATTAATCTGATTTATTCTCTAGCATTGCAGTGGTTTTGGTTCGGTGGAATAAAACTCATACTTTAACATTTCGAATATATTTAGTCATCCACAACAAAGTCTACGACTCCATTCTTAATACTATTGTTTCACTATTTATTCATAATGACTAGAATTCGATTTTTCTATAATCTCTTCTCCGCTCATCTCGATCTACTCCGTCCCCCCCTGATGCCATGGCAAATCTTGTTACTCTGAAAATCTACATGTCTCTAACTCTTATTCTTTGTTCGCAAGCGCACCTAAATAAAGTGTTGAACTTGCATTGAATTATCCGGAACACTCCTTTGCCTAGCTTGCAGTATTTTCGCTCCCATAAATCTGATGAGTCTGCATGAAAGCCCACAGGAACCCAGTCTAAACTCGATAAATAACTCTTCCCTCTTCGCGAATTGATCAAGGTCATATTCTGTTACATATTAATCTTGGACAAGAAGGGCTATCTGTTGATCAAACTAACCTATTTTCATCTGTAAATTCCCTATTTTAATGATTTAATGCAGTTTTTTCTGGAACTTCCCCTTTTATTTCCCTTAAATTATTCTAGCCCTTAATAAACCTTTACACGCACACACATGATATATATATTGTATATATATATATATATATATATATATATATATATATATATATATATATTAGTTACATGTCATTTACTAAAAGCAAGGGCAGAAGCAAAACTTTTTCATTGTTATTAAACAAAGCAAATATTTCCCTAAAATCATTTATTTTTTAAACAGTTTGTCAAAATTTGTTTATTTTTTTAAAATTTTATTGTTAACATTTTCCTTTTTTTAATGTTGGTATTTCCAAAAAATATTCTTTTAGGTCGAGCGATTTTTTACTCCATGAAAGGAGGTCTAGGTCGAAAAAAGATTGCATAACACTGTCAAAAAAATCGCTAACAGAGCAGTAGTGAACTTTTCTTTATTTATATTAAATTATCATCTTTGTATAATTTAATTTATCAATATACAATAGCGGATCTAAGCTTTTATAGAGGTTCTCATCCATAAAAGTATGGCTACTAATGTCCTTTTTTTTTGTAGTTTTCACTAATGATGATTTTTTTTTAGTTTTCTTTTCAGTCATTGTTTACTGTCAAAGGTTTTTATATTTGAAGCTAAACCTATTACAAAAAATAATTCAGTTAATGTACAGTTGTGAATTGGAGATTTGAATTAAGTTATCCAACCATAGACAATTAGTAAACCAAAGATCATAAAATCTTGAGTTTAGGGGATGCTAAATCATGAAACGAAGTACATTTATATGAAACCAAAAAAAAAATAAATAAATAAATAAATAAATAAAGTTAAATGATATAGTTGGCACTGTTAGTCTAGAAATGTTGCCAGAAAAGTTTATGCTATACGTTTATCTGTATTTTCATCATGTTTTAGAAAACAGCTTCAAAATTTTACATATAAATTAAAATTTCAATCTGAACCATATTTAGTATTCTTAATACCTAAAGTTTAATGATAAAGCTGCTCTATCAGCAGTGGTTTATCACTATATAAGTATTATACGAAAATGTAATATATACCAAAATTCTACGATCCAAACATGTGAAAATTGATTTTAACACACGGAAAAATTTGGAAAATTAAGAACAGAAAATTTTAAAAAAAACTCTTACAAGTGACACTAACTAAATCATACGGTATGATTTTCCGCTATCATGAACGATATGGTCATATAATGAAAATATGCTCTGAGTTTCTCTTAGTTCTAAATAGGTATAGGAGAAAGGGCTGAAAATTCTGAAACTGGGATTTGAACAATTTTTCAATTTTCTTATTTTAGTTTAACGATAAACTTCCTTTTTAAACGATGACTTATCACTAATTGAAGGTTAACCCTTTCAGGAGCAACAACCCCCATCGTTTGCACGGTGCAGATTTTTTCCCTATTGTTTTTTAACCTGAAGAATCGTGAAAAATTGTCCAATTGAAATTTTATTGTTTTTTACTCCTTTAAACTGATAATAGATGGCAGTAATATCCATTTTTCTGCTCATTTAACTGGAATACATTGAATGCAAGGGAAAAAAACTAGAGTTAGGCGTTTGCACTGTGCAAGAGGCGCCCCTAAAAGGGTTGAGTAAAAATGTTATGCCGAAATTCAACACACCTGAGTTGTGAAAATTCATTCTGACCCACAGAAAAATTCGGACAGAAAAACAAGAAATTCAAAATCTAAAACTCTCACAAGAGCCCCTAACTAAAGTATACTGTATGATTGACCACTATCATGAGCTATATTGTCAGAGAATGAAATCCTGAGCTCAAATTCCCTTGGTACTAAAGTAGGCAAAATTAATGCAAATCTTCAAACTGTCTTAATTTAGTTGAAAATTAAAAATAAATATTAGATTACTTTATTTAGCGAAGAAGAAAGTAACATTTAAATCATAAAAAAAATAAGGGCTAAAGGTTACTTCAAGTAAATGCTTACAGAGAAAAAAAAATATTTTATTGTATTTTACTTCAATTTACTTCTTTCACGTATGAAATAGTCAAATAATAAAATCGTGAGCTCTGAATAACTTTGTCCTAAAGGAAGCAAAAGTGCTGTAAATTTTCAAACTGTCTTATGTTAATTGAAAGTTGAAAATAAATATTAGATTGCTTTACTAAGCGTAGAAAAAGGTAATATTAAAATTTGAAAAGAATAAGTGGCAAAGGTTACCTCATGTAAATGCTTACAGAAAAAAAGTGTTTTACTGTTTTTTTACTTCAATTTACTGCTTTCATTTATGAAAAACTCAAATAATAAAATCGTGGGTTCTGAATCACTTAGTCCTAAAGGAGGCAAAAGTGCTGTTAAACCTCAAACTGTGTTATGTTAATTGAAAGTTGAAAATAAATATTGGATTACTTTACTAAGCGTAGAAGAAAGTAATATTAAAATTGAAAAACAGGTGCTAAAGGTTACCACAAGTAAATCCTTATATAAAAAAATTACTGCTTTTTACGACAATTAACTGATTTCATATATGAAATAGTTTAATAATGAAATCATGAGCTCTGTATCACTTAGTCCTAAAGGAGGCAAAAGTGCTGTTAAACCTCAAACTGTGTTATGTTAATTGAAAGTTGAAAATAAATATTAGATTACTTTACTAAGCGAAGAAGAAATTAACATTAAAATTAAAAAAATATGTTACCACAAGTAAATTCTTACAGAAAAAGTTTTTTACTGTTTTTTACTTCAATTTACTGTTTTCTTGTATGGAATAGTAAAATAATAAAATCGTGAGCTCTGAATCACTTATTCCTAAAGGAGGGAAAATTACGGTAAATTCTCAAAATGTCTTATGTTAGTTGAAAGTTGAAAATAAATACACTGAAGTGCCACTGAATTAGGGATAGCAAAGCCTATGCAAATTGTGTAGCGCTGCGTATCATGTATGCGCAAGTGAGGGCACTGTGGTAACTGCATATATAGCGCGTACTGTGGTTGTTCTGAATTAGTTGTTGGAATTGCCAGTATGGGTAAACTGCCTGATTTAGACGCCTTCGATCGCGGACAAATCGTAGGTGCGCGAAGCATGGGCCATTCAATTTCCGAAATCGTCAGACAGCTAGGATTTTCAAGGTCGACAGTGTCAAGAGTATACCAAGAATACATGGATGGTGGGAAAAAAACTAGCGATCGGGCAAACTGCAAAGGACAATTAGCCTTGACAGTGCGTGGTGAGAGACGGCTCAGGCGTATTGTACGTAGCCAGCGAAGCCAAACATTAGCTCAAATTACCACCCAGTTTAATGATGGTGCCAGTCGTACAGAAAAGACCCACACTCCCGGCGAACCCCGCAGGGTTTATCGCCGCGCAAGGCCTAAGGGGAGTGGGGAGAGTTCCAACTACCTCCAGCGCAAACCCAGCCATGGGGCTCCGGCTCCATGGCTGAGCCCGCGTTACCAGACGGGGTCGAAAGACCCTGAACTTTATTAGAAATTCTAAATCATTTACAAGAGATAAATGCTACAGGTCTAAGTAATTCTCAGACTTACAAACCAGAATAAAACTTAACAACTCACAACTGGTGCACAAGGAACAATTACATTTTACAAGTCAAACCAAATCGTAACCACTTGAGGACATTAAATGTTACACAAACCAGCAAAGAAAACATTATGGTTAAAATCTGGGAACAGTTAAATTTCAACATGGAAAACATAAAATAAGATTTTCAACTTAAGAATAACTTCTTCTAACATTAGTTGCATTATTTTATACAGTAGAGCCCAAGTGCATTGACAGAATATACCATACAAGCAAAATATACCATATTCATATCAAAATATAATAAGTAAAATACCACACAATTTGGGAAAATTTAACTAAACACAATGGAACACAAAATAGGAAATTTAACTTTAAGAAAACAAGAAAATATAATACAACATCTACATTATTTACTATTGGAAAAAAAAAAAGTATTAGTTATTAAAATTGCAGCCAAATGCACCAGGCAAGTTACCCACTATTTGGGGACATATACTGAGGACTCACTAGAGAAGCAAATAATTATAAAAGGAAACAGCAAATAAATCTGTCATTAGCTGTATGCAGGAATTATACTAGTATATACAATATATTCAACCGATAAGAGACAAATACACGAACAAATTGCATTAGGGTCCGATTAACAGCAAGAAACCCAACAATGTGGGGATATTCCAACTATTAAATAGTAAATTATCAATGCTCAAAATCTTTATGACAGCAGAAAGCATCACTGTTATTCACCAAATTCATTATGAGTTAAGTAAAACACAGATAATAAATAGCAAACATAAAAGTACAAGCATATAAGTACCAAGAAGAACAAGTTCCCCCAACAACTTGGGGACATTTAAGTGACCAGCTACATTACAAAAATCACCACGTGGGCCAGTTCGTCGTCAATTACAAAACATTTTACAAGTCAAACCTTACAGTAACAACTTGGGGACATTAAATGTTACATAAACCAGCAATGAAAACAATATGGTATTAATCTGGGGCAATTAAGTTTCAACATGAAAAACATAAAATAAGGTTTTCAACTTGAGAATAACTTCTAGCATTGGTTGCATTATATTATACAATAAAACACAAGTGCAAACTCATACGAGAATATACCAAATAATATACCACCCAATTTGGGGACATTTAACTAAACACAATGTCGAAATGTCGCCAGTAAGTAGGATCTTTGATTTAAATCCAGTTCTTATTATACAACTTATAAAAGCTAAAGCTTAAACAAAGCACTCTAAACACAGAAAACAAAGAACAATATTACATATTTACCTCTCACTTAATTTCAATATTAAAATATTTAAACACTAGTCTTCTAATATATACACGGTTCCAACAGAGCAGATACACAGAGCAGATACACAAATCAAACACTGGGTGGCATTAGGTAATAACTCTATACAAGCAAGGTACAATTAAAGGCTCAATAAATATTTAGAGACGAAATACAGTCAAATCTATAAGATCCTTTCACAATGCATGAAAAGAATACTTTTAACCCTACTTAAACAGAAGGTATTGGACCAACAAACTTGGGGACATTAATGGGGACAAGTAGCCTACCTAAGGACCCAGTTGGGAACATGCAGATCACACACAGCACAGAGCAGCAGGTAGAAATAAAACAAACTGCTCAGAACATACTAAATATAAAAGAATATTGTTGATTTAGTTTATTATAAATAACTGCAAGTTTCTTTATATTATAGCTGCTATTATCTATACGCTTATAATACTTAAAGACTGATTCGCTTGTTCTGCGTTTAATAAAGACTGGACTATCAGAGCACTTAACCATTGCGAAATGATGGGGGTCTCCAAGGGCCCCACAAACACAGTTAGGAGAAGCCCGTTTACCAATTTTAAATAGGAAAGAAGGAAAGCTGCCCTGCCCCGTTAAAAAATAAAAAATTAAGTTATTTTTAAAAGCCATTTCATAAGAAACATTGTTTATTATGCTGTGCGTGAATCTGCCCGTATCAGCACTATCCCAACTGGCCTGCCACTCTTGCAGAATGCCCTTATTCATGTTATTTTTTATTACTGAGAAAGGGTATCTAGTATTCCCACATGGGTCACCCAGTTCACTTGCCATGCCCGCCAGGGTGTCGGCCATCTCGTTACCGACTATACCCACATGTGATTTAACCCATCCAACCTTAAATGTTCGATCTGGCAAGTTTTTGCAGATGTTCTGAATATCTACTACTGTTGGTGATTTGGGAAATACATTTTTTAGCGATTTCAGGACCGCCTGACTATCCGTAAATACATTTATACTCTTATGGTCCGTTGTACCAAACCATTCTATTAATTTTAATAAGGCCATAGCTTCAGACTGAAAGACAGAGTTTTTACTGTTCATGGCATACATTGCTGTTTTTATTATCTTGTTGTTTTGAAAGGCCACGAAGCCATATCCAACTTTTTCTTCGTTTTTACTTCCATCTGTAAAGGCTTCAATAGCAGCATTTCCCAAAATGGGCTGACCTTTTGTGATTTCAAATATTGTTAAATTTTTAGGGTATGTTCTAGAATCTATGTCGCAACGTCTCACCTTCTCCTCCACATCGTTACTTCCAATATAGATATTATCGATATACAATGATAATTGTTGCGTTTTCATTCTATGAATTTCTAATAAGTATTTAGCTTTAATTTCTATTGGAGGGATTCCGGTGAGAGTATATAAGGCCATATTCGATACTGTTTTATAACACTTCAATATCTTCACCAAAAATTTACGCTGTAACGAGGCCAGCTTTCTCCTACCATGTATGTTCAGATGGGGAAACCAAGCCTGGATTGGTGCCAGTCGTACAGTCAGTAAACGGACTGTGCAACGCTCGCTTCACCGTATGGGTTTCAGGAGCCGTCTACCTACGAGAGTACCATTGCTCTATACTCGCCATCGGGCTGCACGTCTTGCCTGGGCAAGAGAGCACAGAGACTGGAGTGTAGAGGACTGGAAACGAGTAGCATGGAATGATGAGTCTCGATTCCGACTACTTAACGCCGACGGGAGGCTGAGAATATGGCGTCAGGCTCATGAAGCCATGGATCCTGCATGCCTGGCTGGAACTGTACAAGGGCATGGTGGCTCAATCATGGTCTGGGGTGTTTTTTCGTGGCACAGTTTGGGATCTTTGGTGCGTGTACCAACCTCCCTCAATGCAATTCGGTACGTAGAGTTGCTGGGTGATCACCTCCATCCGTTTATGCTGTTCTGTTATCCGTACGGTAATGGAGTTTTCCAGCAAGACAACTGTACCTCTCACAAGTCCCGGTTGGCTACTGGCTGGCTGGATGTGCATTCCTCGGACTTCTCTGTCATGAATTGGCCACCTAGAAGCCCAGACTTAAATCCTATTGAGCATTTTTGGGATGTTTTTGGAACAAGGCGTGAAAGGCCATCACACAGCACCAAAGAACCTTACTGAGTTATGGACAGCTTTAGCCAATATTTGGCAAGCCATTCCCGTGGAACGTTTCCAGAAACTTGTTGAAACTATGCCTGTCGTCTGGCAGCCGTTATCAAGGCCAGAGGAGGCCCAACTCGTTACTAGGTAGGTATCCCTAATTCAGTGGCACTTCAGTGTATTAGATTACTTTACTAAGCGTAGAAGAAAGTAATATGAAAATTGAAAAAAGAAGTGCTAATGTTTACCACAAGTAAATGCTTATGGAAAAAAATACTGATTTTTATGTAAATTCGCTGCTTTAATGAAACAGTTAAATAATAAAATCGTGAACTCTAAATCACGTAGTCCTAAAGTAGGCAATAATGCTATATATCTTAAAACTTTCTTATATAATTTGAAAGTTGAAAATGATTATTAGATTAATTTACTAAGCAAGGAAGAAAGTAATATGAAAATATAAAGAGGATTGCCAGAAGTAAATGATTATAGAAAAAAGTTTTTAGTGTTTTTTACTGCAATTTACTGCTATCACGAATGAAATTCTCAAATAATAAAATCGTGTGCTCGTAATGACTTTATACTAAAGGAGTAAAAGTCCTGTAAATCCTCAAACTGTCTTACGTTAATTGATAGTTGAAAATAATTCTTACTTAATTTTAACAAGTGAAGAGGAAAGTAAGAAAAAAATTTAAAAGTACCTGCTAAGTCTACTATAAATAAAAGCTTACAGAAAAAAATGATTTCTTCGTATTTTACAAAATCTCAAAAATGGGTATTTGTTCATTTATCATTCTGCCAGATAAAATCTTTTGCGGTATCAGTCGCCCTCAATATCCTTTAAATTTAAAGAAAAGTTCATTGTACGTGTTTCCTATTTGCTTAAAATATGTGGAGAATGCAGAATTATATTAGTATTCATAAGGACTGAGGAGCAGAATTTGTTGTTCCGTACATAAAGAATGATAAATAACGGGCCAAGAGTCTGAAAGAAAAAAAAATCCATTAAAATATTTCTTGCATGTACCTCCTTATTCACATTCCTCACATACTTTTTCTGTCTTTGACTTTTTAATTTTGCACGGAGTTTAGTGGTACAGTATGAATACGAATCATTCATAATTTACATAAGCAACGGAAGATGTGCATTCGGCGTTATGTTGAATATTTGAGCGTTTTAAGCATCTGACGACGCATTAAGCATTACTTGATTCTCCTTCTAATACAAAATATGGATTGTTAGAGGAAGTTTGTCGAAATGATCTATAAAGGTGCCCATTATTTTAATGTCAAATCGATTAAAAGTGAAAGAATAATTTGAATGCAATATTTTTTTTAGAAGAATTTTTTTCACGGGAATTAAGAAGTAATATAATCGGCAAGATATTTTATGCAATTTATATATATTTAATAGAGTTATACTTTTTTGTTATATATAATTTTTTGATGTAGTAAACATTTGTATATATATTATTTTACTTTTTGATTTATTTAACTTTTCTAAAATATTATCTAGTAAAATATTATCTAGTCTAGTTAGAGTTTACTCTGAATATGTTATAGTGATTTTTTAAGAGAAATTAATTTTGCATAATAAATTTTATTTACTTAAAATGATATAATCTGCAAATCTTTCTGTTTCGTTAAAATGTAGCTCTTGACAAGCTTAATATTTTGTTTATGATATCTTCAAAATTAAACGTAATTTATTATTATTATATATAATGATAAATTACGTAATTTATTACTATTATATATAATAGTTCAGATCAGTGATATAGAAGAAAATAGATAAGTTAAAATTAGAAGATAAATCATAGAGAAATTATTCTGATACTGTCCACCGGCGTGCCACTTTTGCAATAACATAATTTTGATCTGGTGACAAAAAGTAAATCATCAAATTTTTTTTTGTCATATAACTAGTTATTTTTAAGTTTGCTAATTTTGAGTTCAATTAACAACATCACACCTTTTAAACAGAAGCTTTTAAAATAATTGAACTACTCTCACTTTACACGTTTATACTTCTGAAAAAACTAGGTTTAGACCATTAGATACCAAAATATTATGTTTGCATCAAGTAATTCCTGATGACTAAGTAATATATCTCTCGTGTTGACCAAAAGATAGAGTAACCTGAAGTCTATATGATCACTCAACAGTCAATTATCATAACTGTTTGCATCTTTTTAAAGAAAATTCATAGATGTTGCTTGGAACATAAACGCATAATTTGTTTCCTAACTGAAATTACAATTGGTATAATTTCAATCTTGACACGCTATGGTTATTTTTGTTAAATTTAAGACAATACAGCCTAGAATACAACAAAGAACGTACCTAAATTTATTCAATACCATGCGATACGATCTATTAATTGTTCCAATCAAATATTTGTCTCAAAACCTCAGGATGATTTCAAACGTAAAATAAGATGGAATCTAAAGGGGCAATTGTTCTTTACTAGGTATTTCAAAGATCTAGATTACTATACAAATTTGACAAGATTTGTATTTCGTTTTAAAGTGAGGATCTATATAAAGATTACAAAATATTCTAGAGGATTTTTTTTCGTTAATACATTGAAAAACAGACATCTTTACACAATGTACCTATATATTTAATTATCAGCCATTTTTTTTTAATAGCAGGGATTAAGGGAATCAGGAACACTGCGAAAAGAGGAAGAATTACTAATATTTATCCGTACCTATGCTGCTTCTTCGCAATATATACTCTTTTAACAATGTTTATCAAGTCATGTATAAAAGGAAAATATTACACATTATAAAACACAGTATTTTGAGCAAACTTAAAAAATATTGACAACAACGCAGTAAACTTAAACATGCACTCACACTAAATGTATTCAGAGTACTTTTAAAATATGATGCAATGCATGTGAGATGATCGATGACATAGAAGTTACTAATATTTATAAAAGTTTTATACCATGCAACGTTGGCTTTTATATACTATTGGGTTCTCCGTCGGTTTTTATGTAAGGTAGCTGTTGTAGCGTCTAGTCGATTTTAATGTAATTCGAGACAAGTTTGTTTGAGAATGCATTGTGGAAACTAATATATCATAGTGCGTTTAAAATAAAACCTATTCAAATAGTGGAATATTTACGCAGGAATTTCATGTTGAAGGATGGAAAATGGAAACCAACATTTTCATCAATTTCATCAAACATTTTCATGAATTTTTATTTCCGCAAAGATAAAATAGTTGTAGATAGCAAACTAAAATGTATGTGCTGTTTATGATAATGATGCACTAACATAAAGCATTGATTGAAGATGGTCGTCCTATAACTGTACAGGAACTTACAGAGAGTCTAAAATCATTGAAAACAATCACTGACGACCATTATAAAAAGCTGGGTTACGAATAAAAGTATGATGTTTAGATCTCACATAAAAATAAATTCATTGGACACAACATAGAATATGTGATTTTCTTTTGAAACGTAACCAAAGCGATCCATTTTTAAAATTACCGGTGGTGCAAAAGGAATGTTCACAGAACATTAAACTCAAAAGATCATGCTCCAGGCAGGGCGTTCTAGTTTAAACAACATCGAAATCTCATATCTATAAAAAAAGTATCAGTTTGTTGTGATTATGAGGGAATGGATTATTTTGAGCTTTTGATAAGGAACGAAACAATCAATTCCAATGTGCATTGTGAACAACTAATGGAACTCAATGATTCTTTGGAACAAAAACTTCCAAGACTATATCAATTGTAAAAGTATTGTGTTCCAACATGACAGTGCCAAACCACCTACATCGGTAGACAGGCGTCAGAAATTATTAAAGTTTGGTTGTGATGTGTTAACATATATTCCTGACACTACACCATCAGACTACCCTTTGTTTCTTTCTATAAGAAAATTTCTTTTCTTTTAACGAGAAAAAAAACCGAAAGTAGCTTCCGGACAACCCTATATATTCTAACAGACAGGAAAACACAAATACGAGTAAACCCACTAAAATGGAAGCTCAAAATATAGGTAGAGTATATTTTCAACGAAGTACAAATATATATATATATATATATATATATATATATATATATATATATATATATATATATATATATATATATATATATATATATATATATATATATATATATATAATATATATATATATATATATATATATATATATATATATATACATATATATATACATATATATATACTGATATATATATATATATATATATATATATATATATATATATATATATATATATATATATATATACTGACTGACATACAGCAGCACAGACCAAACCGCTGGACCTAAAGGGCTGAAATTTTGCATGGCGATTCTCCTTATAGTGTAGGGGTGCACTAAGAAATATTTTTGAAAAATTCTTCTTATATTTTTTTTAAATTAAATTTTTAAGCTGTTTTAGTCACTTTTTTTAAGTTTGCATTTAAAATACTAATTTGAGGGTTATAAAATTTAAATCACAAGAAAGATCACAAAATTTCCTTTAAAACGAAATCTTTTTCGAATCTTTACCTCCATTTTCATTTTTTTGGGGAATTTTTAAATATTAATTTTTAAAATTTAATTTATTAATTGTTGATCACGTGATTTATTATTCTGGTACTTTAAATAAATTTATCGTCACGTGCATAACAACAGAATAGACAAAAAAAATATTTTTTTCTTGCTAATGCGGCAGACGATTCTACATTATCCAAAAAAATATTAAAATACAGTAAAAGTTATTTTCCTCAAACTGTCCTATATTGACTATACTATATTCTTTACTATACGCTATTAGATTTAATTTGAATATTTTCTTTTACATTATCTTGTCTATAAAAATATCCGTTACGACTTTTTTATAAATATATTTCATGTTTCTTTACATGAATTGTATACATTGGTCGTCGTATTTATTATATATATATATATATATATATATACATATGCATAAAAAAAGGAATTTGAAAGTATAAGGGAAGCTAAATTGTTTATATTAATGTTGAAAAATATGTTTTAAAGTTCCTAGAATGAGTAGACGACAAAATAACTCTACGATAAATAGGGCTTCTTTGAAATTAAGTACATTTGGTTTCATCTCATCAAACGTAACATAAATTTTGTATCACTACTAGAAATATTGATTAATACAGACAAAATTTATTATGGAAGAATCTTAGTATAATCATTTTAAAAGAGTGGAGTTAATTAAACAGTATTCCGAGAGTACTCCATCATTATTTTGACATCTTTGGAAAGTTCTCGGTACATATAGGTTCTACATCAAATACTTCAAATTTATATATTAATTTCCTTACCGATATGCCTTCAGGAAGATCTGTCAGGCTATTCAAGTTATGTTTGAGATAAAATAGAATAAGTTATACAAGTGAGTTATAATTAAGAATACGAGCTTTCAGAGTCGAGATATGTATAAATAATTTATATTAACCGTGAACTCGCATATGATTATAATGGTCTAATATAATAAATAATGGATATTTGGGTGATATTTCTGAGATCATCTGTACAACTATGTAAAAGACGGACTAGCTCTTTATTAAATTAGTTTATTCTGCATTCTTGTGATTAGTAGAAACAGTATTTATTGAAAGGAAATAAAAATATTTAATGATTTTTCATACATACATCTATGAGGCTTTATAAAACTGATAAACCTAATTTTAAGAATTTCACGGTAAATATAGGTTCTATTTCCTATACTTCAAATTTTCTTCAGGGAGGTCTGGCTGACATTCAATTTATGTTTGATATAAAATAAAAAAGTTATACTAGTGATTTATATTTCAGAATACGAACTATGAGAATAGGGATATCCATAATTAGTTTATATTAACCGTGAACACGAATATTATTAAACTTGTCTACTGTGATAAATAATGCATAGTTAGATGATCTTTATGAGATCATCTGTACAACGATGTTAAGTACGGACTAGCTCTTTATTAAGTTACTTTATTGGGCCTTCTGCCTATCATTAAATGCAGCATGTTTTAAAGCGAAATAATTTTTTTAAAGCCTTGTGGTATATACTGACATATATGTCCTCGTATACCCCAGGGAAGGCTTTTTATATAAAATATAGTTAGTATAAATGCATTAAGGAAATTTATACCTAAATATCAAGAATAATCTGAATTGTATGCGGTTTAACTGGTGAAATAATTAATTAGATAAGAGGAGTCTTATTAGAAGACATTTTTCAGTTCAATCTTAGAATGTCTTAAGTGTATAAAAGCATTACTTTCTTTGTTCTCTTGATAATTAAAATATAACATGAATTTGAGATAATGACCCATAATTGGATTCTGAATCATATGTAAAAGGGATGCTAATTTTGGAAAAAAAAATTGTTAAAGATCAGAGTGTGTGAGGTCTAATGTAATATACAAGTTAATTACGTAAAGTAAAATATTAACTGGCGAATTCAAAATCAGCGTGTCTTCTGTTTTAAAGGAAATCTTTATTGTGCCTTTAACATAAACTACACATTAGATAAAAAATATTATAGTTAAGCATGATGAATTTATATTACTTATGATGTTATTCCAAAGACAATCAGTTTGATATTTATACGATACAGACAGACGAGATATCTATCTATATGAATTAAGCTAGTAAAATGTATATAAGCAGAAAATGCTGAAACTTTATTATGACTGAAGTAAGACATACATAGGTTTTATCATCCACCAAGCAAAACGTTACCAAACTCCATTTGTTTCACGTAATCTTCACAAAACCTATAAAAAAACAATTGTTAAATAGTTATTAAATTATGTCCTATTATTTTACCGTTTTAATCTTTAAGAAATTTAATCTCTTTGAAAAAATGATTGCTGATTCGTATATCATTACAAAAGTAAATAAGACAAGTTTTTTTAAAAATAATTTTCTGACTTTGAATTTTTTTAGTGAATAAAGGACCTTGATCCTTGATCGTAACATTGATAATTTTATCATGCAATAAGCTTTAGTTTAAACCCAGTTTACATTTCTCTTTTCCGTCATTTATGATATTTATAAAGACATATAATTTTAGATATAAATTGATATGTATTAGTTGTAAGTCGAAGTTTGTGACATTTTTTCTCTTTTCTCCTTATGATTGTACGAAGCAGTATTTCTTTTTCAATATCAGAGAAAAGGACACTCACAAAGCTTGCTATAAATTCATCGGTTGAAAAGACGAGCATCATATACCTAGTTATATTACGGCAGACCGCATTCGATATCTTATATTAAGGTCATTGAATATTTATGTAGATAATTGAAATTAACTTCAGATTGTTCTTAGAGACAGTGGTTTAAATTTGCTCCTTTAAGAATCATTTTTTCTTTTACATATTTTGCCATAATACTTTAATTTTTTTTTAAGAAATTAAACACTTTAGGGGACAAGGTACATTGAACCTCGATTTTATTTTAATTTTCAATATTTTACTCTATATACACCATGAGAATAATTAATATTCATATATATATATATATATATATATATATATATATATATATATATATATATATATATATATATATATATATTAGCCCTATTAACGTAATTAAAACCCTTCGAGAACTTCAAGCAATTTTCAGACGTTCGGGGTTTTAAAAAAAGAATGGGTCTCTAAGATGACTATACAGATAACCGCGTAGGGGATGTGTTATTGTTTTCGAAGAGCAGGGGATTTGTATAAAAAAATCGATAGATTTAAGCCTCAGACAGGTAATTAAAAAAAATATTTTTTTATGAGTACTAACAAATATCTAAAAATCACTTTTTTTTATTTCATCCCTGTATACAGGGCACCATATATATATAAATATGGTGGTTAATTTATCTTACAAACTTTGAGGTCTTTAAATGATATGTAATGAGCATGAAGAAATTGAGTTTTGAATTTTTTTCGCAAAAGCAGGCATTATTCTGGCAAAAAATCCTCATTTTAAATTCTAAAGGGTTTTAATATATTAAAATAGAAGATTAATTATTCGGATTCGGTATATACTGTTAAAAATTGAATAGTGAAAAATTGGAGGTTAATGGTCCCTTGTCCCCATAAAAAATACACTTTAAACGATTTTTTTTTGCTGTTTAACCATTCTGAGATGACATCTTTATATAATAAATAGAATTTTTGATTAAATAAGTGCATTTAATAACATTTTTTCAATAATTGTGCATTGCGCAAATTTTCTCTATTACTTTTCTTAATTTATTTAGATTTTTATCGGTTAAAAAACATACTGTTCATTGATTTTTTTGCTATATTAACTAGATACATGTTTGTGATTTTATAGTAGTAATTATTGTTAAAAGCACTTTTGTTAAATATTTAATTTGAGGTATTATTTAACAAAATAAGTGTCTTGGGACTATTTTTTTTCGAAGATTGGATGGCTTTTATAATCCTTTGAATAGTTATTCACATAATGATTTTTGATTCCTGAAAATATATGTGATGCAGAAAATTAAATACTTTTTTGTAATGGAGGCGTTTCTAATTATTTCATAAAATAGCTATGCCTTCAAATGCATTTTACTTTAAATTATATTTTTAAAAAATATCTAAAACATAACTTTTTTAATTCGCTGAAGAAGAAATACTACGTTATTCCTTTCAGGTGCAACAACCTCTACCGTTTGCACTCTGCAGATTTTTTTCCCAATTTTTTTAATCTAAAGAATTTTGAAAAATTTTCTAATTGAAGGTTTCAAAATGATTTTACTTCTTTAAACTGATAACATATGACAGCCATTTTTCTGCTCATTTAACTGGAATACATTGAATGCAAGTGAAATAAATACTAGATTTGGGCGTTTGAACTGTACAAACAGCACCCCTCAAAGGTTTATAAGGTACCTTTTTTTTCGAACCTAAACTAATAAGATTTTCATGAACTGAAATCTTTTAAGGTTTACCTAATTTATGAGGCAAACTAAGAGCATCTTCCTTTACACATATTGACTCACCGTAAAATCTAGAGTATAATACGCACTTTTTTTTCACATTTTAGTCCGCAAAAATGGGAGTGCGTATTATACTCGCGTACAAATAAAAGTAGTTTTAAACATTGGACAAACGAACGTATAGCAGCTGTACGTTCGTTGTACATTGTCGCAACACGGGTGCGTGCGCATCTGCACTCCGTGATTCATCCACCCGTTTACTAATCAGGTATTCCTTTTAAAGAAACGGAACTCCCAGTCCGTATTGTCAAGTGAGAATGATGATGGCGATATATATCATGACGGCAACAATAATTATGGCATGGACGCAACAACAATAGTTGAGCTGTATTCCTGTGAAAGTGATGAAAACTAATTATTTGACAGCAATGTTTGTTTTGAATTAACAGCTTTTATTTTTACCGAAATTGACGTTTTCATTTCTTTTTATTACAAATTTTATTTATGTTAATAAATATTTGTGCAATTTTTAAATAATATATTGAAAAGTTATGAGTGCGTATTATAGTCGAATTATAATTTTTTCCAAAAATTCGCGGAAAATCAGGCATGCGTATTACAGCCAAGATTTTACGATACACATTGAATTACACTTTTGAATAACACATATTTTAATTAAACTTTTCATATTGAGAGAAAAATTCTGAACGGCATTTCATACATTGATTTTTTTCATACAGCAAAAAAAAAAGAGGAAAGCCATGCAACAACAGAATAAAATAAATAATTAATATTCAAGCAAAAATATAATTTTAAATATTAAAAATTACTTAACAAATTATTGGAGTATGTACATACTGTAAACCGAAAGGATATTTAATTAAACTAGAACTCTTGAGAGAATTAGCTGCATTCAAAGCGTACATTTCAGTATTTACTTTCTTTTGAAAGATGTCTTCATTTAATTTAAAAATGACATTAAAGTGAGGCAAATTTTTAAAGCAACATGTTTTTAGAACATCTTTTATAATTTGTCTTTCTCAGATGAGTATCTTTTTACATACTGCTATCTAAATAACCTGTGATTTTAATTATTAAAGTATGATAAATTAATTGAATACATTATATTTTTAAAAACCAAAAAAAATAAAAAAATGGAAATAGTTTTGAGGTAGTTCCATTCATTCATATTAAATTTATCGCTACACTTGGAAGCAATATCAGAACATGGGCATTTTTATGAACATTCCGGTGAATAGAGTAGATAAAGTTTATGTGTGGTGTAAGTATTTTAATGTTGATACAAATCATTTTTCCTGCCACTTTTCTATAAATAAACGTAAACGCTATCTACATCTCAATAGGTACATAAGAAATATACCCATCATAAAGAAAAGATTCATTCAAGGGAATGACTCACATTCAAATCATATACAGAAGTAGGTATTTTATTGCCTGAAACTCGGGCAGAAACGACGTTCACTATTTATTTATTTTACTGCTATTGTATGTAATACCACAGAAATACCACAAAACTAAAAAAAAAAATAGCTTAGCATTTCGCTGCTTCCATTATTTATCTGGAAAGTTTTAAGGGTTTAACTTACAATTTATCGTTCTTATGTTCCCACTTGGGTATCACTTGCAATTTGCTTTTAAAAGAATGATCAATAGTTCAAATTAGTCATTCAAGAACATTGAGAGCACTAAAAGGATATACAGAGAAGAAGACATTTAAATTTTTTTTTAAAAAGTCACTAAACGAAGATTAACTCCCATTATATATTTCAAAAGCATGAGGAGTTTCAAAATGTAGATCGGTTTACATTTTTAAGTATTCAAAAATAATGTATTTATATTGTATTAGATTTATAATTCTATATGTACTTGATTTATGACTTTATTTCTACTAGTGAAATATATCGCAGACTGTTAAATCTTCCCGAATATTCATCACACACAATAGTAAGCAAAATTCAGATTACCATATTTCTGAAAATTACATTTCACATCACAATACTGTAACTTTACAGAATAAATAATAACTAAAGGAATGAAATGAATCATAATAATTGTATGGTGCTTTTGTGAATTCTATAGAAGTGGCAGTTCGTTTTAATTTTATGGAAAATGTAAGAAATTTAAAAATTCTGACTCATCTTGAATGTGCTTTCAAGTGAAACATTTCACGGAATGATGAAGAGATGTCTAAAGAGAAAACATTCATTTGAACTAATGTGCTTTTAATTTATTAGTAGTTTTTTGATATTCATTTATTTATTTTAATGTGTTTTGGGTTTATCATAATGCACTAAATTTGATGGTTTCCTGCCCATAATTTTATGATTCGCCTTCACACCTATTATCATCAGAATATCAAATTGACGTATCAAGATTGTTATTCCCAAAACTTTTCATGTTCGAATCATTCTTAGCACTAAGGTAATGTTGTTATGACTTAGATTCCAGAGTCTACATTTTCAAGTTCGGGAAAATTTCAATAAACAATTATCATAACAGTGCCTTGTTGAATTTTAATAGAAGAACATAAAATTCTGAATGTACAGGGCCTTTTAAGGGGTTATAAATAGCAGTGACATTAGAGGCTCGAATAACTAAAAGGAGGAAGTAAAAGAAAGCAAATTAAAATAGTCTTCTAAAAGAATGTTCTGTTTGTACATCGGGAGCATTTTGAGTTATTTCAGTCCAATAAATAAAAGGTAAAATTGATCAGGAAACTTTAAATTGAGTTTTCTCAAAACAGCAAATTTTAACATTGTGCGCCAGGTTACTACCAAACTATTACTGTAATATTAGATAAAAAATTACCCATATGTATATGCTGGGACAATATATAACTTAAAACCAAGAAATTAGATATAAAAATAAAATTTGTTTTTCAAGGAAAATACTTCCTTCAATTGTGAAATTTTTAAAATTTATGATTATTTAAAAATTTAATCCCTACTTTTTTCCAGTATTTTGGTTTCAAGTTAAAGATAGGTGTATTTTAAATACATGTCAATGATTATTTTATTCCTGTGTGTATATTTTTATGTTTTATTGTGCGCTATGTGACTTAAGACATTCCAGATCTTAGACTCATATCCATTTTCTAAACAAGTAATAAAAATATTAATTTACAAAGAAAACCTTTCATTTTTGCAGAATATATAACTCAATATGTATTAATAAAATACCAATTGAATACGACATTTCTTTTTGTGATTTTATGAAAGTTTGATTAGTTAGAACGAGACTATGTTTTCAGCAATCTCGACAACTTAAATGTACTGTGCCAATCAAAGTCACCTAGGTAAGTATTTAAAATCTCGAATCGAGTATTTGAATAGTTTCTATTTTTCATTGCTGATTTTAAAAATTCAGCTTCTGCCGTGTACTTATATTTTTTGGAAGTTTTTTCAACTTATGATACAAATATCATTTCCAATATAACGTATAAATCGAAACAAGTAGTGGTCATTAATATTGTAAGAAATGTATATGTATATGTATATTTGTCTTTTCTTAAAATATGAATACACGTAATATGGAATAATGTTATACACAAGATATCTTTATATAAACCACAGTTCAATTTTAATCTTTTAAAAGTTGTTTCTCGATCCATCATTGAATTTTTGGCTTTTAAAAAATAAACTTCTTTCAAATGAATATAACTGTATTTTAATAGAACATTTCTCAATACACTTTCGGGAGGAATACAAGTAGTTATCAATCTGCTCAATTAAAAAAAAAAGAAAGAAAAAAGACCAAATAGAGAATATATATCACAGTAAAGTGTCAATTCAGGGTAAAATACTTATCAACTTCATTACGTAGTCAAATGCACAAGCCCGGGCTATTTAGAAAGGAGGTTTCTTTTATGCGTCTTATACACTTCCGCCAAAGCAAGTTCTACTTTCCGATACGGAGAAAAGGGTTTCTATATTCAAAGAAACTATTTGTAAGTAAATGAGCATTCTCAAAGAAAAATCTCATTTTGAATAGATTTTATCTTTGAAAGACGTTTTCCCAAGGGGTTGTATAAGGAAGATTGAATAGATTTTTAAAGATATCCAAATCCAATTATTTGCTTAGTAAAATCGAAACTCTGTGACAGCAAAGTACTCAGGTCTGATTCACAGTTTGTAAAGGTTCCTTGCTTATAGGAAACATTACATCCCTTCTAACATAGGCAGTAAGGTTCCTTATATATATTTTTTTAATCATATTGCAATAGTTTTTTTTTTACTACTTTAGAAATTCAATATTTACTTTTATCAAGATTGGAAATGAAAATTTACACAGCTGCTACTCAGTTTGACATAAATGCTATGAATCCACGATTTTAAAAAATAATTTTAAAAAAGCATTTTTGGCTTAAAATGTTTCATTTCCATTGCAGTGTCTTAGATTTCATCACGATAAAATTACATCTAACTGTGGCAGCTTTTCATGTAGAAAAAGTTTTTGTTTTTTAAATTAAATAAGTCAGGGATTCCCAACGTTTCTATATTTGCGACATCCTAGGGAATGAGATGAAAACCTTGGAGCACTATTGTTAGGAATTTAGTTCTTTTCAATTCTTTAACTATTAAATTAAAGTGGAATATACGTATGAGGAAACTTTAATAGTAGAAACTTGGTATGTACAAAGTATACAGACGAGATACAGGGGTGAACATTTTATAGCCCTTCAAAGTAGTAACCAGCATTGTTTAGCACCCGCTGCTAAAGTTGGCAGCACCGTTGGCAGCACCGTTGGCAGCACCTTATCTGTTGATCCTTCGAAAGGAGCAGACTTCAGCCTGCAGAATCTCTGGAACGGCATGGAAGAGAATGCCACGGAGCGGTTCCTTCATCTTGTGGATGAAATGAAAGTCACAGGGACTTGAGTCCTGATAATATGGGGGATGATAGATCACTCCCCAGACCTTGCGAGCAAACACATCGGCCACAGTTTGCGCTGTATGCGGACAAGACTTTTCCTTCCATCAGTACGAGGTAACAAATTATTTCGTACAGCAGACCGGTAACTAAAACATGGCAGTGTTTTTTCCTGTCATTGTGCAGGAGTGTGATGTTTGTGGAGAGCTCGCAAGATTCCCTCTCAGGTAAGGTAGGTATGTGACTTAGGTGTTGTGTAAGCTGCTTTCCTGGGTTCTTCTGCGTAGGGTCTCTACAACAGTGTTACCACTATTAAAGTTCCATCCTTCGTATTTGATGTTAGATTTAAGTTCAAATAAATACTTACTAAAATGGTTATTTTTTTTTCATTTATGGAAAGTTACAAACAATAGAATAGGTTATAGAGTTTCTATGCTCACTTCTACCCAGACTTGGGTGTATATAATTTGAAGTGGCACTCTATTTGTATTTTATACAAACACAGTTTATACATGAAACAATGTTTATTGAATTCGTTGAACATATAATTGGCTTTTACAGCAATAAGCATGCGTACTACTTGTACGGAATGTATAAACACAGCTTTCAAGAACAATATATTTTTATACTCACGAACAGTAAGTCAAACCAGCAGTACTGCCATGTAAACTTCTGGCCCGCTAAGCACTAGCGCAGGATAACACCTTTTCAACCTTAACAACCTCCCTTTTTTTTCATTAATGACGCTGCGTGGTATTTATACTAAGCGCGTATGCCGAAATTAGCATATCTAAAGCAGCTTCTTTAATTCACTCAAAAGTTCGATTCTTGTGAATCGAATCTTGTGTATACCTTACACTGGCCTCCCTCGAAAAAAAAATTAGGTAACTGAGGTCTGAACGGCTTCAGTTAACTAATTGAAAACGCGTGCTGGTCTGACTTTTGACATAATGGGTGGCAAAGTCAAAAAAACCTTCCACACGTTGTGTGGAGGAAAAACGCCACTACCATTTTACAAAACTAACCCCGAAGGGTCCAGGTGACACCATCAAACAGTGGATTTGCAGAGTTGCGGATACTGGGCTGCCAACTGCGCCCTAAAATATCTATTTTAATTAAAAGTGACAACACAATTGCACAGCATGACATTTCTTGACTGTATCTGCTCTCCCTTAATTCATAATGGTCATGTGTTATGTTTTGTGAAGTTAGTAGGTTATTGAGTTAATTATTATATTATGCAGTATGTATTTTTCTCTAGTTCCTACATGTCCCCTTCAAAAATTTATAAAACAACAGTATGCCGTTTTTTTTCAGTGGCTCACTCCTTCCCCTCAAAATGTTTACACAGTATATACAATGGGGAACTTCAAACCAATTTGGTTCGGTTTTATTAAAGGGTGGGAGTTAGAATGAGAGAATTGATACAAGACTTGTTCCTGATGAATGCAGCAACTTCCTTGCACCAGTCTGTCCAATCCGTGGAACCTCTCTTGATGGTCGCAGTCCTAGTAAAGGGGTTCGTTGACCGTGTGGGCATCCTTCGTGCAGCAGGTCGTAGGTCCTGAGGCGCTGGTCCGGCTTGACGATGGACAGGAGGTCTCTTGGGAGGAGGCCAACCTTGCTGGGCGGCAGAAATCTTGCGCTTCCTGTACTTATGCAAAGGAACTTTAAAATTGTCATTCTTCCTTTTGATAACCTTGTGTACCTTATGTGTACCACGTTCATCCTTTGATAGAGTTTTTGTAGTGCACACCTTACTTTGCTTCATACTTTTGCTTGTATCGGTATTAAATTTTAATGCAGATTCTATTGTTTCAAATTTATACGCCGCACCAACGTGTTTAGTTACTGGCTTTATCTCTCTACTTGTGTCATGTTTTTCAACAAACTGACTCTGTTTTTGGTATTGGTGCTTATGCAACTTCTTGTTTACCGCCTTAATTACTTCAGTATTTGCAGTTTTAATGCTGGAATCTGAAGGCGCTTTTTCACGTTTTTTATCCCCCTTAACTTTAGTTTTATCCTCTTTTGACGAAAAAGTCTGTTTGAAACTTGCGACATCAGAATCGTTATCATTTATATTCGTTAACACTGCTTCAGTTTTAGGAAGATTAAGCTTTTCGTACTGGTGCGTTTTAATACAACCTACGTCTATAACTTCCGAAGCATCAGCTAAACTACTTACAGTATAATTCTGTGTCAACTTTTCATCCCGACTCTCAGTATGGTTTTCATGCACTTTATTTAAAACCATATTATCAACCTGGCCTACACAATCCTCATTCGGATGGAAACTTGAAATAATATCATCATTACCTAGCGAGTTCCTACTATCGTTTAAAGAATTTTTATTGTCGTCAACTAATAAGTATTCACTAACTTCCGTAACGCATACTTCGTCATCTACTAAATTTCCTTCATTAACAGATGTGTGAATATCATCTAAAATATCAGGTATAGCATCAATAATATCAGGTATAGGATTAATAGAAGTGTCAGATGATTTATTTTCTAAACCACTAGCATTAGTATCGGCACTATTTTCAGAAATTTGTACTGGAATTACCGCATTATACCAGCTAGACTCACTTTCTTTATAAGCCACAAAAATACCCTGACTTTCACTATTCTCAAAATAATGATTACTACTCGGACAAAATAATACATTTGACCACACAGTTTCAACAGGTTGAACCATATCATGTGAATCAACTTGCCAGTGCAAGTAAGGTGCTTCCATATTATTTACTTTAAGAGCACTAATTTCATTATAACGCCGTGCGCTTCTATTATTTTGCCTGCGGTACTGCTTACGCTGCTGGTTTGAAACTCGCGAAAAATTTTGGCTCGGCTGTATAAAACTTCTCGTACCTGAATGACGGTGAGGGGTAGCGAAGAAATGTCTATTGTCATATTTAGCTAAAGCTTGAAGGAGGGTAACCTTGCTTGTAATTGTTTGATTATCTAAAAAATCTTGAACACTTGGTGTTGTATATTAATTCAATTGGTTTGTATTTCTGAATGTAGATGGCGACACAGAGTCTGTGTTCGTTTTGATGATGTGTAAATTTTGTGAAGTCAGTATGAGCTCTACCTGCCATATTGAGTGTGTGCCTTGAGGTTCAACGAGATTGAGTGTGATTTAACTAGAGGTGAACGCTGGTTGTTCATATTCTAGTGTATTGAGTGTTGTAGCGCAGAAAGTTTTAAAGTTTAAGAGTTATTAAAGTTTCGTTCGTTTTAGTGAGTTTGTTTATTAAACAAGATAGTACAGTCAACTTGTGTTACCACAACGTTCCGAACCAGCTAAGAAAAAGTTCATTGGTCAAGTCGGCCGGAGATATATTGCGTGGAATTTAGAATTGTGTTTTGTGTTTTCAAGTATTTAAGTTGAGCTTCAGCATCAACGTTTGTGATTCATCTACCTTTAATGGTGCTATTATTTGTGCAATCAACTCATTTTCAAGAGTGAATTTCATTTGTTTTTGGATTACGCCACGTAAGCAGTTGTTCGTGAATCATCATATAGGGTGAGTGACTTATTTGACATATATCCTGCTTGTTTGAAAATGGAGAAGCTTAGGGTAACTAAAAAGGTTTTGAAATCTGGTTTAACGAGACTAGCGTCAAAAATTGAAAGTTCCGATAATTCTACAGACGCGCTGTATTATAAACCTAAATTGCTAGAATTGGAGGTTAAGATGTCTGAACTTTTCCAGTCAATTTTTGAAAATTGTAAAGAGGAAGAATTGGATGAATTTATTAAAGAACAGGAGGAAGTTCGTGATGTTATTGATAGACTTAATTTGTTATTTATCAAAGGAATTAAAGCTGATTCCAATACTTCACAATCTGCACAAAAGGAAAAAATCAATGTTAGACTTCCAGAGATTCCGGTTCCACATTTTAGTGGAGGAAATCCAGTTGAGTGGTTGAGCTTTATGGATTTATTTTCGGCCTGTGTCACTCAAAACGAGGCACTCTCGCCAGCTCAGAAATTACAATATCTGAAGGGTGCATTGAAGGGTAATGCCCTGCGAGTTGTGAATACGCTTTCTATTACAAATGCGAATTTTGATATAGCCTGGTCTCTTTTGGAGGAACGGTACGCGAATAAGAGGGAGCTGGTGTTTACAATAATTAAACAGTTTATGAACTTCCCATCTGTAAATAATGAATCTGAAAACCAACTATTGAATTTAATTGATTCTACAAGAGAATGCATTCGCTCTCTTGAGAGTTTACATATAGTTGTTAAGGGGTTTACAGAAACTCTGTTCGTGTATATTGTTCAACAAAAATTGGATGCAGCAACACGAGGATGGTGGGAGAGAAAGTTAGAGGATGATAGTCTTCCAAAGCTGGAACAGTTGTTGAGTTTTTGAAATTTCATGCGGGTACGCTACAGCCGAGTAGAGTACAAAACAAAAGGTCAATCCAGTCAAGGGTTTCAGCATTTTCTTCTGAATGCACGAGTCCTCTCTGCGCATTCTGCAATGTTAATGATCATTCTATCAATAAGTGTCAAAATTTTCTGAGATTAAGTGTTCAAAAGCGTGTTGAATTTGTGAAGGCAAATAAACTGTGTTTTAATTGCATGCAAAAACACAGAGTTGAAAATTGTAAAAGCAGCTACACATGTCGAAGGTGCTTCAAGAAACACCATACAGTTTTATGTTTTAGGAAGCATTCTGAAAAGCATCCCAGCGTTGATAGCTCATTTTCAGTTAACGCTCCAGTGTTTGTGCCTCAAAGTGTTCCTTCAAATAGTGCTTCTATAGCCAACGAGTCAGCTAATCAAAAATGTACAACTAATATAGCATCTTGCGTATCTGATTTCAATATGCCCATCCAGGTTCTTTTGTGTACTGCTCTAGTGAATGTTAGGGATTCGAGTGGTGATTGTCAAGAGTGTCGAGCGCTGCTGGATCCTGGTAGTCAGGCCTCATTTATTTCTGAAGCATGTATAACTAGATTGGGGCTACCTAGAAAACGAGCTAAGATTCAAATTTCGTGTCTGGGTACAACCAGTTCTTGTTCGAATGGTTCGTCTGATATTGTGTTTATGCCTCATTTCAGTTCGAGCCCTGTGTTTAAGACCTCTGTGTATGTCTTAAATAAAATCATTGGTGAGCTTCCACATTTTGATCTAGACAAAAAGTATGAGTAGATATTCAGTGACTTGGTTTTGGCAGATCCGACTTTTTTTAAAATGGGCCCTGTTGACCTTCTTTTGGGAGTCAATATTTCTTTACCCATGCTTCTGGGTCAGACAATCAACCTTGGTGACGGTATGCCTTTTGCTGTGAAATCACAGTTGGGATGGATTGTTTCGGGCAGTGTTCCATTCCCTTCTAGCAGCTATCCAACCATTCATATGAATAACATTCAAGTTGACTTGGATAAATTGGTGTCCAACTTCTGGAAATTGGATTCAGTTCCAGTTGCAAGCAAGTTAACTGAGGCTGAGCAGTCTTGTGAGGATTTTTTCGTCACTACTCATTACAGAGACCAGAGTGGTAAATATGTAGTTAGGTTACCATTTCACACTTCACCTACTGAATTGGGCGAGTCGAGACAAATGGCACGGCCGAGGGCATCCCAAAGATTTTCAAATGAATTAAGGTCTGGCGAGTAAGCCGGCCACTCCATACGCACAATCCCCCCCTCAAGTCATCAACGATGGAAGTTCCATGAGGACGGGCATTATCATCCATTAAAACGAAAGAAGGACCAACTACTGCAGAGTACAGTTTCACAGTGGGGTCTAGGACTTCATCTCGACACCGTACAGCCGTCACAGAACCTCGCCTGTAGATGTGCACGTCGGTGCAATATCCCAAAGAAATCCCTGCCCAGACCATGATGCTTCCCCCGCGGAATGAGTGATATTTGGTGATGTTCTCTGGCCAATTGCGTGTGCCTTGTTCCCTCCTGACCCTTACAAGCTTATCATCAGTTTGTAGGGGAAATCTGGACTCATCTGTGAACATAACATTGCCCCAATCAGACACAGTCCAATCACATGCTGGCGGCACCACTTTAATCATGCCCCTCTGGAATGGACGGATAAAGGAACACAAACTCGTGGTACCCGGGCGTACAGACCATTGATGTGTAGCCTTCAACGAACAGTAGTGGCAGATATCGTCTTACCAATGACCGCTGCAACCATAGATGTTACACGTGTGGAGGTCAATATTCGATTCCGCTTGGCTAGACCAGCAATATATCGATCTTCCGAGAGGGTAGTAAGCCTTGGACGACCGGCTACAGGTTTTCCGACAACTGTTTGGCTGGTTTGGAATTGTTTCCATAATCATGAAATGACGGAATGATAAACGCTGAAGAAAATAGCAACATCTGTGATAGACTGTCCTGTTTCAATGCTTCCGACAGACCGACAGCGCTCAGAATCTTCCATTCGTCTTCTGGAAGCCATAGAAACACATCTAGCTTGAAAACAAATCGTAAGAATGTTCTAAACACCTTTCATCAACACTTACATGCAACTCCTGTAACCCTTCACAATACCGGCTTCTTACAAGACTGCCTTTTTTACATATTTTTCGACGCGAAACCGTGATTGGCTGTTATTTGGCATATTTGCATACTTCCTTCTACTTTTAAAGCAAATTTCATCTTCTTTAATTCAGATTGGCTTGCGGAAATTAACATTTCCTCTCCGTGCTTAACATTTGGAAGTGAGTGTATATATATATATATATATATATATATATATATATATATATATATATATATATATATATATATATATATATATATATATATATATATGTGTGTGTGTGTATGTGTGTGTGTGTGTGTGTGTAAGTAAGTAAGTAAGAAAGTAAGTAAGTAAGTAATTAAAGTTATCAATATGGGTATTTTAAGGTGATATTTAACGAATAGAGATGATATTTAACTAAACAATGTACAATAAAGCAATAACTGTAGATAGACAAGATTTTAGATATATTCAACTGTCCTTTCTTGTAATAACTGGTAATTACACAGGTGTATTTTATCAATATATTTTGCATAATTGAGAAATCAAACTAATTAACTGTTTACTTAAAAACAAATTAATACATTTTTATTTGTGTTTGGTTTTCGAGTTGCAGGACATATTAAAATCCATATTCAAAAATCAGAGAATCACAAAAAAAAAATAGACATTTTAAATGTACATAATTTTCATAACATGTTTACTTAAAAAATCCTCAAAATTACGAAAATGACTTATAGTCAAGTAGATAAATGTATGTACATCAATACTTATTATATCAATGCATATAAATCACTATATTCTCCCACTAAATGAATAATATTTTTTTAACTGCTTATTCATATTCATTTTTTAAGCTAAAGACATTTATTATACCCATCTTTTACATTAAAGATGAACGCTATTTAAGATATCCTGTTTGTTTTCCACTCAATTGTAAATTTATTCTACACATTTCAAATCTCAAAATTTGCATTAAATATGTGACTGGTATTAAGTTCTGAAATCTAAGTTTTTCTTATAAACATTCACAAAATCTGAAGAAATGCGATACTCTCTTTTAACAAATCTAAAATATTCACAACATCGAGAAAAAGAGAAAAAATAGATTGTAAATGCAGTTGAAATATTTGAGAACTTTAACAGGATTTAAAAAATTTGTATACAGAAACCCTCGGGTTGTGTTTAAAGTGATGCATTTCACAACTTTGGCCGTAATTTTTGGTACTTCGCAATTTAATCTGAATTGAAGATACTAGACGGTTTGACTTTAAGACGCTTTGAAATATACATCTGTGGATAAAGAACACAATTTTTGGAAACTCAGATCTTCTTTTATTAATTAACAGTAAATAAACATATTTCAGGCATATATAAATAAACGAATAAATAAATAATTAATACATACACACACACACACATATATATATATATATATATTGATGCATTTAATTACTGAATTAAAATACATCTTACTATTGTGTTGGAGGGCATATTAAACTCCATATTAAAATGTGATGGTGTTTTTCAACCCAGAGCGTTTGTACCATTTATACAGGTCTTTTCTAAAATATATATATATAAATAACAATATTTCTAAATAAATGTGCTCTTCAAATTATGAGAAATTTTAGGTTAATTTTAACATAATATCTGTTACATACCAAAAATCACTGAACAGTACATAATGACTGAAGTACAAATGATGAAGGTAATCTAAATTTTATGTTGACTGTAGACCATTGACTGGTCATGGGTACAGTAAAACTGTTTCAAGTAGAACCTTATAAATAGATTTTAAAGAAAGCATTTCAAAGTAGTAGAAAAGAGTGTATTATTCATGTGCTGTTGATGAATGAATATGGCAGTCATACTAAAAATAAAATATTATTCTGGTTTACGATTTAGAGGTACACATCTTCCAAAAACAAGTTAACATGTTTAATCACATCACAGTCTCTATAATTTTTCGCTTTCATAATTTTGATTATTCTCGAAAGTTACAAGTAAATTGAATAGGATTTTTTGAGTTTGGCACAGTTCTTCGGCACTCAAATTACTATTCTTTATCAAGTTCAAACAGATTTGAAATGAATAGTACCAATCGATATCAAGAGTTTATAATTGGGTTACAATTATACATTTGTTTGTAATTATGCTACTATGTAAAATATGTTCTGGTATTGCATTACTCACCTTGCGGGCAGTATATTGCTACTATGCGTGCACAAATGTTAAATTAGGTCAATAAATATCAACAGCTAATGTTTGATTTGACCGATATCATAGGTTTGGTTGCAGTTCACGGAATTCAATTTTTATTGACAGGGGACTCAACAATTTATATCATTGTCACATGATTTTACTTCCTGTAAAATTACATCATATGCATTATTATTTCACTGAAAGTTTGTGAGAATGTAATTCAAGTATATTTCAATAAATTCAATTTTAAGACTCAACACAAATATATTCCGTAACCAAGTGCATCTCCTCGCTATAAAAGCGAACGTAACACCAAACATTTCGACATTGAATACGTCTTTTCTTTTGTTTAATCACAACATTAAATTTCAGGAACACAAAATCAATAGTTAAAGGCCTTCTTTACCTTTTATTTATTTATTTATTTTTTATCCGGGATTTCCATTTTACCGTTTAAAAGGAAATATCTGACTTTCTGGAAGCTTTCAAATCTCACTTAATGGTTGAAAGACATAAAAGTTCAAGCTATACTTTTTCCAGTTTTATTTCTTCATTTTGGATTTTAGAAAGCTATCTCAATAAAAGTACAGAACAAGAGCCGACGCTCGAGCATCAGATTTTAACTTATACCCTTTACACCACTTAAAACGTGAGAGAAATATTTAAGAGCCGATTTTATTGAATTTTCACACATTTTGATGACAGAAAATACCGATCTATAAGTATATATATATATATATATATATATATATATATATATATATATATATATATATTATAAGGATATATATCTATCTATCTATCTATATATATATATATATATATATATATATATATATATATATATATATATATATATATATATATATATATAGTGATATTTTCAGACTGTGGGTAGCGAAATGGACATTCTGAGTCAGTCTACTACATAAAATACTTTGTTAAAAATTAATTTGATGAATTTTTACAGATATTTTCAGACGATTTGATCTACCTGTAGACATATGGGGAACTGGCCTTCTCAGTAGCCCAAAAAATTCACTAACAAGATGTCAGCTATTACAATCATAAAACTGAAGGCTATAAAGTCGGCACACAGCCTCTAGAGCAGGGGTGGCCAAAGAGGCGACCGCGGTCGACTGGTCGACCACATAACTATTCCTAGTCGCCCGCCTGTCTGATATGTAAACATCTCGATTCCTGGTCTCACATATCATGGGAGACAAACAGTCCGACAGAGACAACGCTCTACAGTCTCGAAGTTAACCAGTCTCTTTGTATCGACGCCAAATATGATGACCGAATGGCTAGGGCTCTGGCATTCGGTTGAGATCCTGTGGTTTCGAGTCACACTGTTGTCATGGATGTTTGTAACCGTTCGGAATCGGCTTTAAACTGAAGGCCCCAGTCTGATTAGCCCTCGCGTAGCAAAAATTTGATCGTTGCGCTCCAAACCAAACCAGTTTCGGTGCCAGACTCTCTGCAAAACCCGACGGGTAAAACAAGTGTTGACCTGTAGCTTATATATACCCACGTGGTAGCTTATATACGGACGTGTGTGTGGGCATTTCGGGTTTTATAAGTCACATTTCTCTGTAATCGGCTATCTTCGACTCTACAGGAAGTCTCACCAAGATGCATTAATAATAAGAAAATAAAAGAACATATTGTTTCATTTATAAACTAATTAGTTTAAGAAGAAACTTTTTTTTCTCTTATTAAAAAAACTTGATATTGAATATAATTATTAATACCTATGATTATTTTAAATTTAAACTAATTTTTGACTTTCAATTGCTAATTCTCATTTCAATTACTAATTTCAATTATTAATTATGATCACTCAACACATACGATGTTAGTAAACTGCTGCCTATAATTTAAATTACACGTCGCCCGTAGTGATCAAAAGTTTGGCCACCACTGCTCTAGCCCTTTACTCCCCGGTGTTCCACATAGTGGAACACCAAAATTTACTCTCTTCTAAAACCGTCCAAATTCGGCGAAAAACTAAGCAATTAGCTTCATTTTTTACTTTGATCTTCTGTTTTTAATAATACATGACAGCATGTCACATGCCCATACATACCGACGTTCCAGCGGCGTTATAAGAAAGAGACATATTTCAGAGCCATAGTTTAAAAATCATTTTCAATTACAAAAAAATTGATAGAAAAACAATTTATGTAATTTTATTGGCTGTACTCTAAACTATTTATTCTATATTATTTTAATTTATTATACCGAAACCATAGCAATAACGAAAGATTTTCAAAAGGTGTTCCACGATATGGAACACTGGGAAACTAGAGCGGTTTGCGTGTTGTTGGATGCGCTCTCTGGCGAGCTCTCTGTCCAGCTCAGCGAGTCCAAACCGGTCCAACCGGTTTCTCAGAAGGGACTGACGTGCTTCCAAAAATATCACGAAGCAAAAAAAAAAATAAGTTAGAGAATATTTTGATGTGTAGGATCTGCTTTTGTATATAGGAACTGTAAATATTTATTTAAAATTATATATAATCAAGCTTTTTTGATGTGTTTTCATTTGTTTGTTTTTTTGTATATACGAACCTTTTGCATATAGGAACTGTAAATATTTATTTAAAATCATATATAATCATGTTTTTTTTATTGTATTTTCATTTGTGTGTTTTTTTGTATATAGGAACTATAAATATTTATTTAAAATCATGTATAATCAAATTTTTTTGTTGTGTTTACATTTGAATTAATTTTGTATATAGGAACTGTGAATATTTATTTAAAATCATATATAATCAAGTTTTTTGTTGTGTTTTTATTTGTGTGTGTGTGAGCGGTTTTTTTGTGGGGGGTTGTTCTCTTCACCGCAATGCTCTCTTAGCCGCACTTTTCAGAGCGCTAGTTTGCCAGTGTTCCAGGTCATGGAACACCCACAAAATCGAAACCGGAAATGCAATCTTTATGAAATTTTAACTGTGTACTTCTCTAGGCCTAAACAGAATGCCTACAAATATTTATGTCAGAATTTCAACTTTAAAGGGTACTGGGACGTAAAGGACTAGAGCATGCATCTCTGAAAGTAGCTAACTCTGAGTTGGAGTATAAGATTCGGCGCGAGGCCTCTAGAGCGAGTGCTCTGAAAGTAGGGTAACTCCGGGATGGAGTAACGTGTTCGGCGAGAAGCCTCTAGTGCGTGCAGCTCTGAAAGAGGTATAACTTCGGGATGGAGTCGGTTGATCAAAGGACCTCTGAAACGAAATGTACTCTCTGGATGAAATCTGGACCAAGTCTGCTCAAAAACTGGATTTTTTTCTAGGCTCCGGAAACTTGCGCTCCCAATCACGTGGCTGGAATTTTTCTAGATTGGACGGCCAAATTTGTGACGTCAGGTTCATTGATTCTGATTCGCCTGATGACGGCGCCACGCTTCCGGTTCTTTTAATCAGCTGATCAGAAAATCATTAGTTTATGTCCAACAAAACATTAGTCCACGTCCACCCCATGCGCGGTGAATAGATTTGACGCTTTTCTCTTCTTGCAGACTTCTTGGCGCCGATCTATAGAATTTCCGTAGCTCACCTGTTGGGAGTGTTCGTGCTGTCTGTAGTGATTTATTCGGAAGGTCGTAACGGATCTTCACAATATATATATATATATATATATATATATATATATATATATATATATATATATATATATATATATATATATGTATGTATGTATTAATATTCACTGGAAATAATTTCATTCAAGTAACGTGATGTGAAATAAAATTTGGAGGGTTGCAACACTTTATAAAATTAATCTGCATGCGTAAAAAAATGTTTTGCTTGATAAATATATCTTATTGCCCGAAATAAAAGTTTTTTGTAAGTTAATGAACAAATCATAATTTTATGTTTATTTTCTCTTGAATTCATTTAAAATTTAATAAGACGAAATATAAAGGTATATCTTACTTTTTGTTAAATTTCCCAGCGATGGAACGTGCAGAACTGGCCTCATTCAAATATATATATATATATATATATATATATATATATATATATCTGAGAAATCAGAAGAACACAAACGATGGCGAATTCCAATTTCTTCTCATCCCATAAAAAACGTTTCCTTTCTAAGAACCTTTTCATTTTCATTGTCCTGATTTTGTATTAAAATATGCAACAAATCTTTTCATGATTATAGAAATACATGCTTCTATACGCTCTTAATTTATGTGTGTTTTAATGATAAACACGTTTGCATTCATTAATTGTTGAAGAGACTTGAAATAATATAGCTTTATAAAGCCAGAATAAGAAAACAACGACACGCAGTAGTTGCTTCTAATAACTGCGCAATTTTATCCTTCATGCATGAAAACTTCGGACGCTGTAAAGGTTCTATTTTTTCTATATTATATTGTATCTCCCTTTCATCGAAAGAAAAAAAATGACTAGAATAGAAACAGAACTTCTATGATAATATTTCATTTATACTCGATATACGTGTCTTATCATGGTCGAATAGTACGTTTTTATATTAAATTAACTCCATTTTGATTCATTTCTCTGAAATGCAAGAGGAAGAATGGGTATACCACACTAGAAATAATAAATTTTCGAGCAAGCAATTGAGTTGTGAAGGAACAAACTAGCAATCTATTTTTTTGTTTTAAATTGGGTTAAAGAACGTATTGGTAACGAAACCGCACTGTTCACCGGAACAACTCATGGTGTCTACTAAAAAATTTAAAATCAGACCGAACTGTTGGCACCTCCGGAGTAGCCATATCCCCTCCACTCCCTTACTAGTGACACCCAGAAATGTGGGAGTCCATTCTGCTGCACCCTGTACTTTAATGTGATTGAATACGTTCGGAGACAATTTTTTTAGAAAAAATCATTTTTTAAGGATTTTTTGGTCTTTTATGGTAAAATGGTACTTAAAAATTAAAAAATAAACGAAACCTTACTTTAAATACCATACTTTTTTATAAATTGGTCAATTTGAAGTAATTTTCAATGAAATTTAGCTAAAACCCCTATCACTCTGCACATTTTTTTTTACAGTATGAAAATTTTCCCCGATTCGTCATTCCTTTCCTTATAAAAAAAGCCCGAAATAAAAAACTATTTATTATACATCAATTATTGTACGTCAGTTCATTAACAATAGCATCTAAAATATTGCCTGAAAATTTTATCAAATTATATGCATTATTTTTTGAAATATCATGACAAAGTTAGAGATTTGTGCTAAAAAACATAATTCTGCGAAAAACATATTTAAAGTTGTTTGTCGCTTCAGTTTTATAGCAGACGATATTTTGTAAAATAGCTATAACTCTGTTTCTAATTCATGTAGAAGGAAAATGAAAACAGATTTGAAAAGAGACAAGATTAAATTATACGATTCTTGCAAAGAATAAAATGACCAAAATACGTTGCAAAATTGACATTTTCAGCGTAGATAGTCACCTGAAGAAAGTATTCTTATGCCTTTTACGGATTCAGTAACACCGACACAGAGAGGCATTTAGGACGCGCTTCGGGGCTCTAGGTGAATCATGCTGTTCCTCATTAAAAAAAAAATCAATCCTGCGATTGGTTTCAAACGTAAGAGCAAATGGGTCTGGTTTTCGAATGGAACGATGTGATCGTTCTCGGAACATTAGAACACCTGCAAATGTGCAACAAGTCCTTAAGTTTGCTATCCGTGAGGAAGTTGGCGCCATTTCTCCAGAGATGACCAACAGAGTGATGAAAAAATTTAGAGAATGGTTTCAGCAGTAAATCACAAATAATCACAACTAACTGAGTGATGCTATTTTCAAAACCTGGAGGACAAAATATAGATTTCTAGTAATTTTAGAAAAACATAAATATTTTTATCTTGAATTGTCTCGTTCGTTTTTTATTACCCTCCGAAATGAGTCCATTCTGCTATACTCTGTATTTCAATCAGTTAAAACGAAATTTTTTGAAAGATGGTCTACAAATAAAACCAAATGTATGAACTTTTTTAAAGGTAATTTAAAATTTATATCTTCAAAAATGCATAAGATATAGCACTTTGCCCTTTACCGAAAGAAAAAATGGAAAAAATTTTCATACACCATTCAATTATAGAATGTAAAATATTTTTCCTCTGAAGGTTATAAAATTTGAATGAAGCATCTTAAGTTTATTACTATTGATTCTTTGGTGTACCACAAAAATTCATCCCACACACCAAATGAAAGCCTTTTAACTTGGAAAGCATGCAAGTTAATTTCCTTTTTTTTACTTTGGCAATCCCATTTTCTGCTCTTCTTTTATATTAGCTTGTTTGGTTTTACAGCATGCTTTTTGGTATCAGAATAGCAGTTTTGTTCCTACAGCAATAAAAAAAATATTTAGTGTTTATTTTATATCCATTGATATGCTACAAACAACTTCATTTTTTTTCTAAAATGCTATTGAAATTTGTTATCAACTAAATTAAACGAGTTATGTTACATAATAATTATTAATGTAAAACACTGTCACAGTTATCAGAAATTATTTTTGTAAGAACACGTTTGGGAGGAAAGTCTTCATTCCGAACACAAAAATTTGTTTTTAGGCTTGATAATATAAAATGTTTGGGGATAAAAGTATGCGTTTTTACCGAGAGGAATAAATATTATTCCAGTTTTCATAAATTACCTGTGAACAGTATATTTATGTCGGCAATACTTTAATTTTTGTTACTTCAAAATTAAAAAAAAACATCCGTTGTGTTTGAATATAACTGTATATTTATGCAACATTTCCAAGGGAGGAATATTAGATGAAACTAGCTATATATATATATATATATATATATATATATATATATATATATATATATATATATATATATATATATATATATATATATAATTTACTCTTTTAATATAACAACAGTCTCAAAATTTATAAATTGTTGCCCAGATAGAGCTTTATAGAAAGTGATATTAAAAAATTTACCCAAACCCTCCAAATAACCCTGACTGTAAAGACAATTCAACCTTTAAAATACTAATTAGAAATATACGATTTTTTATATCCTTTGTAGCAGGCCCTGTGGCCAAGTTGCCAATGCAGCGAGCCAGTGACCTAAACGTCTCTGGTTCGATGCTGGCTGCTGACAAATCCACCGAAGTGTGTGTTAATGTTGGCTGGTGCACGTAAAATCTACCGTGGCTGCAACGTCCTCCAAGTTCTCAAACTCACCTCTAGGGGTGCAGGGTCAAGTGTATCGGTCTCGGCACTAATGTCGGTTCTAAATTAGAGGATCGGACTGTAGGGGGAAATGCTGTCCACTTTTACCTTGTCCACTTCAATGAATGGCCAGTAATCTCGCGGTGTGAATTAGGGCATCAGTCCTCATTCGATGTTGACCACAACTGGTTTGGTTTCTTTGGAGACGTTGTAAGTCCGGTAATACATATTCAGGGTGAATGTTTAATCTATAATATCCTCCGCATTACCAATAACATTTCATTTGTAATTATTATTATTATTATTATTATTACTATTACTATTATTAGAGAAAGTTCAGCTTTCTCAATGTGACATAGACTAATTATTGAGTTGCATGGTTTGTATTTACAAATGAAAAAAATATAATTACTCGTTAATTTATACATGTCTGCAAGTTTATATTATCAGTGCTACAAGGTTTTTTTTTAATTACAAAGGAACATTGTTACGGCTTACCTTGGCATTAGTAAAAGCCCGCCAACCTTGGCGAGCCACTAGAAAAACTTTATGGTTGCTAATGGCAACAGTTCAGTTTCAGAAACGGTTCTGAGTAGTCGCATTTTAGTATTAGTTGTATGTTTCGCAGTATGGTCTGCATTGTTCTTGCCATAGGGCAAACTAGTTAGTTGTTATGTTTGTGTGTGTAATAAAACCACTTAAAAGACATTGCAGTTTTTAATTAGAAAAATATAGTTTTTAATTAGAAAAATATAGCAGATATGTTAGATGAAAACCTGCAAAAATTTTGGAAAATTGAAAGTGTTGAGGATGAATTGATTCCTATTAGCACCGAAGACCAACTATGTGAGAATCATTTTTTAGAAACTTATAGTCGAGATAACGCCGGAAGATTTGTAGTTACTATGCCTCTAAAGGAGGATCCGGTTGCCCTAGGAGATTCCAAAGTAATCGCTGAGAAAAGGTTACAGCAATTGTGGAATCGTCTTGAAAAAACTCCCTTAATGCGAGAACTTTATTGCGCATTTATGAAAGAATATGAGACCCTTGGTCACATGACAAAAGTTAGGGACAATATAGAAAATACAGGTTGTTATTACCTTCCGCATCATGGGGTGTACCGTCCAGAAAATACCACAACGAAGCTGCGCGTAGTATTTAATGCGTCAAGCCCTACTACCAATGGTAAGTCATTAAATGATAAATTATGAACTGGCTATAGAAGAAGTAGAACGGTTTAGTAAGGCTTCGGAAGTTCTTTTGAATGATTGTTACATGGATGACATCATCAGTGGCGAAGACAGTCTTGAAGCTGTGACAGAACTCCAGTCTCAGCTAATACAACTGCTAAGATCGGCCGGAATGCACTTGCATAAATGGAATGCCAATCACCCTGCGTTTCTTTAGCGTGTTAATAATGGGACTTTAGAAGGTTATTCATTTTTAGAAAATGAAACCAAAGCTTTAGGCGTTACCTGGAAACCTAGCTTGGATGTCTTTACATTCAAAGTAAAAATCGATCAACAAGAAAAATTGACTAAAAGGGCTATTCTATCTGACATCGCCCGACTGTTCGATCCGCTTGGTCTTATAGGACCGGTTATTACAAAAGCCAAAACGTTCATGCAAGAACTTTGGAAATCAAAATTAGATTGGAATGATCCTATTCCTGAGTTTATAGCCCAAACCTGGATTCAATTTACAAGTTCTTTAATTTCTTTAGAAAGTCTTAACATTAGTCGTTACATTTTAAAGCCTTGTGCTCAACAGATAGCTTTGCATGGATTTGCTGATGCCTCATCCAAGGCATTTGGAGCTGTTGTCTACATCCAATCTTCATATCAGGCTCAAACGTCATGTCATTTGATTAGTAGCAAATCTCAAGTAGCCCCATTAAAAACAATCACTATACCGAGACTAGAGCTGTCAGCGTGTCTCCTATTAGCCAAGTTAGTCGTCAAAGTTTTGAACGCCTTAAAACTGAACATTAACGACATCTACTTATATACCGATTCACAAATAGCCTTAGCCTGGATACGAACCCCATCATGGAAGCTAAAAACATTCGTCAGCAATCGGGTTGCGAAGATCCAAGGCTATACACAGAACTTTCAATGGAAACACATTGCGTCTAGCAGCAATCCTGTGGATTTAATTTCGAGAGGTTTAGATGCTACAGACTTACTGGAGAATCAACTTTGGTGGCATGGGCCAGACTTTCTCACTCATCCGATTAGTGTGCCTGGTACTGGAAATCCTCATCTATCGTCAGAGGACCAGGACGTTATTATGAACGAGATGAAAGACGTTTCTAATGACCCTCCATGTCAAGAGACTCTAAACGCGTGTGGACTAGCAGCCTTAGCTGTTTCACTTACACCTAACAATTTAGATTTTATTTTTTGTCTAACTAATAATTTCATGAAACTAATTAGAATTTTTAGTTTCAATTTTAGATTCATTAACAATTGTAGAACTGTAAATAGCAAAAATTGAGGACCCTTGACCTTACCAGAATTAAAGAGTGCTGAAGCCTGCTTGATCAAACAGGTACAGTATGTCTTCTTTGCTGAAGATATCCAGCATCTGCAGAATCAAAGGACCCTGTCAGGTAACAGTAAATTGAAATTTTTAAACCCATTTATAGATCCTGAGGGAATTGTTAGAGTAGGCGGTCGCTTAGACAATTCCAGTCTAACCTATAGAAAAAAACATCCTATCGTGTTGCCCCGCAACCACAAATTGAGTGAAATGATCTTGGAATATTTTCACAAGAAGTTTTTCCATCTCGGGCCACAAGCCTTATTACATCACGTCAGGCAAAGTTACTGGATAATCAATGGAAGATCTCTGGCTCGTAAAGTAGTCCACAAATGTGTAGTTTGTTTTAGAAACAATGCCATAGGAGTCAATCAAATAATGGGAAATTTACCCCCAGAAAGAGTAAACCCTAGCCCGCCTTTTCACCATTGTGGCATTGACTTTTGCGGTACATTCTTTATAAAGTACAAAAATCAAAGAAAAGGAAATTATAGTAAAATTTATGTCGCGTTGTTTGTCTGCCTAGTCTCTAAGGCAATTCACCTAGATATAGTAACGGATTTAACAACAGATTCATTCATTGCTACCCTTAAATGATTCTTTGCCCGCAGAGGTAAAAGTTCCACTATCATGACCGACAATGGCACTACTTTCGTAGGAGCAAATACTGAGCTGAAAAAATTGCATGCCATAGTAAATAAACCTGACAATGATTTGACCAATTATTTGTCGTCTGAGGCTATTAATTGGAAATTCATTCCCCCTCGCTCACCGAACTTTGGTGGATTATGGGAAGCAGGGGTGAAAGCTTTTAAGTACCATTTGAAACGTACCTTATGCAATTCCCGAGTAACTTTGGAAGAATTTTGGACTCTAATTGCCCAGATAGAAGGAATTCTCAATTCTCGCCCTTTGCTACCTTTATCGTCGGACCCTAATGAAATTGACGTCCTGACACCTGCCCATTTCTTGATTGGACGGCCTATTATTTCAATAACCGAGCCGGATATAACACCTATCAGCGAAAATAGACTATCTAATTGGCAAAAAATAACCAAAATGACCCAAACTATTTGGAAGAGATGGCACCATGATTATCTAAATCATCTCTAACAACGCAATAAATGGTTTATCGAAAAGAAAAATCTTAAGGAAGGATGGATGGTTATCCTAAAGGATGAAAATTTACCACCAGGTAAATGGTCTTTAGGCCGAGTCATTAAAGTAATTTCGGGTTCAGATGGAAAAGTAAGAGTATTAGAAATTAAAACATTATCAGGTGTTGTAACCCGATCAATTTCGAAAATTTGCCCTCTTCCCATTGAAGAAAATTTATAATTTGTAATTTTGAAACTGTCATTTGCATTATTAGTATTTACCTATTGTCATATGTATAGTGTATCTTGGAAGTAATTTTAGTGTATACCATTTGTTTGTTTAGTATTGTGTGTCATTATATTATTGAATGTTGGGACATGTCAATGGGGGCCGGTATGTTACGGCTTACCTTGGCATTAGTAAAAGCCCGCCAACCTTGGCGCGCCACTAGAAAAACTTTATGTTTGCTAATGGCAACAGTTCAGTTTCAGAAACGGTTCTGAGTAGTCGCATTTTAGTATTAGTTGTATGTTTCGCAGTATGGTCTGCATTGTTCTTGCCATAGGGCAAACTAGTTAGTTGTTATGTTTGTTTGTGTGTGTAATAAAACCACTTAAAAGACATTGCAGTTTTTAATTAGAAAAATATAGTATATAGTCCATCGAAGAAGGAACAAACATTATACACCACAATATTAATTTCACTTTTCAGATAAATTCAAATCTAAAAATTCGTCAATGTATTTATCAGTTGTAATCATTAAACATGAAAAACCAATAGTCTTTACGCAATTTTAAAAATTTATTGTGTAATAACTTTTAATTCTGTTTAGTTCTGTTTAAATTCTGTTTGAATCAACATTTCTTCCAGATTAACATAATTATCTTTGAAAAAAATGAACTGTTAAACGTAAACGATGCTGTCATACTATAGATTACGAATTTTTTTTACTTGTATTTGGAATTTGATATATATTGTGAATTCCCAAAATTCGTGTGAGAATTTTATTATCTTTAAAGAAACTGTTGCGTAGAAATAATTTTTGTGTATTCTTAAAGACTAAGACTTATTTAGCTTCAATTTTCAATTCAGTATATATGTGAATTCAGAGATTGCTAAAGATGCGTAGCTTTAGTGGAATGATTGATTTTCCTGCTATATATTATCGTATTTAGACTGTCGTTTATAAATACATAGTTAAGCGTTAGTAAGCAACCTGAACTAGGGATTCAGTGGCAGTACAAAATAATCTACTGTAGACGAAAATATGACAATTCTTTTAAACTGCACTATGTTTATATTATTTCAATGATGAAAATAATTTATAGTGGTAACTAAAGCAAAGAAACCTTTCAGAGAATTATTTTGGCAAAATTTCCAAGAAAAAAAATAATATTTTTATTACGTTTCAAAGAACTTGCATTACCTTCAATTGAAAAAAAAATCGACTAGCATATCTTCGAATCCTGGTATAAAGAGCTTAAGTCAAAAAAGTGATTTTTAGATATTTGTTATAACTCATAAAACAAAAACCACTTGATTGGTCTAAAAGCCTTAAGTCTATCAATTTTGTGTACAAAATTATCTTTCATTTAACAAAAGACTCAAGTCGAAAGTATAGTTCTGCGATTGGTATAAAAACCAATAACTTGGTATATTTAAATTACTGTTTTTGACTTAACCTTCCTACCCTGTTGAAAAAAAGTTACGTTTTGCCTGTATGGGTCGATTCGACCCAGTTTGGTTTATATTTATTCTAGGTCATAACAAATATTTTTATATAGCTTTATTTTATATATTTTTTGTTTATTAATAGAAACAACACATTTTATTTCTTTTATAATCCCCCCCTTCATTTTTGCCGCCCCCCTCCCCCCTCCGTTTCAACCTCTTGTTTGTATACGCGTTGTTAAAGGTTTAAAAACTTGGGAAATAATAGAAATTTTACAAATATATTATGTTTCACTTACATTTTTCCTTGATACATTTTTTTAAGACAAACAAGATTTACAGTACACATTTACATGCTCTTGGCAAAGAAAACTTAAGCATGAAGCACAACTCGTTTACGTTTTTCGATCTCTCTTTGGACCGCATTCTTTGCATCTTCCTCGTTTCAGTGTACTGATATTTTCTGGTTTTTCATATGCTGCAATTGCCAATTTCTTCTTTATTGTAACTGGAATATTTTTGCATCCTAACATTTCTGTAAGGTTCGGTCAGCTGATTACCAAGTTCCTTAAGAAAAAGGAGCCTTTTGTATAACTTGTTTTGATTGTAAGAAGGATTTACATGCAGAAAAACAACAAATGCATTTATTGCAGCAAGGTCAATTATATTGTAGAATATACACACAGGAAATCTCCTAGTTCCCCTTTTGCATGTATACGTAGCAGCTAATTTTTCTACTCCCCCTTTAGTTTCATTATGACATAAAATTATTTCTGGTTTCTTTACTTTCCTGTGTGAAAATTTGGCCTCATGGTGCATAGTTGAAAGGAGGATTACCGATTTATTTCTTTTCGCCACATATGAAACAAGAGTCATATCCGGTTGAAAACCAAATAATGAGGAAAATGTTTCTCTGGCACATGAAGATTGAAATTCAGACGGAATAAATGACTTGTTTTTTTTTCTGAGGCTTCCAACGATAGTTAATATTTTCAAGAATTCTTTAGCAAGACTATAATCTCTGAAGAAATTATCAACTGTAATATTTCGAGTAGTACCCTCAATCGAATTTGCTAGGCGCAATACAACATTTCTTCCTTGATATTTGTCTCTCTCTCCCCATAAGAAGGTTTTCCAGTATAGGTTTCAGTAGTGCAAACAATGCTGAAACCTATTTTATGCAGCTGTTTTAACATCAGACATCAACCAAAATTTAATTCCGTATTTCCCTCTTGGCTTTGATGGTAAATATTGTCGAGATGGACATTTACCACGGAAAGGCACAAGCTGTTCGTCAATTGTTGCATTTTCGTAAGGAACGAACATCTTTGGCAATTGTACAATAAACATGTCAAATATTGATTTTATTGCAGCTAGCTTATCTACACGACGTTGATTTGCTCTACTTTCTTTGTCATCAACTCTAAGAAACTGTCTAATAATTTCAAAACGTTGTAGAGACATAGTTGCACGAAAAATGTCCCGACCATCTTGTTCGCTGCATAACTCTTTCAGAGATTCTCCTGCTGACTTATGGACTCGAGCTAAAATTTGCAAACCTGTCAAAAAATGAATGAAAATAACTCAAAAATGAAAAAAAAATGAATTTCAAATCATGCAATTATTTGCATTTTATTTCAATTTATAAATAAATTTTTGAGAAAAAAGTGTCAGATTTTTTTACCTATATAAACTTCAAGTTCCTCCGCAGAAATCAATGTGTAGGTTTTATTCTGTTCTGAACACACTCTCTTCATTTCTCGGTTAGTTTCTTCTAGAATTAATTTCATCATGTCATTTGTCAAGGAAACCTTGCTTGCTGACACGGGGTGTTCAGTTATCCTCTAAATTGCTAAACGTGTAGGATCAGGGGTTAATTTCATAATGTTATGCTGTCTGTAAAGTCAGAAAATTTCAAATATAGTAAAATAAATAAGAATAAATAAAATAAAATAAATATCAAATAATAATAAATTGGAATTATGTGCTAGTACATACCATTTTTTTATGTAGTTGAGGGAATTTAAACCATTCGGTTTTGTTTCAACTAACGAAGGAAGATGGTGACCGCACAGTTTCTTCTTCTGTATCGGAAATATCCGCTTTCTCATTATCCTCTTCGATTGATAAGTGATCCGATTCATCAGTTTCACGCAAATAATTACCACTTCCTTCATCACTGAGCTCTTGCAAAAGCTTTCTGATCTCTTCTTTAGTAAGACCACGCTTACTAGGCGCCATATTGTAAAATAAAGTGGCAAAACGCGTCAAAGAAGTAGAACGTTATGTGTATATCAGTATCGTAGCACCATCTATTAATGTTTATTCAAAATACAGACCATTCAAAAATAATAAATTTCTTTTTATACATTTCTGTGAATATTACTGAAATGGGTCGATTAGACCCATTCAGGTAAAATGTCACTTTTTTTTTGTTGTTAAAATAAACAATTCTCCAAGTCTGAAAAAGTTATAAACTAAACAAATTTATCTATTTGAGGAATTCTCAAAAAATAAGCTGTCATAATTAAAATCCATGGGAGCTATCATGAATTAAATTATGAAAATGGGTCGATTCAACCCATTCAGGGTAGGAAGGTTAAGCCATTTATACCGGACTTCAAAAATGTATCACATGAATTTTCCTGACTAGAAACTTCATACTTAAAATAAAGTTAAAATCAATCATTGACAAAAAGCTTCAAAAATTTTTTTCGTTCTTTTGTTTTAAAATCTTACTTATAAATTAACCCCAGTTTTCCTGTCCTTATTTTTCCCAGCTTGGTGGCTAGTTAGATCGATGACTATTTTCATAAGAAAATGCAGGAAGGTAATTGTTTAAAGCACAAAACTGCAAGCTATTCTTTTGAATATATTGATTATTTTCATTGTAGGTAGGTCAACGATTACTTTTCTAGAGAAAAGGTAACAAAGATTTTGCTGTAGGAAATAAAAAAGAAATCTACAAATTTACAGGGCACTTTTTTGAACACTTCAAGTATTTGTAAACAATACTATTTGTTAGGGAGAAAACTTAGGTGTTTTTTCACATGAACATTTTATAATGAATATATTGTTAACATTTTAAATGAATATATTTTGCAAAGAAACACATTTTTAGAAAAATAAATTAAAACTCACATGTGGTTAAAAGGGAAAGTAAGATATTTGAAATAATTCATGGTAGAATCCATGTATAGAAATAATTCACGAGTTTTAAGTCATATGTATTTCATATATATTCATGTACTTTTATATAGGTTTCATATATATTTTTATATATGTTTCAAATATAATTTCATGAGTTTCATATTATATATACCGAAACATTTTAATTTATAACATTTTACCTTCAGTTTAAATTGGATTTTATTCAAAACACAATCTTATAACAAATGAAATAATTAATGGAAAATCCATGTACAGTAATAATCAATGAGTTATAAGTCATGTGTATTTCATATATTTTATGCATGTTTTATAGATTATTTCATATGTGTTTCGTATTATATATTACGAAAAGTTTATATTTATAACATTTTACTTTCAACTGAAATTAGATTTTATTCAAAACTCAATCTTATAACAATATACTAGTTCAATAAACTTATAATACAGAATAGTGTGGTGCGGTACTGACAACAGTAAACTTCTTTCATCTAAATACAAATTCGGTAGATGTAGAGGTTGTATCGTGGTCTCTTAACACAGTGGTCTCTTAACACAGCTGATATTCTTCCAACTACAAGATTCAACCAATGCGTGGAACTCTTATTTTTTCAAATAGCATTCCCCACTATTCCTAGTTTTTAAGAAAAATGAAACAAGACGTAAATTCATTATTATTATTATTTTTATGATCATTTCTAATGCTTCTTTTTTTAATGATTTATGTTTTTACCCTGATTTTTAGTTATAGACTGATTAACGGTTCATTACAGTTCATACAATCGTTCGGTCGCAACTGTAACTACAGTGTGTCTGGATACAGTGGGGAAATCTACTTTTTTCTAAACCCAAAGCCGCTGTTTTTCGAAACAAAATATCTTAACAATTAAACCATTTCATTACGAGAAGAAAATTTGGCACACTGCGATATATAACATTTATCGAAGTAATTACTGACAGAAATAAAATCATAATGAGGTCAAATTTTCATTCAAAGGCATAATATTACAGTAGGATGATTGATCGCAGACGTATATACGATACATATCGTATTCAGTAATCATACTCGATGACTATTCAACACTATAGATAAAAACCTTCCTTTTTAAAATTTTGAATGAAATCTGTAAGGATTTGTTATTCTAATATTTGAGGATAAATGAATTTTCAATTTATTTGATTGGTTGTCTTCACAACTAAACTATTTGACTATCATGATTTCTGTTATAAACGTATAAATCTAAATCAATTTGATTATCACGATTTGTGTTGATACAAAGCGTATGGTTCTTGTCTCCTGCATCAATTCATTTGTACGATTTTGTTTTCATTTTGATACTTATTTACGCCTGAAATGAAAAGAACTTGCAAATAATATAATCCTTTACTTTATTTTGACTCATGCAAGAACAGCTAATACAATGAGATCGAGAATGCTCGATTATTACTATAAGGTTAGCCCAAATTAAAAGGATATTTCTATTTTAGCGGCAGCGATTAAATATCCAGAGATTTGAGACTCCGCCAATGGAAAACGTTGTACGTTGACGAAAGAAAGGTGCTGTCGTCGGAAAGTGGCAGTGAGCTGTTTTAACGTGTTGAATAAAGGTGACTACGGACAGCCTTGAAGAAGTTTCGTCCAAATATACCCAGCAGGCTGTTTTTTAAATTTTTGGCGAAAGTAAAGCCTAAATTTACCGTTGTCAGAGGGTTGTGTATACCCATAAATTAATTTTACAGTGTACAGCATTGAGAAAAGGGCACGACAGCATGGGATATGCCGAAACCAGATGAACCATACTTGGCCATCACGGTGAAACCGATTGATGTGGTGGACAGGATTTGCTCTGGCGTTCCTGTTAGTAGGTCCTTGACCGTCTTCGTCGCTCCTATAGCCCAGACCTGTCGTCCTAACACTACCATATCTTCGGCCCACTGAAAAACACTCTCAAAGTCCGCCGTTTCGCTATAGATGCGGAAGTTCCGGACGCCGTTCAAGTCTGGTGCCGAAGACAACCACGGACGCGTACACTTGCTCAAAGTATCCAAAATGTAGTAAAGCACTCGTCACTTGCTTGAACTGACATGGCGACTACATGTAGTGGATATGTAGCTCTTGTAACATCATTAATTCATGTTTATTCCCATATTCTAACCCATAAACCATTACATAAAAATAAAAAAAAGTCTCATTTTCCTTTTGGCCACCATTATATAATCCAGGAAACGTGGAAAAAAAAATACTCAATTTTGGGGGAATTTTTCGTAAATAGATATTCATATTAAATGCAATGAACCGTATGTTTATAATATTCTTAACAATCCCCTTTTTTCTGTCTCGGGATAATTTTTCCGAAATTTAACAAAAGGAAAAAAAAATCATGTGATTCTTGTCTCTGGGATTAAAAAAAAATTATATGTATATTAAATTCTTATGAATATGAGACGTGTAAAAGCTAAACTTTTTTTTTCATATTTCATGCAGGATTTTATGGATGTGATTTTGAATATTTTATTTTTAATTCAACGTCTCTAAGGCAACGTCTTGTTGTGGAATGCACTCGGATTTTCTGCAGCGATGTGAAAATTAATCTTTTCGGTAGTCCCTCTTAATGCATTTTAATATGGTCTCATGCAGATGCATTTGTAAATAGCGATATATACATGAATTCATATAAGGCAATGTAATGCTTTTAAGTGAAAAGGAAATATTTAGAAACATGAAGTTGAAAAGCTTCGTTGTAATTTCTCTGAACGCTTTTATACATTTTTATTTAGCATGGATTATTTGATTGCAAAAGGAAAACAAATCCTTATATTTTAGAGATAAAATTAAATTCAATTAGTTGTCGTTATATTTAGCATCCGTATTAAAAGTCGTTTTAAAGACTATTCAGGATGGTTAAAAGATTTTCAACTGTTCCTTTTAATTTTGGTTCATAAATTATTTATTTTATTTTTGTTTTGAAAAGGACATGTATGGATAATCTTTTTACTTACACTTTATCTTTTTACCCAATGGTTTTCAACACTTTTTTTGTATTCAGATTTTTTCTCTAAAAGAAGTTATATATCTACTTGTACTATCAATCTCTGTCTCTCTGTCTTTCTCTCTCTCTGTGTATATATATATATATATATATTAAAAACTAGAATTCAACTAAAATTATAAAAACAGGAACCATCCAATACAAATGTATTCATAATAAAATATGTAGTTTCATTGACTGCAGTTCATTTATTGAAAATTTTTAGAATAGTTAGATTTTTATACGTCATTGAATTTGCACGCTTCGTGGTGAGCATAAAAAATACTCGTTAGAATTTTGCGGCTGGGTGCTTCAAAATTTCTCAGCTTTGTCCAGTTAAGTATGGCTCGTATTATCAAGGAAGACATTTCTATAGTGACATAGGATTTTAAATCCAAGAAGACGGTTTAATGGTGACTTTACATTATGCGCGTTGCGCAATTATAAAGAACGAAGTCCTTAAATTATCCTTCAGATGTTGAAAGACATTTCAAAATATAAAAAGTGGGTGGTATACACCTCCGGGAAATTTCAGGAAGGTCATGCAATGTTAAATATCAAGAAAATAAAGCACTAAGGAAGAAGCTCTAAGACTTCATTTTTAATCTTATGTGATGTCCTAAGGGGCACTGTAAAATGTAAATTATGGACTAATTGCACTTAGATATGCCAATTAATTAATGCAGGTAATATGCAAATGTTGTTATTTCACTTTAGACGAGGGCAAGAGATATAAAGTATAATTAGAACGTTTTCTCAACTTAAGGAAATGTAAGAAAGAGAATGAACGAAGTTCGTAAAACAGACTTCCAAAACAGATGTTTCAAGATAATAGCTTTATGAATTCCAAGCAGGAGATGCCTTTAGAAGTTGATTTAAGTTTGACAAAGTTCAGATGAGAAGTATAGTAACTTCTACCACCAATATTTTTTATAAATTCTTCCTATGGTTGTAAGATTTGAAATTGCTACTAAATTTAATTCTTGGCGTCTGTTGATCGTTGACAGGTTTTACAATCTATTCCCTACTATTAAAAAGGAAGTGTTAATAGACTTGTAATCTCCTAGTTTGATGCATCTAAAATTTGTGATATCTGACTTTCCCTGCTGTCTTGGCATGAACATTAGATATACGTATTCCCTCAAATGAAAATTCAGATAAAAAGTGTAAGAAGCATGTGTTGGAAAATATGAGGAATGAAAATTTCATCTACTCAGTCACCAAAGATTATTTAAAGGAATAAATGAAAGCCATTTCTACGATGATGAGTCATAAAAATCTTTTCACTGTGGTATAGTTATTATAGATTTGATTTTCTGTAAAAAAAACAGTATAGAAGGAAATTAAGGGACAAATCATTAATTCAAAAGCAAAGTATAGTAAGATTTGCAATTAAAAAAGTTGTTCCATTTTTCTTTTATGTAACTGCCATAAAGTATGCGTTTATTACTTTTATTTCTTTTATTCCTGTGTTGTATCATATGACAAAACAAAAACGCAAGGGGGAGTGTTACAGCTTCTGTGAGTCTTAAAGACCTGGAGCACCTGAGGTAGAAGTCTGACTTTTCTCCATTTTTCGCATGCTAGCTTTAGTTGGTCATAATGGAATGGCCTTCACTCATAGGGTGAACTTACCAGGAACTAGACTCCCTACGTGCTTCACCCATTCCACCTATTGTCACCCCCTTATGTTTTGCCAGTGGTTTCACGTTTGCCAGTGGCCACGTTTACACGTTTTGCCAGTGGGCACTTGAGAAGTCTCTGGTATGAGCACGGACAGAAGGTTTTTAAGCCCTGCACCAAGTGTAGGGCTGTTCAGGCTTCAACTGATCATATTTTAAACTGTTTAGATTTTACCTTGGACGAGGTTTACTCTAAACCTTTTCTTTTCTTGGACTTTCTGGGAGTATATGCACTTATGAATTTGGTCTAGCATAGCTAGACCTTTTCAGGAATCCGAAACAACAACAACAACACAAAAACATAACATTAAGCTGTACTGTGCCTCGACGTTTGCAGTAAAATTCCATGAATTTACTGATAGGTGCAGCAACTATGTAGAAATGTAAAATTATCAGCATTTAAGTGCTTGTGTTATTTTTTAGTATGACACTTCAGTGTTGTTATTCTGTGACGTTACTTATATATAAAGGGGTATACTTATATATAAGGGGTGTATATGGATATTATTTTAGTTGTAAATGATATGTCTTGTAACGTCTCTTAGATCACACCGTCATGATTAAAAGAGGATTTAGGATGCTGGCATCAATTTAATTATTTTCCCTTGCATTTCTGTCTAGAGTAAAACACACTCACAATGTTTCTATCAAAAGGTTTGTTCGAAGTGAGGGGGGGGGCGGAGCTAAGAAATATACAAAGGTTTTCTTTATATCTGTTTAAATGGATATAAAAGAATCATTTCTCTATTTCAACCTCCTTCCAAAATACACTTCTCAAAAACATTTGGGGTGCAAGCAAAGAAGTTAAGAAAACCGTTCGAGACAGCCATGCATTGGCATAAAATGGATTGTACACGCGTATCAATGCGGAATACAGAAAAAAAAGAAGTAAAAAAATTTGTAATTAAGCTTTAATACTTTGAAAATATGGAAAAAACATGAAAAGATGATTTAGGACAACAATTTGGTTACATGTAAACGATAAAAAAAGTATTGTTTAGAAATGATGCAAGATTTTTAATATGGCGTGTGGTCTCCTCGAACAGCTAAGACTGCTGCACACCTGTTTTCCATGGATGCGATGATGTTATCGATAAGATTTTGGGGATACTGTTCCACTACTGAAGAAGGACAATCTCCAAGTCTAGGAGAGTAAATCGAGGCCTTGGTCTCGCAGCAATGCGTTGTCCGAACATGTCCCAAACATGCTCGATTGGATTCAGGTCAGGAGAGCACACTGGCTATTCCATACGCTGTGTTGTTTCAGCTTGAAGCATGTTCCCCACAAGACGAGCTGTATGCGATCTGGCATTATCTTGCTGGAAAACAAAGGAATCTCAAATGGTTTCAGTGTATGGTATGACATGAGGTCTCAGTATCTCGTCTGCATACCTTCGGGCCGTCAAAGTACCATTCCGAATGATATGCAGGTCCGTACGTACACCTATGCTGATTCCACCCCATACCATAAAACCAGCTCGTCTGTATTTTGACCTTTCATAAACGAATGTGGGGTTATTTCGAGTGCCCCTTTCCCTCCATACCAAAACACGTCGGGTGTCACACTCCAGACTGAATCGGGACTCGTCTGTAAACAGCACTTCGCTCCAATCATGTTGCTCCCAATATCGATGTTCAGCAGCCCATCTTCTTCGGGCCGCTCGGTTGCGTGAGGTCAACGGAATGCAGATCATTGGCCTGCGTGCATAGAGACCTCTCTGATGAAGCCTATTACGTACTGTTTGGCTGGACACCCTTCGTCCTGTTGCCAAGAGCAACTGTCTTTGCAGCTGAGTAGCATTGTCGGTTCTGTTTCGACGAGCTGTTAACAGTATATACAGGTCATCAGTTGCTGGCGCGTGGCCGACCTTGCCCTGGTCGACGTCTAACATTCCCTGTTTCTTGGAATCGATTCCACAGCCTTGCAACGACACTTTTGGCGACTTCAACAGCGTCCGCGCCACTACGTTGTGTTTTCCAGGAGTCAAGTTTGCCTATAATACGCCATGCCATGGATTCCGGTAAATAACGTTGTTGAGACATTTTCAAGTCACCTTTTCTCAAAAAAATAACTGAGCAATCGAATTTCACAGTTAAGACAGTGAAACAGGCGTTTCTGCAACATACCGATTTTCGCCCTTATGTTCTTTTTCTGGCTTTTGAAGTCATGAACTTTGATTTGCATATGAAGTTTTCTTCTTCTGTTTCCTGCTGGGCTATAAATTATGGATGATTTATTTTATGTTACTTATCGGTGTAAGTATTTGCGTAATTTCGTTAAAACCATGTGCTCCCCTAATTACTTTGAGCAGTGTATATAATAAAAACAAAAAATTAAATTATTAGTCTCAACAAGCAGTAAATTTACTTCACTTACAATAACTGGAAGCATTCCTATCTTAATAAGAATAAAACATGTTTAATTAATATTTTCAATACTGCAATCGAACACCTTAATTTAAAGAACTTTTTTATATAAATGAAATAAAATGACATTAAAATTTAATCATTTCTCTGAAAACAATTATAATATCACTTAAAAAATGCCCGTTATCATTTTTTATGGCAACTAAAAATTGCATTACATAGAGCATAAATTCAAAAATAAATAATTGCATGCACCAGTATTTGCACGAGATTTTTTTCTTTCGAGAATGCAAATTTTTTAAAAAATGCATCAGATTATTTTATCTTTAAATCTTGAAAATGAGCGATGAATATTTTATTTTTATGAAATCAAATTTGCAAAATGTTTTTGAAAAGAAAAATGCACTTTTATGTTTCCAACAATTTTACGTCAACATTATGATTACCGACGTCAAGTCCAATTAAAATCTGTTTTATTAATAACATCAAGCGAATATTTTTCCCTTCTAAATATTTCGGTGGAAGTTGGATTGTTTTTATCAAAGTATTATTTTGGTATTACTTTCAATTCAAAATCACGGCGAAAAATTAATTTGTAAAAGACGAAATGTCATTTTTGATTTTTTACAATTTTTAATGTCTCTAGAACACAAATACGAGGTTAAGGAAATAAAGTATTATTTCTGCATAATATGTGTGTTGTATATTTTTGAACATAACGTCAGAGGTTCTGAATAAACACTTTGAATGAAGCAACGTATACATTTTATAAAACATTGCTTAACAACATAAATTATATTCATTTCCAATGGCTAAGCAATCCAGGATGGAATATATTCTTCTCTAAAAAAGTGAGTTTAAGCATACTTTTTCTAGGCATTGCGTTCCAGGTCTTGGTATTCAGAAGGATAAACCCTTTCCTTCAGTCTATCCCTCTGTATCTACTAGAAAAATTCAAATTTACTTTGGAAACGAAAAATTCATACCTGAATATGTTCTCTACTCATTTGTATTGCATTTGCAATCCATTTTTTCCTTGAATTTTAATACACTGGGCAATGATTGGCTCCTTAATAGTTATTTATATCTTCAGATGTCACATTTTCAACTGAAAATTATTTGCCAAAATGACATCTTTAATGCTGCCCTGTGTATTTCTTTGAAAACCCGAATGATTTCGTCTACTAAAGTCATTGCCCTTATTTCAGATGAATATGTCAGCACTGTCGATATTATTTGTAGTAATAACGTAATCTGACTTAGCCTTTATATATTTTAGTAGATCATAAAAGCAAGGATTAACTGTAGTAATCCATTTACGTGTTCTAGGTTCTATGACAACATTACTGATGTTGACTTCGGTAAATAAATATTAAAAACAATTAATCCGTTTATACTTGAAAGTACTAGTTTCATAACAGGCAGCTCGGTTTGTAGTGAAAATATTTGTAACATGGAAGCTCATTACAAATGACACATTAACTAGTCATTTAAAACTACAAGATGTGTTTTAAGACATATGCGAGGCATAAGGCTACATACAATAGTAAACACAATTTGAGAAAAAAATCTAGCAAAATCATAATCTGATAAAAAATATTCTCTTTCATTGAAAGTTTTTTGCATGCAAGCTGAACATTTTACATATTACAATGCGAATTATCCCCAATACTTATAACAGTCTTTAAAAAAATAGAATACCTGAATATTAAGTTTTATACCAGACCACTTGTTTACTAAGAATTGGGAATGCGTATCGTTTCCTGTGCCCCAAACTGTTTTTTAATAGCTTACAGGAGAGATTTTATGGCATGATCGTAAAACATGACGCAATTGTTGTTACACTGTATTAATTTTACATCCCCCTGAAGACACATTTTACAGCCTATTCAATTGATCGTTTCGGTCTATTGACATTTTACTGTAGCAAAGTTCAAGCACATAAAATGTGAATCAATTACTCATGATTAATAGGGAAATGTTTTGAAGATTCATGCCTTTCTTTTTACATAAAACCTGTATTTACTTCAGGCCTCATAAATTATATTGGTCTTTAAAATCACTCTTTCCAACAACTGTATTATTATTGGACGATTTTTTAATGTGTCAGTTTTATTTTCTTTTACCTGTAGAATATTATTTAACCGTTCTTTTTACGGCCGGAGTATGTATTCTTTAGTAATCGTAATAAAATATCTTTTGTTTTTACTGCGTCGTAAAAACTGAATACATAATAACGTATTAAAATAGACATAGACTGTAAAATACTGCTTTCAAGATAAAGGAAATAATGCTCTGGCAAATATTTCAAAATACAACATGTCAGTAAATCTCTGTCGATGATAAAGTAAACTTATATTTAACAGCGATGCCTTATGAGATACAACACCTTTCCAACTAAATATTAAAATGACTACATTACTGCCACGGTTCTATTTCTTTATATTTACCATTGTAGAAAACTGCGCAATGTTTTGTATTATAAAATCATGTGAAAGTTAATGATTTTTACTCAGATGAATTCATTCCTCTGAACACATTTAATTACGTATTTGAACTTAACCTTTTCTTGTTGGGAATTTCTCCAGCAGTTGATGGGAAAATATTAAGGAACGGAGTATTGTTTGTTCTGTAATGTCTGTATTGAATGACAGTGAATGTTAGGGTAAGTATCATCTTTAATTATATATTACTTTGAGTAATGATTTTGCTTTCCAGAAATATAAATCTTACCAGGTAAATAAATCTGAAACATTTGATTTTTATAACACAATTTGTGGAAACATTTTAAAGAAACATGTGTAATATACCATTAGAATAGCATAAACACCGACTGAAAAACGTAGAATTTTATGTCTTTCATTTGCAGTTCATGAAAAAGCCAAAAACTTTTGTATTGAAAGACTAAACAGAGGAATGATAGTAAGGGCACTAGAAGAAGTATATTGCTCAGTATTAAAGATTGCTTTCGTTATAATATACATTGATATATTTCAAAACTATCTCCATTCAATATTAGATATTGATGATTGAGATTTCATAAAAGTCTTAGAGGTAAAAGGGCATCGGCAAAGTTAGTGATATTTGATAATGATAAATTTAAAATGCAAAACTCCAAGATGTTTCCTTACAACCTAGGAAAAAATAATGATCTTGAATGTAATCTCATTGATCAATATTTGATTTTACCTACATAGAGAAATGAAAGGATAAATTAGATGTAATCCAACTTCTTCGCCTCTTTTTCCCTTTAGATGTTGCATTTAAATTTCAATTAAATAATCCAAGACCTGCTATCTATTATATAATCTAGACCTGCTATCACATACCAATGCTCCAGACAGGGCCAGCAAAGCTATTTGAAGGAGTCTCTTTACCGGTAACATTTTATAGAGATATAATTGAACATAAAATTACTGAGCTCGTGCTGAAAACTGGTAAGGTTATTTATGGAAATAACCATATTTTAAAGTTAAACAACTGGGATTAAAGTCTGCCAAAACTCAACTGAGCAGTCTTTTGAGATCATGCACTAATTATCGTTTTCAAAAACATATATTTATGCTAGACCAAAACGACGCGCACATAGTGTAGTGGTTAGTATTCTGAGATACCACGCAGTGGACTTGGGTTCAAATCACGTTTAAGACTTGATCGTTTTAGTCTCGTCCTCCCTCATAGGGAGCAATCATGGCTCACCTAGAAGCTGCTTCCATATAAATTAGGCAGTAAAATATCAGTGAATACAAAAGGTGAATGTCTAATGACAATTACCTCCTCATGTGAATATAACAAAAATGCTAGAGACAAATTGCGTTTTAGTTATAGTTACTGTAAGCACGCATTTCAATTTAAGTACTTACACTCCCAATTATTGGAAAAATAAGTAAATGCATTGAAGGATTTCTCATCCCCTAATTTTCTTAGATATATTTCATTTCTATTCATCCTTTTCTGGCCTACTGGTGTTCATAATAAGAAGAATCATATTCTTTTAAATACCAGTTTTAAAATGAAGCTGATAACTGTAAAGTTTTAAAAATGGCGGAATTCTTTAAGAAAAATAATAATAACTCAAAACGATTAAGAGTTCCGAAAAGAATGGGGATCATTACAATCATATACTGATAAATTAATTTTTATTTTACGATTGTTTTAGAATATTCAGAATATAATTAACTAAAATATATAAATAGCTTCAAAACGCAAAAAATAATAATTAATATTCCCACTTATTCGTCGGTATGAAAAATATATATTTCAGATATGTTTCGGAATTGCTAGATATAAACAAGACGAATTTTTAAAATGGCTGTACTACGGAAAATATTGCATTCCGTTAGAGATTAAATATAACATTAATTTTAAAAAATCATTGCTTAAGTTAGTAACAATGTTCATTTAAAATCGTTCGAGTCAAACGGAATTGTAGGACTGTATTAACAAGATTTTAAATTTTAGGTTCGTTTCGCTTCAGAAATTTAATACCAACATTTGTACGAGCAAAATGACAGTTATGCTTGAACGAAAATATTTTTGAAAACACCATGTCATATATTCACAAAAACTAAACCACACCCAATTCAATATGGATCTTTCCGGTTATATGGATACACTCCGAATGAAAAATTTTTATTTTTTGTTTTAAGTGTTTCACACGAAGAATATTTTCTTTCAGAAAAGCGAATATTTCGTAAAATCTCTCTTTCTTGTGATTGAAAGTCACTATTTATTAAAAACTTTCCAATTTCTTTCCTTTGGATCGCTTAGTTTCCCATTATTTACATAATATGAGAAGCAAAAGGTCTAAGACATGCGGACAATTTTTTTCATAAAACGTTTTATCTTAAGAATTGGATAAACAGTAAGAAATTCATTTAACATTTTGCCACGGTGGTAAATTGACTTTGTGCCGACATCATTGTTTTCCAAGGGCCAAATTGATTGTTTGACACTAAAATGAAGTTTTTTGTTCGTTGCTAAAGTAGATATAATATGAATGAAAAATGCATTCTTCTTGTATTTTTAAGCATTTTCTCCGGAAGTGGGATATTTATTCGTGGAATATAGATTCGATTGATATGTTATCATCCGTTTTATAATTGTGTTACTAGGAGATTTGAAACATTAAAAAAATTGCTAGTCTAAACTAATTCGAAATATGACGTTGTCTAACTTGGAAATGGGTATATTTATAATATGTTTTCTCTATTCATGAAATTCTAGAAACTTTTATCATTACAAAACACAAAGCAGTTATGACATCTTAACGGTATTCAACATAAATATAAAAAGAAGTGCTTTTAAAGAATTTGAATTCTATATAAGACATGGACTGCTGACATAAAGAGCAAAAAACATACAAGCGGCTATATTGAACCATTCTACGGAAATTAATTTACATTTTAATTGGAAAGTTGGTAGTGACGTTTAAGCAGATACTCATACGTTTTTAATACTTTCTTGTAATTTTATTCCGAGTTTCATAACTGGAAAAACATTCAATTTTGTGTATTTGCTTTATGTTTTAACAGCTTTGATTGATGTTTTGAAATAAAAAACTAACGACAGAAAATATTTCTTTTTTATGACAAAATCTAATTCTAATTCCTCAATCTTATTTGGCACTTTCTATCATTGCACGGTTTGTTTATTTACACACTGCACTAGCTATAATACCTAACTCATTTGTTTATGCTCTAGGTAAAATCTATTCTAGAACCTGACTATCGTTGACAAATGGGGAAAGACTAAACGTGGCATTTCTGTCTCTTCTGGTTATTCTCAATGTTTAAGACACTAAGATATAGCTGGAGGGCATTTTATCTCATACCTGGAATATACAGTTTTTATGGTTGGAACACTAAATGGGACGAATTTCAACCCACTCGAGTTGTGACGTTTTACTTCACGCTGAAACTGAGGAGGAAATAGACTGTTCAGTACATAGGATTGAACATCTCCAGCGTATCTCTCCAGCGTTGAACCTAACAATTCAATTGAAGATGCTAATTTTTACACGATTTTAGAAATAACTCATGAAAACAATCACTAAAAGATTTTGACGATATTTCTGCTGTTTGTCTGTTATAACATCTACAAAAAAATAATTATAATTTGGAACACGTTGAAACAGATTAAACTATTTCGTGAGTTATGTTCACGTGATTAAAATTAAAAATACGATTAAAATAAATTTTCTTCATTTTGATAAATATTCCCAGTTTATGCATTAATTTAGGCATAAATTGCATAAATTTTATTTAAAGAACGCTAAAACTATTATTAATATTTAGGAAGTGTATATATACATCCTATAGTTGTTGTGGGTATGTTATTTTTTCCTTTCATATGGTTTAATTTGGATGTTTCTCATTTTAATTATGTACTTTATACATAAAATATACAATATATATATATATACATACATACATATATATATATATATATATATATATATATATATATATATATACATGTATATGTAGAGAGTAAGCAAATAATTTATCAAAATGTGGAGTCCTAAATATAAAGCAAGGAAAATGCGTATTGCATTTTACAGCTTTAGAGTCTTCTTTTTCGTCTTCTTTTTTTCTTTTTTTCATATTTTTCCTCGGTTTATATTTATTTTTTAGAATTGATATCAGAAACAATTTACTTTAAGTTCACTGCAAAGTTTTACATAAGGAGTCTGTTGTTTTTTTCTGACTTAAAAATATATATGCAATCAAATTATGAAGGGTTACAGAGTCATCTTCAGAGGGGAAAACATGGAAATGTATGAGGTTTGATATATATAAGGGATATATATAAGGGTTTGATATATATAAGGGGTTTGATATATATAAGGTTTGATATATATTATGTTTCAATACAAACTTACACGTATTATTTAAATACAATCATGCGAATTCTTTTATTGCACACGGTGAATAGATGTTTTAATATATATAATTCCTTACATTTTTTCTTTTAGTATTTTCTTTTAGTGTATCTTGCACACTAGAACTTATTAAAATTTCCCTAATATACATTTTTATTCTTGCATATTTATTTTTGTTCTGTCAGGTATTATAATATATTCGTTGTAGTCACATTGAAAAGAGCAAACTGTAAGAACTCAAGTAGATATTTTATAAAAGCTAATAAGAGAATATCAAAAAATCTTATGTTTAAGGCTATAATACTGTACAGAAAATTCCTAGGGATAGAACTGAATAAGTATTACAACACATTTTAGGTAAAATTCTAGATTTTTAAGATATAGTCCACATAAAATTTTTTAGAGGTATTACTGAATTTTTACATTTTCAACTTTCTGTTATATTGACCTGAAAAAAGAAAAAATAATAATAATTTTGAATTTATAAATAAAGATTAAAATGCATGAACTGGGACATTTAAAAATGAAAATTTCATGTAAATGTTATTGAAGAATTTCTGAATAAAAATACAAAACTACTAGCAAAGAGCAAGAAAATATAATGAAAGAAAAACAGAGATGAGAAATTTTAAATTTTAGGTAAAATTCTAGATTTTTAAGGTATAGTCCACATAAATTTTTTTTGAGGTATTACTGAATTTTTACATTTTGAACTTACTCTTACATTGACGTGAAAAATAAAAATTTACATTTATAAATAAAGATTAAAATGCATGAACTGGGACACTTAAAAAGTAAAATTTCATGTAAATGTTCTTGAAGAATTTCTGAATAAAAATACAAAGCTGCTAGCGAAGAGCAAGAAAATATAATGAAATAAAAACAGAGATGCGAAATTATATGTAATACAATTTTTATATTTGTTAAACAACCGTATATCGTACTAAATTCTATTTTTTAATTTGTTTAAATTTTTAATATTTAATGTGAATGTATTAAAAATATTTTTGGAAGTTTAATTCAAACTCTAGACGTTACTGCCACTTTTAATTTGTACATTCCTTTTATGCTTAATAATTGTTGAAAGTATGAAGAATATTTTTCAACTTATTGACATTGATATATGTTCTCTTATATTAATTGCAATGCAGGCGGTATAAACATAACGTTCTATTGAAAACCTTGGAAAATCATAATTAATTTCAGTAGAATATTTTGTTGCTTTCCTTTTTAGTAGAATATTTTGTCTGCTTCCTTAAGACGAAAAATTGAATTCCAGTAATATAAAAATAATTAATCAAATATAAAAGCAAAAGTTATGCAAATATCGTATGGAAGCATGTATATTTAAGAGAAAATTAAAAGAAGCTGCAATAGAAAACTATATATCAATACCACCAAGAGACGGTAAATTTCACATTCAATCTGTTATTATGAAACAATTATTACAACCATACTTTAGAAATAAAATTATTAAATTAAGAAAAGTGATATTAATTATGAAATGTGTATCCTTTTAAGTTGTGCATAATAGCTGAAGTTAACTTAAGGAACTATTTTTTTTTCTAAAGCGGCAGACGGTGTCCACTCAAGGATCTATAAATCTCCCATTTTAATATTTTTTTTAACATAACCCCAAAACGCTCTATACAATTTTAGCTGTACAAAACAAAATGCATTTCTTGCTCACCTACACAATTTTTAAAAAAAGAAAACATTTCTTTCACATTTTTAGAAAATAGAGCAATTTTAAACCTCAACGTTACTGAGTCCATTTGTTTCCACTTGATATCGAATATAAAGTTGTATCATACCAATTTTTTTATCAATAAGATAATCATAGTTCTATTTCATATGCTATTATAATATTTTGAGATTATTTTTATAAGAAATCAAAATTATATAGAAATATTAAATTCACAAACAATCGTATCAGCCTATAATTTTTCATCATGCTTACATTAATAAAATCATGACCTTTATTACGCCAGATAGATACGTACCCCACAAAAACATAATATCGCAGCTACAGAGGTAATTTGTTGTCAGGAACAAACTTAAATAGCTATCTAAGAGATACAGGGGGTTATCAAAATAATGGAAACAGTAAGAAACATCGTGAAAACCTCTTTTAATACTGCGCAGGTTCACCTGTGGCATGTAATACCTATTCAATCATCTTGGAATTTGTTTATAAAAGTCATGAATAGTGTTTAAGAATATATTATACCATTCTTCAAGGAAAAATTATGAAAGTTCCTGTAGAGATGCTGTGGTGGATATCCATACTTTTATCTATCCGCTTATAAAGATCACAGTGGTTGGGTGATTTATAGTTGGGGGTTTCTACAGGGCAAGATAAGATATTTGACTTTCTTTTTCATGCTCTTCAAACCAATACTTGATAGATTTAGCTGTATGTATAGGGGAATTATCATCCTGGAGAACGACATCTTCTGCAAGACTTAATTTTTGCACCATAGGATGGACTACTGCGATAAAATTTCGACTTAGTCCTTTTCATACAATCTCCCTTTCAGCGTTACAATATAGGGCCTGAAGAAAACCATGAGATGTCATCCCAAATCCTGATAGATCTACCTCCATGATTGACAGTTGAGATGAGACAGCCAGAATCTTACGCTTGTGTAGGTGTTCTCCAGACAGGCACGTCCTGTTCCGAGAAATAATGTGAACAATAATTCGTCGAACCAATTGCCATTTTTTGACATATTACACTACCACGATTTGCACTCGTGGCACCATTGTCGACCATATTTTGTATTGGCATTTATTACAGTCGGCTTGGGAATAGCTAGTCTTCCGTAAAGACTTCGTTTGTGAACTTCCCTTTTACGTCTAATAGTTGATACCGGAACATGTAAATGCAGATTGAGCTCTTAAGTAATTTTGGTTTCAGTTGTTTTCTTTCTTCATGTCACAATCCGCTTCAATACCTCGTCCGTCTCTTTCACTCACCTCTCCATTTCGTCCACTATTCTGTTTAGCAAAGAATATTTTTTCGTGCACTCTGTATGTTATCAGGACTTTCGATACCATACCTTGAAAACACCCATTTGCCTGGGAGTTGCAGTAACAGATACTCCAATTTAAACGCGCTACAACAATTTGCTCTTTTCGTGAGGTCTACAAGGTTTGATATTTTACGCTGTTCCCCCCAAACGCAGAACGTCCTTAGCTTCATTACTGCTACCTTACAGTAGAATAATTCATACACCATATTATATAAAAGAATATTGGTGGTCAGACTTGTTTTTTAAGGAATACGAAACACATTCATAAACAAAACTAATATTGATAGTTGTTTCCATTATATTGATAACCACCTGTAGATAGAGATTATGAATATATATATATATATATATACACTCATGGACAAAAAAATTAGCGCACCAAGAAGGAGTTGTCAAAATGAAACGAAATTTTACATACGTAATGACTACTTTGATATAAGTAAATGATAAGAAAATCAAAGAAAAAGGATAATTTATTTCAGAGAAAAAGGCAAAAGAAAGGAGGAGTTAATACTCCGTTGGACCCCCTCTAGCGCGAATGCACGATGCGATACGATCGGGCATTGAGTCATACAAGTTCTGTATGATGTCTTGAGACATTTAATTCCATATTTGCTGTAACCTTGCCTCTAGTTCGTTCAAACTCGTGGGATGCCCAACTCGTCGTCCCAAATGATCCCAGATAGGCTCGATTGGAGACAAATCTGGGGATCGGGCAGGCCAAGGAAGGGTAGTAACAGTGCGGAGACAGTCTTGCGACACCCTTGCCGTATGAGGCCGAGCATTGTCATGTTGAAAAATGGCTCCTGGGAGCCGTTGCATGAGTGGCAACACATGTGGTTGCAGGATTTCATGAACATACCGCTGGGCTGTCATGGTGCCACGGAACAATACTAGGGGTGACCGTGTATTGCAGGCAATGGCACCCCATACCATCACACCAGCTGTGGGAGCGATGTGTCGCTGTACAGCAAATGCAGGATTGAAACGTTCACCACGGGCTCTCCACACACGAACACGATTGTCCTCACTGCCGAGATTGAATCTGGATTCGTCGCTAAAGACGACCTGGTTCCATTCCGCTGCAGTCCAGTTTCCTCGTGCGCGGCAAAACTACAAACGGAGGCGTCGATGGGTGGGCGTCAAGGGCAGCACACGTAATGGGCGCCGCGATACCAACTGTCCTTCAGCCAGGCGCCTTCGTATGGTTCGAGAAGACACAGAGGCCCCTAGTGAAGGTGCTACCTGTGACTGGATGGCGGCCGATGAAGCAGTTGGCTGTACGCGTGCATTTCTTACGATGTGGTGGTCTTCTCGACGACTGGTCTGTCGAGGGCGTCCTGAGCCTGGTCTTAGTGTACATGACATCTCTCGGGTCCATTGGTCCCAACACCTCCTCACAACACAATCAGAGCGGCCTAATTGACGAGCTACTCGCCTAGCTGACCACCCAGCTTCCATCATCCCGACGATTCTCCCCCTCTCAAACTGCGACAACTGCTTATATTGTCTTCGTACACGGCGTAATGGCATGTCTATCTCAGCTCTTCCTTTGTAAATCATTCAGCACACTCAAACAAGCTTTGGTTACCTGTTTTATACTCCACAGAGTACGATGTTCAACGCCCTCTACCGTCTATACGTAATGCGCAATCACGCTGCATTTCTAATCATTTGCATATCTCCTCGACATGTACCTTCATTGCAAGTTTCGTTACGATCCCGCAATTATTTCTTGGTGCGTTACTTTTTTTGTCCATGAGTGTATATATATAATATATATATATATATATATATATATATATATATATATATATATATATATATATATATATATATATGCAGAAATGACTGCATAAATATTTATTTAGATATTCCTCGGATCCTTATTTTCTTTCGAGTAAAACAGCCTATCCAGCACAATTTGGAATAAATAGTCCTGGATGTATAACAGAATGATTTAGAATATTTTACGCTACTTACTTGGTTCGTGAATATATTTGATTGAATGCTGTTATAGGAACCAAACTTCCCAGTGACCTATTTTTAAGCTTTGCCGAATACAGATCTCCATTTCCAATGCCTTTTTACGTACAAATCACCAGAAAAATATAGTTCTTGTCATATGTGTCAAGTAAAATCTTCGGGGAAGAAGCCCGAGATAACATTCAGAAATATGGACGTGCACTTTTCCTTTTGAACATTTCTTTCTGGATAAGAATTATTTTCTGCGAATTTATTTCTTTTTGGGGAATGTATAATTTTTTGGGGTGTGAATACGGAAGGCGAAATACTGCACATATTACTTGAAAATAATATTCGCTCCTAAAATTGATCAATTTTAGGAAAATAAATGTATAAATATTATAAATAAAGTTTATTTATATTGAAAAAAAGTGTGATAAAATTATTTTAAAAATGCACTTCTTTCGAAAACTAAAATAGTCAGTAGATCTTGTGCACAGACAGTACTAAAGGAAGTTAAATAGAATTTATATGTATTAAATGGCTTGAGCTTAAACCAAACATATTAGAAGCTACTTAAAACAACGATATAAAAACTATTTCCATCCACCCATGTGTCTAGACTTGCAGCCACCTCATAAATAATTGAATAAAATTTGCATTTCTGTAGATGGCATTCATGAAATGTCAGTTTACTTGATATATCTCGAACATAGGTTAAAGAGGTCAATACATACATACATACATACATATATACATATATATATATATATATATATATATATATATATATATATATATATATATATATATATATATATATATATATATATATATATATTTATATATATGTATATATGTGTGTGTGTGTGCATATATTTATTTATTTATTATCTGTATGTGCCTTTTTGAGTGTGGTTCTCTTGACCTTAAATGCTGATATTTGTGTTACCGAAAACTGTCTGATAAGTGGACACTTAAATAAAATTAGTAGGTTGAGGTAGTAATAATGCACTACGGTGATCGTTTACTACACGAGGACCAGTTAGGCTTACTACTTAAGGACGATCCCGAACAGCTACAAACATCCATGCAAAGGGTGGAACTCGAACTCACAGACTGTGGTACCGAATGCCAGATCCCTAGCCAGTCAGTCATACAATTATTAAATAGTAACGTTGTGAGTTGTCAAAGGTTCGTGACATATTGTTATGTAATGGAATTAATCCCCTGGGAGCTGAAAGCATTTTCTATGAAGCAATAAATAATTAATAACTAAATTTTAGTGTAAAGAAAAATATGCGTATTTAGCATTTAAATGTTTGCATGTTTCTCAATGAAATACTCCATAAATAGTCTTTTTGTCTCAGCTTAAGTGATATTTTCGTTCTCTATAGAAGATCATGTAGGTCATTGAATTCCATAGTGAGAACTGATCATATTTCCTATTGCTGTGTTATAGAATGCGATATACTGGTGCCATCACAGACAGGATACGACTGTCATCTTCACTTTGCATTTGCAACTTAATGGAAGCCCATAGAAAAATTTTTAGTTTAGAGTAAAAATAGAGGATTTATCTTTTTCTTGCTAATCGTTTATTTTTTTTAATTAAAATTTAATAATTATGGATCAGGCATATTTTGTAGGATGGGGTAGCCTTCAATCTCGACAAAGTATTAGGGTAGGTTTCAATCAGATGAATCACACTACTAGTGTGTATTTGAAAGAATTCAGGACCGAAGGACGTATTTTTGCCTGATTTGGTGAAGTACTGCTATGGAAACTGTTGGGTTATAGTGAATGTGTACACGGGACACCAGAACCAAGTTCCAATTATTCTACAAAGAAACGTCAATAGAATAATAGAATATTTTCATACATTTGCCGGAGAGGATGTTAAGTGAAACGCAATATTCGTTTCTTTTATACATATGTTAGATAACTCAAGGAAGTTTGACACTATCAGTTTTGGTAGAGGATTAGCTTCATTTATCCAGCAAGATCTCTGAAGTGATTATAGTGATGGGAGTTCTGCATCTCGTTGGGATCTACCGGGCAACAGAATATCGAGATTCTTACAGAATTACAGAATATTTGAGTCATTCCTAAGTAGGTATCCTTAATGACACAATCGGGAACGTATTTAGCGTTTTTGAGAGACAAATTATAAAAAATTCATATCTTTTTAACAGCAAGTTTGCAGTCCACTAAATTGAGAAACTTTTCTCATCAGCTTGTTCACTCAGTTAGAAGTAAATACTATTGAAGCGGTTGAGGGACATTACACAAACGTTCTTTAGATGTTCGGATTTAGATTTAAATACTCACAATATTGCCAAAAGTAATTGCACATACCTGTGAAAAGATGAAAAGTATATATTTCCCAAAAAAGTAAAAGACATAGGTCAAGCTGCAAGAAACAATTGTATGTTTTGAAGTATTGCGTCATCGTAAGAAGTGCACATTCATCTAAACTCTTTATTTAGCCCTCGGAGTTCAGAGCTGAATGCAATACAATCGAAGGATTCAGACTATCCGGCAGGAGCGACTCAGACCAAACACATATCCTCTTCCAAACTTAACAGTTGGAACAATGGAGTCGGATAAATTAACGTTTATCTGGCAAATTCCATACTAGTCAATTCCATCCTACAGATAAGGTTTGACGAGTGATTAATCACTCCATAACACATTTTCCCACTTTTCCATTATCCATGTTTGACGTGCTATAGACCTCTACTCACTATGGCATTCGGGAAAGAAACGCAGGGTTTATGTGCAGGCCAATTGCCGCCGTATACGGTATTATTCAGTTTCCAACGAATTGTACGGACAGTGATATCAGTTTCTTTGGCTTGGAACACCTCTGATGCCAAAGGCAATGCTATAGAAGAACAGTAGTTCCTTAGAATTCTCACAAAGCATCTCCTGCTTCCATTGTTAAATTTGTGCGGCCTCCTAGTTGGGTGTCAATTCAGTAGTGCCATCAATCTTTCATGTTGTAATGACATATGCCATGCCACAGTTGATTTCGGGATGCCAAGAAAATAAGCAATTGCTATAACAGAATGTTTTTGTAATCGCCATCTTTTACCGTACCTCTTTGGAAATCCACGAGTTCGATGATACGCGCCACAGAAGATTCCAGTGTTGTTTTAGGTTTTGGTTAGGGAGTAATTTTGTATATACTGCCTAATAAGCAGCGTACATCTTCATTTGCCCATGTTAGTTTCCTATAGTTGCATATTCGAAAGTATCTGATTACTTTTGGTTTATTAATTTCTATGTCAACAAAGAAATGAATCCAAAATTATTAAATATAATAATATAATGTAAAATTCATAGATACTTTCCATCTAAATATAATTACTGTCTGTATTGTCAGTTAAGAAATTATTGTTAAAATAGTTTGTACTGAAAAAAGATTTGTTTCCGTTATAAAAAAGGATATCGCAATATTTCAAGAAATAAAAATGATACACATATAGACTTATTTAGAACGTAATAGTAAAGTAAGTTTCTTAGATTGATGTGATACAGTTTGTTTAACTAAATGTAGTATACGTTGACTTAGACGCATAAGAATCTCATATTATAAATATCTTCATTAACAATGGAACACAATTTGTCCTTTAGCGCTAATTTTTCTAGTATTATACACATTATGGAGCATCACACTTTTTCAACACGCTAATTGAGAATTAGATGTCGTAATTTAATTAAAAATGTCTTTTATGCGTAAAAATGTATAATTAATCATCACTTATGGTATAAAAGATTATAATCTCTGTTGTTATGTAAGTTTAAAACACATAATGGATGAAGTTCGTTAGACGTGGTCTCTAATGTAGAATTAATGTTGGAAGGATGACAATTTGAGATTTCTGTAACATTATAGTTGCAAAACTTATATATACGAATCGTTTATTTAACGAAGAGCCCAAAGGATAACTTAACTTTTTTTGTTGGACGGATAGTTTTCGGTTTTATTTGAAATACTAGATGAATACTTGTGCTTCGCTAAGGAGTACATTCAAATTAAATACAAAAGTCAATGTATTCAGTTAATGCCAAAAAAAAACAATAAAAAAATTATAATGAATACAATGGTCAATGTATGCAATTAATGCCCCCAAAAAACAAAAAAAAAATATTTATAAAAATCATAACAAATATTTTTATAGACAAAATAATCTAGAAGAAAATATTCAAATTAAATCCAATAGAACATACTAAAGAGTATAGAACAGTTAATATAGTACAATTTGAAGAACATTTCTTTTACTGTATTTTAATCTTTTTTGGATAATGTCCAATCGTCTACGGCATTAGAAAGAAAAAAAATTGTCAATTTATTCCGTTGTTATGCACGTGACGCAAATTTAATTTAAAGTATCACAAAAAGAAACCAATTGGTCAGCATTTAATAAATTAAATTCTAAAAATCAGTCTTTAAAAATTCACCAAAAATCAGAAAATCGAGGTAAAGATTCGAAAAAGATTTCATTTTAAAGGAAATTGTACGATCTTTCTCGTAATATAAATTTTATAACCCTCAGATTACTATTTTAAATGCAAAATTTATAGAATGTTACAAAAACAGATTAAAAATATAATTTTAAAAAAAAAACTAAGAAGAATCTTTTAAAAATCTGTCTTAGTGCACCCCTACACTATAAGAAGAATCGCCATGCAAAATTTCAACACTTTAGGTCCAGCAGTTTGGTCTGTACGTTATCTGTCAGCCTGTCAGTCAGTTACAGAACTGTTTTATATATATATATATTAACATTTGTATCACGCAAATTAATAGTATGGGTGACATTTGCAGAAAATGCATATTTCCTGGTAGGTAAAATATATTCTCTACTATTAGTACCCTAGAAAGGTTCTCCGGTTGGACAGTTTTCTCCTAAATATGAGGTTTTATACATTATTGGGGGTATAACATTTATTTAAGAGGAGGTCAGTTCAAGGGTTCCTTCTTTAAACAATTTTGAGATTGTCGATAAGATTTTCCTTTAAACAAGTATCGGAAAATATTCCATTTTATTAAAGAAATATTAATTTCAATTAAATAACGCTTATTAATTTTGCATAACAAAATTTATTTAATTAGGTTCTATAAACATTATAAATCTTAATTAGAAAACTTACCGTATGAGGATTTTAAATTATTACGTGCAGAGTCTTTCGGCTCTTAATTTATCATCATCATTATAAATTTTTTTCTTCCACTAAAATCTAAATTAACTTTAATTAATTTAGAATTTTTTATGATCAAATCTTATTAATTATTGAAATGATTTTCATCAAAAAAAGTTTCGTTTACGCACGAACAAAATTTCGCCAGATGCTTGTCATTTCCAAACATTTAAAATCATTTTTACTCAGGCAATGAAGCTTGAATTTCTTTGGCACAAAGTGCTCCCATCACAAAAAACTAATATTTAGATAATTATCCTTTGATAACTTCATTACGGAAATAGTTTAATTTTGAGAAAAATCAGGCCGTATTTTTCTAAAATTTTGAACTGCGTGTAGAAAAATATTATTGAGATATTACGAAAAGATACTTTAAATTTTGGATTTTTTATAGGAATGTTGGGGAGAGATACAATTTGCGGTTGAAAAAAAAATCGAAGAATGACGTTATATTTTCGGACAACCGAGTCTATTGCAACACATCGTTACTTTTCCAACTACATAGAAGAGCATATATAAACGAGTAACTTGGTACTTTGCCAACATCTCTACTATTTTCTCTCTTTCATTAGTATAAAAGTTTAAAGTTGTATTTCATACTGTTCTAACAGCTTTCTTGACGAATCTTTCATTTAATCTTTATCAGAATTAAAGAATGTATTGAAGTGATTGCATGTTTTAAGTTCTTGATTTGTATAAGATAGGATTGCGTCAAAATTTTTGGATCCAGCTACGCCAAGTTTTGATGCACTCAGAAATTCAATCCAAATTGTTTGGAAATACACGTAGTATGTTCTCTTACGAGTTTGAGCTTATTCCTCGATAATTTCTTGCTATATGTATAACTAAAAATTATTTCCTGGTTCAAACAGCAAGCATTCAACAACATTTCTAGGAGAATTGGAAAACTATGAGCTTATACAGAATACACATTTTACCCCAGCACATTTTACTGTATTATCCTGAATTTTTTCTGTCTATTTTCGATAAATCTTTTAAAATAGTGTTTCTACTATGCTATAATATTCGATATTAGTTGGTAGTTCCTCTATGTGATTCAGTTTTTTATGTGCTCTGTGGCACGGTAATTTTTTGGGAATCACAAGTAGTATGTTTGAACATATGTTTGACGTAAGGTAAACGGACACGTAATTGGCCAGTTAAGAGAAAAATTGAAGTCTATCTGAATTTTCAAAGCTATAGATAAAGCAAACTGATCAAAATTTTTACGTGTCATTTTAATAATTCTCTTACATATGTAGTAGCAATCGGAACGCACTGGCTGCATGCATAAAAAAAATATATATACATAAATCATAACCAACCTGATGCACCTATAAAGAGCCATTATTTTATCCGATGTACTCATAATGGGCCACCCAATAATGGGCCATCAATATCACCCATCACAACATCAATGGGCCATCTATTTAATCTGTTATGGAACAAAAATCAATTATACAATATCATAAAATTGGAAATAAAAGGAACTAAAAATCATCATGTATATTTTTAAACCGGTTTATTCATTTTATATCTACAGTACAACAGCACAAATATATAAAAACTGAAATATAACTAAAATATGAATTTATTAACTTAAACATCTAAAATTAAATTTACTTAAAAATTGTGGTTAAGGTTGCCGGTGATGTACCGCTTTACTTGTCACAGGTGGTATGTTGTTGTAAATATCGACATTTCCGAAAAAATAAATTTGTAAGGGCTGGCCCAATACAGGGACAGTGGAACAATTCGTGATCCCATGATGGGCCACGCTATTTTGACAATGGAATCTAAGTTTTTTGTCCTTTAATCAATGTACAATTTGAATTATACATACTATCGTAATGAATAATAGTTTAAGTCAATAAACTGGCATTATAGTACTTAAATAAAATTTTTTGAAAAATTCACTTAACAGATTTCTTAAGCAGACGTTCAACAGTTTTCTTAACACAAATTTTCTTCTCTCTAGCAGAATACACCTTACACTTCGCACAAAGTCAAGGAATGAACTGAATTCCAATGCTAAGGTATCCTCGCAGGTGGTAGCCAATGACACTAACCCCTTCTACTGCCTAAGGTAACAATAGACCCTTAATTTCTCGACATTTCTAAAGGGTGGCCCATTATAGGTGCATTTACCTCAATTCCTTGATAATTTCTTGTGATCTGTATACCTAAAAATTATTCTGATTATAACGTTTATAATAATTTATAAGCATTGCATAAAAAAGCATAACGTATATAAGCGTAAAGAATGTCATACAACATTATGTAACGTAAACTATAATGATAATCTTGACAAATATAAAATTTTTATACTTCGCTCTTCGTTCTTACCTGGCTGTATATCTGTACTTTAATTTTTATTTATATTGAAACCTAAATTTTCATGATATTTCCTTTTTAAATGGGTATATCTAAAATTTCTTGCAAGGAATCTCGATCAAAATAAAATTTTAAATTTCTTAAAATTTTTTTCCCCATTTGTATGTGGATATTTGTATAAAAACATGTCTGAGAGAAATTTCATCAGGAAATATGAATATAAAAATTAATATTACATTCCTTTGCACAAAAAGATATATATGTTATTAAAAAAATAGAGACAGTTGTGGGGAAATAAGAAATCCCAGTATTGTTATATGTAGGAGGTAAAATAATGTAACTTTTCTATAATAGATAAAAGAATGTGGGACACAATCTGCTTTTTAAACTCACTTTTTTTTTCATGGCTTTAAACATGCTCCAGAACTTTTACTGTCAAAGTATATATTTCAGCAATGATAGCTTTGACAAACACAATATTTTTATGCTGCACTGTTAATGCTTATGTCTGTTAATGCTCCTCTTTAAAAGAATAAATCCCAAACTCTCTCACAGAAATCTCAATCAAATACTGTCAATGGTTCGCTTTATTTTCATAAAAAAGTCTTTGGAGTTTTGATTTATGAGAAAAATTGTTTTCTTAAAGCAAATAAATAAATAAATAAAAATTGACTATATTATGAAATCTCAGATTTTTCTTCAAATGTGTCAGTTAGAAAAATATCATAATCAGAAGTTGTATAAATCCCGACAGCAAATTGCTTTATACAATCTTCCCTATGCACAAAACTGACGGAAGTTGCAAACAGTGCTATTAGTTTTTAAGATTTATAAAAATCTAATCATGGTCATAGTTTCTAATTTGAATTTGTTTCAGAAACAAGATTTTAAATGCTATTTTTTTATTTGTTTCTAGGATCTCTGTATGAAAACGAATTTGAGGCAAAATTTCATTACGAAATGTGATATAAAGATATAAATTATGCATCGTGCGTCTTACAAAACATAACATTAGGTATTAGAGTTACGCAAGCAACAGGATTTCAACTAAGCTACACTGATTTTCAGATCCTTTTCTTTTGACATTTTGCTTTTGTTATGGCATGATAATCCTCCTACTGGATCCTTCCAAAACACATAGTCTAGAGTTTAGTACACTCTAGCAATATCCTGCATTGTTTTTATTCATCAGCTTATCTAAAAAATTAATGGAACTTACGTTGTTATTTAACTCGGCTAAAGCAAATAGTTGGCTAGGGAAAGAAAAAAATTGAGGAGCGTCGACAAACTGATTCAGAGATGTTATTTCTTTTCGTACTAAAATAAACAGAAATAAAATTCGATTGTAAAACATATTAGATTGTAGCAAAAAATAAAAAATAACGAAAAGAATATTATCCGGAAATAGGATAAATTTTCACAGAACTTAGGATCTTGTCTTTTTATTATAGGCACTGAATTGCATTATTTATCGTTACAATCTTTTACCAAACACCTTCTCTCTTATTTCCACATTTTACTGTTTCCCCATATATTGGTTTTATCCTTGTTTTCGACTTTCAGCTTTTTCATTTATCGAAATGTTATTGGTTTCTCGCTAAACATACCTTTTTTATTAACAAATACTTTGGCCTGTTTAAAGAGTGACGATCTTTTGAGGCATATAAAATTAAACATTTTAAATGACCAATATTTTATAATAAATAAATAATATACAATATCTTAAATTATTTCATATTTAAAAAATGAGCAATTATTAATAATATCTATGTACGATTCCCTTTATTGGGGTGGGGGAGCTAAGAATACGTAAAAATCGATTTTGATGCATAAGAAATGAAAATACATTGTTTATATATTTTCTTTTTCAGATGTGCAACAATAACGGTCACGACAGCAGAGGTCCTATGACAGTGACTTGGCATGAATTCTACTAGAAGACTCATACTCGTGTATACAGTGTGTAACAAAATTATAAGACCACTGTAGATTTTGTGATTTTTACTATAAATAGTATAATTTTTTTAAAATTAAATTAGGTTGATGTTAATAAATTAAATGTAAAATATATGTATATTATTTTTAAGAGATATTTAAATATATTAATTATTTTATCAACAATTTCAAATTTTTCCAATCAAATATCTGTAACAAAATTATAAGACCACTAGTTAAACTAATTTTTTTAAATATAACTAATATGATGTTGATCCACCATTTTTCTGAATAACTTCAAATACTCGATTTTTCATTGAATTAATTAGGTTTTCGAGCAAATATTTGGGAATTTTGTCCCATTCATCCATGATAGCTAGTTCCAATTCATACCCAGAATCATACTGACAGTTATTTGCATACACTTGACGAGCCAAATGGCCCCACAAGTTTTCGGTGGGATTCAGGTCTGGACTAAGGCTTGGCCAGTTTAAGACCTCGATTTTTTCTTTTTGAAACCAGTTTTTAGTTGATTTAGACATATGGCATGACGCATTGTCTTGCTGAAATTTCCAGTTTGATCCGCCTAAAAATGGGCCAAAAGGTATAAGGTGTTGGTAAAGCAGTTGTTGACGCCAAATGGAGTCCATTTTTCCAAGAACTCGCTGCAGAGCACATTTTCCATCATATTCAAAAGCTCCCCACACCATCACAGAGCCACCACCCATCTATCTACTGAAGAAAACCCGAGGTTCCGTTGGTAAATCCTGCCAGTAGGAAATATTACCGTCCGGGCCATCCAAATTAATTTTTTTTTCGTCGGAAAAAAAATAGATTTCCAAGCAGCAACCCAGTTCATGACTTCCTTTGCCCACTTCAGCCTTCCTTCTTTATGATGCTTTAACAGTCTTGGTTTTCTTTTTAATTTCGGAAGAGCAACATTTGAATTTGATCTTAAAGAGTGCCAGACTGCCATATGTGAAATAGTTTTACTTGCCTGCTGTGTTATTTTACGAGTAGACAAGTTCTGTTTCGTTGCAAGCTTGAAAAATCGTCTATTATCGCGAGCTGATAATTTTCTATTTCTGCCAGATCTTTTATTTTTTTCCATAAAATGTGTCGGTGTTTATTTTGTTCTCAACTTTCGTTTCATTTTGTACTTTCTAACAAATATTTATATGCAAGTATTGTATTACTGAAGTCTGTGAAAGTAAACTTGAAATTTAAATTGCATTTGAGTGTATAGCGTGAAAACAATGAAAGTCAATAATCAAAGTAATTAATGTTAACAATCAAAGTAATAGTGTCAGTTTGTGTTACACAATATAGAATTGTAAAATTTTTAAGTATTGAGAAATGTGTTAATAGAAAAAGTAAGTGTGTTAATTGTAAAATGGTGGTGTTAAAATATTGACAGAGCAACTGTTAATTGAAATGTAATGCAATGTGTTAAATTATTGTGAAATGTAATAACAGAGTAAATTGTTAATTATAAAGTAAGAGTAATTGTAATTGCAAAGCAATGCAATGCGTTAGAGTTACTGATAAATGTGATACTCGTGTAGTAAGGTGATAATTATAAAATAAGCTGTTAATGAGTTAATAGTAAAGAAATATATCAACAGTAAAGAAATGTAAGGTGCTAATTTTTAGTGTAAGTAAAAAGAAAATAATTCTATGTAAAGTTATTGCACTCACCAAACATAATGTATATTGTGTATTATATATTATACCTAAAGGCAGTGTATGTTATGTATTATTAGGTATTAGATGTTTTTGTATTGTTATGTTTTGATTATTATGCATTGTTTAGTGTATACCGTTTTTGTTTAATGGTTGGGTTTAATTTGGCCCACCTAAATGTAGCTAGTTTTTTTTTTGTTGTTGCACGGTTTGCTACGTGAGCACTCCTTGTGTTAAAATTTGTGTTAAAATTTGATGAATAAGAAATGTATAATCAAACTTAAATAGTATATAATAAGGTCAAATTTATAAATCCAGTTGGAACACGGCAAAATAGAAATTAGTTTTAAAGCTGTCGATAGAATTGATGGTTTAAGAAACTTAAGATTTTTTTTTATGTTTTAGCACCTAATTAATAAATTAATTAACAAATTAAGGAATTAAAATTGTTGCCACTGAAATAGTTTTAAAAAACAAAACAAAGGATTTGTTATTAAGAATTAAAATTGTTAAGATACAGGTCGTCGCTTTTTGCGCGGAGGTTGTTTTTATATAAACGCCGTTTAAGCTCACGCTGTGGTCGGCAGAACATCTCGAATATTTTCCATAAAAATCTCTTTTGCTTAAAACGCTATGAATAGCAGTTTTAAAACGTTTAAGTATCTTACTTATTTCACGTTCCGACTTTCCAGAGCCCTTATAAAACCAAATTTTTCGAACTTCTAGTTCAGATAATTCTTTTCCACGCGGCATTGGGAATTTTCTCATAAAAACAAACAAATTAAATTCTATTTTCTTTTACAATATTATAGTTTGGACTTTTTTTGTGATGTAAAGTTACAGTTTATCTACGATTTTGAAAGAAAAACTAAAATAGTTTTAAAAAACGCAAATGATTTTAAATAAAAAAATAAGTTGTCTTATATTTATGTTACACCCAGATTTCAAAAAATTGTTTGCTGTGTGAAATTAACTCAATTTTTTTTTTCCTTTTAAGCGATTTATTTGAGAAAATATAACTTTTTTCATTTGCTTCAAATTTTAAAATTATTCATTTTATGCAGTGTAATATTAAAATGAGTGATATTTTGGGTGGACTTATAATTTTGTTACACGCTGTAGTTTAATGCTGTGTAACTGGGTTAACAGATGTAGTGAAATTTTGATTTTATTAATACTAAATACACAGTAAATAACATAAAAACAAGTAGGTTTGGCTTCGAGCGCTACGGTCAATTTTTGCTACTCGACGGCTAATTAGACAGGGACCTACTGCTGAAAACCGATTCCGAACGGCTCCAAACGTCCAGGCCAAGAGTGGGATTTGAACCCACAGATTTTAGTACCGAATGTCAGCGTCCTAGCCATTCGGCCATTGACCGCCCCCGTCAAGAAAAAAAAAAAAGTCGGAAAACAAACCATAGAACATATTCACGAACATATGACGAGTCGCACCGAAATTGAATGCTACTCGACTCTCTCTCTCTCTCTCTCTCTCTCTCTCTCTCTCTCTCTATATATATATATATATATATATATATATATATATATATATATATATATATATATATATATATATATATATATATATATATATATATATATATATATATATATATATATATATATATATATATATATATATATGAGTATATTGTTCGCATCGTGACGTAAGCCAATTTCATACATGATATAATCGTCAATCATTGACTATACGTGACGGTGTTTCGCCGTTACGTTTAGTCTGCAGGCGATATTGGTCCAGTATCTCTCAGTATAACGTCAATGCCAGCCTTTCGTGTGTTTAAAGTTCGGAAAATGCCAACAGGTCATTTTAAAATGTAAAATGTCGCTGTTATAATATATATATCATTACGTTATTTAAGAATTCAACTTTTTGAGTATGAGAATATTATTTTAAGACTCCAAGTACACCATTAATGGATAATTCTGTAACTCAAAAATTTAAATAACGATAAGTTTGTAAAATTTACATGGAACTGCATAATTACACGTCATTAAAGTCATGATATAAATAACTGTAAAAATGTGCATCATTTATGCAAAGTTGCCATCAGTTCGAGAAATTCTTGAATGAAAATTAATAACGATTTTTAATGTTATTAATTAATTTAAACTCTATTTAGGAGTTATTAGTCAATAATATACATCCATTGATGGCAGAAAAATATAAAAGAAATGCTACATAATGCGTAAAGCACTTCTTCAAGAATTAGATAAAAGCATTAATTTCTCAAATCCATTTTTATCTTCTCGATTTTTCTCTGATCAATTTTTATCTTCTTTCAGTATTCAGTTAAAATTAAATCAGCATCAAATACCGGAAGTTGACTTGCATCCTTGATTAGTTTGTCGCAGATACTGCAATGGAATTTCTCCTAAGGTAACTAGTCAATCCATTGTTTCCATGTTATCTCAATTATATGAAAATATTTTTAATTCTAAATTTAAGAAGTTCACTTTGATGGAAACCTTACTAAAATAATATTTTTTTGCAGTTATTTAAAACATTACTTTCTTAGAAAATAATCATTCAGTTGCACATGAATTTTACAAACTTATTGTTATTGAAATTTTTTAGTTACGAGGTTGAACATTAATAGTTTAGATGCTGTCTTAAAATAACATTCTTATATTTACCTAATTGAATTACTAATTCACGAAATGCTATATATTGTAATAGTGACATTCTTTTACGATTTTAAATAATCGCTATTGTTGGAAATCTGATAATAATATTAAGAATGTATTTGTATTTCTCTAGCATAATAATTGTTTATTAAGCATTCTTAGTTTCTCCACAAAAAAAGGAAATTTTATATAAATATTATTAATAATTGATATATTTTTTATTTTAAATAATATTAAATATTATTTATTATTTATTTATAGTGAAATATTGGTAATTTAAGATGTTTCATGCCCCAACAGATCTACATTCCTTCAACAGGCGAAATTACTTGCTAGTAAAAATGTAGAATTGGCCAGAAAACAATACCATTTCCCCAATCTATGAATTTTTATATTTTCATTACAGTGTCAGCCATAACTATTGATTTCATTTAATTGTTCTGTTGTACTAAACTAAATGCTCTACTGTGGAGTAACTGTATAATTACGCAGCATTAAGCTGAAGACGAGGTCACAAACACTCACTTAGCTCATTTATTGATAGCGGCATCAATGTAGCACGCTTAAATACATGGAAAGCTACTAGAGGGAAAGCACTTGATATAGTGTAGTATAATTGCCGAGTAGACCTCAGCTGTAACATTCTGGTTGCATTCTAGAGAAACTTTAAGTCAGGACTTGCTTGTCGTAATATTCGCAAGACAGAATACATGAAGGATTATCAGCAAAGATAATCCAGTTGTCTTAACCTTTTGCTTACGGGGCCCATTTTCCGATTCCCTCTTTAGGACGGACATTTTGAGGGAGTTTATATATATATATATATATATATATATATATATATATATATATATATATATATATATATATATATATATATATATATATATATATATATATATATATTTATATATATATATAATAATGACGCCCCACTAATATTAATTGTCCTACATCTAACGCGTATCCTAAATTTTTCTCAATAAAGCCTAGCCCTATTTCCAAAACGAAATCGAAAATTGAAATAACCTAATATTCTCTGTAATGCATGCACGAAAAGTTATTTTTAGACTCCCGTGATCTTGGTTCCCCTTCGAAGAAATACCACATGATTGGGGTCAACCAATTAAAAGAATTCTAAGCCTAGCGGCAAAATCAGAAATTACTCAGTATAAAAGGTGAGACAGATGATTTTCGCGCCCTCTACTTCTTTTGCTCTGCTTCATTACATCCTTGCTCGCTGTCCGCATACTGCTTCCAATCCTATAGCATACTGTAAAATCTGCATTTTCACGCCCTGGTAGCCGGCCCGGCCCGGTGTGTGTTGCCAGTATTGTTTGTGTGTGTCTTGCTGTATCCAGAATGTCTTCGTTATGTGGAATAATAAAAATAATATGTATCACATCAGTGTTGTGCGTCTTCATCAATGCCTCACCTCTCTGTGGTTATTTCCTCCCCGATGTATTTTGGCTCCTGAAAAGGTGTTTGTCTCTGGATCTTAAGTATGCATGCGTTCCTGCTCTTTCTTGGAATATGTCCACCGCCACGTCTACAAAATGTGAATCCATCACCTGTACAGGTCTATTAGGAGTATTACCACTCTGGCTACATCTACACTGTCCTGTTTAATTTCCTCTACACAGTTAAAGTTATTCGTACGAGAAAGTACCCGTTCTCGGTATATATATATATATATATATATATATATATATATATATATATATATATATATATATATATATATATATATATATGTATATATATATATATATATATATATATATATATATATATATATATATATATATATATATATTCATTTTTGGGCCCGTATTCTAGGGATAAATTCTATCCCAGACAGTAATGAAAAGGTTAATCAATCTATTATAACGTTGGCAGTAAAGTTTAATAATTCTCATTGAGATACTGCAAGAAAAGATTATCTCATTCTCTGAGAGATTAGTTTTTCTCTACACATAACTTCATGCCATGATTTTCCAAATAAGAGTAATTGAAAGAGCAATTTAGAAAACTGTCGGTGACACGTTCAGCTAACTGTTGTTGAGACTTAAGCAGACGCGTTAAGAAAATATAAGAAAAGACATGCTACAATTTTCTTCCATCAATTTTTGTCCTTGTAACAACAGTAGCTTAAAATGCGCCTAAACTTGCATTCCACTTTATGGCTATTAAGGAACATTCTATAAAGAGGCTTGCGGGAATAACTAAATCAGGAGAGAGTGTTAATCATTAAGATCATTAGAAACATCCATTACTGCATCAAAACTTTTGAGTCTTTATATAAACATCAGGTTTGCAGAACCGGTGAAATTCAAATCACACAAGCGTCTAGAGATTTCTCTTTGAATAAAACATTTCACCACATTTCACCCTAAATTATCTTAAAACGCGCGCATTGAGAGACATGTAAAGCAAAGCATACATTTTCAGATATCACTTCACTTCGAAAAGAAAAGGTGAAGCATTACGTTTGGCATTTCATGTTTATGTTTGCTTTAAAATGTAAGAGATTCGAAGTTTGCAAAATATATGTATAATACCTGAAATTCCAAATGGCACAGGTAACTGTGCTTCACCAAGGAGTACAAAATTAACATTTTTCGTTCATTAAAAAGTAAACTTTATTCCCTATTTCGGTTTTAGTATTTTTTCCTCTGTTATAAATATAAATATTGGATTTACTACAGTATTACTGTATAGAACGTCATTATCGATTACTGCAGTATGTAGATGGGATATACTATATGATCGTGATTTAATGTAATGATCGATGCTGTATTAAGTGCGATGACGTGAAGGGGATTGATAGTCAATATGCATGTAGATTGCACGACACACGCGTGTAAACTGCACAAACAGCTGTATTACTGTGTGTCCAATTAAATAAATGTACCCACTTTTGCTAAAAAATAATGATGAATATAAGGATGTAAATAATGATGAAAATAAATGTTAAAGTCTAATGTGATCTGAAAAATGACTGCTGAAGTCAGATTTCTGGTGACCTATGTTGGCAGAAGAAATAATCTGGAGGTGTCCCACTTTTAAAATAAGATAAAAATGAATTGTATGAATATGAAATTGAGGCTAACTACATTTTAAGAAGTGGAGTTGGCCCACTATTTAAATAAGGCCTTCATATAGAATAAAAGGGTTACGGGGGGGGGGGGGGGGAGAAACTGATTCATTTCGAATGATTTTGAGGGTGAAATTTTTAAATAAACCGGAAGTGATCCGCATTCTCCTTTTTTTTAAATTAAAAAATATCGAATAATTTAGTATAGTTTGACAAAATCTATTCAAAGCACAGACTGACAGGCAGGACACTTACAATAAGAATTTTTTACATAATCAGGATAACATAATACAACATTCTTCAGATTCGTTCTAAAGATTCGTCGTTTGAGACCCAGCAACCTTTATAGTGACCCGCCCAAACTTTTGCAATCCGAGATAATGGTTATTCAGTCAGATAATCAGTTATACTCATGGTAGAAAATTCCACAACATAAAATATGGTTATATAATCAAATACTCAATGCCAATATCCATTTTTATGCTACTGAGATAATTTGACGTATAGACATTACATGAATGTTTTAAATGATTCTCTCTCACACTGGGAGGTTGCTTATCTGCATATTTAGACAATTTGATGGAATCTTGGTTTAACTCAAGATCTCACTGATGGTACGTCCGTAGTTTGAAGTTTCGAAAATGGATTCGAAAAGGCAGGTAACCTAAAAAAATATTAATGGTGTAAAAATAATCAGCATCGAATATAAATATAAAGGCGAAGATTCAAAAATCATATTGAAAAAGTGTGCTTGGAACAGCAAAATTGTATAGTATCTTGACAACATGTGAATATCGTGGTTTGACTCCTGGCTCTTGTTTAAGGGACACCCGCCATTTTAAAATGTCATAATGGAGCTTTAGGTACATAATAACAAATATTCCTTGTTGAGACAAATAAACACCCTTGGAAAAAATAATTAAGTATAATAAAAGCCCAACACCAAAATTCTCTGTCACGGATCTGAAAAAAGGGGGAAATTTCAGATATTGTATTTAAAAAGATATTTTCTCACTTTGAAGTAGATGCGCTGAGCAACCAGTCAATCTTCAGACATAAACATCCGTGGTTTCAGACACGGCTCTAGTGAAAGAGGTATACGGCTTTTAAAAGCCGGATAAAGGATAAAGCCGGATAAAGCAGGATAAGGGAACTTCAGATATATATCTGAGTAATATTCAAGGGTAAAAATAAATAGGTATATTTTGGGTTATATAATCATAATCCTTTATCATACGACTGATATAAGAAATAAAAATGTTGACATACAAATTAAAAAGGACATTCAGCTTGCGATATTTTTTGGGATAGCGTAACTGGACATTTCACAAATCTGAACCCTAAAGTTCGACATCTATCCCTGAAACGTCGGTTGCTACATAAGAAATATAAATTTAATAACCAACAAGTCGCACCTCTGCTAGAATAGTATTACATCTCAAAGTAGCCATATTTTCAGGAAAACCAAAAAAAGAAATGAAATGGCTTTTCCTGAAAATATGGCTATTTTGAGATGTAACACTCTTATAGCAGAGGTGCGAAATTGTGTATACAACTGAGTTAAAAAAATTACTGCATGGTTCAGAAAATTTACAATTATTACAAAATTTATATTTTCGTAATTTTCTGCATTTTGCTCTCTTTGACTTGGAAAACATGACAAATAACAAGAATAAAATAATTACTCCAATTTCAAGAATTAAAACAAGAATTTAAGAATGGTAATTTGCTTCAAAAGTGTATAATTTGGATAATTAGTCCTTCCTTAAGAAAGGAAATAATAATTTAAGATCAGTAATTTGCTTCATATGAGTATCCTTTGAATTATTATAAAACGGCCCAATCATTGTATTTTCCTTATATAAGTATAAAAATTAGTTTGAAAAGAAGATAAATACACATAGTTTTTGTAATAAGCAATGTAATTAGTAAGGAAAATTAATAATAATCAATAGTAATTATCTGTATATGGTTTTTAATGAATGAAAAGAAATGCAATTAAAGAATTCCTCTACATATATGGGTAACATGGAAATGAATTCCCTTTCGCTTAAGAATTATTTAGTATATACTATCATTAGTACCTTCCCTGCAATATTCTCTACATGAAGTTTTCCGTATACACAAGTGACAGAAAATATTTATAGTGAATCCAAAATATTCAAAAGACCACAGGAAGAGTGTCTTCAAAAAGTTGCGGTGAGCATCATTTTTTTACGGGAAACGTTTAAGATAATTTATCGATGACAGAGCATTTGAACAAAAGGTGATAAATGAACGCAAGCTTCCCATCTATTGATTTTATGATTAGTGTTTGTCCACTTACTTAATGGACACATCTTCCCGTAAACAAAATAGGATATAAAGAATGCTGAGTGCACTGAAAGCAAAGTCTCGTAAATATTTCATTATTTTGTTATTCCCCGAACATTTTACTTAAGAAAGCTGTGTTTGTACTTCAAGATATGAGTTAGAACACCAATGCAGATTTAATGACCGCCTGAAAAAAAAACACTTCTAGATTTCGGTAAAACGTTTCACTGATTTATATTTAGGAATTTCCGTTGTCATCTCTACTTATGTTTGGCAATACATCGTCAAGGTTTTTTAAAGATTTTCATTCTTTTTACTGCGCATGCATTTATATACATGTTAGCGCATTTGTTGTGGTTGTTTCTATTCCCTCCCCCCCTGGTTGGAAGTTCCAAACCAGTAACGTATCGCTTCGGGCTGAAGTTTGTGACTCCAGTAAATATTGCACCAGAAGGGTTGGAATTCGTATTAGCTAGTTGCCATCTCAATTTAGACCAAGCACACCCAGGGATTGGTGTAAATCAACGACACCTGGAGGGGATCGTACCTTCTCCTACCCTCTCTGACCTCATAGAGGGACTTTACACTCTACGGGTTTGATGTGGTCATATCCGGCCTAGACACGGAGGTATTTTATTGGTACGTGTCGGGATTCCATCCGAGTACCCTCAGCACGGAAATCCAGCGCGCTACCAGAAGACCACCTCGAACCCGTTTGCGTATTTAAAATGATATATTTAACTAATCCTTACGAATATTATCGGGAAAAATATTAATAACTGCAATAAATTTCTGCCCAAAAGAATATATTGTGTTATACTATTCAGTAAAAAAATAGCATAAACATTTGAATGTCAGTTAGAAACAGTCACGAGCGGCGTAACTCTTAATTTACTAAGACCGCTCATTCCTATAAAAGAATACAACAGGGAATAAAAGTTAGATGCAATTACATTATAGTTGGTCTAGAATTTCTCCATACATTATATAGTAGACCACATTACTACCTCTTTACCTCACATTTTTCTTTCACTTCGTAACAGGTAGCCAAATAGCGCAGAGTTCCAGGTTCCCTGCTGTACCACACCGTCACTAAATCATTTAGCGATAATCACTAACTTCACAAACATTCTATTTTATATAGATCGCAATACTCAGAAACATATACTTGAGTTTAGTAGCATTATATCAACGACTGATGCGAACAACGCGTTAATAGACTTTTTATCTTTTCGCTTGTATATGTATTTATTTATTCACATGCAGAGATAGAAAGAGCTTGAGTCTTTCGTTTATTTAGGTCAGCTATTTATTCACAGTTTGAAAAATGATCTATATCCGTGACAGTGGATTACATTAAAAGATCAGCGTCTTTATACTCCATAATAAGGAAAAAATGAGTATTAATATTATATATATACCGGGTGGCCATAATTAAACTGACAGTGCTCACAGTGTTCTGTAGCGCGATCTATTTGCGAGAATGACGCCACATTTTGTAGGAAGATTAAACAAGACGGGGGACGAAGGATTCCGCGAAAAAATAAATTAGTTCCAAAAGTCACCGCTAGGGGAATATTTGGAGCTGTGTAATAGAAAATAGAGTGTTAACAAATGTAAATTAATACGGAATAAAATTACCTTTTATTATGCACATTTTCTTATTTAGTTCAAGTGCAATATGGCAACACTTTTAAAAAAGCGTAAAATCTACATAAACACCGATAAAGTCTCGTGATCTGCAATATCACGTACGCTGAGCAAAAGAAGAAGTTCTTTATTCAAATTTCACATTACATCCATTGGCACAGTGCCAGCTGCTTTGGTTTTAAAAGGCAATGTGTTACGTTTCGAATCAATAGGATTGAAAGTCTATGTGCAATGTCTCCTTCTTTAGTCGAGCGTGCGTTACTGGTCAAATTCTTTTACCTGAACCAGTGCAACGCGTCAGCCGCTGTTCGTGCTTTTAGAACGCACAAAAAATGCGTAAAGGTAACGGTCCTGTGTCAGTTAATGGGCTAAAAGCAATGGTTGCGACGTTTGAGAAAACAGGTTCTCTGAAGGTTCAGTCAGGCAGAGGACGAAAACCTGTACCACAGGATACAATCGAAGCAGTTGCCACGGCGATTGTCGACAGAGGACCAGACAATATTGCTGCCATCTCTAGCGCTCGTGGATTAGCTCGGAATATGGATATGCCTTACAGTACGGTATGGAAAATCTTACGAAAGATTATCAATTTCTATCCGTACAAGATCAGCCGTGTACAGGAGTTACTGTACCCCGACCATGATAAGCGATCGACTTTTGCTCTCACTATTCTTGCCAGAATGGAGGTGGAGGATGCTTGGCCGTGGAAAATCTTATGGGGAGACGAGGACCACTTTTACCTGCATGGAACTGTGAATACCCAGAACTACCGAATTTGGGATGACAAATCACGACATGCAGTCACAGAAATTCCCTTACATTCACCAAAGGTAACTGTTTGGTGTGGGTTCACAGCGGAATTATCGTAGGTCCATTCTATTTTCTATTACACAGCGCCAAATATTCCCCTAGCGGTGACTTTTGGAGCTAATTTATTTTTTCGTGGAATCCTTCGTCCCCCGTCTTCTTTAATCTTCCTACAAAATGTGGTGTCATTCTCGCAAATAGATCGAACTACAGAACACTGTGAGCACTGTCAGTTTAATTATGGCCACCCGGTATATATATATGTAACATGGGAGACTGACACTGGCCCAATAGATATCGAAATCTCCCATGTCACGGTGAGAAGAAGATATTAATACTACAATTCACTCCATATCAAAACGACGCACTCGGCTTCTTACGGAAAGACTTTATTACGTCTATTCAAGTCAGTTACATGATCAAAAAAGCGTACATGTACGTGATCCCAAACCTTATGTAAACTCATCTCGTCATGTGATCGTAGTAGGGTTTAATTGGTTAAAAGTTAAGAAAAGGCGTGACAAATGCGCTACAGCGTTTAATTTTCTGCCCACGCTACGCCAGTTTAGTTTTCATTTAAACAGGCAGCCATTTAATTTTTTCCACTAGAGGCCTTTTAGGACTTAGATTTGAAAACGAAAGTTAGCTCGTACGCCCAAGGGAATTTAGAATAATGTTAGATTTTAAAATGGAATTTAACGCGAATGCCCAAAGGGAATTACCTGTTTCAAGGAATTAAAAAAGGGTTTGTAATTTGGAATAGTAAAGTGAGGAATTAATAGTTTTTAAATGTTAAGATTGTTGAATTAAGAAATTACTAGTTTTTAATATTATATATATATATATATATATATATATATATATATATATATATATATATATATATATATATATATATATATATATATATTACTAAATTGAAATTAAGGCTACAAATCAGCTCTAAGTGTACTTCAGGATGCAATAACTGCGGTAGTAGTTTTAATTCTTACGTATCTCAGTTATTATTTACGTATCAATATATTTAAGTTACTAAGCCGATTCTTTGGGCATTCCTTGAGAAAAAACTACTTCAACAATTTATTTCATTTTGGTCTTAAACGAAAGATTTTAATATTTATATGTGTCGAATTTGGCTTTTAAACCGCAATTTCTATTAATTAACGATAATTTACAATTAAAAATTGCTTTCTGAACATGCTCAGTGACATATTAAAATCTGGTTTTAGATACTCACTAAGTACGAGGGAGCATATACACATTAATTTGCTTCTGCGCATCCTCAGTGACATATTTTCATCTGACTGCAGATACTTACTAAGCACGAGGCCTCATAAACACGTTAATTTATTTATTCCGAGGAATCTCTCTAGTTCTCTCTTTGCCATTTTTACTATTAATTATGTTTGGGAAATATATAATTACATCCGACGGAAATTATTTATGCCATGCTGTTGAGTAACCATATTTCTTTTTATTGTGTTCAAAAGTAATTTTTTAAAATGCATTTCTCTATTCTTAATATTAAGATTTTCAATATTTGGCAATGATGTGTTGAGTATAATTTGTGTATTAGTACATCTATTTACTATCCAACCATCATATTTTGGCGAGTTCGAACTAGTATTTATCTTAATTTTACTAACATGCTTTAATCTAATGTATTAAATTTGCTATCCCTTATCCTATTTACTGTTTCCTCTGTTTAAAGATCAAAGTATCTAACATCCGTAATATTCATGATATTCTGTGACGTATGTATATGATCCCAACGTTTGTATATAAGTACTTAACTGTATTTCAGCTTGCTTAAGTCATATATATTCGCAATAAAATGCTGAAATATGCATGTAGTGTATAACATAGCTTAAATACGATCAGCGATTGCCTCAATCCATACATCATTACATCAGTCAATTAAAATTTGATCTTAAATTTTAATACCATGGAACGGGCTAACAAATTCTGATTAAAACATGCGTTCAGCTATAAGAGGATTACTATGTAAAACTTAATGAATCATAATTCGACAGTGCAGATATTAATGATTACTATCGTATCTAATCTCTTTTGAAATGTAAATATCAATCTATTTGTCATCATGCAGTATGGCTGACAGCGGAAAGACACGATAGTTCAGTAGTTGCAACACTGTGACAGAGGATGGTAGGGACTCGACTGAACTATATTTAAGAGTTAGATTCCTGCCCTGAAATAGTTCAATTTTAAGGTGAAAAACAAAATTGACAGAATGCGGTGAGACTGATTGTGTCTTTATGGGTTTCATGGAAAGTGAGTAATTCTTGATAGAGGTATAGAGTATTCCGGTCTCTCTCTCGATAGTTTAGTTGATCAACTATCCCGCACATCAGTCACAGGATATTTCTGGCCACGATACTTTATTGGAGGGTGTCAATGAGTCAGTAGAAACTGATATATTTATTACGAAAATCCTGTACGTTCAGCAATGAATTTCGCGTGCGTTTATGCTTTATGTTTTAATAAAATTTAAGTATAAACTCAAGATATAGCAATGTTTCATCATGTATAATTGTACTTTAATTCAGAAGATTCTATTATAATAATTATTTTTAATAAACAAATTTGCTTTCTTTAACCTGTAAAACATATGGTGTATATATATTAGAAATCTGTCTTTGAGTCGTAAAAGTTTTATAAAAATTAGAGTTGTAAGTTAGGATAAATAAAATTATTTTTAATGGGATAAACATTATGTTTTAGCGACAAAAGTGACTCCTTAGGGCTCTTAAAGGTAAAAATTTTTAGTCTGTTTTAAGTAAGCTGAATCTTTTCGTAAATCTAATTGGTCTAAAAGATGTCTTAGACAATTCATAAATTCGTGTATTTATGTGTGTGTACGTAAAACAAATATGCATATCTTTGTATGTTTGTCTATATATACATATTTTTTTGTATGAAGGAAGAATTATATACAGATGTTCATTTATAAACATGAAAATACGTATGGACTAGTTGAAAGACTGAGATTATAGCTTCTGATAACTGATTGAGATATGTGTCTTCTAATGTACGTAATCCTGTAATGTTCTTTATCTAATTTTACCTTGTTCAACACAATGCATAAATGTAACTTGTAAAACACGTCAGAAGAAAGTTAAAGTTTTAAATATATGATATTGGGAAATGTACTTATGTTTCTAAGCAAACCTACTTTTCTTCCTCTCAGAATGTTTTTTTTTTATTTTTTTAGATTGAGAATGTGTTGAAAAATATTTCCAAATTTATTTTTTGTCGTGAAAGTGATTATTGAAGAACAATGTCTTTCTAAGAGAAATAAAGTTCGAAATAAATCCACGTAAAAAAAGAGTTTTCATATTTGAAAACTAGAATTCTTATAATGCAGTTCAAGGTTATTGAACGGAGACAAAGATGATAACCTCACACTCTCGAAGCACCGGCAGCCTCGTGGTTCTCGCATCTGATTTGTTACCGAGGTTGCTCGGTTCGAATACCAAAAAGTACCATTGAATGCCTTCGTGTCTACGCTTTGTGTATGAGCACGTTAATTACGTGAGCCGGAAAGTCTTTGTGTGTGGTTGGAGGAGGGTACAAGCATATCCACTGTCGCCCCTGTGATTGCTCGATTAAAATTATAGTGGGAAGCTAGATTAGTCGAACTCCTTTTATAGTAGCGCCATAATTACTAACACCGAAAGCCTTCTCCGGATCTGGTCTGGAATTTTCCGGTCACGAGTTATAAGAAGCAAAAGAATAACAACAACCAATCGTAATACTTGATTTCAATCTAAGAAAAAATTTACTCACGTAATTTGCTTTTAAGTTGTATGGTATACATAACTCATATGGAATTGCACAGTATTAAATTGGGGGATGTTGGCGCCCTTTTTAGCGCGATTCTGCGCCATTTGGCGAATTGGGTGCTCGCCAAGCTTTTGCTTGGGAGTTGCCGAAAATGTTAGAAAATAGAATGTGAATTAACCCTCAAACCAGCCCACCGGTCATTATGACCGTCAGCGGTGGAACTAAGGGGTGGGGCAGAAGGGGGATAGGCGGGAACACTTGGCTGGCTTTGACATTCTCAGTCAGTTTCTGGACATCAGCTAGAACACATCAGGGTTTCACAGATGCTCGCCATTTGCTAGTAAGTTGCAATTTTGTAAAAGTATGGCTGTCAAAATGACCGGTAGGACTCTTATTGACACTGAGCAATAATAGGCCTACCGGTCCTGATAGGGATTTCAGTGTTCTGTGTGATTTTTATAGTATCCTGTGAAGCCTTGACATCACTCTTCTCTACCTCAATCACTGGCAGGCTAATTTTTCGAGCAATTTTGTCTGAGAAACATTGTGTAATTCTTTTAAGAGCCCTACGATTTGATGATGAAGATACTAGATCGAAATAAACTAAATAAATTGAATAAATAAGTGTAGATGATTTTTTCCTCACTATTCATCACTAATATAAATCAAACAACCCTGTGCACAATATCAACATGCAGTTCCATCGTAATAACGCAAAAAGAACAGCTTTTTAGGCTTGGGGGTCAATTTGACCGGATAGTCCTGATAGTGGCAATAATTTCATGGGCCTGTTTGAGGGTTAAAAATGTGGACGGATGTTTGGTTCGTTCCACAGTTGTATCCAATAATGAAGTTTTTTGTAGTGTAGTGTTTCGAGGTGTTGGTGAATTTAATAAATGTTTGTTAGTTGAATTACAGTTTGAATATTATAGAGTATAAAATTTAAAAACTAACGTCAACAGGTGTTATAAGCTAGGTTTTTTTAAAAATAAAAATGTGTATGAAAGAAAAAGTAAAATGCTGAAATTTAGCATATGAGGGCTGAAAAGTATATAATATATCATCTATATGTTCCTTGAATTATAATCCTGTATAGGAAGAAATCAGTGGTTAGCATTTCTTATTGTGTTTATCTGTATATTAAAAAAGCAAATCAGTAAAAACAAAATATTCATAATGGCTGCATATCCTTCCCCACTGAAACCCAGGTGTTACAATTTCCTACATCATTCGAAAAGTAAAATGATGAAATTTAACATATCAGGTCTGAAAAGTATATAATATATGAACTATACGTTCCCAAAATTATAATCCTGTGTAGGAATAAATCATTGGTTAGCATTTCTTATTGTGTTTATATGTAAAATGGGTTTATATTAAAAAAGCAAATCATTAAAGACAAAATATTCGTAAAGGCTGCATGTCAATTCCCGCTGAAACCCAGGAGTTTCACTTTCCTGCATCATTTGAATTTAAATGTAGCATCGATATTTATAAAAGCTTTCATATGTATTGCTTCTACGAATTCGTTGAAACAAATGTCCCGTCCAAAAAGCGGCCTAACTAGCCTTTTTGTAAATTACACTTAGTTTGAATAACTTTTCCAAAATATGATAGTTCCTCTTAAATTCCTCTTATTGTTAGCGTGGAGAACCACTTTGATCATCTTACTGAACAAATCTGAATGTCACTTTCATTCAAGATAGACAGTGGGGTGCAAATTCTCAGTAGATATTCAACTGAGTATCACTGATGGCTGGTAAAATTTATGGTAAAAGGTAGGTTTCCCTTGAAGTAAGTTTAGGTTTGAGGCTTCGGCCCGGTTTTGCGTTAAACATGATAAATTCAGAGATTTCAGAAGGGATTCCTTGCAGTATAAATTTAGGCATAAAATGGACGTTATATCTAACTTGAGAACATTGCTCTACCCAATGATAGTTAATATTATTCATATCAATAGTATGGTACAAGGGACTCCGGAATTTGAACATTTCCAATGAGAATTCTGGAAGCATCTCTCAGAATAGATTTAGTAACGTAAAGTTAAAAATATAATAAAACTTTGTATTTAAAATTCATATATAAATTAAACTTGCTTTAGATTTGCATCTCCTTTGGTCGAAACCTATGTATTACAGAATGTTAACTATATATGAAAGAAATAGGCACCTCAAATGCCCACATAGATGAGATTGTAACTTCTTACAGTATATAAATATTTTTTTTTTCTTTCCCTGATTCTGGTAATCTTGGAAAATTTTTTAAAATTATATTTATGAAGGAAGTAATTTGATATAACACCCATTTACATTTCCAAGATATATCGACTTGCTGATTAAAAGTTCATATTCAGCCCGTAGCAGATGTTTAAGACAGTGGCATTTAATATAATTAAAATACAACATTAATTGGTCATTTTTGCTCATATGATAAATACAAGCGGTAAAAAAACCAGTGCAGTTGAGAGACTAAATATAAATGAATAAATTTATAGAGTGAGGAAAACATCGAGTTTCATTGACTTCAAAAAAGGCAAGATCAACTTAAGAAGAATATTAAAATATCACTGCCTGAAGAAATTGAATAACTAAGCTGTCAGAAGAAAATCGAATGCGAGAATTAGAAGACACGTGGCCAAATCCTGCTGCTTGCAGAATGTCGATATTGGAGCTCACTACTGATATACAAAAGGCCATTAGTTAAATCTATAAAAAAATTCTTTTTGTTAAGTAAATGGTAAATATATAAGTGAAATTAAATAAAATACCTAAACTAAATTTACGTTGATCAATACGCTGTATCGTTGGTTTCAAAGAGAGAAAAGGAAATATTCAAGATGTTAGAAAAAGAAAGAGTTTCTCTGGATAGTTCGATTGATGGAACACCCCCTACTCAAGATCCTGATACTTGGCTGACGATTATCATGACATTTAGTCTTTAACACCATTTATCACACCATATATGGTTCCGCAACCTGGTATCGACAGTTTAGCTATAGTCGGGTATCGAACTGCGGAAAATTCGATCACTTCATTTTCCACAATTATGCCTCCTTGGTGATGTAAGCAATTATACGTTCCAATGCACATTCCTTACAGCTTTTTTTTTCTAAATCACTTAAGTATTCATGTTATGAGCTCTTTCTCTCGGAAAACTAACGATCGACTGCGTTCGCCTGAACAAATAAACTTTTCTCCCCAACAAACAGTTTCCAGAAACACTCTCTTCCCAAAGTTCCTCTGATCAAAGTTATGAATAATATCCCTTTCTATATATAAAGCTTAACAATTTAAATTGAACTAAAGAATGTACATAATGTTATATTGACTTATAACTGTAGCTGAAATTATTGTATACATTTTTGAATTATTACCCCTATTTCGCGAGGGGGAATTTCCCCCCCCCCTATTTCTCGAAAATATACAGAAAATCCTTAGGACTTCACATTAATGAAAAATGGTAACTATATAATATTTAAGGCTGCTGAGTGCTAACCCTATTAGATTCGCCCCCACTGAATGTTAACCTATGGAGAAAATGTGTCCAAAGATTGCCGACCTCGATTGAAATATATTTTTCTTAAATTGTACTAAGCAATAGAGAAAAAAAAATTAGGTAGTCTCCTCTAGCGAAACTACCGCTGGTTATTAAAATAGGATTACTTTTCGTTTTCTTACCTCTTTTTTTTACTATTTTTGGTACTTTCTGTTTAACTGTTTACTGCTACTGGGTTTGGCGCACTGCCAAAATTATAACTCGTGATGCAGGACAATTTTTTTTTCTCTCTGAAGGACCGTTATTAAGGAACATAATCCTACGTTAAAGAAAAAATGTACACCTTCGGGCATTTTTTATTTTTAAAAAAATGCAAATAATATTTTTCAATTTAAATTATTCGGAGAGAAAATCTGGTGTAGTGTGTTTTTAACGCTCATAAATTCCTTTGGGGGATGAAATTTATAAAATGGATCCTCTTGCAAGGTGCAGAAAACTTCAGGCTATCCGAAAATACCATTTTTATCGGATTATCGGCATTTATGTAGCTGAAAAATGCAGACAAACTTTCTCTATACGTCAACATTGAGGGGAGCGATTCCAATAGGGTTAGTACACGGCAGACTTGATAGTGAAGATTTAATGTTTCCCGTGCTTATATCTAAGAACTGGAAAAAATTTCAGATAAAAAAATAAACGTTATTTCCCACAAATTCTTTATACAGATTTATTAATACTTTTTCCTATGAGACAGAAACTCATCCGGGTAACATTCAGCCAAAGTGATTTTTATCACGTTTTATTAACTCGCTTTCTTGTTTGTGTGGTTGTCCAGTACAAATCTTGCAATCGATTTTTAACTAACTTCCCGACTAGCTAGACATTTGAAACTTTTAGAATAGCTCAGAACACAATGCATTCTTTTAATACTTTTAGCCATCTTTAAGCAGGACTGAATTCATTTTCAGTTAATCTTGTTTTGTAGAGTGGTGCAACCATCTATTGGCCGGGACGGGAACGAAAAGTGACACCCAAGTCACGCTCGCAATTCCCGAGCTAGACGATTGATTACGCATTTGATACCTCTTTGTTACGCATTTGTTCATTTTCTTTCAAGTTAATGGGATATTTTTTCAAACATCAAAATTTTTTTAAAGTATTTATTAATACATAGAATTGTTAAGTTTATATTATTAAACAGAAAATTTAAAAACGTGGTATATAAAATGTTCTTTCTATCTTGTAATTATTAGATATTTGTTAATATTTATATATATATATATATATATATATAATATACACTATAATATATGCGTATTATAGTGCTTCATCCCAAAATAAAAAATAAAAAAATAGTTTGACTTGAATAAAAAGCTTAAGTCTATCAATATTGTATATAAAAGTACATTTCTTTGTACAAGTCGAAATTATTATTCTTGGATTGGCATAAAAGCCAATAACTTGGTATATGTAAATCACTGTTTTTGCTAAAGCCCTTTATACCGGGCACCATAGATATATTAGTTAAAGTATTCGTTTCTATACAGTATGTTACATAATATACTTTATTTCAGAACTATTAAGTTTCAGGACTAACAGAAAAATAAAAAATAAAAATAACAAACAAAAAAGCTTTTAAAAGAAAAAAATTCGTTAACTATTACTTATTTTCAAGTACAATGAAAAGTGAAAAGAAGAATATTAAACAAGGAAGATGTATGATGTTTGATAAACCTATTTAACATTACTTACTCTTTAGCTTGTAATTAAATGTGGGGAATTCCTACTGTTGCAACATTACACCGTAATTACTTGTGGGCATTTCGATTACAGCAAATGCGTATTATAGTGTTACATCCCAAAATATATCTGGCTATCATGTTACGGTCGGAATTACGGGATTAACAGACAGCCCTTAAATGTCATACGGTATTAAATTACATACGATCGCATTGTAATGGACAAATCATACGTATTTGTCATATTAATGAACCCAGAGGAAACTGCGATGTCAATTAAATCGATAAAATCATCTTTGGAATTATGTTAATCACGTATATGAAGGCGTATCTCGCGACTGAAAAAAATATTATCGTTGTCAATTGATGATAGCATTAGTCCATTTTTAGAGCGAAACAATTGCATTTATGGGTTTTTTTTTCCAAATTATTAGAAAAGAAAATTATTTTACAAATAGTTTATGATGAAATTAAAGTTTGGTTAATAGCTTAAGTTTTATAACTTTTAGTCTTGTTAAAAGCGAATGACAAAAGTATGTCTTCCTTAAGTTATAAAGGATACAAATTAGTATATTGCTTGCAAATATGCTCTATAAAGTCCCTCGTATTCTTTAAGTGATGTCGGTCCTCGATATTACCTCTTAAAAACATATAATTCTTACTAACTTCACTTTTTGAAGCCAGATCATAATGTTAAAGTTCCTCACCAGGCTATCCAGTGATAGTGGTCCGTGTCAGCAGTGTGTGCGTCTAGTTTCCTTTCAATGGTCAAAAATAACATAACTTCATCAGAGTATTCCCTTTGTCCACCATAATAAGCAGCTGGTAGCATTCCTAGTACACGAACGAACAGAGAGTAAAAAACAATTAGACTTGAAACATCTCTATATAAGCGCCATCTACAGGCGAAAACCAAAATTGCCACATGCGGAGGAAGAACACAATATTTAACAACCTGAAAATTAGCTCAAAATTAGGTCCTCAAATTTGGTAGTTCAGGACGGCTAAGAACGTGGAAGAACCGCAGTGTATTGAAAGTAACGGCAGCACACCAACAGTTACTTTCAATACACTCGATATTTAAGACGAACACAAAAAAGAGTAAAACAATGCGCAGTACTGCTATAAAACACCTGTAATAATTTAAAAGACAATGTAACCATTTCCGCTAACACACACAATCACAGAGTGAGAAAGGCGTGCCCGCAAAAGTGGCACTATAGTTGGCAAAGTCAGTGAGGAAGTGATCTGAACGTCATTGGTTCGATGCTCGTTTCTGACAAATACCACCTCCATGTACACTAAAGGGGGCTGGTGCAAAAAACTCTGTCGTGGCTGCAATGTCCTTCAAGTCCTCAAATTTACCTTTGGAGGTGTGGGGTTAATTGCACCGGTCTCGTCACTTTACTCGGTTCAAAAGTATAGGAACGGATCGTAACCAAGTCGTATTCCGACCTTTGTGCTGCTACTTAAATCCCCCTCTGCCCATTTGCCTATATGGACTTGATGTTACTTTCTGTCAAGTGAGATAAGCAACAACAAAAACACAATTTTTTAATAGAAGTCGGATTATTACCGCTTATGAAATCCAGTTACATGCAATATAGTACAAAATATTACACTTCTGTATTTTATAAACTTAAATTTTAGCTACGCAATATTCTACAAAATTCGAATTTTGAATGCAATTAGCTATGCCAAACTCTCTTGTTAACAGACACGCTATGTTTATATACCGCGTTATATAAGTCGAGTGTAGAATGTTAATTTTATACAATCCACATAAAACTTTTGAGTTAGGAAGTTACCGTGATATGACATTTTGACAGCTCATTATTATGTATGTACCACAGATTATTAAAATATAGCATGGATGTTTAACAAGGCTGGAAATAATTGTAAATACAACTAATATTTAGAAATAGTTTCTTAAAGTAAAAGAGGAATAAAATAGTTCATTTCGAAAAGCGATATTCTGCGGATGTATTAAAAAAGCTGCCTTTGGTTGACTGAATTAAGAGACCTAAAACTAAGTTTTTGCTCGTAAATTCCTCATTAGAGAAAAGTAATTAAACATTTCGAAGTTCCTAAGGTCTATGTATGTTCTTTATTTACATTTACTGACAATGAACAAAATCGAATGATATCTTGAAAAGAAAACTTAAGTTTTCATTTTCGTTTGAACATATTGATTGCAATGAAATCGAAGAGGATGTTTTTATATCAAGTTCAATTGATTCTGTCAAATCAGCCTATTTTAATGAAAATATATGTTAATTTCAAGTGTTGTTTTATAAGGAGCTATCACTAATACATATTTTTTTATGATATTATATATGTTCCAAACAGTTAGAAAATTACAAAAATTTGACAAAATACTTATAATATCATGTTCGATTTAAACTTTTTTTCATCACTAATTATTACTGAAAAAGAAATATTTGAGGATGATTGGATTCAGTCTCTGTATTCGCGTTAACATTCACATGAACTTAAACTGAATTTATCATGTTACGCTTTTAACAACAAATATGAATTATTCCATGATTTTTCTGTTTCTTATCCTTTGACATATTACCGCTCTTATTTGGGCAAATTTTATTTCACACTGAAAATTTCTGACAAAATATACATTTCTCGGATTTATACTTGTCTATATTAGATGGAAATAGTCCTTATATATGTTTCAATAACTTTTCAATTTCCTTTTCAAAGTCTGTTTTGTGAATCTCTTTGGAAACCATATTACAGCTATACCAATTTACGTATGGATCCCTCGTCGCTTCCCGGTAGAAAATCTAATCATTTCATACAGTCTCCCACATGGTATAATGGTTAGCGTCTTAAAATTCCACGCAGTGGGCTTGAGTTTAAATCACGGGTAAGGCTTGGACGATCCCGTATTATCTTTCATAAGGGCGAATATTGGTTCAACTAAGTGGTGCTCCCATAATAAATAGACCGCAAATTCCCCTGTATGGGCTAATGTTTCACGGCAAGAACTTTTGCATTAGAAAAGGGCAATAATTTAATACATCCCAATTTTGTGCATGTATGCAATATTTATAATAACCTTTTTATAAATCGAAAGAATTGAAGTAAAAAATCGAGTAAGGCTTAGACAATCTCGTATAGTCCCCTCATAGGGAGCAATGTTGACTCACCTAAGTGGTGCTCCCCTATTGAAGAAATCAACAATTTCTTCGGTATTTTGGGTTAATATCTCATACGGGCCTCCGCATTAGAAAAAAAAATATTAATGCATCCCATTTTGTGCATCTAGGCAATATTGACAATAACTTTTTTATACTTTAAAAAATTGTAGAAAAAAGTGAATAAGACTTGGACGTTCCCGTATTACCCTCTCATAGGGAGCAAAGTTGGCTCACCAAAGTGGTGGTCCCATAGTAAAACTGAGTAGCCAACAATTTCTTCGGTATATTGTGCTAATGTCTCACGACAAGGATCTGCACATTAGAAAAAATATTTTAATACATCCCATTTTGTGCATCTAGACAATTTTGATAACATTTTTTTTACTCTAAGAACTTTTCGAAAAAACTGAGTAAAAAACTTACCTAAGTGGTGCTCTCCTATTAAAGTAGCCAACAATTTCTTTGGTATATTATGCTAATGTCTCACGACAAGGACCTTCGCATTAGACAAATATTTTAATATACCCCATATTGTGCTTCTCGACCATATTGATAATGTTTTTTTTTACTCTAAAAAATTGCCGAAAAAAACTGAGTAAGACTTGGACGTTCCCTTATTGCCCCCTCATAGGGCGCAATGTTGGCTCACCTTAGTGATAATACCCTATTAAAGTAGCCAACAATTTCTTGGGTATATTATTCTAATGTCTCACGACAAGGGCCAGCGCATTAAAAAATATTTTAATACATCCCATTTTGTGCATCTAGACAATTTTGATAATATTTTTTTTACTCTAAAACTTGTCGAAAAAAACTCAGTAAGACTTGGACGTTCCCGTATTGCCCCCTCATAGATTGCAATGTTGACTCACCTAAGTGGTGCTCCCCAATTAAAGTAGCAAACAATTTCTTCGGCATATTTTGATAATGTCTCACGACAAGGGTCTCCGCATTAGAAAAAAATATTTTAATACATCCCACTTTGTGCATCTAGACAATTTTGATAATATTTTTTTTACTCTAAAACTTGTCGAAAAAAACTCAGTAAGACTTGGACTTTCCCGTATTGCCTCCTCATAGATTGCAATGTTGACTCACCTAAGTGGTGCTCCCAAATTAAAGTAGGAAACAATTTCTTCGGCATATTTTGCTAATGTCTCACGACAAGGGTCTCCGCATTAGAAAAAAAATATTTTAATACATCCCATTTTGTGCATCTAGACAATTTTGATAATATTTTTTTTACTATAAAACTTGTCGAAAGAAACTGAGTAAGACTTGGACGTTCCCGTATTGCCCCCTCATAGGGCGCAATGTTGGCTCACCTAAGTGATGCTACCCTATTAAAGTAGGCAACAATTTGTTCGGTATATTGTTCTAATGTCTCACGACAAGGGCCACCGCATTATAAAAAAATAACTTAATACATCCCATTTTGTGTATCAAGACAATTTTGATAATATTTTTTTTACTCTAAAACTTGTCGAAAAAACTGAGTAAGACTTGGACGTTCTCGTATTGCCCCCTCATAGAGCGCAATGTTGGCTCACCTAAGTGATGCTACCCTATTAAAGTAGGCAACAATTTCTTCGGTATATTGTTCTAATGTCTCACGACAAGGGCCACCGCATTAGAAAAAAATATTTCAATACATCCCATTTTGTGCATCTAGACAATTTTGATAATATTTTTTTTACTCTAAAACTTGTCGAAAAAAACTCAGTAAGACTTGGACGTTCCAGTATTGCCCCCTCATAGATTGCAATGTTGACTCACCTAAGTGGTGCTCCCCAATTAAAGTAGCAAACAATTTCTTCGGCATATTTTGATAATGTCTCACGACAAGGGTCTCCGCATTAGAAAAAAATATTTTAATACATCCCATTTTGTGCATCTAGACAATTTTGATAATATTTTTTTTACTATAAAACTTGTCGAAAAAACTGAGTAAGACTTGGACGTTCCCGTATTGCCCCCTCATAGGGCGCAATGTTGGCTCACCTAAGTGATGCTACCCTATTAAAGTAGGCAACAATTTGTTCGGTATATTGTTCTAATGTCTCACGACAAGGGCCACCGCATTAAAAATATTATAATACATCCCATTTTGTACATCTAGACAATATTGATAACTTTTTTTTAGTCTATAAAATTGTCGAAAAAAAGTGAATAAGAGTTGAACGTTCCCGTGTTTCCCCCTCATAGGGCGCGATGTTGACTCACTTAAGTGGTGCTCCCCTATTGAAGTAGCCAACAATTTCTTCGGTATATTGTGCTATTGTCTCACGACAAGGGCCTCCGCATTAGAAAAATAAATCATTTAATGCATCCCATTCTGTGGATATAGACAATATTGATAATAACATTTTTTTAATAGAAAAAAAAATGTCGAAAAAAAATAATTTCCTAAATTGATTCAATTACCTTTTTTCGTAAGTATATCGATATTTCTTTTCTCTGCGACACCGAAAATAACGTCTTTACTCGACCTCTAATTATCAGCATGTTTTCAAGCGTTAAAACTTAGACGACGAAACATTTTGAAATTATTACTGCATAAAGGGGATCTAAAAGGCAATCCAGTCATTTCATGAACGCAAATTACGGTGTCGAGTAATCTATTCAAGGATTTTTAAACTTCAGAAGATCCTCAACAAAAATGGCACCATTTTACCCCTAACTAAGACTAAAACATTTTAAATGGTTAATTTCAGACGCTAGCGATGATTAGTCGGGGCAAACCTATTGAGATCAGCTCACGCAAGAGCAAAAATCAAAGAGTTTCTGTTGACGAGGAAAACCAAACAGTATTAAAAGGAAGTAAACAGCGAAAGTTTTCCTGGGAGCAGAAAAGGGAAGAAATGGAGACTTTTGGAAACTATTGTAAAACGAAATGACAGTGAAGTGCTGTAATTATCCTTGAAAGCAATTGGCAGAAGGCACAGTTAATATTAAGAAGTGTAAAGGATTCATCGACTTATTTCATTCAGAATATATATAATTCAGTTTTCAAAATGTATAACCTCTCAGCAGCGCGTATATATGCCACACAGAATTGTAGAAATTGGATAACACAATGGAATGTTTCAAAAACTGTCACTAATATAAAGGTGTTTTCTTGGGGCAAGACGAAACTCTAAAATTTCTCAACCTGGCAGTACAGTTATGACGCTCTGCCCACATGGTGTAATGGTTAGCGTTCTGAGCTGTCACTCAGTGGGTTTTTGTTCAAATCACCAATAAAGCGTGGTCGTCTCGGTGTCGTCCCCCTCATAGGGAGCAATGCTATTTCACTTACATGGTGCTCCCACAATAAAGTAGCTAGTAAATCGCGGTGAATAACAAAACGCGAATGTCTGAAGACAAAGTGCCTTCGCGTTAGACAAAAAAAAAAAAAGAATATTGATGAAGTATCTAAACAAGTAGTAATTTTAATGGGAATATTGTAAAGGGAGCGCTGCTTTACAAATCGAAGGATACTTTTAATTTTTTGGACAGTCAAACGAAAGGAGAATACCAGGCAAATCACAGTGAAAAGCTTTTTCTTTGTTTGTTGGCTTTTTTAACGTGGCAGATCTTCTTGTCTCTGACGGTAGGAGGTACTTCTTAACATTGTCCCATGAAGATCCGCAAAGTTTTACTGGTTACTTTATTATGGGAGCATCACATTCGAGAGCCAACATTGCTCCCTATGAGGAGGCTCATACAAAAACGACCAAGCCTAATTCGGAATTTGAAATCATGCCCTTTGCGTAGCAGCTCGGAAGCTAACCACTATGCGGGCTGCATATCAGTGAAAATACAAAGAAAGTATTTGGAAAGTAAGGAAGAAATTTATAAGGATGCAATGCCATTATAAGGTTCAAAATAACGATAAGAAAAGAACGATCTGAAAGTCATACGAAGGACAGAATGTTTTGTATAATCACTTAAAAGTACAGAATTTCTAACTATATGTTTACTTTGAAAAAGTAAAAGTCAGCAAGGTTATAATTTAATTCCTTAGAGAGGATTTAGCTCGCAGAACTATACAATATTTATAGCAACGTTTTTTAAGAAGATTAGTTTGACTACCTTTGCAAAAATTAGGATATTTAAGTAGGGTTAGAATGAGAACATTGAAAAAGAGAGTGTGGTTTAAAACTTAAGCTGTAAGAAGAAATAGTAGCAACTATTTTGTTCCTTAAAGTATCAAACTGACTTGATGAATGATTTCTGCCTTAAGTACATGATAACTATAAGACTAACGTGCTTAGGAACATGTATAGAAGTAAAGTTAGCTAAATGTAATCCTTGTATTGCTTTTGAGTTTCAGTTTAAATAATCATGCATACGCCCACGTACAAATCTCCTCACACATGGAAATATTCGCATGTACATAGTACATATATATCTAAAATGAATTACATATTATTATGAAATGAAGCGAAAAGAGATGATTTCATGAGCGTAAATTATTAAAATTTATGATTTTTCAGGGAAATTTATGATATTTTAACAAAACTGCAGTGTTTATGTCTTAAAGATATTCACCCAACCACACTGTGCCACTTTGATATGGGATAAATTGTAAATCTTATAATTTACCGAGTGCAGATTAGTAGCGATACTGTACTTATTGGCGACTATTTGTCAATTTTCGTAAATCATAAATACAACAAATGAAATTCAAAGCTCATTTATTTTTATTCCCACTATAAAAATACGAAAAAAGAAAGGGTAGTAGAACAATAAACGTTGTCAGAACACTAGTGTCTGGATTTCGTGTACACATAATGATTGGATTTATATTTTTTAAGCCTATATTGATGTTACCTTATATTAAGTTAATTTTTATTTTGTATTTATAATGTAACAGTGATCCCAATTATTTATTCATTAAAGTATCTAAAGTATGTAAATATGTAAATGTAAAAATGCTTGAAAATCCTTATTCATGTAAATTTAATTACCCAACTTCTTGCTTAAGGTAGACATTTTAGCTAGACCTTATCTATTTTTCTGCCCGCAGTTCATGAAATGCCTTTAAATGAATATACTTTCGCACTATTTATAAATCTATTCCTACAGCTCTGCTTTTACACAGCTCGAAATCGAGCCACCAGTCTTAAACAAAAAAGCGGAAATGAGAGCTATGTACGAATCTAGCTGTCAAAACTCAAACGAATAAATCTTGTCTTCCCCTAATGAGGATTTAAAATGCTCTACAAAATAATACTTCAAATCTCTTTTATCTGTAAAATAGATTTCAAGCACATTCCTGCCATTTATTTTCTTTCGTTACTAATGTTACATATGCAAATGATTTATAAAGGCAGAAAGAGGTTGTACTGAGTAAAATGGAACGGGAATACAGACTTATTGAGAATAAATATAGGAATTCCTTTCACTTAATGAAACATTCATCTTTGCAAATTGAAATACAGGGCATTGTATTTATTTTAAATTACTGAAATGGATCTTCTCGCTTAATATTCACTATAAACAGAGCTATTCCTCAAAATCTTATATATATCAATACCATGCTGATTATAATATATAAACAACACATACATACAGACACAAATATTCAGATACTTCTTTTGTGAGAATATATATATATATATATATATATATATATATATATATATATATTCGTGGATTCGTTAGGATTAAATAAAATCTCTTCAGAAACTACACTACACACAGAATAAAATTTATTATTATGTAAATTCTCCAGGCGCATACACAAATTCAAACTGAAAATACATAACAGCGTCTTCAATACAGCAGAGAACTCTAAAAACACAAGTCAGGATACCAGAGACTTCAATACAATGAACGCCTAACGCACTTTTGACAAATTCAATTTTCAGTAGAAAAGAACTGAGTTCCAATACTAATTTCAGGTATATTTATAGATTTCCAAAGCGCTCCCTATCGGTTAGTCAGCTAGTAATTTCTAGAAGATTCCAGAAAGGTCTAGATGGCAAGTTGACGACCATTTCGTGCCATATAGCCAAATGCGTCGAAATATCGCCAAATTTGGAGATCAAAATAAATCACCAAATCCATCACCAATTTGGCGATAACTCTCATATTTGGCTAAATTCGTAACAATATATATTCTGAGAAATGAAGTATCTGATTATCCAAAAATGAAGTTTTCTGGGCAGAGTTTCAGTAATTACTTTCCGTTGTCAATTTCCGTTTTGTGATTATGAGTTAATTGAAAACATAACTTTATTTATATACTATATATATTATATATATATATTATATATATATAAAAGACTTTATAATATGGAGTTTTTTATATAATGATATTTTTATAATGGCTTAGAAGTCAATGGTCATTATGTTGTAGTATATGAATCATATATCTTGAAGAAAAATTTACAATAAACTATTATATTAAAAAAAAAAGTGGAACTTGTGTTTAAACCAATAGCATGTTTACCGAGATTAAATCTACCCCAGTCTTTCGTTATGGATATTCGTTAAGCATTCATATAAAAAATGCTATAGTACGAAACATTTCTTGATTTCTTAATATACAAGTAGTGTTGCCATAATTTACTTTCTCATGGTTTCACTTTTGATAGCACATTTTTAAATGTAAAATATAGTTCTAAGTCTATGTTATGATTAAAGTCATTTTACTTTTTTAAATAATAAAACACAATATCTACCAAGTAGAAAAAAAATGTTTTTATTGATTCATTTTTGTATTAAGTAAAGCAAATTTTAAATATTTGAAAATCTGTAGAAATTACAGGATTTTTATAATTTATCAAGCATAAAATCTTATCCGGAGCATACGAATGAGTAGCGCAAAAAAAAGAAAATCATCTTCCAGAATTTTTTTTTTTTTTTTATAGCATACTAGCATTATTGCCCGGCGTTGCCCGGGTAGATATATAGATATAAAATATTTCATGCATTCCATCAAAAAAATACTGGGCTGCACTCCCGCTCTTCATGTTCATCTGGCCAGACAGAATGCGCTTAGCACGTTTCTACTGAAATGATATACAAACAATAAGAAAGAAAGAAACTTTGAGCCTGTGGACCTTCGTCTCATTTTAAGGTCATTCCCAACCCTCTTTCTCCCGAGCATTGGAATTTGAACCCCCCCCCCCTCCGTCATCCTCAAACCACCCCTCTTAACGCAGCTGGTCGAGGGAAATCCACAGGGGGTAGACGCACCTCTATCGGGCACAAACAACATTAAAAAATTAATTAAAAAAAAAACTAATTGAGCCCCAAATTTGTTTTCCTGATTTAAGTTTCTCGGGTCCAAAACATTAACTGTGCCGAATTTGGTCCCTGTGGGTGAAACAGTCTATGATTCTATAGCGGACAAACAAACAGACAAGCTCTTTTATATATATATAGATTTATTGACAGGGAATGGTGAGATAAAATATGGGTTAAATGGTGTTCCTAACAATGAAATTGTGCCTTTAATTCCAATCGAAGAAACAAATATAGACTAGAGACAAGAATCACAAAGTACAGAAATTAAACATTTGAAAAAAACGATTCATCCAGACGATATAAATTTATAAATTAGCATAAGAAGGCAACAACCCCGCTTATACCCTGACCTGTTCGGTAAACAGTATTTAAATTATCTTAAATTACTTCATATTCACATGAAATTCTTCAAAAGAATTTTGTCTTATAGCTCAAGTTTCAGTACGCAGAGTAGGCGTGAGAATCTTGATAAGTTTCGGAAAGTCATTAAAGACAACACGATAGCTCCAACAGAAGAACAGAATCGGAGTAGAGGAGATAATTGCGTCATACGGTATTGAAGCCAAGTCGATATATTTGGTCCATGAGTTTTTTATCCCTTCTATAAATAAGATTTACTCAACTCTGAAAAAATGAGCGTTCATTTCACTAATTACTTCAAAATTTGATGCAAATTTATGCCGTGATTTTTTTTTCATATTTGGTAACGATTCGCATAGTGTGAGAGTAAAATATGGAGGGTGGGGCATATTTTCAGGGCGTAATTCTAACAGTTTTGCCCTCGGAATAGCAGAGGAAAATGACAGCTTCATGAGAGACAATAAACTCTTTTTTCGCTAAATATGGCGTTTGTGTCTTAGTTTTACAATTCAAACGATAAATTACAGATACTTAGACATCTCCAGTGATTGTTTCTTCCTTTACGAAGTAGCCAATTAAGACTGAGCATTCCAAGAAAGCAGTAGCCATAAACTTCCCTTCTGACAAAACCACATCTCCTCTATTGGTGCAAATTCATCAACTTCAAACCACTGCTTTTGGTTAGTAGTGTTGTATCCATTCAAAGGAATGTCTTTCAATTCCTTTGCAATTGTGTTTCGAACTGTTAACTCGTTCTCATTTTTAATCGAGGATACGGTGACCCAGTTGTCAAGAGCAGCGGGCCAGTGATCTGAACGCCTCTGGTTCGATGCTCGCTGCTGCAAATCCGCAGCCATGTTCACTGATGGCAGACGGTGCACATAACATCAGTCGTGGCTGTAATGCCCTCCAAGTTCTCAAATTGCCTCTGGATGTGCTGGGTCAATTGTATCGGTCTCGTCACTTGCCTCGGTTCTAAATTACGAGACCGGCCCTTTAGCCAAGTCGGACACCGGCCCTCGCGGTGCTATTGAAACCCGGAGTCGTACCACTCTGTCCAATAGCATTAATTGGACTTCAACTGTTTGATACTATCGGTCAAGGGACATCAGAAACAACGACACCAACAGCAACACGTTTTTAATCGATAATTAGGAAACGTGGGCCGCACATTTCCGATTGTTTTCTTACATCCAAATATTCATGCAAAATAGTATGTTCGTGCTCTTAAAAGGTTAAAACAGCCTCCGAAATCTCGCGCTCTTTTAATCTTCTATCCTTTATCTCCATAGCATGGATGTTTTTCAATAATTGCTGCGTAGTGACCTGGGCAGAAAGACCAGAATGTTCAGCGTCACTTGTGTTCCATCGGTCGCAATCAAAAGTCAACAAACTAGTTCTAAAATCAATACGCGAATTCAAAACCCGAATTTCTCACGACAAAGTGTCTCCGCATTAGGATAAAAAAACTTGTAGAAACATGCCCTTAAACCATGCTAAATGTGTGTGCTCCAACGATACCAGTGCTTTTGCGTGATCCCTCGGATTGAACGGCTGCGACAATCAGGCTGAAATACTTGATATAACTTAATAAAGAACTCCATTTTCTCATCAAATCCTGGAATAATATGAACTCGTTGCTTAATATAAAGAATATGAATAAAAGAAAATGTTTTTTTACAAAAGTCCCGAGATCCAGTAAGGTAAGTCAAACTTCAGGAAAGAATCGAAGCAAAGAAATTTATACAGTCCTCGTGAATTAAAGTCGTGTCAAAAACTTATAATTTTAATGGAAGGGCAACGAGCCTAAAGACATCAGGAGATCCTGTGAATTCCAAGCCATATTACAGCATCCTTATGTGTTTGTAGGGCAAATAAGAGTCCCCTATGGGACCGAAACCATTGCTAGAATATGATATTTACTCAGAGCACGGTTACGCTGCAATAGTGGAGATCATTGCTCTCGACCAATCACTCGCCTTCATATAGAGATACTCAAGGTACACTATAGTTTGCTTATGTATTGAATTTCACGCACACAGTTAGTTTTAGTTTCAGTTTCATCCTGTGCATTTCGTTTCGTATTATTTACATGACAAAATATTGGATTGTATAGTTTAATTCCAGTTAAATTTCAAATTTATACATTTAAAACTGGAGTTTCTCAGTTAACATGATGTTAATGTGTCAAGTACACTTTTAACTTAGTTTTCGCCATGCTGTATTAAAAGGTATTCATAAATGTTTTATTGTCTTTCTGATTAATTACGTTTTCTTTAATTTTATATTCGTGAAATAATTAGTTGAGTACTTAAGGATTATAATCAGTTCTCATAGATTTGATATTTGAGCATTTGAAACGGAATTTTTGCAGGATACAAAACTATGAATATGTCAGTTAATATATAAATAACTAACGTGAACAAGTGTTTTTTCATAATTTCGGTTGCTGAAAAAAGAAAATATAAATGTTTACAGGCATTGAATCTTTGTATTCATGTATATGTGTACTTTTATAGGAATGTATAATATTTTACTTTTGTATATTTTTATGTGTAGATAATTATTCAAGGTTTGGACTCATATCCTCACAGATTAATACCCCAACCCTCGTCCCCCCAAAAACGGTACCTACCACAGATTTTCTCTGGCGTTCCTAATGAATCTTCATCCATTCATGGGGAAATGTTGTATCGTATATTTTAGAGAAATTTACAAAACATGCATATAAAAAATACATCTTTCCAAAATAATAGGGAAAATTTTAAATTAAGAATGTCACCTTATTTGATAGCCGAATGATGGCCGAATGAATAGAGAGCTGGCATTCGATCCCGTAGAGCAGAGACGTGAAACTTGCGGCCCCCGGCCCGCGACGAACATTTTTTGCGGCTCGGCCAATATATTGGCACACAATATATATAATAAATAACCGACGCAGAATTATAATAACATAGGAAGAATTCGCTAAATGTTTTTTTAATGATAATCTTTTTTGCTATTATTAAACAAAATGCATATATTTATGTTAAATATACTGTAATTAGGTAAATAAACCTAAGTATCTATTAATATTGATTTTTTTTGGCGGCCCACCAATAGTTAAACCTTGTTTGTTTGGTCCAAGGTAGCCTTTGAGTTTGACACCCCTGCCGTAGACTATTGGTTTGAGTCCCACAACTATCATGGATCTTTGTAGCCATTTGTAATCGATCTTAAACTGTGGGTTCCTGTCTGATGGACCCCTTTCACAGACGCATTTGACCGCTGCGCTTTCCAGCAGGTAAACTCAACTTTGTTCGACATATTGGAAAAAGGATATTAGGACATCGGTGTTGAATTTGAGTCCCACAACTAGCACGGACCTTTGCAGTCATTTGTAATCGACTTTAAATTGTGGGTTCCGGTTTGATGAACTCTTTCCCAGCAGCATTTGAACGCTGTGCTATCCAGCAGCTAAACTCAACTTTGTTCGACATATTGGAAAAAAGACATTTGGACATCGGTGGTATTTTGATTTTATGATCCCCTATGCAAATATTATATTTCTTTATAATTAACACTTTCCGATCTTTATTAGAAGAATGTGTGTGTATTTGATAAATGTACTCACTTTTACTCAATAATTCAAAATGAAAATTGCATCGTGAAAAGAATTCTCAGCCAGACTAATAAAGATTTGAGTCTGCTTTAAAGATGTCTAATCTTTTCGCTAATAAAAGACTCTGATGTCCCTAAACCTTGCGCGCAAATTGAGGTAGTTTCTAGTCATTTCTGAAAGTGTACGTAAAGGGAAGATCGGACAAGATTCCAGCCCGATACAATGAAGGTGCATCTAGAGATAGCCATACCCTATAAGTATTCTGAACCAAAATTGTCAACCGGTAAAAGTAAATCATGCAGTATCTTTGAAGTCATCAGACAGTTCTAATTTTTCTCCGATGTTTATAACTTTTATGTCTATCATTTTTATTCAAGCGCTTTTATTTTCTTTCTTTTCCGTCGCATACTTCGTATTTGTGGTAGGCGTTGCAAATTTCCTCAAAGTGGGTTCAAGTTCCATTCCCATTTAGGGGTACGTTCTTGTGATATTCTATTTTAAGGAGTAATATTCATTCACCTGTATGATGATCCCAGAATAAGTTAGGCAACAAAATCGCGGTGTGGATAATCGTGGACAAAGTCCTTGGGATGAAGTTAATGCCGCCTCGCAAAAAATATGTAGCTATTCCTGTTGCGTTCTAGCATTCCAGTTATAAACAAGGTCGGGGAAGGGATAAGTTCGCCGTTGATCCAGAATATGTCAACTTATCTGTCATGTCGTATTCTTAAATATCGCAGTGACAAGGGATCAACTGCGGAGAACTATAAAATCTTATATAAATAACAGAGCTGATTGGGTTTGTAAGCAGTAGAAGCAAAATTATGAGATGTAAGGTATCCAATTGTTCTATTTGCCGCAAGTTCACAAAATAGATACATTTTATATGATTTAAAGATATTATGTCAAAAAAAGTCATTTTTTGACTATTTTGGTCAATTTATTTTTTGTATGAATTGTGTAACCCAATCTTTTCTCTTTTCATAACTGCTTTGATTTTCATTCTACATGAGTTGGAAGCAGAGTTATAGCTATTTAAAAAAACATCGTGGCGCTCTTCTATAATTTTAAGAATGCATAAAATAAAGTTCGACGGACCACAGCTGTCTTTTCTGCATTTTATTTAAAAGGACGTCACACATACTATGCACATCAGACAAACAGCTGAATATTATTGAGTTGAAGCAATTGTGGGTGTTGAGATAAACATTAATTACCCACTTCTGGTTTTTGCTGTTATCCTTTCAGCGTCTATTAGTCAACTGATGTTCGGCTCAGTCGGCTCGGGAATTGCGCATGCGTGAATATTTTCACTTCGCTTCAGTGACGTACATGCGGCAACATCCCGCCCGGCCTTGCCATGTTCTCATGCAAGATCTTAACAATTCTATTTTTTTTACACACATATATATATAAGTCCCATACATAAATGAATGCTTAATTTTCAGTTACAACCAAATAGATAATAATAAGCAATCACTAATTATTGAAAACACAAAATCACAATGAAAAACACTACAAAACTTTACACATAAAGAACAATATCATAATTATTATCTGAAAACAATACATTTATTTTTCAATAGGCAGTACGCTCAATCTGGAGATGGACCTTTTATAAACTCCCTTACTGGTCTTAACATCAACAACTCGTACTTTTCTATCCTGTCCCGGATATTGGGAAGCTATTATTCGCCCCAATCACCATTTACATGATGGGAGATGTTCTTCCCTTATCAAAACCATATCCCCTATGTTTAAATTTTCTTTATTAACTACCCATTTCTTTCTTTGTTGTAGACTATTTAAGTATGAAAGGCTCCATCTTTTTCAGATTGTTTGTACTGACTTTGTAATTATCTGTCAAGCATAAGGCGATTTGTCTCAATATTTGTTAGAGACGGTTCGACTATGGCCGTTATCGGCCTTCCTATCAGGAAATGTGCCGGCGTCAGCACCTCCAAGTCATCAACATCGGCCCGAGAGAGGGGTAAGCGGGCGAGAATTCAAACAGCTTCTAACCGGGTCACAAGAGTTAGCAGGTCTCCATAATTAAATTTTTAATTCCCAGCAACACGTTTGAAGTGATATTTAAATGCCTTTATATTTGCCTCCCAGAGGCCTTCCCAATTTGGACTTCTAGGGGGAATAAAAGACCACTCTGTGTCTTCTTCCGCGAAAAAGGCAAATAAAGATTCCTCTTTTTCTTGAACAAATTTAAATAAAGCTCTAAGTTCTCTATTAGCCCCTGCCATGTTTGTCCCATTATCAAAGAATATTTTAAGGCATTTTCCCCTTCTCGAAATAAATCTTTTCAGTGCGTTTATTAGAGCTTGTGAAGTTAAATCACTGATTATTTCGAGGTGTATGGCTTTTGTTACTAGACATATGAATATGCAAACATAAACTTTAATTTTGGGACCTTTCCTCTGATATCTATTTTTGATCAAGAATGGCCCACATAAATCAATTCCAGTTGAATTAAAATCTTTATCAGGTGTTATTCTTGCGTTGGCAAATTGCCCATTTGCTACGAGCAGTCCTTGGGATTGACTTTAAAGCAGATGACACAATTGTGCACGATTTTTTTGCTCAATTTCTTCCATGAATGGGGCCAATATTTTGCCTAACCTGAAAGAGTAAATGTTGAGGTCCAAGATGAAAATACTTCTCATGATAATATCTTACGATAATTTCAGTTAACTTACCTTTTGCGGTGAGTAATATAGGCTGTTTACTTTAATATGACAGCTGGGAATTCTCTAGTCTGCCTCCTACCCTTAAGATACCTTTACTGTCTAAAATTGGTGACAAATTTAAAATCTTAATTTTATTAGGAATTCTACCACTGGATTTGAGGGCTGATATTTCTGCAGAGAATTCCTCACCTTGAAGTTGTTTGACTATAAACCCCTCAGCTTCTGAGATCTCATCCGATCCCACGGAACCTTGTCTTTTTTCTTAGGGTTCCTACAATTATTCACAAATCTAAAAGTAACTCAGAATTCGAACTATAGTTAAAAATTTGCTATTACGGTTAACCAGATGATCAAGAATTGTGTTTTCAGAATTTAAAGTCAATAAAGTGTTTTCATTAGAGTCTGTAGATTTTATTTCTGGTAAATACTCTCTTCATTCGGTACTGGACATTCATCATCAATTTCTACGAGTTCACCAGAACTGAAAGAAAGAAGTTCCATTCCACCATTTTTCATTATGTAGAAGCGATTCAGCTTTAAGACCCATGGACAAGAGGTCTGAAGGATTGTCCTTTCCAGCACAGTGATACCAAGTATTCAGATCTGTTAACGTTGTTATTTCCTCAACTCGATTCGCCACGAATTGCTTCCACCTTTTTGAAGACCCTTTGATCCAAAATAAAACAATTTTGGAATCTGTCAATGAAACACACTGCATTTCCTTTTCTGACTGATGATTTCTTGAACCTTGAACCCAAGCGAGCTGGTACCAAAGCACCCAGAAGCTCGAGCCGAGGTAATGTAACTCTCTTCGATGGTGCTACTCTGACTTTAGAGGTTACGAGGTTTACAAGTACCTTACTTTGTTTTTTTAACTTTCACATAAACTGAAGCTCCATATGCAAGTTTGGAAGCGTCACAAAAGGTATGGATTTCTATGACGTCATTATCTTCTCTGGTAGAATCTAGTACCAATCTCGGGACTCTGAGCTCATTTTAGAGCGGCAGCTCCTTGCACCAATCCGTCCACTCTTCTTTAATCTCTGGTGGTAAATTTTCATCCCATGTAATTTTCTTCGACCAGAGTTCCTGAATGAGGCATTTCATTCTTACTGTAAAGGGGTAAGCAAACCCAACGGGTCATAGATTTTCCCAATGGTTTGAAAAAGAAATCTTTTAGTGTTTTCATTGCCCGAATGAATTCTAGTAGACCTTATGTGCCCACGGTCAGACAATCTTCTTGAGTTTGCCAAGCCATACCCAGTACTTTCGTCTTGATGGTTCCCAAGATGACAGAGTTTTCAACTGGATATGTCTCGAAACCTTCTGTAGCCCACTGACTCATCAACGTAGCGTCATTGGATATCCTTTTTCGCATAACCATCCTTGCTTCTTTCATAATATTTTGGCACAGCTGGAAATAAGAAGTGCCTCTTCAGGAGGTGTCTTGTCCAGTGATCCAGTCATCAACGTACATGAAAGAATCTAGATGCTGTACAGTTGTGCAAAACTGATCTTTACACTTATCAATGTGATGTTTAACAGTAGCCGCTAACAGGAATGGGCTAGCGTTGACCCCAAAGGGTACCCTGTTGAATCGATATATTTGCAGGTTTGGCCTTTTGTCAATACGAGGGTTACTGTCCAGTCCACAAAAAAAAGTACAGCATCTTTATGGTTTTCTTCCAGGCAAATTTGAAGGAAGGCTTGACGTATATCAGATGATATGCAATTCGATTAAGTCTAAAGTTGATAAGGACATCTAGTAGGTTTGGATCTAAGTGGGACCCTGCCACAAGCGTCGTTAAGGACAATTCATTAGTCTGGTGCGATGCTGCATCAAATACTATACGGGTTGTAGTTGAAACCCCGACCTTCCTTTTTACGGCTTGGTGGGGCAAATATATGTTGGTTTATTTTTGTTTATTTCAGAATTTTCGACTTTCTCAACTATTCCTTGGTTTAAATAATCCTGAATAATGTCCGAGTTACTGTGAATAAAGTTCCGAATTTTTCTGAAACCTTCTCCACAAACTATGGAATCGCTGCTTGCTACCGGAAAATTATCTGAAAGCTGTTTCCAATCTTTACGAATGGCAATTCCACTGTATATCGCCCATTTTGTATCTGACAGTTTCTTCAAAGATTGCCATGGCCTTATCATCTTCACGAAGCAAGGATCATCTTTTATGCCAAGAGATTCGAGTTCAAAAAAGTGTTTCAAAGTGTCCTCTATAAACTATAGCTTTAATAAGAAAGACGATGCTACATCATTAGTTTTGATTTGGTCGAGTCTGCCACCCGCGACCCAACCAAATTCAGTTTCCTTAAACAGTAATTCCTCATTCACTTTATAAAGATTATCTTTCACTATTCGACCAAAAATATCTGCATTTAATAACACATGAATCTCTTTGGCTTTGAAAAAACTAGGATCAGCTAATTTCAAGAATCCAGGAATTTTTTAATTTTGAAATATCTAAATTAACACTAGGCGTTAACCCCCGTATTCTTGTCAGTAACTAAGAACTCAATAGGTTCCTCAACTTCCATTTTCATTCGAGATGAAAGTCGTCCAATTTCCCTTTCACATTTGTTTTGTTGAATTTAATTCAGAAACCGAAGTTTGTACTTTTTCTTATCCAATACCAAGGAAATCAATCGCTTTTCTTAACAATATATTAACATTTGACGCGGCTATCAAAAATACATCTACATTTATTAATATTCCATCTCTATTTTGCAACCAATTATACCCGTAGATAATAATACACTCTTTTTATTTTATTAGAAATGTTTGCTAAATCAGGATTTTGAGAAGTGGAAAATTTATTGCGGCAATCGAGATTTCCTTTTGATTTTTTATTTCTGAAATCCGCTGCTGGCATGATTTTACTTTCGACCTGCGCCATTTTCACACTCGCGTCAGCATGTCTACAAATTGCTTTAGAATGCTTTCCACCGCAGTTACATAAATATTCGGACGACACTCATTTTTTTGTGATTTTTTCGTAGCACAGTTCACAGAGCTCATGAAGACTAACAAGTTCGTATCTTTACCAAGGGAATATTGGAGAAATGTTGCACATGTATATAGGATGAGGATTCTTTTCAGAACAAATTATACAGATTTATTATGATTGTTTTGGTTTGTAATTTGGTTTTTTGTCAATAAAATTTTGGATTTAGATACGAAATTAAAGGATTTTATCATCATTGTTTTTCCATCGGGAATAAAATTCCTCTCTACAGCTAACAAGACTACTTCCCGTTGTTCTAAAAAGGCCATGAATTGATCAAGAGTAGGGACCTTTTTAGATTTTTGTGTCAATCTAAGTTTTTCTAGATTCTTTATCCAATTTTTAGCACAATATTTAGCAAAAAAATTTTAAATAAATTATTTTGTTCATATTTTAACATCTTCAGTGCCCGTAAATTCTTTTTAATGCAATCAATCATCCCACGAATTTCTTCTGCATTCTAAAGTTCTATTTTCTAAAAGTTCAAAACAGATAGAATATGAATATCAACAACCAACCGTTGGTTGTTATATCGCGATTCCAGGGCTTCGTATAAGGAAGAAAATGAATCGAAAGTAGATGCTAATTCCCTTACTTCGTCTACAAGAAAAGAATTTAAATAATATAATTTCTGTGACTGACTAGGTTGATCGTTCGACGTTATCGTTCGACGATTTTTGAATGCACTAAAATGTTCATATTTTCCCGTAAATGCGGGAAGCACGACTGGTGGAATTTTAGTTTAAACTAGCAAAGTTTCAGTTTGTTTTTTCGTCAACTTCAGTAACAGACACACATTTCTTATTAGAATTAAAAAGCTTTTAAATTTAAATCCTCGAGGCGTACTTCACACTGTTCTATATCATCCTGAAATTCGATTAATTCAGCTGCCTGGATTTTTTCTATGCAGAATAAGTATTCTTTCAGTTCATCAAATTTTTGTTGCAGCTGGTCTATTTTTTTTTCAGTTTCACATCAAGTTCCGTTTTATTTGTGTCTGTTGACACTTTATCCACAAAGTTTTCAATTCTAGTAATACTTCCTTTTAAGGAAGTTTTTGCTTTTAAAAGTTTTTCTACGGTATTCATTTTGCTGATTTCAGGCTCCCGCTCTGATGGGACCAAATGGCGCCCTTCTATGATTTTAAGAACGCATAAAATAAAGTTCGACGGACCATAGCTGTCTTTTCTGCATTTTATTTAAAAGGACGTCACACATACTATGCACCATAAAACAGCTGAATATTATTGAGTTGAAGCAATTGTGGGTGTTGAGATAAACATTAATTACCTACTTCTGGTTTTTGCTTTTATCCTTAGAGCGTCTAGTAGTCAACTGATGTTCGGCTCAGTCGGCTCGGGAATTGCGCATGCGTGAATATTTGCACTTCTCTTCAGTGACGCAACACATCGTCTGCAACAAAATTGAAGTGGTAAAACAAGTTTAATTGCGTTTTTCCCAGAATTATGTTTTTTAGCAAAAATCTCTATCGTTATCATGATATCTCACATAATAATGCAAATAATTTCATAAAATTTTCAGGAAATGATTTAGATGCTATTGTCAGTGAAATGACGCGCAATAATTGATGCCTAATAAATAGTTTTTTATTTGTGGCTGTTTTTATTTGGTGCTGTTGTTAGAAAGGAATGACGAATCGGAGAAAATTTTCATATTGGATCATAAAATTATCTTTATTATTTTTTGCCTTTTTAAAATTTCTCTTAGATTATGCGTCATTTTCAAGATAACTGTCATATGTATCATGTGTGAGAAGGAAATTAAAATAGTAGCACTACAATTTTGTGCATAGGGATAGGCGTTTTAGCTAAATTTCATTAAAAATTACTTCAAATTGACCAATTTATAAAAAGGTAGGAAATTGACAGGTAATTTTTTGTTCATTTTTTAATTTTTAAGTGCCATTTTACCATAAAAGACCAAAAAATCCTTTAAAAAATTTTCTTTTAAAAACATTGGCTCCGAACGTAGGCAGTCACCTTAACTAGATATCACCAGGAATACATTGACAAATATATTGGTAAAGATTACCAAACTTACCTGCACTTGATGTGTGAAAAATGTAATATTATGCAATTTGAATCAAAATGTAAATGAAGGCTGAAAATTTCAAACATAATAAATACTGTATACACATTTTCTTCCTGCAATAAAGTGAATCTCGACATAAATATTTCTGGGCAAACTAAAGCATTTTTTTTTCGGTAAATATCCCGAAGTATCATGGATTTTTTTTTTTTTTTTTTTTTTTTTGCAGCCTTTAGAGAGTTTCAAGAATTACCTTCACCATCAATGTTTGCTCTACTTCGAAATGAAAACTTTTAGTTAAATTTCTTAATCCAAAATTTATTTACAAATGCTTTAAAGCTTTAACATTTTTTAGCATACCCATTTATAAAATTTTAAAATTATGTTAAAAGCAAAATCTTGTGTGCGGATTGAACTAAAACAGTTTGAATGAAAATACCTGTGAGCTAACTTTTCCGACGATGATTGGACGGAAAAGATGACCCCCTTCTACTGTTAAAAGATTCATTCACTTGCAGTGTACGAGGATACGCTGCAATAGTGGGAGGGGCTATCTCTTTACGACGTTATCGATCATAACACTCAACAATACAAATATTACATTTAAGGCAGTTAGCTGTACATTAATAAAAACCTTCCAAAAGTCTCCTGATAACTTTGAACAGAAGTAAACACAACGGTAATGAACCAAACTGCACACAGCAGAAGAAATAATCAGCAAGGTGTGGATGAACAGCTGAAAGTACAGCATTAAAATGGGACACGAGGAATGAAGTTACGTCCAAACCAAAATGAGATATACTGGTCGTTCGCGCTTGACATAGCCATGTCCAGCGTGACGCAGATGCTACCAAAGAAAGGAAGATAATATAAGCTGATATAAAATTATAGAATGAGACAAACCAAACTCAAAATATGCTAATGAAGTATGTAAAGCCTAAAAATCTAACCAGTCTTCTAACATCGATGCAAGCATTTCATTAACTGAACGATACAGGAAATGTTAGACTCTTTTTTTAAATTCCGATTTTTATATATGATTTTTCTCTTTATTTTGAATCAATCAACGGCAGATTTTGTATATTCCATATTACTTATTTATTTATTAATACCTTCAGATATAAATTCGTTTTTAAATGAATTTTATTAGTTGATTAATTCTTGACCAGCATTTTAAAGATTTTTATGTCTTGAAACCTAAAAATCAGGACAATGTTTTTGAAAAATGTTATCATTATTTATAATTAAAACAATTTCGTGTGTTTGTCACTATTTTTAATCACTGTAAAACACCTTTTTAACCTTCAAAAGATTTCCTACTTGAACTCCCCCCTTTTCATTCACGTTTCATCAAATCTCCATTATACGGTTATTATTCGATTAGAAAGAGTACAGATTGTGATTAGAAATTAATAGGGTGTAATCTTAAATCTCTAACTAGTAGCTATCCCGAACGCATCAAACCCCATTATTAAAGTGTATTAGATAAAATTTAATGCATCATAAATGGTATGATTATTCAAAGTACATTATTTTAAGATATATCTTTCCATTAAGTATTGTGTGCTCACTGTTACGGGTATATAATGATTGATGAGACCTGTGTGAAAGACATTAATGATCGGTTTTCAATACAGGAGAGGAAAAGTTTAAGCCTTGACTGTTTAGTGCTGAATGCAATCAATAACTTGATATATTTTAGTGGTTCTCATGTTAACTATATGTAAACAGTAACTTTCAGAATGTAATAAATGAAGGTTTTTTTTACAAATCATCAACATCGTACAAGTTTACTGCTTCCTTAAAACAAGAGTAATTATTACAAAGACGAAACTTTTAAGATAAATATAACACGCTCATTGTTTCGAAAGTCTGACGCACAGAGAGTAGTTGCTGCCCATTTAAACATATTTGCATACATATATACACACACGCGCGCACGCACACACACACCACACACGCACAACACACATAATATATATATAATATATATATATATATTATATATATATATATATTAATATATATATGTATATAATATAATATATATATATATATATGTATATATATATATATAATATATATATAATATGTTATATAATTAATATATATAATATATATATATATATATATATATTGATTCTTGTCAGAATAAAAACACTCGTCATTTGTGCAGAACTTTTACGTAAATTAACGAGAGATTTTGTAAGGATGTACATAGAGGACAAAGTGGAGGTAGGCTGATATGATTAATTTCATAGAATTTTCGTGAAAGATGATGTTATCCTTGTTCAGTCCTGTTATTCTGATAAAATTACACAAAGTACGCAAATAGTAATTTTCGTACAACATAATGCATCATTCTATAAAAAATTAACTAAAGTGGATATTAACTCCGGAAAAATGTAAAGTACTTCATTTAAATGACAGGCAAAATTAGTTAGAAAATTATTTTAGAAAAGTCACCAGCTTTAATGCTAAAAGCGTAATATAACAAAGACAAATTGAACCATATGTTACGCAATTTTAAAAGAGAACTTAACTCCATGATCAAACTAAAACAAATTAATGTATATGTGTTACTGTACATACACTTAAACACGGATTTATAGTTGTTATGAAAATAATGGATACACGTAACACTTTTGTAAAAGTTTTTATAAATATACTCTGCATCGACATTTGTCTTCCGTATCAGGACGTGATATTCAATTTTTCAAGTCCTGAACATGTTATTTCAATGTTGGAGCATTCTTGTTCTGAAACATTTGTCCTAACCTTTCTAACGATGTTAAAGGGGGAGAACGTGACGAACCTTTATTTCCAAATTCTACCACATATGTTCAATATCGTTAAAATCAGGCGGTTGAGGAGGTCAGGAACGTGTTGTACCTTATGTTCTTCTAACTGCACGATCACCTCTAGCACTATGCCCGAGTGCGTTATCATTTTGGAAACAAAGCTGGCCATTAAGGAATAACACCTTCACCTCAGGATGCACGGTTTCATCATCCACCGATGTCATGAAACGGTGAAAAACAATTAACGAACTTCATGTAATGTCATGAGATAACAACCCTCAGCATGAGATAGCCACCGTCATGCTTGATAATGATCCCCAAGCGGTCGAGACGGTATGCTTCGGAACGCAATCTTCAAACATATACTCAATACGTGGTTAGACACAATTGAAAGATCAGTTCATCCGACCAAATGGTTAGATATTTGAAGTCTTCTTTTTGTGCTCTTGGTACCATCTGACAAGCTGTCTTGCATTATCGCCAGAAATTACTAGTATCTGGATTCCAGCTAGACAAGAAATACCATCTTTCTGCAGCTCCCACTGTTAACATACTTTGAATGAAACATGTTCATTCACTCACCTCTGCTTTTTTCTGTACTGAAGTCTTCAGTTTTCATCGTACAAAACCCACTAAGTTCTGTGATTCCCACGCTGACATCTGCAAGTGACGTCACCACATTTCGCAATCCATGGCATTACCTTATTTATATTTGAACATTTTCAAAGTCTTTGATACTCTGACTCCTGATACACCCGCCATTTCTGTCATTTAAGTCATAGAAGCAACTAGAAGTCCGTCGAAATATTATATATTTCTCCTATTTTATATATATATATATATCATTGTTCTAAATATAATGTGTAGTCTAAATTATCCTTGATTCAACCTCAATAAAGCGCAGCCCTATTTCAAAAACCAAATAACCGAATATTCTATTATCTTTAATAAACACGTGTTAAAGTGATTTTTAGACATGATTCAGAATCCCGTGATCTCGCATCTGTTCAGAAAATCATACGACTATGACTCTATGTCCCACGTGGTTTTACCATATGTCCGTTACTAACCAATTAAAAGGATTCTAGACAGCTAGCGCCCTCACAGTATATAAAAGTTGAAAAAAGACTTTCGTGCGCTTCTTCACTTCTTTGCATTGATCTTTTGTGTCTGTCTCCGTGCCTCTCTCTTCTGTTGTAGTTCTTCGCGGGTATCTTCAAGATACATTCCACTGCAGTTCCGTTATGTAGTGTTCATCAAACAAGATGTAATAGAGTTTCATATTCCGACTGCCCCGGCTTGATCCAGTGGCGTTAGTATTGTTTGTGTCCTGTTCGTCAACATGCATTATAGTGATGTGCTGGAATAATGGCCCTTAGTGCTTCATGAGAAATAAATAATGTTACACTTTGTAATTCGTGTATCTGTGACTATATGAATGTGCTTCTCTCATCAAATACTCACGACTACTCAACAGCGAAAGCCTTCTACATGTGTTCCAATTTCGTCAAATTCCTTTTATCATAACATTTATAGTCATTTATATAGTGTTATCATCACATTTATTAGTCACTCAGTATATATATACTCAAAAATTAGTCGGGCAGTATTTAATTGAATTACAGCTTAGTTGAAACTCCCTTATATATAACTAAGCCTTGTATTTGATGCAAAAAGTTAAAAAAAAAAACAGAGTCATCATTTTATAAAAGCAAGTTTGTGAAAGAAAATCGTTTTGAGGTCTTTTTTCAAATTTAATTTGGTGAAATGCGTCTTTTTTAGTAGATGAAAGACTTGGCATTATTATTTCCTGAAATATAATTCTTCTAGCTCATGCATTAAATATTTCAAAGGGAGAGTTTAATGAATGAATTTGCAAGGAAATGTAATCGCCTTAATTCTAGAAATATATTCCATTTATTTTTCTGAGACAGAAATTTTTTCGTACGATAATTTTCTGGGAATGATTAAAAACCACAAATTATGAAAAAAGAAAAATAATCAGCTCAAGAATATCCTCCTGGGTAATTATATAATATCCTCAATCTGTTTATAGTACTTTTTATCATATCATATGCATTTAGAAGTAGTAAAATATAATATTACTAATTTGGTTTGTCATAGCACGTATCAAACCACCAAATTTTTCCTCTATATTAAACTGAAAAACTCAGTTAAACACAGCTATTTTTTAAAAAATTCTTAGCATTTGGAATTATTTTATTTCTATTCTTATAAATATAAAGACAAAATTTAGAATCTAATCTAAATTAACATTTTCAAACATAAAAATAAAATCTTGGTAAGGTAATTTATTTTAATCCTACTAATACATATGAAGTATCCAAAATTAATCCCATACATAAAAATTATATTTTTAATTTTATGCTTTATTACAGGTTTTTTTAGGGCATTAAAGGAATCCACAAACACTTTAGTTAGCGGGAAGAATTTATCTATATGTAACTTTACCGACGTGCTCCTCAGAAACAAATCATTGCATAGGAATTCTCATAATTCCTAAAATCGAAAAGATTTAGAAAAATTAAAAAATATTTCTATATAATATTTTCTACACTACATAGTATTTTACATTTCTCGAAAAAATAGCGCTTTTTAATAATTAAATATATTTCAGTGCATCTTTTTCTTTACTTCATAGAGGATAAAAAGTGCTCTCTATCATCAAACTTTTCATGAAAGGAAATAGTCTTGATTAATATTTTACTTATTTCAACCCGATTCTGCTGAAACCCACCCACACCGAGTTACAGGACTATTTCTGGATGTACCAGAACTTCCGTTTCCTCGGTGAAGTAATTTCAAAGAAACCGATGAAATTTGCCTATTTGCCCTAAGTCATTGGTCGGCAAACCGCGGCTTGCGAGCTTCATGCGGCACTTGGCCTCTTCCTCAAATTACCACGTGAGGGGAGTACGTACAGTGCTATTGAAACTTCATGATGACTGGTTTTTTACTTCTATTTTTACATAATTAGTTGATGCTTATGTGTCTTTATCTTTATGTGAGTTCTCTGAAGCGACTTAATGAGAAATCAATTCCAGACAGTGTATATGTCAACGCGTAACGTAAAGTCGTATCTTTGCATGTTCAACAATGTATTACTTCCAAGCGCATGTCCTCGCAGGAAAGACTAGAATTGTAGTTAAAACCCTCAACCATGCGGTTGGCAAATCCACGAACCTCTGTCCGAAGAGATTTGCCTCCCCTCCCTTGTTCCCCCACCAATAGAGGAAAGGTATGAAAACCAGTGGCGTAGCGAGAGGGTGGCAAGGGGGTATATCATGCCCCGGGCCCCACTCTCAGAGGGGCGCCATATGGTCCTTTCACAAATTCTATATATAATACTACTATATGTTTTTCGGGGAGAGGGAGATAAAAAGGTATCGTGCCCCGAGCGCCAGTTATGCTCCCTACGTCACTGATGAAAACTAAATTAAAAACATACGTTTCGAGTTATATATATATATATATATATAGATATATATATATAGATATTATATATATATATATTATATATAATATATATAGTGTGTGTGTGTGTGTGTGATAATATTGCTAACTACGTATAATCGCCCCTTTTGAACTTTATCTCTGCCTGGTAACCCCCTTTCTTCTCTTTGGCGAAACGCCTCACCTTTCGACACACTAACTTCCTCCGCCAATTCTGGCAACCTCTCTGAGCTAATTGAATTTTTGGCGCTCATAAGATAGACGCTGGGGTGACTCGATGCGAATAAGATGTCATGTCGCTGTTCTCGTGGAATAAATTATTTTCTTCATGATTCAAACTTTCATTATTTTGGCCACGATGTATGCTTTTTTTTCTTCAAGAGATGACCATTCGAGTCATCTCATCTACACTGAAGTGCCACTGAATTAGGGATAGCAAAGCCTATGCAAATTGTGTAGCGCTGCGCATCATGTATGCGCAAGTGAGGGCGCTGTGGTAACTGCATATATAGCGCGTACTGTTGTGGTTGTTCGAATTAGTTGTTGGAATTGCCAGTATGGGTAAACTGCCTGATTTAGACGCCTTCGATCGCGGACAAATCGTAGCGTGGCACATGCGCGACGCCTGGGCCATTCAATTTCCGAAATCGTCAGACAGCTAGGATTTTCAAGGTCGACAGTGTCAAGAGTATACCAAAAATACATGGATGGTGGAAAAAAACTAGCGATCGGGCAAACTGCAAAGGACAATTAGCCTTGACAGTGCGTGGTGAGAGACGACTCAGGCGTATTGTACGCAGCCAGCGAAGCCAAACATTAGCTCAAATTACCACCCAGTTTAATGACGGTGCCAGTCGTACTGGCGAGTCGTATCGTCGTGCCAGTCGTCGGTGCCATGGATCCTGCATGCCTGGCTGAAACTGTACAAGGGCATGGTGGCTCAATCATGGTGTGGTGTGTTTTTTCGTGGCACAGTTTGGGATTTTGGTGTGTGTACCAACTCCCTCAATGCAATTCGGTACGAAGAGTTTCTGGGTGATCACCTCCACCGTTTATGCTGTTCTGTTATCCGCACGGTAATGGAGTTTTCCAGCAAGATAACTGTACCTCTCACATGTCCCGGTTGGCTACTGGCTGGTTCGATGAGCATTCCTCTGACTTCTCTGTCATGAATTGGCCACCTAGAAGCCCAGACTTAAATCCTATTGGCATCTTTGGGGATGTTTTGGAACTAAGCGTGAAAGGCCATCACAGAGCACCCAAGATTCTTACTGAATTATGGACATCTTTAGCCAATATTCGGCAAGCCATTCCCGGGAACGTTTCCAGAAACTTGATGAATCTATGCCTCGTCGTGTGGCAGCCGTTATCAAGACCAGAGGAGGCCCAACTCGTTACTAGATAGGTATCCCTAATTCAGTGGCACTTCAGTGTATATATATAATATATATATATATATATATTATATATATATATATTATATATGTATGTATGTATATGTATATTATATATATATACATACTATACAGAGGCTGTTCGCACATTTTTAGACGATTTGGTAAGCGGTAATAAAAAATCGTTTGCTGCAAAAGAAATAATTGGAATTGTACTATGTTTTTAAAAGTCAAAATTATCGTCTGCGTCTTGAAGTTTTGTTTTATTCAAAATGGTGTTTTTAACAAAGCAGTGGTTCGAAGGCTACATTTATGCTCTTTCCGAAGAGAAATATGCATACTCCGTTATCTAAAAACGATGTGAGAGTCATGTTTTGTGATATCTAAAGCGTCGATAGGTAATATCGTCAACAGAAGGAAAAAAAAACGTCAAATTGGAGCCTCAAGTGGAACAAAAATTCCAAACAAGTATCCAAGCAAAAAACGGACATCTTCGACTATTGCAATGTACGTTGTTTAATGTTAAAAGAAAATCCCCCTAATCAAAGGACAGTTGGAAAATAATTAAAATGCTCGGTGTCCACTGTAAACAAAATGATGAACGTTGATTTAAATCTTAAGAAGCGAAAAAACGCAATGTGCATCGTCTTCTTCCAAATCATATCGCTGAACGCAGGACACGCTGCAGAATTCTATATGAGAAACACTTATCCAAGAAAAATGGAAAACAATTGTCACAATAGATGAATCATAGGTGTATTTAAATGATTGCAACAAAAAAAGAGCCATTTATTATCATAAAAGAGGAGAAAAAAAATAAGTACATGGTTCAAAGTATCGAAGAAAGTTTTTCTAAGGTATTCATTGTTGCTGATTTTTTTATAACTGCGAGTTAAAAATAAAGAGAGTGGAAAAAAAGTTAAGATTAACTCCAAATACTATCAGGAACATATTTTATCGCCAATTTTTCTGAATGAAATACCATCGCTTTACCCACAGATATCAATCTGTGAGACTCCATCAGGACAAAGCTAGCAGTCACACAAATCCACTGTAAATTTCCTAAAAGAAATGGAACAAAACACTGGTATCAAGGCCTACCCTTCACTGATATCCCTACAAAAATCTCCCGATGTATCACCTATGGATTTTTGTGCTTTCGGACTTTTAAAATCTGCATTATCCAAACGTCGTCCCAAAACCCTTACAGGACTCTGGAAAGCTGTTCAGGAGGAATGGGATAGAATAACCCTTCTGACACTTCAAAAGGCATTATTATCCTGGAAATTGCGGTGTCGAAAGATAGTTCAGAATAAGGATGTCAATAGAATATTTAAAACACAAGAATTTTATGTAATTTTGTTTTGGAGTACAATATACATCGTCTAAGAAATGGTGAACAGCCTCTGTATAATATATATTATATATACACATACCTATATATAACATACCTATGTATATATGACTGCTAGCTTGTCCTGATGGAGTCTCACAGATTGATGGCACTGTGGATAAAGCGATGGTATTTCATTCAGAAAAATTGGCGATAAAATATGTTCCTGATAGTATTTGGAGTTAATCTTGACATTTTTCCACTCTCTTTATTTTTAACTTGCCATTATAAGAAAATCAGCAACAATCATGAATCCCTTAGAAAAACTTTCTTTCGATACTTGAACCATGTACTTAAATTTTTCTCCCCTTTATGATATAAATGGCTCTTTTTTGTTGCAATAATTTAAATACACCCATGATTCGTCTATTGCGACAATTGTTTTCCATTTTCTTTGGATAAGTTTTTCATATAGAATTCTGCAGCGTGTCCTGCGGTCAGCGATATGATTGGAAGAAGACGATGCACATTGCGTTTTTTCGCTTTCTTAAGATTCAAATCAACGTTCATCACTTTGTTGACAGTGAACCGAGCACTTTAATGATTTTGCAACTGTCATTGACTAGGGGGATTTTCTTTTAGCATTAAACAACGTACCTTTGCAATAGTCGAAGATGTCCGTTTTTTCCTTGGAGACTTGTTTGGAATTTTTGTCCCACTTGAGGCTCCAATTTGACGTTTTTTTTCCTTTCTTGTTGACGATATTACCTATCGACGCTTTGGATATCACAAAACCATGACTCTCACATCGTGGATAACGGAGAATGCATATTTCTCTTCGGAAAGAGCATAAATGTAGCCATCGAACCACTGCTTTATTAAAAACGCCATTTTGAATAAAAACAAAACTTTCAAGCCGTAGATGATAATTTTGACTTAGTACAATTAAAAACATAGTACAATTGAAATTATTTCTTTTGCAGCAAACGATTTTTATTACCGCTTACCAAATTCGTCTAAAAAATGTGCGAACAGCCTCTGTATATGCTGGTGTATGGCGTCCGTTTTTGCTTCCCATGCTTCCGTCCTGGGGATCGATCCCGAAAGGTTCATTTCCGTTTTCTGTACTTGCGGATGTTCAGACCTGCCAATTTAATTATTAAATATAACTTACTTATTTTTTTAAACTTAATTACCTTATTTTTATTATAACATTTATTTAAACTAATTTTTTGGCATTTTTTCTTATTGTAAATATTATTTCTCGTATCGTGACTCAATTTCAAAAAAAAAAAATGTATATATTCATCAATGTACGTACTGAGGATAAAGGGTCTTATTTGTGATCTTAATTGGTGTCTCATGACATCTACTGTCTATGTCTCTGACATTACATTACATTAATATTTTTCTAAATATGTGTTGTTTATTTTAACTAAGGTCTGTTAATTTAAATTTCTATTTCTTTCATTCAAATGGTATTATAAGAATATGTTACTGTAAAATTATTATGATGAACAAATGATATTAATTAAATGATATATTATAGAAAAAATTAATATGATGAACAATTAATATGATGTAAAATTAATATGATGAAATCCACAAAATCAGTTGTTTTATAATGACATCTAACAATTATAAATACTTAGAATATTTAAGTTTCCTGTAAAAATATAATGTTTTGAATATTTATCTACAAAATATATATATCATTTTTAATATACTATAAAAGATATTTTTAAAAATACAAATTTTACCACTATTTCCTCTCTTTTAAATACAGAGTGGTGCAACAAGGACCCATTTTAAGTAGATATTTAATTTCTCCAGTAATATATAAAAAGAAACAATGAAACTAATTTTCATCTGTTTTTATAAGCTTCTAGGGAGTTAAAAACACACACACATAATACAATCACATAATACAATCTTTACATACAAGGAAAATTATGTGAATTTCTCATAATACAATCATACAATTTCACATAATACTTCTCACATAATAAAATCTTTACATACAAGGAAAATTTTGGGAATTTTCCGCGTAAAGAAGTTTCACAAAATGAAATAAATATTTTGAAAAGTCTGTTTAATTTAATCATCGCCTTCAGATTGAAATCGATAATTCTGATGCTGATTTCTGTTATTTGTGGTTACGAATCGGAGGTACAGTTCCGGGACGTTAGAGGAAAAGCGGTTTCGGGTCGATTCCCATCCAACCGTCACCGGCCCTCAAAAGGGTACACACTACGGGATCCCCCGTCGGATATTCGTAAGTCACCGGCAACGGTACGGATCATTTCCCCCGAGCCTATCGTTCTGCCGGTTTCCCCAGCACCGGTCCGTCAAGGCTGTAGACACATTTTTTAGACGATGTATATAGTATTCACGAAACTAAATTACATAAAATTCTTGTGTTTTAAATGTTCTATTTGACATCCCTTTTTCTGAACTATCTTTCGACACCACAGTTCCAGGATAATAATACCTTTTGAGATGTCAGAAGAGGTATTCTATCCCATTTTCCTGAATAGCTTTCCAGAGTCCTGTAAGGGTTTTGGGACGACGTTTGGATAATGCAGATTTTAAAAGTCTGAAAGCACAAAAATTCATAGGTGATACATTGGGAGATTTAGCAGGGATATCAGTGAAGGGTATGGCCTGATACCAGTTTTTGTTCAATTCTTTTAGGAAATTTACAGTGGATTTTGATGTGTGTCTGCTAGCTGTGTCCTGATGGAGTCTCACAGACTGATGGCACTGTGGGTAAAGCGATGGTATTTCATTCAGAAAAATTGGCGATAAAATATGTTTTGATAGTATTGGAGTTAATCTTGACATATATATATATATATATATATATATATATATATAGAATATATATATATAAATATATATAGATATATATATATATATATATATAATAATATTATATATATATAATATATATATAATATATATCTATATATATAATATATATATATATACACATATACAATATATACATATATATAATATATTTATTATATATATATTATATATATATATCTATAATATATATATATCTATATACTATACATATACATATATACATATATAATATATATAGATATATAGATATATATATATATTATATATATATATTATATAGATATATATATAATCTATATATTATATATATCTATATATATATATATATTATATTATGATAAACTCGAATTGAAACCTAAATTTTTAATTTATATTTCATCTCATTCTTAATTTTTTCTGATTTCTCCCATGTATAAGGTAAGACTTCAATTAATTATATTAAGACGAGAATTATAATCTTGTTTTGCTTTTCCTCTATGTGTATAGTCATCTGTTTTAACTTATTAGGTTATTCTTGTTACGAAAGTAGTTACTGCATTCTGCGTTTACCATGATACAATTTATAGTAAAGTTAAATTTTTAATTGTATGTAATAGTGGAAAAATATAATTTATTTTTAATTTCATATATATTAATACATATGTGTGTGTACGTATATGTGTATTTTGATGTATACGTATGAACTAGCAAAATGTTATGCTCGGTCATCGCAAAAGTTGTCCGTGATTTTAGCTGTGCAGTCCAGAAAAACAATTAACCGATCGAATTTTGAGTAACAGCAGATGGTATGTTAACTGTGAGAGTTTATTTTTTCACGTCATGGTGACCGTTACTGCGCTGGGTGTATGTGCCGAAGCTGCGACGTCGCGCTTCGTCCTACATGGGTTTTGACGTTGGATAGGAAGGCACGGACTAATTTTTTGGCCACCAAGAAGCTCCTATATGACACCTCTAGACTTTTTCTAAGGCGGTTAACTGAAAAATAATGTGTACGCTGAAAATCCTGGACTACTCCATTGATCGGACAGAATCATTGCTGCAATAGCGAATGTGACTCCTACGATCGAGTGCACCTGAATGGAGATCTACTGTCGCCTAGATGTGTTCCAAACGACGAGGGGTGTTTATATCGAAACCTAACAGATAATTTCCAAAATTTGATTCGTTTCTGAATCTTTTATTGAAAAAATAAACATTACGAGTACTTTTATATAGTTCTTTTAATCACTTTGCAATCGCGGCGACCTTTTTCGATAACCCTGTATAAACTTTAAGAGAAAAAAATAAATAAATTGACTTAAATTTCTTATCCATTGTCATTGTTATAATACATACTTTACTAAAAATACTAATTTTAATATCTCTTATCGGCTGTATTTTTAAAATTTAACCAAAAAGCAAGAGAGCATCAGTATTTATTCTTAACAAAGACCAGTTATGACTTGTTAACCAAACATTCATTAAAATTTATTCTTTCTCCAGAAACGAGTTCATCCGCAATTCCTTCCAGAAATTGGCCCTTTTTAAGGCCCACTTAACAGTAATTGATGAGACCAATTAGTTCCGGCCAGGACATCGAGACTAAATAATGCGTTTCCCTGAAGATTGTGTGGCTCTTAATGAAAACTAATAAAGAGGCCGCCTTGAACTTTAATTACCTGAAAATTAATCTTGTTTGGCAGGAAAAAAAACAACGCTCTAAAGTTAAGATTAAACTTTTTTTTCTTTCCCCGTATAAATTTTATATCACGCAACATTGAATATCATTGAAATGTTATGCTTTCAGATTTTTTTGCAATCTCTTTAAAATTCGCCTTCATTTCGTAGAGTATTTTCTTCATAAAGTATCACATAACCTCTAATGCAAAATAGATATTTCATGAATATCAAAAGATATTGGAAAAAGGATGTCAATATATATATATATATATATATATTTTATAATATATTATTATATATATATATATATAATATAAATATATATATATATATATGATTGTTTTCTAACATGTTATAATTCTGTTTCAATTTTTTTATAATATCTTCTTACTACATAAGAAATGCATTCTGCATCAAACTTCGGTTCTTAATAATATGTAATAGTCTACTTTTTTTTTCTAATTTCATATATATATATAATATATATATAATATATATATAGATATATATATATATATATATAATATAATATAATATATATTATATATATATATATATATATATATATATATTATATATTTATATATATATTATATATTTATTTATATATATATATATTATATATATATATGCGCGCGTGTATGTTTTTGTGTTGTTTGATGTTGCACAAATTACAAAATTTACTATTAATTTTTAAAGAAAATAAAATTTAAATCTTGAAAAAATATGTTTTTTCTGTTACTACACAGACACGACAAGCTTGAGGCCAATTCTTTAATAAAAAAATGCTAATTTTATATCAAAGTGGCTTTATTTTTTCTTTTTAATTTAACTTAAAGCCAGAAATCATCCATATTTTGTGTTAATAAACACTATTTATGAATTTTTTGCGAAATATTCATTACTATTTATACTTTCTCCAGAAACGCCTCATCCACAATTCCTTCCATAAAGTGGCCCTTTTTAAAGCCCATTTAATGGTAATTGATGAGACCAATTAGTTCCGCAAGTATATCAAGACTAAATAATAGTTTCCCTTAAGATTGTGTGGCTCTTAATGAAAATTAATAAAGAGAGCGCTTTGAACTTTAATTACTTGAAAATTAATCTTGTTTGGCAACAAAAAAAATATCAAAAACATCGCTCTAATGTTAAGATTAAACATTTTTTCTTCACATAAATTTTATCTCACGTGAATAATAAATATATTTGAAATGTTATGATTTTCAGGTTTTTGTAACCTTTTCAAATTCCTCTATAATTGATAGAGTATTTTTTTTGTAAACACATTGTATAACCTGTGATAGAAACTGCATATATTATGGATATCAGTCGATGCACGTATATATATATATATATATATATATATTATATATATATATTATTATATATATTATATATATATATATATATATTATATATTATGTATATATAATATATATATATTATATATATAATATATATATATATATATATATATATATATATTCTATATATATATATATATATATATATATTATATATGTGTGTGTGTGTGTGTGTGTATGTAATATTTATGCTCAGAGCTGCTCGTAAAAAATGTACTATATAAGCAATTAAATGTTGAAAGAAAGGAGTCAGAATGAAAAAGCAAGACTGCACAGAACGCTACTGCCGATAATATAAAATAGTACATGAGAACATGAAGGCCTTGTAGCTAATGACCGGGGGGAGTTGTGACCCTCTCCGGTTAAAACATGTTTTTAAGCCATTGCAACACTCCCGGACGTCACTACAATTCCAGAAACCTCATTGAAGCTGAAAACGTACACACAATAAAAAAAATTAGAAATGAAAAAGAAATCACAAGTGCCAAACCTGTCAGAACCTCAATGCATACCCCCATCAAATGAACCACACACTAAAAACTACAAATATTTTTTAAAAATGTCAACACACACTCAAACACCAGCTTCAGCCAATATTCAATTATGGTCACAGGCATTTCCTTTCAAAAACTTGGTAATATGTCTTTAGAAATAGAAGTGGAAATCCTCTTACGTGCTCTCTCATGAAATTTTCTATATTGATGATAAACTCCACAATATTTGAAAGCAATCTTCCAATATAATATATGATTAAAATAATATACCGTTAGCTTTCTGTGCAGTCTTGCTTTTTCATTCTGACTCCTTTTTTCAATATTTCATTGCTTATACCGGGTGATCCAAAAGTCAGGACGAACTTTAAAAATGAATAATTCGAAAACGAATAAGAAAAAAAAGATGCGGTTGCACCAACGGATGGAAAAGAAGCCGGGTTTTGTGTGGCAACGAAAAAAAAATAGTTCTGTTGGCGATCAACAGATGGCGCTATAGTTTTTATTTCACCAAAGATGATTTACAAATGAAAAAATGTTTACAAGTTACAAGTCAGCTTAATTACAGTTCATTACAGTAAATGTTCAATGTGCTGTCCATCATTCAGAAGTACCGCTGTGAGACGAGTCACCACACAGTTCACAGCATTGAGTAGCATTTCTTGCGTTATGGCAGACACATTTTGGCGGATGGCATCTTTCAGTGCTGCTAGTGATGCCGGTAGGTCGCGGTACACTTTGACTTCAAGAATCCCTACAACCAAAAGTCACAGGGTGTCTGATCGGGAGATCTTGGAGGCCATGCGTCATTAAAGCATCGACTGATAATGCGATCCTCCCCAAATGTTGAGCAGGCGTTGAACAGGTAGAGCAATATGAGGTGGTGCTCCATCTTGCATAAGGTGACTGTTTGGAGTGCCTGTCGCGGTTGCAGTTCAGGAATAATGTTGTTCTGTAGCAGTGCTGCATATCGCTGACCAGTGACAGCAACTGTTTTAAAACCATCTTTGTGACTCCTCGAAAAAAAATGACCAATTATAAAATCAGCAGTTAAGCCATACCAGACTGTCACTTTAGGCTGTTGCAAGGGTACCTCAACAAAGGCATGTGGATTTTCTATGGTCCACACTCGCAATTGTGGGTGTTAACAGCGCCAGAGAGTGTGACATGCGCTTCATCTGTCCAAATAGCAATGCCCAATAGCACTTTCCGAATTCTTATAATACAGTTTAACTAAGAGGGCTTTCTCAACTATGGACAGCATTTAGATGATATAAGCTTCGATACCATTACCTGCCGCAGTTGCTCCTTTTATACAGTTTGTTGCTTTGCATAATCCTATATCAGACATCTGACAGCGCCATCTGTTGGTCGCCAACAGAACTATTTATTTTTCGTTGCCACACAAAACCCGGATTCTTTCCATCCGTTTGGTGCAAACCGCTTTTTTTCTTTATTCTTTTTCGAATTATTCATTTTTAAAGTTCGTCCTGACTTTTGGATCACCCGGTATATACACAGTGCGTCAAATAAGTTTTAAGACTCGTCCCAAAGCGCAGTTTGAAAGGTGCTGTGAGTGTAAATCCGCATGCGTCATAACATCCATCGTCTGCTGACACACTGCTAACAAGTTGTGCGCATTTCGTTAAGTAGGTGAGAGAAGGCGCGTTTATTGCAGAAGTGAATTTTTCATGTTGATTTTTTAAGATAGAGCAAAGAGCAGTAATTAAATTTAACGCAAAACTTGGTAAAAGTACTTCGGAAACATACAACTCATGAAACAAGTTTGCGGTGACTGTTGTTTAAGTAGATGAAATGTTTTTGTGTGGCACAAACGTTTTTTGGACAGAAGAGATACGGTAGAAGATGGTCAGCGTAGTGGAAGACCAATTTCCTCTAGGAGACCTGAAGTTATGAGAAAGTTCAAAATTTCGTAAAAAACGATCGCTGTGCATCACTGAGAATGATGGAAGATCTTTAAACATCAGCAAAGATACAATTCGAACCATCCTGCTGAAGATTTGGCAAAAAAAAAAGTGTGGTGCTAAATTTGTTCCACACACTTTAACCCCTGAACAAAAAGCAATGAGACGTGCCATTGCGGAAACATTATTTCAGCCCTGTAAACGATCCAAACTTCTTGAAGTCCATTGTTACAGGTGATGAAACCTGGTGTTTCCAATATGATCCTGAAACAAAACGAAAAAGTGCTGAATGGAAGTCACCAAATTCACCACAAGCCAAAATAACAAGAAAAGTTCCATCCAAAATCCAAACAATGCTCATTACATTCTTCGATAGTAAAGGTATTATCCACAAAGAATTTGTTCCAACTGGACAAACAATTACAGGTCCAATACTACTTAGCTGTTTTTAAAGCGTTTGATGGCCAGAAATCGTTGCATTCGTCCAGACTATAGAACTGAAAGCAGTTGGTGTTTGTTACACGACAATGCACCCAGTCACACCTGCCTTATTGTTAGTCGATTTTTGGCAAAAAATAATGTCTGTGTGTTGAACCATCCACCGTATTCACCTGATTAGCAACCTGTGACTACTCCTTATTCCCAAAACTTAAAATGAAGTTAAAAGGGTGGTATTTTGAGGATTATTCGACCATACATAAAGCTTCGGCGCGTGCTTTGCAGGCGATTCCACAAAGTGATTACAACAGGCTTTCGATTAATTATTAAATTTCTGTAAAAGTGCATTGAAGCCGGAGGGTCCTATTTGAATAAAAAGCCAAAACAGGTTTAATTTCTTGTTTTCATTTCTTTTTATAGACCCAGTCTTAAAACTTATTTGACGCAATGTGTATGTGTATATATATATATATATATATATATATATATATATATATATATATATCTATATATATATATGTATATACACACGCACATATATATATATATATATTTTATATATACATACACACACACACACACATATATATATATATATATATATATATATATATATATATATAATATATATATATATATATATATATATATATATATATATATATATATATATATATATATATATATATATGTGTGTGTGTGTGTGTGTGTGTGTGTGTGTGAGTAATATTAACGTTCCATCATTATTAATTAACGCATTTTCTAAATTTTCCAGTTAACGTTTCAGTAAAGTATAGCCCTATATTTCAAATTATGACCTAAGGATAAACGAATTAACAAGCTAAATTGTCCCTTACCGCACGTGCGCTAAACAGTAAGAGTGTTTACAAAACAATATGATTCAACATCACCAGTTTTTCTTGCGTCTTACGAAAGATCATGAGACTTCTGACGCCCCAGGTCAGATGGTCACCGATAACCAAATAAAAATTTTTGGTTCCCTGGTAATGAAGGTCCTGAACCCTTCGTAAAAGCGAGAGCAAATGCTCTCCGCAGCTTTTTTTTTCGTCTTTGTCTTAGTGCAGATCTCGTCCCTGCTTTTGTATATTCGCGACCTCTCGTCTTGTGTTGCTCTATCACCGCGCGTCTCTTTCTTAATATGCCGTTACTGTTCCATTGATGTCAAGCATATTCAAGCTCCGGCTTGTTTACAGTGCCGATATTGTCATTTCGTATACTTGTGTCTAGTTATCAAGTGGTACAGTTACTATTGGTAAAATCTCTTGTTCCGTGTAATGTCGTCATCATACTTCTGTAATAAATAAACTTATTGTTCGTGCGTCACTTCCCTGCATCTCCGCAGTGTATGTAGTCGTGCTCTTTCCATCTGTGATGCCCAACTACGAATCTCTCCACCGCCATGACTACGAACTGATGTATTCGCATATCCTGTATTTACCAGCATTCATGAATTCGCGTGATGTACAACACATTACTTACTTGCACACACACACACATATAGTATATATATATGTGTGTGTGTAAAAATAGATTTTTTTACTATCAAAAATGTTAAAAGATTTACAAATGTGATATTATCTACCCCTTTTTCTAAGGTTACTTGAAGTTAAGGTTATTTTTTATTTTATTTAATGACATGAGACTCGATACATTTTTTTATTCTTCTCCAAATTTATTTTGTGGAGATCTTTATTTTTTTTTAGTTTAATGCGTGCTTTTTATTTTTAATGCATGTTCCTTCTAATGTTTTTTTTTTATCACTTCTATTTCAGGTATCAAGGAATGACAATTTTTTATGACATCCACTTATTTGGTTTACTCTCATACGATCGTTTACAGTTCCAGTTTAAAAGAATGTGTTTTTTTTTGTGATTTATTAACTTATGAAAAAACTCTCTCTTCGGACTCAGAAGATTGGGGTAAACTAGTCAAATGGATGTTGAAGTGTGAAAAATTTCATATTTGGGATTATTAAATCCATCGTTGATATTACGGGACAAATATCAAAATTCTTGGATGGTTTCGTGAGAGAGATATATATCACGATTCAGTCGAAATGATCTCCACTTGTATTATTTTGCATTCATTAAGTTACAAATTTAGATAATTAAATTACATAATCACACTTCCATTGATAATTATGATTATAAGGATAGATAAATATTATTTTTTGCTATATTTTTAACTTACAAGAGAAAGACCGAGATGTCTAGAACATTTTGAAAAACAACTATTAACCCATAAGGTCACTATTAACCCATAAGGTGAATAACCAAGATCTGGGTTTAAAAACCCAGGTCTTGAATATATATATATTGTTCTATTTGAGCAATCGAGAGCAGATGTAGCCAACTCATTTACAATCTTTTTATACGACAATTTTTTATACTAAATTATTACATGATTATTGTTATCTACATGAATGCATTGATTGTTTTTTTATTATCTTTGTGTGCTATTAAACTGAATCACGAAATACCACAATTATCCTGTCAGGTGTTCCAAGCAGAAGAAATGGTACGTAAGTGGAAAAATATATTGCAGGGTGCCAACACAGCCTTCATTGGTATTCCTTTGTATTTCTGATGTTAAGGCTGCTATGTACTAAGAAAAAAATCGTATTTCCCTTTTCCTCTTCTAGCAGATTCTTGTGGTGGGAGGAGTCCAGTTGACAGTTCGAGAATTCCATCCCCCTTAGGATTGACATTTTGAGGGATTGTAATGGCACTCTCTCTATAGTGCGGTAGAGCACTGCCCCAAATTATTTATTTAAAATGTATTTTTGTCAACTATTTACTGGTTCATAAATGCTGATAACCAAATAAAATTGGTATTGTCAGATAGTATGAACTTTTCTGCAAAGCGCTACAGGATTCATTTTATAAATTTCGTCCCCCGTAAGGAATTTCTTAGCGTTTAAAACACACTAGACAATATTTTTCCCCGAATAATTTAAATTTTAAAATATTAATTGCATTTTTTTTATAAAAACGAAAAATGTACACACATGTAAAATTTCTTTCTCTATGATGGAGTGCAATTTTTTTTAAATCTTTGAATCCAAGTTGGCAAACCGTGGACAAATTTTCGCCATAGGTTAACATTGAGGTGAGCGAATCCAATGGGGTTAGTACATAGCATCCTTAACCTATTTTGCTGCCTTTTAACTCAGTGCATTTTATTTTCTATCGCACAGCCTACTCGCACAGCGTAGGGCGAACTCTGAAAGTCTGCAAAAGTTCTTACTAAATAGGCACATCTCTTTTTTCAATCATTCTTTATTTCTTGTTCCCAATGTAACACTTCTTACTGATTTCCATACCAGGAAATGGCACAACACTTCAAAAAACAGTGAAGTTCTAAGTCAGTTCAGAATGAACACTAAAACGCCAATCACTAACACTGCTGAGTATATTTCAAAAGTGGTAAATCGCAAACTGTGCGATTATTTTTAACATATAATAGAAAATAATTACAAGATAAAAATTGCTTTTTATATACCATGTTTTTAAATTTTCTGTTGAATCATCTAAACTTGACAATTCTATGTATTAATAAATACTTTTTTAAATTTTTTTTGATGAATTATCCCCTCAACTTGAAAGAAAATGAAGTTAATTGGAAGTTAACTTGCGTTTAACTTTTTCTTCCCCGCCCGGCCGACAGATGGCTGCACCAGTCTACAAAACAAAATTACTGATTAAAATAATAACTGAAAATAATAAAAACATGGTAAAAATCTGCTGGTAAAGATGGCTAAAAGGATTAAAAAATGTTTTGTCATCGTGTTCTGAGCTATACAAAAGTTTCAAATGTCTAGCTATTCGGGAAGTTAGTTAAAAATCGATTGCAAGATTTGTACTGGACAAACACACAAACACACACATAAACAAGAAATCAATTTAATATAACATAGTAATAATTAAAGGGGATTTTCAACGAAAATTGATTTATAAAATAAAATGTGAAATGTGGATTTATCAAAAGAAAATGCTATTCTCCTGTTGGATATTGAATAAATATAAGGTCTAATATATAACGTACTACCTAAATATATATAAACCTGACTATACTTACCCCTTAGCAATAGTATAGTAGGTTCCCAGAAGATTATTTACTTGCTGTCATTTAGATTATAAATCTTGAGATTCTTACGTAATGGGATAGGCTACTCGAGGTAAGTATAAATTCATCGATTACAATATGAATAAAAATATGTAAAAGATTAACATTAATCCATAAAACATGCAAAAATTCGAAAGAAGAAAACTCTATAATAAAGATCATCACACCCAGCAAATTTGTGGATGACAAAATATGTAAAGTTCGAACTAATCGCTCGAATGTTCGATTGACGAGCCAGATGAAATATAATCAGCAATGTTAGAGATTGGTGTTTTTGACGTTCATGCTGAACTCTTTAAAAAGACTTGATATTTCGGGATCAAAATACGCCACTGTTGTTTGACGTGTATTACCATTATTTGGCGCGTAATCAGTATGATAAAGTGTTATATTTTGAAGAAGAAATAAAGAAAGACTGAATACAAATATGCCGATTTATTAAAAACTTTTGCTGACTTTTGGAGTTCGTCCTACGATTGACTAATAGACTATTCCATAGAAATTATGCACTGATCTCTACGGCAGTAAATTATTCTAAGACAGAAAATACGATGGTTACCACCAATCGATTGTCGCAATGAAGAATTCACATATTCCTTGTCACAGTCGCAAGAATATGTGAATTATAAAATGACGATTAATTAACGACGAACTATTGACTAGTTCTAAACATGTAGCCACAACTATTTAATTTGTTTTGAATTGAAGAAGTGTTCATTACGATTAAAGGTTATCCTTTTCAAATGAAAAATCCGGAAGTTTTAACTGTCTAAAGATATATTGTGTTTTCTTAAATGCAGTTGTGTTTCTGACAGAATACGTCTTTCAACTAGAAGAAAATGCAATTCATTGCATTGTGTACCTCCACTTTTTGGGATACAAGACTGTTGAAACCGCCGTTAACACTAGAAAGACAGCTGCCTTCATTTTGGCGGTTTCAGACACACTATTGAGTGCTATGTCTGTATTTATATCCTCAGAATTCTGAAATTTTATGACTTTTTCTAATTTTACACGAAATATGCACACGCATTTACAAAATTGTATTCGATAGTAAAGAGGGCGAGAAAATGTGTTGTATACCTACTAAAACTAAAAGCCGTCAATTTGACGGTAATATAGAAAACATGCACAAATCTTTAAAATAATACCTGAAAATGTTGTTTACTTTTCGTCTCTTCCCCTTTTGCAAATAACAGAAATTTTGTCTCTTCGGAAATAATGGTTTTTGAAAAATAAGGACTGCACAAACCATGCATATATTTTTACGGATAAACAATACCAGGTTGTCAGCTCGGCATACCTGCATAAAATATATCTAAATATATACTAATTTAATATATTTTGGTATGAAATAGTTCAAAATTTAACGTATTTAAAGATTTTCGTTAAAAAATTAAATATTTTAAATTCTTGATTTTATTTTGAACCGTCGAAATCACGGCGTTCAATCTTTTTAGTCAGAAAACAGTTCCTGCCTTTCTAGTGTTAAGAACTTAATTTTTCTACCTATACAATCCTATCAATGACATTTGATAACCCAATTTACAACATTAGCCAGTTTGATTAACCTTTCAGCACGCGCGCTCAGCAATATTACACGAGCGAGCGCACTTGGTATTTTTTACGACAGATGTTATTTTACGATTTGGGGCACGAAAAACGACATAAATAAATGAATATTGATAGAAAATTTGTTAAGATACAAAACATTGACTTTATTATTGCAAAATACAAATGATGTCACAATCAATTGATAGTACATTATTTTTAAATGCTTATATATTTATTTCTACACTTCAAAATTTCATCAAGCATATTTATATCAATTAATTTTAAAAATCATCCTATTTCATCCTCTATATCCTTGAAATGGTGTTTCAGGCCAGTTAACACTTTCCCAATATTCATCTTTTTAGTCTCTGAGCAGTTTGCATACTTCTCTTTCGCCACTAAGAACATTATCCTTACCAACATAGAACATGTCATCATCATTTCTTTCCCCCGAATCACTATTATCATACTCATCCAAATATATTATTCAGATTCCCTACGTATATTATTTATTGCTATATCTTCTTCACCCAAATCGCTATCACTCTCAAATCTAAATGTTTCCTACCTTTTGTTTTCTTCAGATGATTCTTGAAGAATGCGGGAAAAAATCAACGGATTGTATAAATTTTTTTACCATGAAAACCGATATAAGCATTATGGATTCGAATTTATACAAATTAAAATAATACACGTCCATTATTAACACAAAATTACACATTACTTGAGAAAAAAATATTTTCTGAATTTTCACCCACGACCCCGCGCGTGTATAGATATTAAATTTTACGGACAATCACGTAGCATAAAAGCCGGATAACAATAAAAATTGTCATGTGATTTCTTGTTGGCACATTCCATGATGTAGGAAAAGTTTGAAAGGAGGAATAGAAATGACATTCAGATGTCCGAGATGCGATATGCGAAAGTGCGAGAGTGCGATATGCAAAGTGCATTAAAAAACGATTTGTCGTAAAAATTGGTGCAGTTGCGCGTGCTGGAAGGTTAATTCCTTTAGTCTGTGTCTCCGTACTAAATATAGCTATGTAACTATAAAATTTGGGATTCGCTCGTCCTTTTCTGAAGACATGAGATAGGAACCGATACAATTCGATCTTGATACAGCTTGAAATGTGGCATTTACCGTTTCTTCTCTAGTCCCACAAATATTTACATCATCTAAACACTTACAGAAAAACAAAACATTTATATTTTAAATATTTCGCTCTATAGATATCTCGAATTTCAATATACATAAACAAAATGTTGCCTGATATGTTGGCAAAAAAATTCACCTAATATTAGCATATTGTACCTCTGTTGTATTCCTATTCTCCATTATCTTCTTTGCATCACTTAAACACTTACTGAAGAACAAACATATATTTTTTATATAGTTTGCCTTATGGGTATCTCGCTATTAAAACTAATATTCAATGAATATTATAGCTAGATATGTTAGAAAATTAACATAGTACGGAATTGCGCCTATATTATACTATTATTTCTCCTTTATGTATGAGATTGAGTGGGAACAAATTTATTTACGAATTAGTTACCTCGTGGCAGAAAGCTAGGATCATATTTAAAGGACGGATATAAATAGAGTAATATAGGGCTGCTATCAACCCAAGAGAAATTAATAATCTGCTAATTTATCTTAATTTTTTTATTTACAAGGTGAGCCCATAAAGTACCGGACAATTTTTTATAAGTAAGAAAATATTACTTACTTTCAAATAAATTTATCTCCTTCAAAATAATCGACAAAGGAGTCTATACAATTTTTCCAGCGTTTCTTCAAGTCATCGAAGCACTGTTTGTAGGCGTTGGAACTAACCGTTCGCAAAATGCACGTAACATTTGATTTAATATCCGAGACGTTTTCAAATCTGTCCTTTCATGGATTTTGCATTTTTCGATTACAAAGGACTTATTCACCACGAATTTGTTCCTGAAAATCAAACAATTAATCAGTATTTTTACAAAGAGGTGTATTTTGGATGAAGAAACGGGATAAGGCGAGTTAGGAAGGAACTGTTTGATTCTGGGCAATGGTTTCTTTTACGCTATAATGCTAGGACCCATACTGCGATTTCTGTACAACAATATCTTGCTAAGCATTCAATTGCAGCGATAAATCACCCACCCTATTCTTACGAGTTATCGCCAGCTGATTTTTTTCCCCTTTTTTCGAAGCTTAAGAAGGCCATGAAAGGACAGAGATTTGAAAACGTCTCGGATATTAAATCAAATGTTACGCGTATTTTGCGAACGGTTAGTTCCGACGCCTATAAACAGTGTTTCGATGACTTGAAGAAACGTTGGAAAATTGTATAGACTCCTTTGGCGATTATTTTGAAGAAGATAAATTTATTTGAAAGTGAATAATATTTTTCTTATTTATAAAAATTGACCGCTTACTTTATGGGCGCACCTTGTATTTTTACTCTCATCACAAACGAGCACTTTCTATCATGAAGATCTATCATGGCGATGTCATGACATATTATTTCCAGTTAACGAAATAAATAGTAATTCCATTTTAGAATTTTTCAGATTGTTCTTACCTCATCAAAAATTAATTTCCCTATTGTCAGAAAAAAATAATGAGATTTTCTTTAAAATAAACAATAGAAGACACATGTTTGTTATACTATTTATTTAATTCACACCCACATTCCACCCGCGGCATTATAAGAATACCACAGAATCCAACTCTTTTTACTAGTATAAAAATATACTCAGCAGTTACTTGTTTCTAATTTAATTTTTCGCAGCTTTACAGGACTCGGAAATGCTGAATCCTCCTGATTGGACATCGTCCGGATGAAATATTTTCACGAAACTTTTACTTTAATAAAATATATCTAATTGCATCTTACCTCGGAACATTCAGGCACCTCTTTGCTAAACATATCTAACTCCCTCGGGGGATATTCCTTAATTTAGAAGCAAAGTTTATTATTTATTTTTCCCCTACGCTAACTTCCAAGACGTGCCAGGAAGTGTTAAATGGCGACGGAGGTTTTCGTTCGACGGTTTTAGCGGCGTTCATTTATCTGAAACATGATGATGCCACCAATTTTATGAGGTTATGAATTAATCGTGAGCATTTATTGTCCCGTGAAACTACGCTGCCAGCGTAAATATGGGAATACAGATATTGTTATTGCGGTATATATTTTCATTCTTACCCGGTACCATTTTAGTTGTAAATGGACTAGGACCAATGTTCGCTAGGAATCGACGATATTATAGTTACTTAAAAAAAAAATCCGTTATGCATGGGACCGGTGTTTAAAAATATGTAACTGCATAATTTTCTGACAATTGATATTGTTAATTAAAGCTAGTGTTAACGTTTGTGGAGTTCATTTTTCTGTAATCAATTGTAGAAAGGGTGTTTGAGGAGGATATGTTAAAACTTTGAACCGTTATGAAATTCCTTAAGGTTATATAGATATATATATATATAGATATATATATTATATATATATATATAATAGATATAGATAATATATATAATATATGAGATATGGTATGTGTAAGAAATAGATTCATTAATTATTATTTTATTGACTCGTCCCTCACTTTGAATTCGAATCCGACGAATTAGAGTCAGGAGTTGGTTGGGGAACCAGTTTCTCTCCGAACGACCGACTGGTATTTTTGCTGTTCTGAGTTGGCAACGGATAGGAGGGAGATGAGTGATTTTGGTGTGTGAGCAGAACGAGGAAAATCTTGATGTGTTTTGGTGATACGTGCGGTCTCTGAACCAGCATGGTTATGTTGCAATTACTGGAATTAATAAACGTGTTAAATTAAACTTGTTGTTTTCTGTCATTCGTCCAAATCACGACAGAATTCATAGTCGGTAGGATTTACCGTATGCAACGGATATATTCTATCGGTCATCGACTACTGAACTTCAGTGTTGCACGTGCTCGCACAAATCTACTCAGCTATATAATGATACTCCTTGTTATGGATGTGCCATAGAAACGGCGTAAAATATTTTGTTGAGGATTTACTTAGAATTCTAATCGTTTTGTCGCCTGAGCAAATCGTCGTGTGCGGCCAGTTTATGTCCCAACTGTCTCCGGTTTGCTGATTACACGTGCTAAGGGAAGAAATGTATTAAGCGACCAAACTGTGTATATGCAACAGGAAAGCTCCGTTGGGGATTCTAAAAGTTTTCAAGCTGTGCAGTCATCCGGGAAAAATTTAGTGTACCGCCATGTTAAGCAACGAGTGTCGCCACGTGTTAAATACACGTGCTCACGAAAAAATGTGTTTAAGCAGCCCAGCTATATTTCTGTGTGTAGGTGTGTGCTCCAGATAAACAGTGAAAAACATATTACCTATATAATAACAGAAAAAGTGCTTCAAAATAGGAAAATCGTCCTATCATCGGTGAAATTGTAATACATTAAACATAGTGAGTGGAACAATATAATCTATTATAATCAAGAAATCCTTAGCTCTTTGTTGTATTTGCGATTATACAATTTATGCATTTTATTTGAGTTCATAGGATACCCCAAATATCTTTATCGATTCTATGTCATATTTACATGTGATCTTTTTTTTTTATTTTTCTAACTCCATAGTTGATTAAAAATGGTTTAAGGTAGATTAAAATTATTTAAATTTTAGTGTTTCATATATCGTTTCTCTTTATGCATGCAGTGCTTTAGTCTCATAATTTATCAAAAAGTTTTAATCCTCAAGAAAACCAAAATTGGTCCAATTCAGAGCTGGTAGATATCGATATGCTTTTTATATAACTAATTCTGTTTTGTGTATATTTTAAAGGTATTATGCATATCTGTTTATTGTATTGAGAATGTTTAAAAATTTTTGAAAGGCCCCCTATATCTGATATTGCTACTTATAAGATTATTTGGAGAATATAAAAACCTCTTGAAAGGGAATCAAAATGGAAAATATTAAAAAACAAAAATCAATCATAAAAGGAAAAGTTTCCCGCATAAAGAATATAATTTACCCCAAAATAGAAGCTAATACAGTAACTCTTGAAGAGTTAGAGGTGTATAATGGACAGGTGCAGGACATAACTAATGAATTAGATAGAATTCATGAAAATGCAGTTCTCCTGAGCGAGTCAACTGAAACAGAAGCTCTTAGTGAAGAATATAATAATCTTGCACTTAAAATAGACACAATAAACATTGCAATAATGATATCACGGAATAAATTAACTAAGGGAGCAGAATTCAAGAGGATGATTCGGATAAAGCTAGAGGTAGGGTTTTGTAAAGGGCTGTTAATCTTCCTAAATTCGAATTATAAAACCACTTTATGGAGAAGCTGACCATTGGCTCTCTGTTAAAGAAATTTTTATCATCACCATCGACCAAAACTCAGATTTAGGACCCGTTTCTAAATTACAGTATCTCCTAGCTAGCGTGAAAGGTCCTAGCCATAAATTGATTTCGGGATTTCACCTTTCGGAAGTCAACTATAAAAATGCATGGGACACCCTTTGCGTTCGCTACGACAACACTAGGGATTTAGCAATGGCCCAAATTGTCAAATTACACAACCTCAAAAATGTAAAAATTTGGTTCCTCTAAGGCTAGTTTGGAGATAGATAGGATACCTGCAATGATCGCTTCGTATTTAGACTCGTTAAAATGGACACAAAATGCTTTGGTTGATAATATGATAATCTACACAGTACTTCAAAAACTTAATGATAATCTTAAAGAACGATGGGAAACTTACCCTTACCCATAATGAGATGCCCTTCTCAAAGACTTCCTCAAATTTTTAGAGACTCAAGCTAAAAGCCTGCTTACTTTAGAAACCCCGAGCAAAACAGAGGAATGGAACAGAACTGATTCAAGGGGGGTCCACTGATAGACAAAGAATTTATAAAACTCAGACAGTAGCAAATGCGGGGTATGCCATGATTCACATTCCACCCACACTTTGTAGGAGATTAATGAGTATGTCCTTTAGAAACAGATGGAGTATCATACAAAAGAATAAGCTATGTACAAATTGTTTACGTGGCGGTCAGTTTCGAGTAAATGCACTTCCAAATGAGCTGTAAAAACTGCCATCGAAGGCATCATACTTTACTTCATAAGTATGATGTTCAAAGCAATACAGGAGCAGCAATGAAACCTAATTGGACAGCCCACGTCAGTGAGATGCAACCCCCAAGACGTCCGTGTGCATCCCCCTGATCAAAGAATAGACAGCAGTACGTTATGACGGTTTATCGTGCCCGGGGGCCTCACGCCGGGAAAACCAAAAGTATCACATGATATCCAAATACCATTTTTTGTTGGACAGTGGGAGCACCATTTCCCTTATTCCTGAAAAACTGGCTACAGCCTTGGATATGACATCTATTCAAGGTTGTCAGCCTCTTACTGTAACTCAAACCCAAGGGCAGGTCCAGATTTCCGAAAATATCCATTTATCCCTCCAGATAGGGAATATCAGTCAAAACAGCATATTATATTTAGTTAGGTCGTACTTGCCATATGCAATACTGGGAACCCAGATTTACAAAAATTCCATATTTCTATGGATTTTCATTCAAATACTCTGATTCAGGATGGAGCCATCCTTACCTACGACAAAAGTATTTCCAGGCGAATAACTTATGAAAATCTTTTGAATCATACCTAAATTTAATGGGTGATAGTATCTACACGAAGTCACTTGAACCTTCTTCCGAACCTAATCAAGGAATTTTGTCACAGCAGGAACAACATTACCTTGCTAATTAAACCCTCCCAGCGTATGGTGATAAAATTTTTAATCATTATACTACTGAAGAGGACCAATAGTTGGAAGGGGTGCTAAAGGGCTTCAAAGATATATTTTCACAAAATCGGTATGATGTAGGTAAAGTCAGATGGGAATCTCAGCGAATAGTTCTCACCTCGGAACTTCCTGTCTCAATTTGACCTTACCGTGCCTCTCCTAAAGACAATGCAGAAATCCCAAAAACAAGTAAAAGAGTTACTGGAAGCTAAACTTATTAAATAATCATGTAGCCTCTACTCTTCCCCTGTAACTTTGGCATATAAAAAGGGAGGAGGTAAACGCGTCTCTGTATTGACTACAGAAAAGTCAATGCCATAACCAAAACCGATTCGGAGCCTTTGCCCAGGATATACTGACTTTTAGACAAACTTGTCCATGCCAAATATTTCTCCACTCTAGATTTAGCCTCTGGATATTGGCACATACCCCTCCACCCGTTAGACACGGAAAAGTTAGCCTTTGTAACTAATCAGGGACTTTACGAATGGTTAGTTCTACCATTTGGCTACAAGAATGCTCCAGCCTATTCGCCAGAGTCCTCAGGAGGATCTTAGATAAACATAAAATTAACTTTGCCACCAACTATTTTGATGACATTATAATTTTTTCTGATTCCTATGCCGAACATTTGACTCACCTTAAAACTATTTTCAACATTTGCCGCCAAGAGAACTTAAAGTTAAAATTATCAAAGGGTAACTTTGCTAAATCTCAAATTGACTTCCTCGGTTATGAAATTAGCAACGGTCAAATAAAACCCGACAATTCTAATACGGAAACTATTAAAAATCTAATTCCTCCAAAAATGTTAAGGAACTACAAAGGCTTCTGGGATCTATAAACGTGTACCATAAATTCATTGAAAAATATGCTAAGATTCGAGCCCCTCTAAATAAATTATTAAAGAAAGATACCCCTTGGGAATGGTCAGATACATGTCAACAATCTTTTGAGCAAATTAAAAAAGCATTCATTTCTAGGCCTATTTTGAAATTATTTAATCCCAATCTCCCATGCCATCTCTATACAGATGCGTCGAAGGAGGCCATAGGTGCTGTACTGAAACAAATGGATGAGAGCGGAGTTTTACATCCCATTGCATTCCACTCACGACAACTAAGACCTTGCGAGAAAAATTATGCTATTATGGAGTTGGAGTGTCTAGCTATAATTGACGCTCTTGACAAATTTCATTATTATGTTCATGGAAAACCCTTCACAATCCATTACTGACCATACCGCTTTAGTATGGCTCAAGAATGTAAAGAATCTAACAGGTAGATTATTTAGATGGTCACTAAAGATTAAGTATGTACGACTACACGGTAAATATAATAAAGGGTCAACAAACTTTGAGCTAACATGCTCTCGAGAAATCCCATCTCACACGTAGTGAACATCATACTCCCTATTAGCCTGTAGATGAAATTAAGGAACATCAAGTATTAGACAATGTAATGGATCTAATTTCAAAAATTTAATGACATTTTAGTTATCCACAAAAAGGGGTTTTCAGAAAATTGTTGTACCTTTCCCCTTGCGAGAGAAATATTAAAAACTACCCATATGCAATTTGGCCACCCAGAATCCAAAAGATGTTAAATGTGATCTCCCCGCATAACTACTGGAGCAGCATGACTCACGATTTACATAATTTGTCAACACTGTGAAGTCCGCCCAGCTGAACACAAATGCCACCAACCCCAAATTTGGTCTTCTTGAAGAGGTACCACCCGCAGAGGAACCCTTCGATATGATATCATATACACAGTAGGTGGCTTCACTATTAAAATTCGACCAAAAAATACATGAATTTGGTCATAGGTCATGCCTACTCGTTTTGGTTTCGGGTTTTTTTCCTCTAAAAAATGTTACAATTGAAGTTTACAATTAATATCCAAAACACATTTTAACATTCAGCTTCCCAAGGAAATTTAAACTGACAGGAACCCTTCTTTCACAGCGTCGAAATTTCGAAAAATGGGGTAACTCAACATAATATAAAGAAATTACTTACTTCAGCTCATAGGCCCCAATGCAATCGCAAAAATGAACGGGTAAATCAGTCAATTTGCACCCGATTAAGGCTTAAATTCAACGATACTACTTCAAAAATTCCATGGCCAAACTTCTTGTGGACGTGATTAATGAATATAATATACGCCACATTCCGTCACCAAATACCACCCTGCATACTTAATGTTTGGCCATTACCTTATTCATCAGTTCTAGGCAATGGAGATTACGAGCCTACAGTTGAGGAAGCCATGAAAGAAGATTTCCAAACAACAGGGGAATACCATTTGAAAACAAAGTCAAATATGACCTAAAATTTGTGGAAGCTCCTTTCAACCTGGTGACTTAGTAATTGTTTGAAGAATATCATTATCTGAACACCCGAAAATTAAGTCCCCCCTTTTCTGGTCCTTACCAAATTATAGAAAAACTGTCCAATGTAAGTTTTAGAATAAATAAAACCAACTGTTGACAAAACAAGAAACTGAAGTGATACACGCTCTAAATTAAGGTACTTTTTACCTAATAATCAATTTAAGTTACACCAACCGGTGATTATCAAAATACCATGTAAACTGATACTAAGTGAGGTTTGATACCAATATTATTTTATTACTGCATATGTGATGTATTCGAAATATCTTGCATTTATTAATATAACTGCTCGTATCATGTGTATTTACTTATAATATTTATTTGATACCAGTATTATTTTATTATTGCATATGTTATATTCGAAGTGTCTTGCATTTTCAACTGCTCTCAAATGTGTATTTACTTGAAATATTGTGTTTGGTACAGTATTATTTTTACTATTTATTTAATTGTTATAATGGACTTTGTATTGTATGTTAAATGTAAAATAGTAAATACACATCTCCCGGAAATACGGTAAAGAGAATCATTCACAATTATGACGTTCCTTTCAGTGTAGGTGTTTTAACCTTTCGGGTGAGCCTCTGGAATGGAAGCCGGCCAATCCCGGGACCATGTCTGAAAAAAGGGGGAAAATTGCAAGAAATAGATCCAGTAATAATATTTTAATGACTCGTTCCCTCACTTTAAATACGAACCCGACGAATTAGAGTCAGGAGTTGTAGGGGTGAACCAGTTTCTCGCTGAACGACAGACTGGTATTTTTGCTGGTCTGAGTTGCCAACGGCTAGGAGGCAGATGAGTGATTTTGGTTGTGTGCGCAGATGAGGAAAAACTTGATGTGTGTTGTGATAACGTGCGGTCTCTGAACCAGCATTGTTATGTTGCAATTATTGGAATTATAAACGAGTTAAATTAAACTTGTGGTTTTCTGTCATTCTTCCAAATCACGTCATATATATATAGATATAGATATATATATATATATATATATATATTATATATAGATATATATATATATATATATATATATATATATAATATCTACTGACCGTACCCAGCTTCGCTCGGGAACATTTCGTTATTTTGACTTACATGTTTAAAAATATATATATTCATTCGTAATTTTTAATCGACCAGACGCATATTAACTACCTATACTCGAGTTCACGCAATGGGGGAATTTCAAGCCCGCTGAGTCGTTGGTTCCTCCCCGTCCTCTATGACATTACTTAGCGCAACTTCCAATACTTCACGTGGCGCCATCTTTCCCCTGAAACTGATTAATCGTGAATACTGAATTAATCGTGAAACTGAATTAATCGTGAAAAATACACTTATTATTTAAAAGAAACTTCTAAGATTGACTTTTTATAACAAGTTAAGAAATATTTTAAGAAAAAAAAAACCTTTAAAAAAAATTAAAAAGAATATATGGTAGTTTGAAATTTTTATGAATTATGTAACATTTTTAGGGGGGAGTGATTTATTTTACAAGAACTTGCATTGAAAGATATAAATTTGTATTGGGTGTACGTGTGTATTATTTTGCAAGAATACAATTATTACCTCTGACTAATAGTTTTTTATATAACTTAAGACTACTCTGCACGATTTTTTTTGCAAACTATGTATATTTTTCTCACACTATTTGGGCCTAGACAATATTCAAAAAAAATATTTAAAAAATCCTTTATGATTTTTTAAATGTTTTATCGAAATATTGTGTTTGGTGCATATATGAATTCCTCAGAATTCAGATAGATTTAGCTTTCATCATTAGAGCAAAAAACCCTGAAAAAGTAAAACATAAAATATATGCATTATAATAGAACCAGTAAAAGCTGAAGGGAAAAATGTCAAATTGTCTTTAGTAAAGTAAAGAATTTGTAAAGTTAAAGCTGTAAAAGGTAAAAATGTCAATATTGTCGAATGTTGTTAACCATAATCAATCGTATTTCATGTATCTAAAAAAGCCTGAAAAAATGTAAATAAATAAAATATATAAGTTTTAAAAACAATAAAATTAAATTAAAATAAAAAAAAATAAAATAAAATAATAGTAAAAAAATAATAAAATAAAAAGCTGAAATAAAAAAGCTTAAAAAAAAAGCTGAAATAACAGGTTCTAGTAAAGATTTACAACAACGACTTCTGCCATTCGAACCCCGGCCGGTCGAGAGCATGGTACTTCCGCGACTTCCGAATGCGCTACGATGACACGGTATTCTACTGAGTAAAGGAAAACATGTTCGCTATTGGAAGTTGTTGTGGGCTGGTGATTATACATGTCACAGGAGTTTTAGTCAGAAATAAGTTAGCAGGATAGAAGCTTAGTCTTCAACTCTTCAATAGACACAAAGATAGAGGCGAGGGGATTGCAGTAGTGATTAAAAAAAGATCTCGGGTCACTTAGCGTGGTTGATTCGAATTTTCCATCGTGTGTCGAGAGTATCATATGCCGTTGGATCTGATCTATTTTAGAGTATAAAATCTGACTTGAAAGATTATTATTTTCATTTATTATTCTGGTTTAATATATGACTTGAAACTTTTTGATTTTATTTATTTTTATCTTTTCGCTCGCTGTTTGCCATCTAACCCTAACGTGGACGCCATATTCAAAGGGGTGATTCCACAAAGTGTAACAGCTTACATTTAGTTTCAAAATTGTTATTTTTTAGTTAATTAAAAATCGACGGTAATTAATTTCGATTTTTGAAGTTCTTCAGACCCTCGGCCTGTTTTTAAAGACGCCTGTATGTAAAATTTCACAATCGTTGCTCCTAAACTGTGGATTTCTATACAATTACAGAGAGACAACATTCATTTTCTATATTTATAATATATAATATATATAGATATATATATATATATATATATATATAATATATACTAATATCAGTATTAATACACGGTGTAAGAAATTACGAGAATTTGCAGATTTGGTCGATTATCTATAGAACTACTGTACCGATTTAATGAAATTTGACATGAACATACATTGATAACAATACAAATAAATAACCATTCAATAATTGTAATACACACGTATGATCGTGCGTAACACTCGTTGGGACCGAGTGGGACCAATTGCAACAGGAATGATAAACTGCCTTATTTCAAGTATGAAATCACGCTGCGTTACCTGTATATCTGTAAGAGGGGACTATATCCCCTGTTAACCCACCTAGTAACCCATTTTTGTGTTTATTCTTCAAACCGCTGTTTCATACCTTCCGACTCCAACGAGTGTTAACGCACGATCATGCATGTGTATTACAATTATTGAATGGTTTTTGTTTTGTATTGTATCAATGAATGTACATATCAAATTTCATTAAAATCGTACAGTAGTTCTGGAGAATAATCGACCAAGTCTGCAAATTCTCTTAATTGTTTACCCCAGTGTTGTATGTATATATATATATATTATATATATATATATATATATATATGATATATATAAGTTTATATCGAATAGAATCCCTTGTAATATTTCTGCTCTTACATTTCCGGGTTTTTTCCTTCTGAAGATGTCTCTGTAATCCTTCATAATTTGATTATAATACAGTTTAAAAGTTGCGCAAAAACCCAACAGATTGATTATGTAAAAACGTAAAACCTGAACTTAATTTAAGTTTTTTCTGATACAATTCTAAAAATAAAAAAATAAATAGAAAATAAAAAATGAAAAAAATAGGAAAAAATGAAAGAAAAAGAAGACTCTGAAAATGTAAAATACAATGTGGCATTTTCCCTTGTTTATATTTAGGACTCCACATTTTGAGAAATTGTCAGCTTACACTCAATATATATATATAGTAATATATAATATATATATATATATATATATATAATATATATACTTTCATAATTGGACGCCCATGTCGAAATTCTTCCATTTTATCTCAATATCTATCGCCCCTAAATCCAATTCTGATCTAGGGATAACCAAAGTACCGATTATATTGTCCCCTAATACACGTGTAAAAGCTAAAGTTGTTTCAAAAAGCAGTGTGACGTAATGTTCTAGAATAATCGAGAAATATCGTCCTATGAGTTCCATCAGATCACCTCATATTACGTGCGAGGGTCAGATGTTTTTAACTAGCCAATTAAAAGTCTTAAACGTGCCCGCACCTCTCGCGCGAACGAGGGTCCTGTTTAGGCTCTTTTTGTGTCTGCCGTCGTCCTATAAACATGCAGTAGTTTGCGCTGCAGGTTTTTGTCCATTATATGCGGATCCGGCAGGTTCCGGAATAAGCTATTGTGAACTGAAGAATGTACAAAAATTGACTATGTGTAGCTCAAGTTTGTATAAAACTGTAAGATGCCCAGCGGTTATGCCACGGAATAAATCATCTATATGTTCGAATGATACCTGTTTCCCTCGACCGGAGTCTCTTTCTGTGATTGCCGTCCACAGAACTGACATGTGCCTGAAAGGGGATATCTGAGCCCCTCCGGCCTATTTCGTCTCCATTAGCCTTCTGCGACTACCTGAACCTCGTTCGAAATTCCTTCCCTGCAGTTCTTCATTGCATGCCTGTACACACACACACACACATATACACACACACGGTGGTGTCTCGACTTACGACTTTTCAGAGATACGAGCATTCTCTCGGTAAATTTTTGCTTCGAGTTTACGAGCTAAAATTCGGGTTACGAGCAAGCTTCAGATATCCCACCTCTAGTCTCAGCAGCGAATGCCATGTTACGTGTTCATCAAATGAGAACACAACAAGCGTATAATATTTACAACCTTTAATGTACAATTATTATACAATTGTATATATTATTCTGAGACTACTATCCGTCTTAAACCGAGAGATTTGATTCTGAGAACACGTTCTTCGGATTCTCAGAAAGAATAATCTCGACATTACAGCCACAGTGAACGATTCAACATTGCCCAGCTTCCGTGTCTCATTCGTTCATTTTAAGAGAGTAGTTGGTAAGAAAAGCGAAAGTCAGGAAAGCGGGGCGAAAAGATCAAAAATCAAGGAGTAAGATTAATTTTTCAGCTCAACCTTTTCCTCCTCTTCCATCAGCATCTTTAAGTCCTGGTCTCCAAGGTAAATGTTGAACATTACACTTACTAAAACACATTTATGCAGTACATTCTATTGTATTGCATTTTATCACAATGTTCGAAATTTATAAGCACGTTTATCTTATTTAAAATCATGTAACAAAAAGTGCGCTGTTTTGGGGGCACCGGGAACGAATTATGATATTTCGATTCATTTCAATGGGGAAAATTGATTCGAGATACGAGTTATGTCGAGTTATGAGCTAAGACATGGAACGAATTAAACTCATAAGTCGAGGTACCACTGTATACATATACCACTGTATATATATATATATATATATACTAGATATATATATGAGATGGTCCCGAAATGGTCATTTCCTGGAAATACTGCAATCGAGGCCGTAACAAAAAGATTCCAAATCATAACGGATAACTGAAGTTTATTTGACGAAAAACAGCGACACATCTTAATCACTCGAACGCCAGCCTTGCTTCTGAGCAGCGCGTGAATGTAGAATTAGGTCATAGAGAAGTTGCCAGAATTGGCGGAGAAAGTTAGTATATGGAAAGCGAAGCATCTCGCCCAGACATCGAAAATGTTACCAGATGAGAAAGAAAGTTTACGAAGGGCGATTAAAGGTTATTAATAATATTATCACAAAATATCCCCCTCATCTTAAATGGATAGGAGCCGCGGCCGTCGTCTCCAAGACACTCCAGATAGTGAGAGCATGCAAATTATTAGTTAGAATATTAGGTTGAAGCTGGCTCGAAAATCACAATTTTTATGTCAAAATATACAATTGAAAAACATAATAGTATTCAAAATGGCATAATTTGAAAAAAAAAAAACAAATAGCTGGAGTAAAGTAAAAATGGAATGGTACAGGTATCAGTCCTAGACATGTGTATCACAGTCCTTGAAACGTTTCAGAGTCTTGGACGGGTACAGTTCAACTAGTTGTATAAAACACAAAAGTTTTTTTTATTCACAGTCTTAGTCGTTGAATAATGTTTAGTTCGTTTGGAGATCTCCTGGGTTGTGGTCGCATTTTTTAGAAAAATAATGTTCTTGGTTGTTTATTGTTGTTTCACGGTAGTTATTGACTTTTTCTTTACAGAAAACACATTCTATAATTTATTTTTGTCATTGGTTTTCAGTTTCAACTTTTGCTCTTCATCATATAAACAAAAATAGTAAAAGTTCTTTCAGCAATTAATAGAATAAATTTACCAAATGCTGTCAACATTAACTTTCAACATCAATACCAACGTCTAGTACCTGATGTTGCGAAAATTCGAACAAAAATACAAATTCCAACAATTGACACTAACGTTCAATTATTGTGAAGCATAAAAATCAATACAAACATAAATTTGAGGAAAGTGACCTGTCGTGAGTACATCCTCGTGAGCGTTTACCAAAGGGAAGGTGCTTCCAACCTGAAACTCAAGTTGAGGAAACTGCACAAAATGAAAAGGGCCAAGCAAGTTTGTAAACGTGAAAGGGAAAGGCAACTAATCAAAGGGAACATTTGAACAGCACGAAGTAACAGGGAGGACAATGAGTGGAAACCCCAGTATTAAAATCAATAATATTTATTTAGTGCATAGCATTTTTTCCATATAAAATAGAGTAAGCTTCAAAAGTAAAAAAAAAGAAAAAAGATGTGAGTTTCACTTACAATCATGGGGTTTCTTCTAAATTAACTAGGATGGAGATAGGACAAGAATTCTAAAATAGAATGATTAAGGATAACTGAATAATTTACAAATTGGTGACTTATATGATCATTTCACTACTCAAATTTAATTTTTTTCCGATTTTTAATTTTCTCCTGAAATATTTCGTAATTATCATCATGTTCGATTTTTATTTTGGCAGTCTTCATTTGCTTATATAATACTAAAAATTACAAAAAATAATATAATAACTGACCTTCTTAACACCACTTTTGAAATAGAAATAAACAGTACTTACTTACGGTAAACATTTAAAGAGTAAAAAAACCCGTACGTTGATCTGCTTGCTGAACTTTAGCTTTTTAAAGTTTTCCACGATTCTCTGTGCAGCGTTCGGCGTACACACAGGAAATCACAATTAATATCTTAAAATACCTTATTGAGTTTCCACGATTTATCTGTGCAGCGTTCGGCGTACACACAGGAAATGAATTTTTTTATGACTGTCGCTCACATATAAAAAAACTGAATCACTTCTTGGAGCCTTAGTTGAATTAGGAATGTTTTAGCACTGGTCATTTTCTTCTTTCAAGATGGCGCATTCAGGAACGCATGCGGGAATCGAAAGCGAAAGTCCTGTAGAACAAAGACCCCTTCACTAGCTCTCGTTGCAGTCTTAATTTCTGTTGTGTTTCTTAGAAGGTTAAGATCCTGTCGACTCATGAGATGTCCCGAAATGGTCATCTCCTTAAAATACTGCAATCGAGGCCGTAACAAAAAGATTCCAAATCGTAGCGAATAACTGAAGTTTATTTGACAAAAACAGCGACACATCTTAATCACTCGAAGCCAGCCTCGCGTCTGAGTAGCCGGCGAATCTAGAATTAGGTCAAACAGAGGTTGCCAGAACTGGTGGAGAAAGTTAGTATATGGAAAGGTGAAGCATCTGAAAGGATCTGAAAGGATCGCGTCGGAAAGGTTACTAGATGAGAAAGAAAGTTCAGAAAGGACAATTAAAGGTTATTAATAATATTATCACACACACACACACACATATATATATATATATATATATATATATATATATATATATATATATATTTACCATTTGTAAAAATTTGCGAGTTCTATAACTATATGTATGCTGCAGCCTTGCAACTTACTACCGGACGAGTTTAATGCAGTGAGGGAATCAAAACTCTATCAACTTTAGGTGAATTAGCACTCAAATGAAATCACAGGTGAATTCATACCCAAAGAACGAAAACACAGGCGAATTAACACACAAAAGTTAAAATCATAGGTGCATTAACACCTGAAAGATAAAAGCATAGACGAATCAACGCCCAAACCAGTATATTAGGCAATGAAACAGAAAAGATCCCCTGTGTTCACTTGACACTTCAGACGTGGGTAAAGCGATGAAAGCTAATCAACACCAGAGGTTTCGCCATGGTGTCATATATATATATATATATATATATATATATATATATATATATATATATATATATATATATATATATATATATATATATATATAATATATATATATATATATATATATATATATATATATATGTATGTATATAAATTGCTAGGAATATTTTCATAAATATTCCTCATATAATATACTTTACACAACCAGTTCTGGAATGATTGTGTTAATATTAGCCATCTTACCATGAGCAGGATTCATCTATCTTCCACTGTTCATTGAATACATATTTATCTCATTATATTTAATTATCAGATTATTTAAGAATTAGAAATTGCTCTTTACGCATCAAGCCAAATTATCTCCAAATAAAACCATGCAGGATATTAACGTTAGTTTATATATGGACGCTTGCTTATATAGATTCATAATAAAACATTTCATCTAGACTCTTTGCTGAACGAACGTTCAAGTACATTTGAAGCATACAATACACGAAAAGTTAATAGCCTTTCGAGAATCTCCTTAGACTTTAATTCCCATAAATAATTTCGTTAGCAATTTTTTTTTATTATTTCAATGTGATGATTTCACACAAGGAAGCTAATGAACAAATGGATACATACGAAAAAGTGTTTAATTTGTTCTATATCAGTATTTCACTTTAAAACTAAAGGAATCTTAGTATAATTTATTAAGTTATCTACACGGAGTATAATTAATATTACATAGCACTTTTATGATTACAAAATATATATTACATGTTGGAATACACTTTCAAAAATTGGATTAGGGCTATAATGCAAACTTTTTACGATGATTTTGGAGCACAAATAACTAAAATATAATGTATTTTTCTTTCTTTTTACAAAATACAGCTTACAAAATACAGCTTTACAAAATACATATCTTTCGCCCTCCTACATGTGTGGACTAACTCTTTTCTACTCCAAAAATTAAGCATAATTAAATACAAAATTACAATAAAATTTGAATTCATTTACGTAATGGAAATATAACTGTTTTTAAATATTAATTCATGCACAAGAAATGTAACTAACAAAATAATAACAATAATAATCAATATCGAATACTCTACAAAGTAAGTACCTTTATTATATAAATCATTAAAAATTCTTAATAGTATTATTATGGATCTTTGAAATCGTATATATTTAAAATAAAGAATGACGGATTATAAATTTTGGCTCTAATGATGGAAATCGACATGAAAGATCACTGGAAGGAGACAGACATATTGATTCAAACGTGTCGCCAAGTTCTGAGCGTAGAAAGCTTTCGAACTTTTGTTTGCAGTTTGAAGTAAACAGAAGTAGCAAAAAAATTTCTATTCATGAGTTAAGAGAGGGCTGTCTTTGAAGAATGACTCTAGGATAACGATAAAGGGGAAAGGCGTTTACATCTGAGAGAAAAGGTAGCTTCAAGACACTTCGATACATGTAATTATGCATCCGTAGTGAATGGGTGAAATTTATTTCCTGTTTATTTGCAAGTTATCGGACTTAGTTTACTCGAATACATTGAAAAACGAAGAGAAATGACATTTTGACATGCAGAGATACTGAATATGTAACAACACTCTTATTTATTCTTTTACAATAATTCATGTTTTGCTATTTATTAAGATGATGCATATTTAAATATTTGTGAGACACAAATTATTATATCTGAACCTCTATTGTGGATAATGGAAAGTACTTATATGTTACTGATAGTGCCATTATTATATTATTATATTCATCAATATATTAGGGCTCGAGGTAGCGTTTTGAGTGTGCTTGGATCAATCCAGACATGCGCCATTATATATTTCTGTGTCTAGGTCGGATATGGGAACGTTTAATCCGCAGACTGTAAAGTCCCTCTACGAGGTCAGAGAGGGCGGAGGAGGGTCCCATTCCCTCAGATGCCGCTTATGGGGTCGTTTGCCAAAATTGTGGTGGTACCATAAGCCGTACTCCGACGCTTGTGGTGCCCTTATAAACCAGAGTCATTAGCCTATATAAACCTGGTCTGGAACATAAATTCCGGACAGGGAGCATTAGAAACAACAACAATAAGCAATTGTAAATAAATTTACATAAATTTGTGGATATGCACAATAATAATGAATTGAGGTTACAGAAGAAAGAAAAAAAAGATTTAAAAAAATGGAGAAAAATGAAATGAAAGAGAAATAATTTAAATTATATAACTGTAAAAAGTAAACAAATCGATGATATTAATTTGCGATTAACTCAGATTAACTCTAATTTGCCAACTCCTGCTGCACAAAATGTTGAAAGGTTAGACTTGCCAAACTCAGAAAGAAAAAAAATATAATCTGTGATAAAAATTAAAAAAGGGATACAAGGTATAATACAATAGGTAAGAACACAGAATGATATAAATCAATAAATAAAAGTAAAGGAAAAATGATAAAACATAGTAATACCCCCCAAAAATACAATATTGCATGGAATATTGCAGTGTACTACTGCAAGTGTGATATAATTTTAGTTCACACTGGAATGCGCATTTCTGACAAAATCTTACTTGAGATGGATACTCACCAAACAAAAATGCACTAGAACGTTGACATGTCTCTTTATTGGTAATTCCTTATATAGTCAAGGAATAAAAACAAATAATGCACTTTTTTGTTCTTACAAAGAATACAATATATCCAAGTAATACCTTGGATGGACATCCACAGGAATAATTTCTTTCTGACATATTTTGTTGGATGACTTTCATCGTTTTAAGGTGTGTCATAATACCGAAAACGCAGTTTTTACCAAGCTTTCCAAAAAATTACTATTATTATTTAAAAACATTTATCCAAACTATATGTATTTGCATTATTAATCGAAATTTGTCTGAATTTTGTTGTTGAAAACTACTAAAACTATCCAATTTAAGAATTTAAAGGGTCTATGAGAGTAAATTCTTTGTTACGAACAAAACAATTCTTGTAGTGTTCATGCTTTCGAGGTGTTGAAGACTCTATGCACCTGTTAGCAATATGAACTAAGAATTACTTTAAAGGTCCATTAATTACTTGCCTTTCCGAAGTTTGACGTCATAGTTTGCATTTCTTTTTTAAGCCAGTTCAAGTTAAAGTGATTCAATTCATAACTAAGCCGAATTACTGACGCAAGTTTCTTTTAATTACGTCATGTTTGGCAAACTGCCGTACGTCATATAATTAAACATAAAAGTCTCTAGTAGATGGCGTATTTCGTAGAAATTACAACCCGATATTTGAATATCAGATTTTGACACGTGTATATAAGCCGTGGACACTTTCAGGATGAGATTTGAGGAGATGATATGAGTATTGGTGAGATAGTGGGTATTATCAGGTAGTATCAAGCTGCTCTGTCATCAATGCGTTTATTAAGAAGTTTGTGTCTGATGTGATAAGGTAACAAGATGTTGTATTAAGCCTGCTGAAAGAAGATATCTTACATTACTTCGACATTTAAATCATTTTTGATAGTCCACCACAGTATAGGAAATAGACTGTTTGTTTAAGAAATTGATTTAATGTGAAAACCCGGCGTACATTACTAAGTGTTACTAGTGAAAAATGAAGATATTGACAATGTTGTTTTTAACTAATTTTAACTAATTTTTCAAATGAATAAATACTTTTATGATATTGTTAAAAGGCTTGTCGTCTATACATTATTTTGAGCATCTTTAATGGTTTTAACGTATACCTTTTTTAACAGACATAGCTTTTACTGCACAGTTTTTACTCTGCTATTTAAATATATATAATAGAAGAACTATAAGAATTGTTGACGTGCATGTTTTACATGTACGCTAACAGAGTACTATGCACCCTCCTTATGAAATAACATACACTTATTTTTTTTTACTTTTACACAAGTTTATGAAAAAAATGGAATATCCCCACATGTAGAAAAAATTACCTAGAATAGTCTAATGTTCGATAGAAAATAAAATATGTTTATTCAAATGGTAATGTTGGTTTTAATGTCAGAGTTTTGTGTTAAACCATTACTCCAACACAATAAAACCATTTCTTGTATATATATATATATATATATATATATATATATATATATATATATATATATATATATATATATATATTCATAAAGTAATGACAGAACTTGGTTTTAGCAAATTGAATTGGTGTAATTGTGCATATGATTTTAATTGTGTGTTAATTTTGCTTCTATATGTTGATGACATAGTTTTGTTTGGAAATGACGAAGAAATAATAGACAAGGCCATTGGATTGTTGGAAAAACATTTTGATTTAAAAATTTTGGGAAAGACTAGAGAGCTGTTGGGGGTTGAGTTAAAAGAAAAGGGTGGTGAAGTTTTGTTGAGCCAGTCGATTTATATTGACGATATTCGTAAAAGGTGTACTAGCTTCTTCATACCTGTTTCCTCACTTCCAATCAGCAAAGGTACAGTCTTCTCATAGAAACAGTGTCCACAATCAGATGTTGAAATAGAGGAAATGTCACATTTTCCTTATAGGAATTTACTAGGCAGTCTATATTTTCCTGCTAGTAGAACCGGGCCCGACATAAGTTACGCCGTTAACATTTTCCCTTTCCACAATTGAGGAAAAACAGGGGTACTTGACAAATCATTAATCAAAAAATTTTCCGATTTTTTAAAAAATGTGACGAATTTTTAAAAATGTAATAAGCTTCCCAGAAATCAAGATCGGCAGGCGAGCGACATTTCTGAATAATGGAGGCAAAAGAAAAATCAAATCGATGATTCGAAGTCCAGGACTGTTGAGCAATGGACGAGCGATTTAACTGTTGTTTTTTAACATAACTCTCGTGTTCCTTCAAGCGAAATTTAAGAGCACGCTTGGTTTGTCCAATATAAGTAAGACCACACTGGCAAGAAACCCGGTAGATACCCCAGCTATTTAAGCGATCAATGGGGTGTTTGAGATCCGAAAAAGATATTTTATTGACCGGAGAGATAATAACCTTAATTTTAAACCTTTTAAGAATTTTAGCGATTTGATGACTGATCTTGGGAAAGAAGGGCAAAACCACCGACAGGTTCGGCTTTGAAATACACCTTTTTTGGACCGGTTTAGACAATTTCTTATAAATGTAATCAACGATATTAGATGCATAGCCGCGGTTCACGGCGACCGCCCTCAGATAATTAAGCTCGTAGCACAATAATTCAGGAGTGGAGCAAATGTTCAACGCCCGATGGACAAACGTGTTAAAACAGGCCATTTTTTGACTGGGAGGATGGGCAGAAAGCCTATGTGGGGGAAGAGACTCGGCAAAGGGCTTGCGGAAGACAACAGTCTGAAAAACCTCGTCACTGCTTATAATAAGCACATCCAAGAAAGGTAAACGATTATTACACTCTTCCTCACACGTAAATTGTATACAAGGATCAATAGAATTCATGACAGAGAGAACGCGATCGATGTCGGAGTTATTCTTGTCCAATAAGACAAAAGTCATCAATATAGCGAACATAGAAAGGAAACTTTAATTTGTCAAATAGTTTAACCTCAAAATAATGCATATAGATGTCACTCAAGATGGAACTAAGAGGATTACCCAAAGCGAGACCATTAGTCATATGATAGAAAATGCTATTTAAAACAAAGGTCGTCTACTCAAGACAAGTACGAGTGAGAAGGGTTAGTTCACCAATTTCGAACTGCGAGAAATGGACTGACACCGTGTTATAGCATGATCCACAGCGGCATGTAACTGGTCGGGACCGTGCATGCAAGAGGATGTTGTTTTTCAAATACTCCAGATTTCCCATGTTTTCCCGATAAACTTTATCTTTGAGGTAACGCCAAAGCGAATCTGGGTTATAATCGCAGTGGGTTAAGTCAGGTGAACGTGGAGGCTATCTGGTCGAAAATGCACAGCTGATAATGCGATCATCCGTAAAATGACGTCGCAGCAACTGTTGAATCTCACGTCTAATGTGAGGAGGGGCACCATCTTGTTGGAATACCCTTGTAGCGATATATCCACGCTGCTGGAGTTGTGGAATGACCACACCTTGCAACATAGCCCAATAGCATACTGCAGTCACGGAACTGGTTTTTGGTTCCTGAGTGGTAATTTTCTCGAAGAAAAATGACCCAATCATAAAGGTCGCAGTGAAGCGGATCCATACAGTTACATGCGGTGAATGCAGGACATTTGGTGGACCGAGTGAGGATTCTCAGTGGACCAGATACGGCAAATATGTGCGTTCACTGTTTCGCACATGTAAAAGTGAGCCTCATCGGTCCATATGATGTTCCACGACCAATTCTGCTCCACCTCCATACGTGCCAAGAACGTTAAAGCAAGCGTTTCACGCAGATCGTAATCGCCATGTTTTAACTCTTGTACGCGATGGAGCTTATACGGATAGGCTTTGAGAGCTTTCCGCATGCACCTCCATAGCGCAGTGAGTAACAATCCGAGTTGCCTTGGTACGACGCGAGCACTGCATGTTCCTGCTGTATTCGAATTTGCCTTCTCAACGACAGTGGTTACAAAATCATCCATCATGTGCGGTATTCGTTTTTTTGTCGCCCTCGGCCAGCTTGAAAGGCAAATCTACCTATTTCCTAGAAACGTTTCACCATTCGCCACAGGGTACATGGTGTTACTGGACCCGTACGCAAAGGTACAAGCGAAGCGCTTTGTTGGAGTTATCGGCGTTTTGGTAAAATAACTTTAGCAGCAAAGCACGCTCCGGCAACAAAAAAAACCATCGTGGTGGTTGAAGAATGTTCCGAACCTGTGATCCCTCATTTTTACCTGTTACGACAGCTCTTTCGCCCAGCCAGTATGAAAATTTTGATCTCCGGTACTGCGCGCACAGTCGAATATTCAAATTCCCACTTAACTACAGCACGGCGAAAAGGTATGGAATTTTAGTTGTGCGTCTGCTACACAGGAAATATAACGCGTACGCTGCACACGCTTACAAACATAAAGCTTAGTCAGCGTAGTTTAGTTCCTGCATGTGTACCGAACTGCACTAATAGAGTTAATTACCGACACCTCGTATTCTTTCCTTTTTTCGTACAGTCATGTTTCATTTTCCTTATCTTCAAATGATCTCCAAATATGAAGACGTTACGTTCACTTCTTTTCTCGCTAGGGCGTTCCAAACAGGGATACTTTAATTTGAACCATCCGATATATATATATATATATATATATATATATATATATATATATATATATATATATATATATATAATATTTATATATTATATATTCGCAAATAGACAGTGGAGACATGAAATATTCCATTAAATAGTATTTAAGTATTATCAGAATTAGAATTCTGTACAAATAATATTCTTCCACCTCTACAATGAATACTCTTCCAACTCTTACAGCCCCGAGAAATATTACGACGCTAACTGTACAGCAGATCTAATTTGTAGGACAAAATTTCAAAAGAAAATAAAATAAACCCGTGATAAATGCGAAACAAAAAAGAAGTTAGTTATTTTGAAAAAACACAAAAGAAATTACAGATAGATGGCTTACATATTATATTTTTTACTCAAATCTTTTGTTCACTAATTGGGCTTGTAAGGTGTGATAAACATTTTTAGTAATACGTCATGGATATTCCTCTAATGGTGGCTTTTAACCCCCTGAATAAATACGTCAGGGGTTATGATTCCCAATTTTAACTGAAGAAAATTTCAGAAAAAGAGTGAGTAAGTGAAACTGTTTTTCGTTGTTACTAGTACAAAATAGTTTGCACTAGTAAAAATTTTATTATTTCTTTCAAAGTTACATTCTAGACCGTGTTGTCCTAACATGGTTATTAATTTCAGAGATAGGTAGAGACAATGTAGATCAGAAATGATCATCAATGTGGATTTTTAAATCAAATTACCTAATTTCAAATTTTCAAATGAAAATTCACAGGACATGTAATTGGTTTTTGTCAATAAATTGAAGGTAACTACCTTTTTATAACAGGGCACAAACATTTCCTTGAGATTTTTTAAATGTTCAACAAAACTAAATTGAGTGCGCAAAATATTAATGAATAAATTTGAAGGTATTTCACTCTTCATTTCCTCTACTAAAGCAATACAAAAATATTTAAATCTTCTCATATTATAAAATATTCATAAATATTTTTTATTTTGATGCAAACCTCGTCTAAGCTGACCTGAATAAATCCCGATCTCGCAGCTTGAAATTCTCCTACATCTTACTTTCCGCTTTAATGAATCTAAACTTGCTTGACATTTTAACGCCTTTAGAGAAACGGATAATCTCCAAAGAACTGACAAGGAAATATTCGACAAAAAATCAATAAAGTCATCAGAACTCCTATGCTTTCTTCGTTTGATTTTCCCCCCTCCTAAATTTAAACTGATTCTTCTCCCGTCTCCACCGTCTTGATATGACGTGATGAAAGGATAAATGTAAATGAAATCTCATTTGAATATGTAAACACAGGAAGACAGATAATATACAAGAAAGGCGATTGCTTTTGAGCGTTTTAACATCATCTCAATTTTTCAAACGCAGAGGGAATAAAATTAAAACGTACAGCAGCGCCAGTGATACGAGTATCTGGAGACTTCTAGATAAAAATAAAAAGTGAAAGGAAAAAAAAGGAAAATTCATAGATAAGGGATTTAAGTTGAAGGGAATTTTTAATTCTGAAACGTCATACATTTGCATTTCATTTTTTTTTATAATTGAATTCGCTCAATCTTTAAAAGATGAGATATCTGTTGAATTATTAAAGAAAATATTACATTAGAGATTAGATATAATTTCAATGTATTTTGCAGCATCTAGACAGGTCAAAGCGTGTCAGTCGGGATTTCGGATTTCAGTTAAATTTACATTGCAATCTTGATATGATATTGATAATTGTAAATATAATTCGTAATAAGTA